>JASUAD010000024.1:10803668-12004392 GCA_037013555.1 Sextonia rubra
AAATAAAAATGCAAAATTTCAAATGAGGCCTTGTTACCTTATTTAAGAAAAGGACTCAAGTTTAAAAACTTTTAAATTAGTCCCTAAGTTTTCCAATAAATTTTCACTGGAGGACATCCGGCAATTTAAAGGTATTTTTTGGCTACTTTTTTTTCTCAATTTTATTTAAATACCAAATTTACGAATCATTTAAAGCATGATTGCCAATCACCATAAGGATGCTAGTTCTCTTTGATCATCTTGAGGATGCTGGAGAAGGAAATGAGGAGCATAAAGAGGAATTGAATGAGAAATTTATTTCAATGATGGGTAATATGGGTATTTTAAAAAATTAAGGAAAATGTTACTGGACAATAGCTTTAGATGTGCTGATGTCCTTAATTGAAAATTTTCTTGGAAAACTTAGGGATTAATTTGAAAAGTTTTGAAACTTGTGGCCCTTTTTGAAAAAAGGCAAAAACTTAAGGCCTTATGTGAAAATCTCCCTAGATAAAATGAAGGGAAAAGATTGGGTACAACCGTAGAATCATGGAGGCGCGCCCCCCCCCCCCCCCCCCCCCCCCCCCCACACACACACACACACACACGCACGCACGCAAAGAAAAAAAAAATTTCTTTATTGCCTCTATCCTTTGATGGTTCCTCCCATTTGGTGCATCCCATATGGGGTCTTCAATAGTTCCACTTCATCACATGATAGATCAAACTTAATCCAACTGTTGATCTTTGCTGGAATCAAGATACAATGGTTGATCTTTAGGATCGGCATGCTATCACCAAGCAATGGTAATCTGACCATAATGTTACCTATGCATGAGTCTTTTTCCTCCTTTGGTGTAATTTGTATGGAGGAGCTTTGATGCCCTCACAAATAATGATTTTTCTTTTCTTAATTTGTTTTTCTTTTTGTTAGTTTGTTAGGTGAAGCCTATTGTTTGCAGCAATTGTAAAGGTGGAGAATGTCTTGGGTCACGTGAGCCTATTAGGGCCTATTTACTTTGGTGCTATTCTATGTTGCTTATGCTATGCAATTAGAATAATTAGAGCAGGTCTAACTATGCTGAAGGGGTTGCGAAGGCAGCTCAAGGCAAGGCGATAAGCTATGCATTATCCACTAATGGGTTTATGTAACGACCCGAAATTTGGATTCCCGAAGAAGTCCGCATTTCGAGCTGTTATTTTTTTCCCACGCATATTTGAGATTGGATCACCTAGAACTGCAGCGGAAATCTCTATCAATCATCAAATAATGGAGATTTATAACAAAGCACAAGTTTAATAATACTAATTCATTAATCAACATAATTTGTCTAACAATCTCAAACTAAATGATGCTTGTAAAGCATTCTTGCATGTCTCTAAACTATGTCCGTACACTTTCTTCATAGTCTCGCTGTTCCTAATTAACGATAATAACATCCTGAACTTTGGTGTCTATCTCTTTACCTACAAGCGTCAATCATAAGGGGTCAGGTTATGAAATAACCTCTAATAGTACACCTACCCAATTTTTATATTCCATGCCATATTTTGATAAAAATCAAAGATAGATAAATCACAAGATTTTGAAAATAGATTGACAAGAAATAATAATTCAAGATATAGGTTCATGTATAAAATCAAGTGAAGATTTTACAAATACCATAATGTGTTTAAAACAAATTGGCATCCCATATTGGCTAGGTTGTCACAGGTATTATAGTGGCTCCCATTTAATGTGACGGGAACAGAAAACATAATTTGGTACCTAGAGAATCAGAATTATGGCCATTGGCCATCAGAGCAGAGTAACAGAGTTTGGTACTGAAGTGACTGATTGTTATAGATAGAGAGTTAACTGATCTGCAGATAGTTTCAGAAGTATAGCCCCTACATAGTGGTGCCCTACTATGCTAGACTTAAACAGCCTAGTTGTGTCGCTTTAATTCAAAATACATATAGACAGGCAAATAATCATAGAACAAAATTGATTTTATAGACGACAAATTCCAGAGTTGACAGGTGTGATGTCTAAATGCCATAAATCACATAATAGAGAAAATATGTTTTATTATGTCAGAGTACATATTAGGTATGATTGAAAGCATAAAGCCAAATAATCAAATTTCATTATACAAAAATCTAGATTTTTCAAGTCATACTACATGTCGGGTCTAAGCTAACTGAACCCTATGATATCATGGGATCCCAAACATAGTATACTTGCCCTAGACCTAATTTGGATGATCGCGAGAATCTCCTCCTTAGATTTGGGTTTATTTCTTAATTGGTGCGTTTGAAGTTAGTTAGTGTCCGGAGAGCCCATGACATCACTACCTTAAGTTTCCTTAACCCTAGTCGTACTTCAAGGTAATTCGAAGGTTGGTGTTAGGCCATGAAGACATGTCTTATTATCAGTTCAGATTTAGTTTGGGTATAGAATACATTATTTTTAATTTTGAATAAGATCCCAAATCCTAAATAGTCCATAACTTAAATCACGGTCGGGTCAGGGCATGAGTATTGCATCAAAATCTTATGAGTCCACTAATAAAATAGGAAATCAAAGTTTGTTAAACATACGTCATGGGTACAAGTCAACATTAGTGGAAAGCTTTAAATATCATATTCTCAAAAACACTTGAGTAGCAAATAACAGTGAAGCCTTTGCAGTATTATACCTAAAGTTGGAAGGCCACTTGAAAATTCTCAGAACTACTTAAGGCTAATAAACAGGAGCAAGGTACAGTGTTTCTTTTGCACTGTTCGGTGGCATAGGCACGAGTGGGTATCATGCCCCATCTAATTTAATCTCTTAGATGGTAAGCCAAATGGGTCCCTATCCATGTGGGTCCAGCACCGCTAGCATTGCCCAATGGTGACCCTTAATATGTGTGGCTCAGATCTTCTATCAAGTGGACCATGTGGACGCACCTAGCTTGTCGACCAAACAATGCAATGTTATGGGATCTTGTAGAGAATCAGTTCTGTCATGGGTTTCTTCCTTCTTCCTTTTTTTAATTTTTTTTATGTTACAAAATATTCTAATGGTCCAATCAGCCATAAGGTATAATCAAAGGTTGGTTCCTAGGCTGGGAAAGAATAGTTCCTACCCATGTAGAGTTGCAGAAATTTACATGTTCATGTAGGGCTTCACGTGACGAAAATTAAATCAATTGGATGATGCGTCATAATGGCCCCATTTTGTATGGGTGCAGGGTCACCTAAGTCACCCATGGGTCTGATTTCAGATCCATGGTTCAGATTTCTCATCAGGTGGCATCTGGTCATACAAGTCATGTCAACCCAACTATGTATTGACATGGTGGAATTGGAGAAAACCCCAATTCTGTTTTGGAATTAGTTACCCAAGTTCTAGCCTGTGGATATGGAAATCCTTGTATAAGAAGCACATTAATTACAGACAGAATTTGTGTTTTATATCATCGAACCTATCTACTAGAATGTCGACGATAGCACTAAGGTACTATAGTAGTCATTTTGATTGAGGGAAACTCAATCCATCAGCAGTTGTTACTATTTTAAATTGGGAGAAAAATCCGTACAACAAGGTTTATAAAATTGAAGCCCAGCCTATAACAATAAAAATGCTTAACATTATACAAGTAGTTAAGAAACATAGTCACCATGTGTCATCATCTAGAAGTGGGTTTTCAAAAGAAAATAGTAAAATTGTATAAATTTGGTTTCAAGAAATAAATTAGGTAGGAAATACAAATTTGGGTTTGTGCACTTGCCTTAATCACCGAATTTACTGAAATCTCCAAATCATAGAGAGCCTTAAAGGAATTCTTCTGTAGCTTCTTCTTAAATCCTTGAGCCTAAGATTGCAAACCTTCTAGTTGAGAGAGAGAACTAGAGAGAATCTAGAGAGAGAGAGCGAGAGAGAGAGAGAGAAATTGGAGAGAATTGTGTGTAGGAGAGTGGGGTTCTAGTTGTACAGTATATATATAACTTAATATTGTCACTTAGAGTAAAACTAGGAAGCAAAGGTAGTATAGAATTCTTCTTTTCCCCATATAGAGTCCTAGGATAGCTCTTTAGTCTTGTTGTATCCAAACCAAACTCCTACCATGGTTGACAGTGAATACTATTCCTTTTTGAAGATGAGAAAAACATGTGGTCCCCACACAACTAGTAATGAGTTTAACCTAAATCTCTTTCACCTAGGTACTAGATTAACCCGGATAAGTTCGGGCTTTAAGGGAAAGTTTCATAATTAATTATTCTCTTTTCAACAAGCCCCATACTGACTCTTTTAAAATTACAAAATACCCCTCATATGCTCTAAAACTTACAAACATGTCCTATAATTCTCAAATCAAGCCCTAAGAGGAGCGTTCATGCCCTAATTCTGCCCCAATTGTTCAATGTAGATCGATTTCCCCCAATTCAACCTTGATTGTTCTCTAATTCAAAGTAGTATATTTTACTAATTTAATGTTTAATTTTCAAAGCTAATTGAAATTATTTTAAAATTAATATTTGGGGATGTGTCCTTACAGTTTAACTGACTGCTCCCTCTTATATTTGGGGATATTGGATAGCATGTTTTAGGATGTGTACGTGTTAGGGAGGACCATTACCATGGCCCCTCCGGGGCATCCAATGGGTGTTTGGAAGCTTAGTTTTGATTGCAGTGTTTTTTGCAATTCTTCTAGGGCACGGATTGGGGAAGAGGGTTGTTCTTATTTCCGCTCTCATTATTATTATTATTGTTGATTTATTTTTTATTGACTATAAGGGGCTCCAAATCTGTAACTATTTGAGTTTGGTAATGTCTTAAGATACTGAAGCAATGGCTGCATGGGCATCTTGGACAGAACTCTTGTGGAAGGCACAATGAGGTTATTATAGGGGGAGAATTGTTTTGTGCCACTCAGTGCACATCTGGTGGGTGTATCTAATCAGTCAGTGGGCATGAATTGAGAAAATTTGGGTCCATGAGGAATGATGATGCCCAGATATGGCAAGGACACGCCATGGGCGTGAATTTTACACATAAAAAGTGCAGCAACGGAAGCAATACATTGGCCATTTTGAAGTATCTGTGCATCATAGATGAGGAACTATTTCCTTTTCCCCATTGTGCGTGATGCTGCTATATGAATTTTGATTTGTTAATTCCTTTGTAATGTTTTCTTCTTTTTTGAATTTTATCATTAAGAATAAAAAAAGTCAAAAAATGCTTATACATTACTCCACAGAGCACAATTTCTTCCCAAAACCTTCCCCACTATTTATCATCATAATCATCATCATCACAAAAAAAAAAAAAAAAAAAAAAGAAGAAAAAAAACCAACCACCTTCCTTCCCATTTGCATAAGGTGCAGTTTTCCTCAATTCTCAAACTCCCTTTTCAGCTTTCACCATTTCCCATTTTAGAAGGTGCATCTTTTTGCTATTACATTCGGCACTATATGTTTCTGATTAAACCAATTCTTTTTCTTGACTGAGAATCTAGCACTATTATCTAGCGATGAATTTAACATTTTCTGTTAATTAATATACCACGTTTTGCTTGTTCATGAAGTTCTTGAATACCTAGTTGATTGTTATGCAGTTGGCATAGACAAGTTTTCTAATACCAAGCTGTTCAGGGAATTCCTGTCGCACCTCTTTGGGACTTCTACAGGGGACAGTTTGTTGGGGTCCTTAGTGCACTGGACTTCATATTAATTTTGAGAGAGGTATGCTTGGCAATGTTGTCCTGTCTGAAATATGAATTTTTGTTCATTTTGTAGTGCATATATTCTAGCTTACCTTGTTTTTGAGGTAATTCATGGAAAACTCATAAATGTTTGCCATATTTGGTTGTTTTGTTATTGCATCTTTATTGTAACTGTCCTGAATTGAGACCCCGCATTTTCCTGTTATGTGTTTGTGTGTGAAAGCTTTGTTATTACATATGTATAAAGCTCCTATAGGACTTTGGGTAGGAGGGCTCACACACACACATGCTCACTCATTGGCAATTTGGAAGCTTTTCAACTAAACTAACTTTGGTAGTTTTTCACCTCCGTGCTTTTCACCTGATGGGAAGAAACATTAATGAAAAAAGATTAATGAATCATAAAGTTCCGCAAATAGGGGTTGGATAGTATTGGGCTGCAAACTGACCCGTGCAATTTGGGAGCCTTTCAATTAAACTAATTTTGGCCGACCTCCATTTTTTCACCTGATGAGAAGAAACAGTAATGAAAAATGATTAATAGATCATAGAGTGTTTTTATTTTTTATTTTTGGTAAACATAGATCCCAGAGTTAAGCAAATAGTGGGTGGATAGTATTGGGCTGCAGACCAACACCACCTCATCTTTTTAATTTTAAAAACTATTGTGTATTCTTTGATGTTGAAACATCATTTCATTGGGTGATAAATGTCTGTTTAGATCCACTGCCTGCGCCTGTTTAATTGAAATATATAGCTATGATATAATGCTCTTGTTGGCAACCAACACATTATGGGGCCGTGTTACTGACTGCTATATTTAGGAATGCTGCAACTTGCTTAGCAAGGTTTTGCTTATCTCTATTTGCAACTTGCAAAACACATGCATTTTGGCTGTAACCTTTTATCCCATCAATGAGGGGTAGGCCTAGTGCTACTTTTGTTCAGAGTAGGCTTGAACTTGGTTTGTCAATCTTTTGTGGCGTGCTCTGTCTGATGCCAACCCTCTTTTTTCTGGGCTTGGGATGGCATATGCAGAGGTATGACACTAGCGAGGAATTATCTGGAGTGGGACAACCAAACATGTCAACAGAGGATGACATAAGAGGGGTGTCACTATGCTAATCTAATGTTTGCTTGGAGAATGGAACTGATTAATAAGTGGCTGCTCATGTGAGAACAAAACAAATTTGAAGAAGGGTAATTATATCCTAAATTTTGTGATGCTTGTTATTATTGCAGTCATGGAAAAAGTTGGGGAGAACTAGTGGAACTTCTCCCTATATGAGCTTGTATGAAAATTAATCACAAGGTAATTTCTTGGACTGTTTAGTCAAGTGATATTGAGTCTCTGTTGGAAATATGCACAAAAGCATGGGCCGATTGTTCTTCTGGCCATATATGTTTCCAAACTATCATATGCTGGCCTTCCCATGTACTTTCTAAACTTGGAACTCTGATGGAAGCATACTTCCAGGAGATTTTGTTGCATCTCAAGTTAAGTTTTACAAGTGGCAATCTCCTGAATGACTACTCACTGGAAAATCTTTTAATGTGATTCGTAACAGTAAAATTTTATATAAATGAAAGTACAGGTAATGTTGATGCAAATTGTCTTTAACCCACTATGCTGATTCCACTACAGTACACAAGTATATACTGTTTAACATTCCAATTGAACATGGCAACACCACATGTGGGAAATATTGCTAAAAAGGAAACTAACACAACCACAAGACGCCATTTTGGATTTGATTGATATCATGACCTTGGTTCACAATCACTGTCACAATGTGTGTTGTTGAAATTTATTACATTATGGTGACACTTAGAGTTTTGTGGCCTGCAGTGATACACACATATTTTGTTCATACAAAACTTTGAAAAAAAAAAATCCCAGAAACCCATAATATTAGAAATTGCTATAATCCAATATTATTCCTTTTCTTTCACTGGGGCATATTATAATGTAATTTATGAGTCCTCTAAAGTCATATACATCCTATATTGTTGTTTTGGTCTAAACCGTTCAGTTTACTTGCCAACAGTTATAGGAATATTACTATAAAAACCATATACTATGAAAATAATGTATCTTTAACTAACAAATATTCGAAAAAAAAGTATATATGTGATTACTTTATGATATTGAGTCAACCAAAAAATACTTAAATTGAACACCTAAAGAGTTCAAACATTACTATATAAAAATTAGGAGAATCCATCTTTGAGTAAGATTTATCTGGATGGATGAGGATCAGTACCATACTGAATGTCATGTGACTACATATTTTTATTACTGTCGTGTCATTGTCTAGACTCATGATGATGGTATTAGTAGTTTTGCTCATATCATATAAAAATATCTGATAAGATAGATAACTTTATGATATTGAGTCAACCAAAAAATACTTAAAGTGAACACATAAAGAGTTCAAACATTACTATATAAAAATTAGGAGAATCCATCTTGGAGTAAGATTTACCTTAATGGATGAGGATCGGTACCATACCGAATGTCATGTGACTGCATAGTTTTATTACTGTTGTCGTCATTGTTACAACTCATGATGATGGTATTAGTAGTTTTGTCCATATGAAATAAAAATATTTGATAAGATTGAGTAAAGAAAAAAAAAAGTTTGTATGAATAGCACTGTATCTCCTATCATGATTGCGGGTCTTTACCATTGTAAGATCTCATTGGATGTTGCTACAATGGTTAGCAAAAGGGATAAAATCTGGGTCTTTATATGGATTGCGCTTCTCAGAAGTCGTCCTTGTATCCAATGTGGGCACCACAGTCCCACTGTGCCTGATGTCCAGTACTGTCCTCAGATTGCCCCTTTCCACCACCACTACCTCTTGCTTCATTTACTGATGTGCATCATCAAACAATGGTAAACGTTGCTTTTACCCTTGATTATGATTGAGATCAACATTGGGAATTATTCCACTGTCTCGTATTCGACTGCCTTATCCCATAATCATCACACTGCTACCATTACCTTTAGAAGGATTCACTGGAAAGTGACAAGACCTAGAATGCACTGTGGGTGGTGGTAATGGTCCCATGTTCTAGGACACTTTTAGGTCATGTCTATTAACGTGTGATCTGTGATCCAGGATCCAAAGGTGACTCTGACTGGGACCGCCATGTGTATTAGTTGTAATCCATGTATAACATAATATAGATATTAAACATGGATTAAAACTTATACACATTGTGGTCTTTGTTAGAGTCCCCCATGGGTCTCAAATCCAAGAGCACATGTTTACAATGTCTATGCTTTTGGTTTTCTGTTTGCTGTATTTGGCATAGTCATTTGGAGGCTTTAACCAGTTCTAGCTCATCTAGAGAAATCATGTATTTGGGATGTTAACTTTGGATCACCATCCCACAGTGGCTTGTCTATCTTCTTTAGCTGTGGCTTCAATAGGTCATCCTTTTGAGAGAAGATGTAGTCTAAGTTAATTGGAAAGTAATAATCTTTTTGATTTTTAAAATCTCACCTTCTCCGGTTCTGCTTTGTTAACTTCATGCTTTGGTGGATATGAATCAATTTATTCAAATTTTGCTTTGTCAACCTGTTGGTTTTGTGTGAATTAGCAAATAGTGCTCCAATTCTCAGTGTTGGAGAAAGACTTGCCAATCAACCATACCTTCCCTCATCCTTGCCATGTGGTTTTTTCCCTTAGAGCCTCACTAATCTTTGGCTGCTGGGCTGACGACTTATTGCAAGCAAATGGATCAGTAGGACCCTCGAGTACATGGTCAATTTCTTCAACCTTTTTGTTTGGACTGTGCTTTTGTTGATTGAACATATGGTGCATGTCTATTGGTATCGTCGCTTGCACATGGCTCGGCTCTAGATTAGCAACCGGCTCTAGAGGAGCCACCATGCTCAGATTGCTTTTGATGGGAGCTACCTCATGTTGCATCCTCTTCATTTGCTCATGTTTGATGTATTCTTAGATTCTCTCTTATGATGGGTAATTCTCCTATGGAGTCTCCCACAGCGATTTGTTGTCCCCACCTTAAAGTCAGGAGGGGTGTCCTGCTTTGAGGCTGGTAGAGTTTGAAATTCCTACACTGCCCTTGTGCCAGACTCTTACAACTGAAGGAGAACCTCTTCTTGATGCACGCATCTTTTGGCCCTTCTCATGTTCAGAGAATGATAATTCCTCTTCCTCCTTAATCCCTTCCTCTTGAGTCTTTACAGGCTTCCCATTCTGCCTTTTTTCTCTGCTCTTGGACAACTTTTTTCGTTCTTTCTTTCTTTCTTTCTGTTTTTGGGTGTTCTTTACTGGCCAAGAGTGCCTGAACTTCCTGCTTTTTGACCATGTGACATTTGACAACCTGGCTTTCCTATGAGCCAACTTTTGTTTCGACCGTGTGATTCACTCATTCACAATCACCACCTTCTCTCAGGAGCGGCGCTCAACTTTGCGTTTATGGCCTTCAAGTCCTGACCATGAGCTGAAGTGGGATCTATATTATGTTTTATACAAAGCCAAAAAACATAATATGAAAATATTAGTTGATTCACCAATTTATATGGTTTGCAACTCATAACAAAATTTCCCTATAAAATTTTGAACTACAAATATTCATATAAAAAATAAGTTAAACATTTTTTAAGTCAATGATTTTATCAACATAAAATGTTCTGCAAAAGAGAATTATATTGAAGCCAGGGGTGGGGTTTTACGAAGCCAAAGAATCTCCAAAAGCTGAAACAACAGATCCAAAATATATGACCTGATCCCCCAACTGGAGTAGGTTGTTTGGTCAAGGAGGATGGGGAATCGCATTGCTAATAACTAACAATTTCAATCCACCTCACACCTTGCTTTGTGACCTATTCACCTCCTCATTGGCTAAAAATGTATTTGCAGAAAAGAAATTGCAGCTGACAACCAACATCAGCCACCGCCTTCACCAGTGTATGGGAGACAGCCTGAAGTTCCGCCTTGATAGCCATCCTCTCTGCTGTATTGACCATCTGGTGGTCCAGTGGCCCAGAAAAGCATGGGATTATGGAACAGTAACTGTTCCAAATCAAGCTGTGCACCCTTTCCTTCCTTAGATTTCCCTAGGCACTGCTGTCAAAGTTGCATTGGGGTTGTTGGGTTTTTGGGGGGGTGGGGGGGTGGGGACCACTTGGCCAAGGGCCTTGTAAACACTAGCAGAACTAGCAACCTCCAAGCTGCATCTCTCAATGGTCGTGATCTGTATGCCCCCAAAAGGATCCAAGATGGAAGCCCAAAATGCAACATAAAATCTGATTGTAGCAGCCATACCCTTTTATTAGATTCTTTGCATCTGAAATATCAATGGTTTCTTTCTTTACAAATCTGCTAGATTACTACCCTGAATGATAGCTACCAGTGAATCATGGCTCTTCTACAGTTCTACCTATGAAACTGATAAACCATTCCTCATTTTGTTGCAAAAGAGTGTTGGGAAGTGATCAACCGATCAAACCATGAGAGTATGGATATCCATTAAGACTGGGCAAAGCAACATCGAAGGAGGTGATCAATTGCCTCCCCATCAGCCAAACATAGGGGCACAAGCATGGACTACAATGTGCTGCTGATGCTGAACATTGTCCATGGTTAATATGGCTTGCTGATGATTCTCCATGAAACGGCTACAACTTGTTAGAACCCTCTGGGAGGCATATGTATGTCTATATGAAAGGCATGAATCAGTTGGTTGAGGTGGACTTGTTGATATGGTAGTTAAATTAAGTGGAGATGAATTTGCAAATCTCCAACCTTACTTTGTTTAATTTATCCAATTCTTAATGGAAATGATTGAATTTTTCAACCCAAATATTATGCTGGATCACCAGTGGAAGCCCTACCACTCTCAGAGTGGGCAATCAACCATTGGTTCCAGCTGTTTGGTGACATAACCATGGTGCCTCTATCTTCTCCAAATCTCCACAACCATAGCTCAATTCCTATCCTTAATGTTGTCTAATATCTAGCCCTCAATTTCCAAATGTAAGGGGTACTGGTGTTCCATTTACTCAGTAAAACAAAAGGCCAAAAGTGATACATGCCTCAAAGTCTACATGAACAATTATAACCATAATTTTAGACCTTTATAAGAGAGCAGCCCTGCCAACACCTCCAAAGATCTGAAGCAGAAACTCTGACAAACCCCTAAGGCCATACTTGTTTTTTGAGACATAAAGTGAAAACTATGAGAAAGAAATTCTAGTTGTTGATTTTTACTTTACTCATGTTTGGTTGGCCACAAGTGGGCAAGTGTAGTCCAAAATTTTACTTTTATTTTCCTAGTTGTCAAAAAATTTTATTTCATAAAACACAGTACATTGGTGACTTTACCAGTTAACTTCTCATCCCACTCGGATTCCTGACATTAGTCTCCCACCTCTTGCAAAACTTTACCCCATGAAACAAATGCTATTGTAATTTACCAGCAAGTATACTTCTTTACACAACCATTATCTTTCCTATTGATTTGACATTTACTGTAGATTGCTTTATTGTTAAATTATTCAAAGTTCAAACACCACCTAAGAACCTGGACCCGCACATTGACTTCACATTGGCCTTTCTTTGCCACGCCCATGAGAGTATTGGATATGTTCTTAGAAGCAATGCTCTGTGTTTTAACCATTATTATGACATTATCTTGTGAATATTTCTTCTATTCAAGGAAAAGATGATGAGTATTTCAACTATATGTTGTTGATGCATTCTTTTATGATTAACTATTTCTTATCTGGAAGCTTACATTTTTAGAGATGGATGAGTTTGTTTACATAATACTATCTGTTATTAACAATTCGTACTGGCAGCTTGGGAATCATGGGTCAAATCTGACGGAGGAAGAACTTGAGACACATACAATATCAGCTTGGAAAGAAGGAAGAGTGCAACTGAGCAGACAAGGTGATGGGCATGCTGGAGCATTCCACTGGCGACTAATACATGTAAGTGGTTCCTGTGGTTTTAACCCCCACATATTTGCTTTGCCTTACCCTGTAAATTGTAATTGAACAGTCTTGCTATATATTTAACTTCTGCTATCAGTGAATTTCTTACAAAGATTGGCATCATACTCCACTTCTTTAATTACACTTTAATCTATTAAAATTGGTAATAGTGGAAATACTTAACTGGGACTGGCAGAGATATTAATTTTAGGTTCAATTAGCATGCTTCACAGAATGTGTGTGTGTAAATTCTACCATTTACTCCGTCATTAACCTGTGCCAGGTCCCCACAAGCCTACTGCCTTATTCTGTCCATAACTGCATGCCCCTCAAAAGCCAAGCATTGGTCCAATTTTAGCCCCATGTAGCCCTATGTAGCCCCTTAGCATAATTGAATCTAGCCATAGCCCTATATCCTGCAGCAAGCTCTGAATAAACCCTACTTTTGACCATAACCAGCCCATAAATGTTCCACAAACCACTTCCTTAAATACCTATTTTGCAGCCTTGATACACCACCTGAACTAAAAAACAAAAGGTAATTCTAGATTGAAACGAATCAGCCCATTTGATTGATAATGGCAGTGAATGTAGACTGGTTGACTTGTTTGACACCATATAAAACCCTACTCTTAAATAAAATTAGACATTTTCTTTTTCTTTTTCTTTTCGGGAGAGGACGGTATCTCCTTGTTGCATGCTTTATACGGCCAACAGTTTTTTGAGATTCATGTCATCCGTGCCTCCTCTTTGGAGTTGCACATGGATGGGCTTCAGAACTGAGCCATGTATCTGGATCTGAATGCATTTTTAAAGGACAGATCTGGATCCGGCAAGGACCTATCAAAGGAATCAGGATCCGGTTCTGACTCCAAGGTTGGGTCGAATAAAGGGCATGGCAGGTATGAATCACTGTGGGTTTGGGTTTAGTCTGACTCTTTCCAAAATCAACCCGCTGCTATCCTTGGTTGAACTTCAAAATTAATGGGCATCGGTCAAAACTAAATGGAAAATGCTCCGCTTTAATTTGTAATAATTTGATACATTAGGCAGAAGCTGGAGGGACATGGTTACCATTGGGAGCCTTTTAAAATGTCTGACTTAGGAGGGAGAAGGGTGCTGTTGGGCAACTTCCCATAAGTAGCGTTTTAAGATTTTAATATAGGAGTGAGGATGGTGCCATTTGCCAATTATTCTGCCAAGTCTGGCCCCATAGTTGGAATTTTTGTCTTGGGGAGCAAGGCTGCCAGGTTGTTCCAAAGAGGGGGAGTCTTTTTTTTATAAAAAATTAGTGTTAATGGAGACAATTTGGTTGATAATAAAAGAAGAAACAAATTACAGCGAATTCAGTTATCAAGAGAGGAAAGCTGGGGAGATATTTAAGCTAAACAGAGTGTATGTGTGGTCCTGTAGTGTATGTGTTCGGAACTGGATATTTACCGAATCTGATTATCTGAGTACACACTACTATACAGTTTCTTTATTCCTCGCCATATTCAATTAGAGATAAAAAGATATAACAGAGAATTAAACAAATAAAAATAAAAATAAAAATTAAGGAAACCAGCTGACTTTGCTGAGTTGCATGTGATTAGGGCCAAGTCAATTTGATGTGCCCGACCTTGACTGTGTTGGGGGCTGAGTCTGGGTTTAAAACCATGTGGTGTGCAGTATGTAACTCTTTATTCTGTATTCATTGCATTTCTCTTTCATAGTTAAAAATTTTCCCATCAGAAGACTCGAGCCTTTTCCCCTTGACCGAATGTTGTACTTCATTCCTTGAGCAATGACCAGACCCACTGAACTTGACAACTACCTATAAGCATTTGCCATGACTGGTCTGGGTCTCTGTGTATTATCTGTTGATGGTTTTATGTTTTTTAAATAATGTTGTTATATGACCTTTGTCTTTGGTTTGTGTAGGCTGGTCCCTATGATTCTTTACGGGATGTAGCTTTGAAGATATTGCAAAATGGGATCTCAACAGTTCCAGTTATCCATTCTTCTTCAATTGATGGATCATATCCACAGCTACTACATCTTGCATCTCTTTCTGGAATACTTAAATGTAACCATTAATCTATGTATGCTAATTTTATACCTTGATGTTCTGCCACTAAGTCTGGTTCTTCTCATTTACAGGTATTTGCAGGCATTTCAAACATTCTTCTAGGTCCTTGCCTATCATACAGCAGCCAATATGTTCAATTCCTATAGGCACTTGGGTTCCAAGAATTGGAGAATCGAATGGACGTCCACTAGCAATGTTAAGACCAAATGCTTCTCTTAGTTCAGCCTTATCTTTGTTAGTCCAAGGTAGAATTCTTGCCTTAACAATTTAATGTGATGTAAGTTAATGAGAAATCTTCTCCAATGAGCAACATTATATGCAGTCCTGCTCCATAGGGCCCACTTAGGCTCACCCTTGATTAGTGCAAGCCCTTTCACTCTCTCACCCCCCCGAGCTCGCACTAGGTCCAATTTTACTCTCGTCAAACTTTCATCCACCATTGTATTCAACCTTTTGAGAAATATATTGTAAAAAAGCTACTAAATTTATTGTTATTAAACCAAGGGCTAGGATGATCTGATGGGGTTGATTTTTTAGGAGACCTTCCCTTACACCACACCACTATAGCTAGGAGGCATCTAAGTGGGCCTCACAAGCTGGATTGTATATGAGAAGTATGCTATATTCTCGTCGGAGAACATTACCTGCAAGGTAATATAAGAAATTTCTTGAAAAGCTTTGAATTATTCCCATATAAGGTGTGTGTTTGGTAAATTCACTTCACTATAAAATTGAAGTGAGGTATTATTTTAAGATGCAATAAATTAAAAGGAGTCAAATCAAAATACCATATTTCAGAAAATTCTTCAACTTTTTTGCACTAAAAATTCAAAAGTTACTTTTTCATCCCACAAACTGACAAAAAATATTTACTTTTATCACAAAAAGTCAAAAAGATTCTTTCTCAAGTCACAAAAAACAAAACTCATCATATTATGATTTGACCCTATTATATTTTATTCTCTCTTTATTTTAGGCTTCACCTCACCACACTTCACTACACCATGTATCCAAATAGGCCAAAGCTTTCCGAATTGTGAGCTTGACTCATGAAGTTGTTGGGAATCATTCTCAAAGGGATAATTAAAGGTCAAATCCTCAAGATTGAAACTGAAAAGAGGGAGCACTTAAGACTCTCATTTTTTACTTAGATTCTCATTTTGGATGCAATGATATTGAACAAAGTGATTATTGTAACTTCTCTCCACTATTATTAAGATAAGTGGAAGGCTCATCTAAGAGGCCCGGTTTTCCTATAAATGGTGACATTCAGGCTTCCAACATTATAACTCTGAAGCTGAATTAAAGGCTAAATAATTATATATGCAAGAATTGAAAGGAATAGTAGCCATTCAAAATTTTAATCTCATTAATTCACTACTCTTCAGTTGCTCCTCTCAAACTTCTCTTTACTTCCCTACAACTTCTTTAAACTTCTACGATCCTAGTAGGTGATGAGGGTAGGCGACAGTCGTCGTCTTTACTATTATTATTAATTTTAGTACATCTGAAGTTGGCTTTATATTATTAGGGCATGAAGAAGAAAAGTACTAAGATCTTATCCTATAAAAATTATAGATTAACAATTGAAACAAATAATGAGGAGAGAACATTTCTTATTGAAATACTATGCTGTGTTGGAGGTGCATTTCCGGAGTAGGAACAATTCAAGGGATAAACTATTCTGGGTAAGAAGCGATGCAGTACAGACCTGGCCCAATTGCTTGAGCCCACATGTTGACCCAGAGGTCAACTTGGTCAACTGGGTCCAGTCCACAGGCCCAATAGATTAAGAGCTACTGTGACAATTTCTAATTTCTATTTATTGTTTGATTAGGATTAGGTAGTTTTATGTAGTCATATTGGTGGCGCAACCACGAATCCACGATCAAGAAAAAAGATTAATCTCTCGAAAGATTGACCAAATGCAGAAGGATTCAGCTAGTACGGCACCCTCACAAGAGGAGCAAACACAATAAGAGATACCATCTCAAATCTCAAAAGAGAACTTTATTGATTAAAAACTGAGCATCCATAACAAGAAGGCCTAACATCCTTTATATAGAGGAGTTGGCTTGATTCCTAAGAAACTAAACTTACTTATATTAGAATAAACCTAAATAAAATAAGAAACTCACTAATTAATTAACTATTAATAATATTTCTAAATAATTAGATGTCTAATTGGGCTAATGGACTGAGCCTAATTGGTTGGCTTTAGCCTACATTAACTCTCCCCGGCTTAGAAAAACTCAACTCCAACGAATTTACGAACTTGAGAAACGCCAGGAGGAGATCGATCACAAAGTGAGTTAAGTGTCCACCTAGTCGAAAATTAGTCGCACAAACTTCTGCCTTGTCTTTTGATCTGCATTTGTATGACATGGCTTGAAAGCTTATAGCATTCTTTTCCTACACGTAAAAGTATGCTAGATGTGTCTCATTTTTTGGATGTATGAATGTAGCTTGGCTCGTATATGCTTCAATTGTTGGCTTTCAGCTATCCATGTTTGATCCCTGAATATGAAGTCAATGTGGGTAATTTCAACAACTTTTTCTGCATATGAAACAACTGGAACAATTGATTTGAACTTTTGATGTCCCAATGTTAGTTGCTGGAAGTGGAGTTACAAGTAGATCTCTAGGAAGTTTAATGTCCTTGCTAACTTGATTAAATTCTTTAATGGTTGCTTGTTCTTGTTCTTCCTCAGCTTTTTTATGTTCATGGTTGACATTGCCTTGATCAATAATGTTGTAACCACAAAATCAGTGTTGCTATTAACTTGCTCTTCGATGTCATCCTTGATGTATTTTGTCTGCGCTTTCGGTGCAATCATTTCTTTTATTTTTTCTTTTTGCTCTTGTTGTGGTTCTTCAACTGAAGGTGATGATGCAGATGAAGACATGGCTGTTGATGGCAATGGAACAAATGTAATCTGTTTTCCATCCCACACAATTGTATAAGTGTTCATCTCTTTATCATTGTGTACCTTCTGATAAAAAATTCATGATTTTCTAAAAATGATATGACCAATATTCATACGGATCACATCACACAAAATTTTGTCATCATAATTTCCAATCTCGAATGATATCTAACATTTGTGAGTGACTAGAATGACATAACTAGTAGACTATGTAACTTGGTAGGGCTTGCGAAGGGGTTCAATGGGCAATTAAAGCTTATCAGTGACCTTTTGTGCGCCAAAATTGAAGGCACTGCAATAGTCAACAATTAGATTGGCGACCCTGTCTTTGACTTGTACCTGCGTATGGAACTTTTTGAACTGTTTCCATTATTCTTCTTCCTTCTTGTTGGATTTGAGGAGTTGGTGGATGGCAATTGTGGGATTATCTTCTTCGGTGAAAAGTTTCTCCACAATATGAGCTTTTGGTCTTTGTTGAGATGCACATTTTCGTCTGCGAGATTGTCTAAGCATACGATCAACATGAAGAGCTTCTGAGTAGGTCTTGTGAATGGTGTCACAAAATTTCACTTTTGCTCCTATGTCCGGCCTTAGACCTTTGATATAACATTCTCCATCATTTATATTACACTCCTATAAACCCCATAAGCTTTCCAACTCTTGATATTGATGGGTATATTCATCAATAGTCAAATGTGAATACTTGAAATTAATGTGTGGCTCAAAGTAGGACTCTTTTTTAAAATATTGATTTCCATTCCGGAATTGATACATAACACTTACAATGTGTCTCATGTTGAATTGGATGCAATGACAATGTAAAAATTGGATTGACCTACTAGGTTGGGTCACCTCTCTCTTTCTCTCTCTCTCTTACTGATGGATTTGGGCCGGGTCGGACTTAATTGGAGGCACAAACAGAGAAGTGGCTCAAGTTGTGCTTGGAGTGGCATGTGTGGTCTCGGGTTTTGTATAGAAAAGGAAAATAAAGGAAAGAGGGCTGCTGGGTGCTTCGAGTTCTTCGAGTGGGGAAAAAGCTTCAGTCAACGATGATGAGTGGTGAGATGTCACCTGGAAGCACAAGTGAAGACTTGGCGACTATAGGGTGACAACTACGCTTGCTGTAATCGATGATGGGCGAGGTCTTCTCGCTCGGATGGAACCCAGGTACGTATGCTCTGTTCTCAGTCTCCTCTTTTCTTTGTTCTTCTTGTTTTTTATGTTTCTTTTTTTTTTCCTTTGGGTTTTGGGATGTCGAGAGAGATCGAAGGGAAGGTTTGGGGCCTTGGCTAAGGAATAAAATAGCTTTGTAGCGGCCGCTATATTGGCCGTAGCGGCCGGCACTGCTACGTTACGGAGGTGTTAGTGGTGCTAACACCAGTAGTGGGGCGTAGCGGCCACTATGAGAAAATAGCGGCCGTCCCGCTATTTTCCTGCTGGGCCTAATTAAATGCCCTGATGTCTATTCTTCTACATTTTTCACTCCTATTTCCATCTTTCCTTTTTTCTTTTCACTGTTTTTTGGTCCTACCTCCCTCCTTCAAATCAAAGGCAACAAGAGTCCAGAAACTCATTAAGACCTACAAATCTAGATCATTCATCTTCTTTAGAGTCAAAAGGCATATCTCAAAAGGTATTTTTTATGTGATTTTCTTAGATTTGTGGCTCTATTCCTCTTTTCTCCTTCATGAATCTCTTGGAAATGGCTTGTAAGTGATAGATCTATGTTTCTCATAGATCAAACCCCCCATTTTCTATGGTTTATTTATTTATTATTTATTTTTTATTCTAGGATTTTTTTATTTTTATTTTTTAAAAATTTTTTCTTAAAGCAATACCAACCAAATCACTTGAAAATTACTCCCAAGTGTTAGATCTATGAATCCCATGAATGAATCACACTTTTTTTCTTGTTTATTTGAATTTATTTAATTTTTTTATGTTCATATTAATATGACTTTTGGTGGTAGAGGTATTCTTCTAATCATTTCTCAAATCTCAACTTTATATTAACTCTCATATCTCAACTCTTTAAGTACAATGTTATTTATAAAGTTATTATTTATTATGTCATTTATTGTGTTGAATGTTGATTGTTGAGTCACTGACTCTAGTAACTAATCTCTCTAAATCTTAAATTCTTGACTCTTGAGTCTTGACTTTGAGTTTTGAATCTTGATTCTTGATACAATGTGAAAATTAAGATTGATATTATTATTTTTTAATTATACAACGATACAGGACATTATGCATTTAGGGGACTGCTATGCCTCCTTATTTTAAGATTTTTTGCAAAACAAACACATATTCTAGTTCATTACAATTTTCTGGATTTTCTGGAATTTTTTCAAAATTTTTTGATAATTTTTTTAAATCACACCGCTACGTAGCGCCACTACCGCTACGTAGTGTTTTGGCGACTGGCCGCAATGCTATCCGCTACCGCTGTTTTGATACTTGGCCTTAGCAAGGGCCTGAGGATCATGGTGGGTTTGTTTGACTTTAGGGGTTTGGATTTTGTTCAAAGGTTTGTAGGGAGGGTTGTTGGGAATGGGCTTGGGGCCGTTGATGGATGTTGAGAATGTTGAGGCGGTGTTAGGTGGTTTTGGCTGGGACTGAGGTGGTAGTGAGGCTGCGGGAGTGGGTTTTGGTGGTCTGGGGAAGTTGTGCAGGGTCGATTGGGTTTCGGAATGGGGTTTCGATGGGTAGGGTTGGTCATAGGGGTTGATGATAAGGTTTTGGGGAAGGTGGGTTAGGTTCAAAAGGGGTTGGGGTTTGGACAGGGGCTTCGGTGAAGTGGATTTTTTTTTTTTTTTTTGGCTCTACAAGGGTATGTTTTGGTTGGATGGGGGTTTTAAAGATGGGTTGTGGTTGGGTTTTGGTTGAAAGGGATGGGTTGGATTTTGACTGGGTGTGTCGGTGATGGGGTGTGATGGGGTATTAGTGGGGATGGGTTTAGAGAAGATTGGGGCACTTGAGAGGTCGACAGGGAGTGGAGGGTGGATGATGAAATGGATGGATGAGATCCGTGGAAGACAAACGTTTTTCTGGCAACTGTAGAATTTCGTCTCTGATACCAATTAGCACAACCACGAATCTACGATTGAGAAAATAGATCAATCTCCTGAAGGATTAATCAAATTCAGAAGGATTTTGGGTACCGTCACAAGAGAAGCAAACACCATAAGAGATAAAATCTCAAATCTCAAAAAAGAACTGTATTGATTGAAAACTAAGCATCCATAACATTAAGGCTTAACATCTTTTATATAGAGGAGTAGGGTTGATTCCTATGAAACAAACTTACTAATATTAGAATAAGCCTAAATAAAATAAGAAACTCACTAATTAATTAAACTACTAATAATATTCCTAAAAAACTAGATATCCAATTGGGCTGATGGATTGGGCCCAATGGGTTGGCCGACTTATGGTTTGGCCTGCATCAATTGATTACTAGGAAACATTTCTACAACTCTATATATAATTGACTTCTCGTAGCAGTTGCTGATTCTTATTCCAATTAATCAAAGATTTCCTAAGTTTTCTTCACTCATGGTGTGTTCTGTGATATTGAGTTTGCCCAAGTGGTTGAATCCATCTTTAGATTCGATCAATCCTTCGGAGATTAATCTAGTTCTTTGATTTAGGTTTTGGGGCTGTGCCAATTTGGTATCAGAGCCAAATTTCAGTCTCTAGAGAGACATTGTTCTTCCTGGATTTTTAATACCTCGTTGCTCATCCACACCTATCTTCTCAAACCCATCTTTACAATTCATCCGTCCATCCCTACCCAAACCATTGCAGCCCAAATCCCTTAATCAATGCAAGCCACCATGAAAGACCCTAGCTGAACTGGACCATCCCTGTCCACCGTGAAACCCATCCCTGACCTCGTATATCTTAATCAAAACCAAAACCCAACCTATCTTCCAAATCCGAGACTTTGATCGCCAAACCAAACCATGCCCAATCCACAGCTGAACCTTCAATTCCTTTTACCACGAACCTTTTAAACCCAGAAATTCCCCAATTCCCCCAATATTGAACCTAGAAAACTAGAGTCCTTGAACCCAGAACCCACCTGCACTTCCCACACCCTAAGCCATATTGATTTCAAAGTTCAAATTCCCAATCGAACCCGCAGTAACCAACCTCACTGAATCCCTTCATCAATCCATCCATAGCCACCCTATAGATCCAAAACTTGTCACAACACTTTCCCAAATCATTGAAACCCTACAACCCCCCAGAACCCAAGCCTGCTGGAGCCATTTGGACCCCATTCCCGCCAACTTCAACCCGAACCCAATTTTCCCCATTGAAACCATTTCTCCAAATACCCTCTTCACTGAAACCCAACCTAGCAAAACAAGGAAAAAAGAAAAAAAAAAGTGAGCAGAAAGGACCAAAAGAAAGTAGGAGACTAAGCATCCGATGGATCTAATTGTAATGCCTCTTCTAGAAAATCCAATTAGGTCATCAATTATTTGGTAAGTAGCAAAAGAAGACCCAATCGTTAAAGTCCCCTACATTGACTTTGTCTTTGGGGATCAACAATGGATAGTAAAAAATCATAACCTGTTTGTCTAATGACCACAATTGAAGTGTCTAATTGGAAAATAACACATCCGAGCTAAATGTGTACATTAGAAGAAGCAACACCTCCAATGTATGTCTACATGTAAGAAAAGATTGCATAATGCCTTGAAGATGTACGAAGGGAGTAACGATAAAAAAAAATCAGAAGTTTGTGCGATTGATCTTTGATCTAAGTGAACAAGTACTGAACTTTCAGTTTAGTTCTCTCCCATATTGTCACGCTATTAACTGGCTGGAGTCGAGTTCTTCCAAGTTGGGGAGAGTTGATGCAATACTGGCCAAGCCAAAGAAAGCAACTGGGCCCACAATTGACCCAGAGGTCAACCCGGCTCATGGACATCCACAGGCCCAAGAGACTAAAAGCTATTGTGGCAATTTCTATTTGTATCCTATCTCTAATTTCTATTTCTTGTTTGATTAGGATTAGTCAATTTCCTAATTTATTTTGAAAGTCTTGGTTGCTAAGAAACAATTCTACTATAAATCTCTCTCTCTCTCTCTCTCTCTCTCTCTATATATATATAATTTTGTCCCCATTGTAGTTGTTGATGCTTATTCCAATTAATCGAAGATATCCCAAGTTTTCTTCAATAATGGCCCCTAGTGGCTGAATTCTTCTTTGGATTTGATCAATCCTTGGGAGATTGATCTAGTTTTTTGATCAAGGATCCAAGGCTGTGCCAAAAAGTAATGTAGAAGATTTCATCCTTAAATATATCTTCATACTCTACACTCTGATACAAAAATGAAGTAAACAAACACCTTTTATAGCTATTGGAAATGGTATATTGTGTTTGGAAGCATACTTCTGAGGCAAACAATTCTAGTGATAAGTTTTCTAAGAACCGTTCTGAACATGTCATACATTATTGAAGCCATAAGTTTGTAACGAAACTATCACACATTATGGAAGCCATAAGTTTGTAATTAAACTATCCCAAGAAAAAAAAAAGAGAAAAAAAAAACCTGGAAACATGAAGATTGTACATTAAATTGGACACATTTGAGAACGCAAGGAAACCTATGAATATTGAATTCTTGGTAGGATGCACTATGGAAACAGTAGAGAAAAGTTCTGGACTTAATGAACTCCTAAATGGATCCCAGATGTTCTTTCTTTGTTCTCATTGCTAAACGAGTTAAGGGGTAAAACAGATATCGTTACTGGACAAGGTCTAAGGTGACAATCTTGGTTGTTTGGAAATGTAGTCTGGCTGTTTGTGGGAGTCTTGATGTCTCTCATTTCACTTCTTTAGTGCTGTTGTGATTCCGTCATTGTTCCTCATCTTTCAATAAAAATTGTGGAGAGACACTTTTGAGATAATAAATTCAAAATATAGTTTTTAATTGGTTTTCGTTCTTTTTATATAGTGTTATTCTCCATAATGATATATGTTTGTTGTGCATTTGTTATGGTCTCACTCATTTATTTATTGTGATAGCTAGGTTTCTTTCTTTCTTTCTTTCTTTTTAATCCAATTATTGTTTTCCCTCAACTTATGTTTAAATTCACAATGTCATTGAAGAAGTTTCCTCTTAAGCTTCTGATGACAAGAGGGAGCAAGTTAATGTTCATGACTAGTTTGAGGGAATTTTTGTCATTAGTGACTGAAAAGCCTAATTTGACAGTGGGGATTAGGTAGTCTTTATAACTCTTGTTAAAATCTTACATTACTGCTCAGGTATGTCAATAAATTAAAGAAGTTTCTAAGTTAGTCCCTGCCTTTTCATCTTGACTTCTCAAACTCTCTTGACTTCTCAAACTCTTGATGAATCACCACTTAGAAATTGGTCCTTTATTTTTCTTTCACCGTTTTTTCCTGCCACTAGAGTTGAATAATGAAAGCTATTCTATGGCAGTAGAGAGCTGGCAAAACTCTCGAATGTCCTTGTTGGACGTGAGCATTTGTTTTTGAAATAGTTTCCTCTCCCCTACATTTCAATTATTTGGCTCCATTGCTTTTAAACATGGTCAGTGACTTTGGTCAGTACCAATTTGAGTTGCCCTCTAATTTGCATATATGATCTGGCCCTATAATATTTATGTATTTCTTCTTCTTCTTCTTCTTTTTCTTCTTTTTGAAGAAGGTGTGAAAGGGTCTCCAAATGGATTTGGAAAGTAAGTTACAAAGATTAAAAAAAAAAAAAAATAGTTACCTTCAAAATTTAATGATACGAACCTCAAGTAGCAACATGCAACACTTATTTTGAAGCACAATATATATAAATAAATAAAATAAAAAAATAAAAATAAAAAAATAAAAAAAAAATTCATTACTTGTTGAATAAGAGAAATAATCAATACCAACATGTGTTTGGGTGTCCCTAACATGCGGTTATATTCATAAAAAAAACCTTGTAATCCCCATATTTAATTTTAGCCATCCATCATACCTAATTAAGAAACTTACTGAAATAACCCTTTACGATACTCTGATCTACTTGCTTAAAATAAGGAATTAAACAAATATTGGAAAGTTTCTAGGATTCAAAATCCAACTTGGGATCCCTAATTGGAGTTCTTTCTCTTGCTTCTTTGGAAGAAAGTCCTTCCCTTGAATTACTCCTTGATTTAAGAACCTCTTGAAGTCTTAATTTGAAAGTTTCCAATTTTGAAACAAGGGGTTATTGGACGTCCCACTTAAGGTGGGCTATGGGTACCACTTTGTGAGCGTGTAAAGTAGAGAAGTGCACTCATGGGCCAACGTTACATGTTGATTGGGGGCTTGGTTAGGACTCAATTGGTTTTCACTGGGCTCACATTAAATTCAGCATTTTTATTTTCAAATTTGAAACCCAAATTAAATACTTCCCATTTGATATCTTAGCCCTTTCACTTGATTAGGCTCTGTTTGAGATGCATCAAGAGTCCGTTCAACAGGCGAAAGTGACCCGAATAATTGAGGGCCTCATTAAGCACATGATCTACAAAATTCAGAGCACCTGTTCTGTTAGTCTGGAATTTCACACAAATGATGGATTTGGGGTGAATTCTATTCTAACCTTCACATTGATGGAATAAACGTGTCCCACCCATGAACCCAAATGATGGTGACTTTCCTCTTGAGTGACTGATCAAAGTCTTATTTATGGAGGAATGGGCTTGCCTACATCAAGGGCATATCTATCTTTTTGGCAACCCTCTGTTGACACCATACATGAAAAGTAATTTGTGTTTCTTGCCAACAATTTATTGAAAGACATTGAAGGTGGGAAAACACAGACCACTTTCAACCCAATTCATTTTGGTCACCATTGGAAAATTGCAGTACTAATTTAATGTTTGTGGAATGATGCTGCCAGTTGGTGGTCCCAGGATCACTTATTTATTTATTTATTTATTTATTGAAATAACCATTTAGAATTTCTTGTTTCATTTATCTGATGTTGTGGTCATTTAGGTTTCATTTATTTACATTCTTTGATAGTGGATTTATTAATTACAGAAGGCTGAAAAATGAAAATTCTACCTTGTTATCCTTGCTTACAACCTGTTTAATCTTTTTTTTTTTTTTTTGGTTGTTGTTATTGTTGTTATGTGTGGTGGTGGTGGTTTGAGAAAAACATTTATAAAATTGTGCCCTTTTCTTTTTTTTTTTTTAAATCTATCTTTATTGTTCTTATTGTAGACAGTTTAGTTTGAGTGATGCCAGATCTTTAAAAAAATGAATCTAGCTCGTCTTCATTTATGATATTCATGTAGTCCGAACTAATCTGTGTATTATGTTAGTCAAAGCAGCACTTTTCTACAAGTAATCTGTTTGTCTATGTTTGTTTATGTTTTTCGCGTATCAACATAACTAGAATTTTGGATGCTTATGTTTTTCATAAATTGTCTTTGCAGCTCAAGTTAGTTCAATACCAATAGTTGATGACAGTGACTCATTAATCGATATTTATTCAAGAAGGTAACCTCTTTCTTGTTTGTTAGTCTTGATTCTGGAGCCTAGCAAATTTTTATTTGACATTCTTTCAACAGTGATATCACAGCTTTGGCAAAAGACAGGGCTTATGCTCAGATTCGCATTGATGAAATGAGCATCCAACAGGTAACTGCTATAACTCTTAAATGAGCATAGAAATGGTTTCCAAATTATTTAAGTGGATGAATCGAACCATATTATGAATTGTATCGTGAATCATAAGATTATTTCCTTATAAAAATTGCATAAAATAAAAAAATAAAAATAAAAAGGGTAAAAGTAGCCATGATTCATACTAATACATCATAAATGATATGTGTAAGTGTTTTAATATTTTTAAAGGGTTACTTTCTATTAAGAGTTACCTCTTTTGGATTGCATTAGAGAAAACGTCATACTTCATGCCCTTCATGGACTCACTTGGCAGCATGCTAATCATGGGAAGATAGTGTGATGGAAAGGTTTCATGTGCATATGGTATTGGGCAGAAATCATCTCAATCAGCTTTGTGTCATAGGGGGTCCCATATGGTGGCAAAAAAGTTACCACTCACATAATTGATGAAAGGTACTTCTTAGGCCCTGATTGTTTAATAATTCATCTAATTGAATACATAGAATTGTATTTCTGTAATTTGTTGAAAATGAACAACCAAAGCTGAATATCCACAATTGATGATCAAATAACCTTCCTTTTAATGGAAATTGAATCAAGAGAAGATGGGAAATGCATGCCTAGCCATCACCCCATTAATTCAATACCTATGAAAGTCAAAGTCCCATCTGCATTTCCACCTTATATCCTTCTTCTTTCCGCTTGTTAGTAATACTTAGGTGGAGCTTATTTCACCATGAATTTTTATGTATTCAATTCTTATGTATTTTATGCAAACGAAGAGGCCTTAGTAGAACATGACCACATGTTAAAGATATCAACATTAGTAGGAAAAAATTTGTATTCATTGTTATGTTCCCTTTAAATAAAAAATAAAAATAAAGTCCCAGTGTTAAATCTTGCATGGTTAGGATGTGTTTTGAAGTTAAATAAGTGTTCACAAGGGAGGAAAAAAAATGAAAAGAATAAATGCAGGACAAAACCCATATACCTGTCCGTTATTAATCTCTAAAACATTTCTAAAATAGCAAAAGTTCTTAAGAGCTTTAGTTAGTCACCATATAATCCTTTATAAATAGAAATGCTGACAAAAACAGAAAAGGAAAAGAAATAAAGTTAAAAGAAAATACTAATATTTAGTTCTCAGCTATGGTTTTTCCTGCTCACAAATGGCTTGCAACGTAAATTCAATAAAGCAAGTATCAAATAGTAAGATTCACTCTTGAATCCTAAGTTTTACTTGTAAATGAGATATGTTAAATAGTATTTTGACAACAATGTCTATCCCTTCCACTGCACTTCTCATTTTGTATGGCATCACATATGCCAGTCATCCTCATGAGAGTGATAATATGCTGGCTATTTTATGGAAATCAGGAAGAGTATATATAACCGTGTTATGGTGCGGACTACTGAGTGGGGCCCACCTTTTGAACCATTCAAATGGACTACACATACATGATCCCCCTATGGGCATTGTTCCTATGGATTTTGCACGGATCTGAGTGGGTTGTAGTGTTGGATTGAGGGTTAATTTTTGTTGTTTTATATAAAGCCGTTAAACTTGTGGACTACTTTTCAGGGGTTAGAGGTATTAGATTGACTTAAAATTTGTAGCTAGGTTGGTCTGACTTGGATCATTTGATCACCCTTGTTCCATGATCTCTCAAGGTAGGCCCCACTTCGTCGTCCACACCATAAGACAATAAGGATCGTACTCAAAAGACCACTCGTGGATCCATCCCTCACCATATGGCGAGGGACAAACTTGATGGCCCTAAATGGAAAGAGACATCTTGGATGGGCACATATATCGAATTTGGGGCCAATCTCATCCTCTTAGCCCTTCATCCATGGCCCACAAATTTAACAACTTTATATCAAAAAAAGAATTGACCCTAGATCCAACAGTCCAATTCCATTTGGATCAATGAAAACTCAATGGATTTAGTGTAATTCTAGGGTCCCATGTGTGTGGATGGTTTGGATGGATAATAAATTTAGCCCAACTATGTTGCCCTTCTAGTAATATAGTGAAGGGATGGATGCACTTGGACATTTCCCAAATAAATTTAATATTAGAAAAATTATAGTTTAAATAAGTTTTACATTTGTGGGAGCATTTGCTAAGAAGCATGGATATGGACACGGGGCACGGATACTACATGAAACGGACACGGCGATACGAAAAATCCTAAAAAAGTAGGATATGAACATGGTGATACGAAAAATCTTAAAAAAGTAGGATACGAACATGGCTAGGACACGGCAAATAATTAATGTATTTTTTATATATAATCATAAAACTAATGAACAGCTATATTTTTTGCCAAATTAAGAAGCATATTTTCATAATTAATAGAAAAGAAAAACGTAACTAATACTAGAGGAGTAAAAAAAGATGAGACTAGCAAAAAAGGAAAAAAAAAGAGTAAGAATAGAAGTTAGCAAAAACAAAATGTAGAGATTGTTTGGGAAATTACATATTTGTTCTGAAATTGTTCTTGAATTATTTATGAACTTTTAAAACTTTATTTAACACTCTTTTTTTTTTTTTTTTTTTTTTGATAACAGGCTTTGGTTACACTCAACGATAAAAAGAAAGGATTTAAAAATTTAAAATAACCCTGCTGTGTCCATGCTGTGTCCTGTCATGTCCTTGCTGCGTCTAAGTTAAAAATTAAAAAATAAATAACAGACATGTTTCGTGGTATGTTGAACACGTATTCAGCAGTGTCTGAGCTGAGTTTGTGTCGGACACGGACACGGGGACCCTAGGTGCGTGTCTGTGCTTCCTAGAGCGTCTATATATGATGGTTCCCATTTGATGTTTAAAAGATTGAGGGGCCCACCACAAAATTGGGAATCCCCTTGAATTAAAGGTTCCCATCATATGCTTACATGGGGATGTCACATAGGGGAAAATTTTGCTCTATACTATTTCTTACATTATCATTGTTTCTTAAGCAGCTCAGGTATAATGTCCTTAAGACAATGTTTTTTGTTAGTGTTTCACTTGTATCATGGTTCACATGGTTGCTATCCTAGACACTATTTCAGAATTTGTGTTTGCTACATCTTTATCTCATTAAAATAAATTGTATCAATTGCTTTTAAGGGTTTTTTAAAGCATTTTTTCTTGCTTTTAATATGGATTCTCTCTTTTAAGGATGTGACATGAAAACTCAAATTGTGTTATTGTTGCTATTTGTAAACTCAGGCACTACAACTTGGGCAAGACCCAACATCTCCGTATGGCTTTCACAACGGGCAGAGATGCCAGATGTGTCTACGTTCTGATCCTCTACACAAAGTGATGGAGCGACTGGTGATTCCAGGTAGGTTATGAGTTCAGAATTCTTGAGGGGAGAGTGACAATTTCTTTAAAATACTGTCCATAACAGTATTCCCGAATGCCCAAGCACAACCCAGCAGTTGGGAAGCTCCAGATTCCAAAGCCCACATTCAGATGGCTAGTTTTTTATATTCCACTAGTCAAAATGGAATTCCAGTGCTCCATGGACTGCAACCAACATTGCTGTAAAAAAAATTCTCAACACATGGGATTCCTATCAGAAATTCCTCCAAACAAATTCCCTCTTGATTTGGAGGCTTACCTTGAAGAAGAATAACATGCTTCTTGTGGATGTGGATGTGAATTTTCTCTTGATTTGTGTTATCTGGAGACTTTCGAATGGGTGATGTACCTTTTTGTCTGAACGCACTTTCAAGTGCAAACACCTTACCTGATGCTTTTAAGACCGGTTATATTGTCTTAACACACTTTCAGGTGCAAACACCTTACCTGATGTTGTAAAGACCTGGTTATCAAGGTCTTGATGTGCCATTATGTTATGTCAAAATATGTAAAGATTGAATGAATGCCCAGGATATTTCCCATGTGGAAGGTTTTAAGCCATCATCCACATGGTGGACACCATACCACCATGTACCCACTTGCAAATAGTGTCATTTAGGGAAATGCTGATGCAGCAGAGCACTACCTTTTTGTAAAATCATTTCTACATTCGTAACTTGGTTTCCAGGTGTAAGGCGTGTAGTCATTGTGGAAGCTGGCAGCAAGCGTGTGGAGGGTATCATTTCATTGAGCGATGTATTCAGGTTCTTACTTGGTACTGTGTAGTCCAAAGCAGGGAAAATCACTTGAAAGGGCCGTATTTTTTGTCACACTTAGAGTTGACTGCTTCCATCCCCAGGATTCTCAATCTTTCATGATTCGTGGATCATTTTTCTTTTCTTTTTATTGGTAGGCCTCTTTATTTCGGAGCGTGGTCTTTCAGGATGGAAGGCTACAAGAGGTCTGTAAATGAGAGGATTTGTATTTTTTATTCCTCCTCTTTACCTCCTATTAAGTTAATATTGTACTGCTGGCTCTTCTAATGGTTGAACAGCATGGACACTCCTCTATTCTCAACAACATGTTGACATTAAATCGACGAGGAAAAATTATATTCGTCTGAAGCTAAATGCATCCATATTGATTAGCTACATACATGTATATATTTAATTATTTGTTCCTTTAGAAAAATCAAGATGAATGAAATCATTGAATGGCCTCTTCAATTTTGTTATCTGTATCATTCTTTAATACCTTCTATTAGAATACTCTTATAGATCCTCAGGTTCAGTTCCCTCTTTGTTTGTAGCGCCGGTTCTTTATCTTTTGCCAAGAAAGCATTATATCTCAACATCAGGACCGCCATGACCACTTGTTTGACTGCCGTGGGATCTGCCTCTGCATGACTCCATTTGGGCTCACACACCTGTCCTGTTTTGGTACCGGCCAAAATTTCACTCGCAGTTGTCTTTCATGTTTGGTCGATATAATAGCCAAGGCTGCTATGACCACTTAGCAGATTTAAGATGTTAAGAGAGTTAATGGGTGACTTTGATTGGGCTTCTTATAAGTTTGAAAGTGCTTTTTTTAAGGTAAGCAGCTTTAAAAAACCGACTTTCTTAAAGCAGCTTCTTGCAAATGAGATTGTTAACTCTGACTTTCACTTTCCGGAAGCTGTGTTTTGTTTGGTGTTAACAACTAGAGGCTTAGATCAATCCCTAATCCTCTTTATTGGATCTCAGGAAATGAGAAATTTTCCCCATCCGTTAGATTTCATAGCATGTGGTTTAGAGATAATCATGTGAAAAAGCTATTATTAAAAGATGTATTAAAGTAAATATGTATGTATGTATGTATATATATATATATATATATATAAACAAAGAAAATATTTGTCATACACTATCTTCTTGGGAAAGATCTTTCCAAATGGACTAAAAAAATTTGATAAGATTGAAGAAGTGATTAAAGAAACTAGAAAGGTGTTAAAAAGAATTAAATGTGTAAAAAAGCTGGCCTTCAAAACACTGAATATGAAATGAACCTTAATAAAAAAAAACTTGTTTGAATATCTGGTTGGACAAAAGGAACTATACCCCTTTGATCCAGTACATTGAATTCCCTTCTACAGAACATACAAAAGAGTATAGACTATAGAGTCCCAAAATATGTGTTAAAAGTGCAGCATTGGGTCCACCGGAGACTGTACTGCTGTGCCAAAGGGTAGTAGTATTCCTTCCGCCAAAAAGTCCAAAATATCCAAACTGCGGTGAGGAGAAAAGGAATTATGGAGATAGAAATCTAGGGAACTGTGGTTAAAAGAAGGGGACAAGATTGTATGTCTTTTTTTTTTTTTTTTGGTTTTTGACTATGGCACCATAAGTAAAAGAAAATACAATAGGATTGACAAAATAAAGAGTAATGATGTGAAATGGCTGGACAAAAAGAGAACATAAGAAAGGCTTTCTGTGAAGATCTTGAAGAATGATGGAAACTACTGTTCTGAGAGATCTTAATGAGATACGGAATTTATTTAGGCAATTTGATTAGCCCCACGGTTACTAGAGAAGAGAATAATGAATTTGTTGCAATTCTAAACTCTTGATGTAAAAGATGCACTTTTCCAATTGGGCTCTTTTAGGGCTTGTTTGGCAAATTTATATCGAGCAATTTGAAACATACATTTTCACAAGTAGATCATTTGGAAAGACTTACTTACATGTCTTATTTGATTGTATTTATTTGGAAAATTTTGTTTGGTAAACATAAAAATAAAAGATTATTACAAAGTCATTTTATTTTAAATATTGCATTAAAGTCAGTTGTTCAAAGCCCACCCCGCCCCCCAAATATTGGAAGATGGAAAAATAAGAATCAACTAAAAACCTTTCAAATCCATGTAAGGCCCAATTCTGTTTGGGTACTATAGTTCATGGGTGCAAGTGAAGTGTTGTTGATAGTAGACGATGAAAAGGTGGGTCTGAGTCGAGTTGTTGGTGATTTCTACTGGGGGGCTATGGGTTCCTTTTGATGGGAATATGAAAATGGTGTTGGGTTGTATGAGAATCGTGGTTTATTTGGTTTGCCGGTTGTTGTTTAGTGGTGTAATGAATGTATGGTTTGGGTGGAGAAGGTTGATGTGCGTAGATGAAGATGAGTGTCCGGCGTGCTTGCTTGGCTTGGTTGTCAAGTGGGAGACGAGAGTTGGTATTATGGTGTATTTGGTTGTAGGATGAAGATGTTAGGAAAAGCGGCGCAACGGAAACAACCCGCGATCAACGGATCTACCACGATCTACACAAGCAATCACACCATCAAGCAATCACACACATGACACAGCAGTTTTACGTGGTTCGGCAACTTGCCTACGTCCACGGGAGGAGAGAACTCATCTACTATGATCCATCTCGATCTGCTCAAGATCTAGGGTTACAATAGTCTCGGTTCTGGCTAAACCAGACGACCGATCCGGCTAAACCGGAATACAAGACAAACCCAACAGAAGAGAGTCAATGTTAAAAAGAGACAGATGGAGTGGTGGCTTGGTTGTTTGGCTGGGAGGGATTCCTGTTTTACCGAAAGTTCTGAATGATTATTCTCCTCTGTTATTATTGTTATTGTTTTTTTTTTTTTCAGAATATATTGCTTATAGAGAAGGGTAATTCAACCTGAAAACTATCTTAAATGCCCACACATGATCTACAAAACCCAGGCTCTGGGCCAAGTCCTCCACTCTCTCTCTCTCTCTCTCTCTCTCATACAATCACCCATCTCACCATCCATTGCACCACCTATCCACACCATTGAACCCAACCCGGAGACTTCGCTGCAACACACTTCCACACCTCTCATCATTACACCACACTCGACGCCCACATCAACCTACGAACTGACACCCACTTACTTGCAAGCAGCCAAAAAAAAAAAAAAAAAGCCAACAAGAGAGAGAGAGAGAGAGACCTCAACGGTTAAGGCTGAGAAGGTGGCTCTGTTTTAGGGATTGTAGTTAGATGGAGAGTTGCTTGGGTAAAGACCATATACTATCCGTGGGCAAGAGTGTCATTTAATGAAAATTACATGAGAAAATTTGTCTTCGAAAGAAAGCCGGAATGATGTCTACACACATCGTCGTCCCACGCCCTCTCTTTCCACACACAGGAAAATTATCTTAATTCTGATTCAATTATGTATGCACGTTTATGATTCCCAAATGTTCTAATGTTTATTTGAAACATAATTAAGTGAATTAGACCCATGAATTAGACTTGCCAAACGACACCTAAGTCTCCTAGCTTGGCTTGTTATCTGGCCAAATTCTATCAACAAATGTGAGAAATAGTTGGAGTACATATAACAAATAGAGTTTAGGAGTTTTTTAGAACTAAATCAGCTCTCAAAAAAATCAATAAAACGTTTATTGTGTTGATAACAAAAAGTAATCCTCGGAACACTAGTGATTTCACCTGTTAGTGTATGTAATGTAATCTGTAAAATAATTGCCAAAGTTACTGCTTACAAACTTAAAAAGGTATATTGGGCAGAATAGTGGGCCCTTATCCAAGTCCATTTCTCAAGGAGAAATCTATCTCTGATAACGATATTGTGGCCCATGACATCCTCAATTCTTAAAAAAAAAAAAAAACTTAAAATTAAGGGGCGTAAACTAGACATGGCAAAAGCATATGACTGAATGGAATTATGGGATTTTGTTGCCAAGGTGTTGGAAGCATACGGATTCCATAGTGATTTGATCGATATTATTGTGGCTTGTATTTCCTTTTTTTTCTTTTTCTCTTTTTTAAATTCTTCTAAACGGTTTGCCTTTGGAGAACTTTCACAAAAAAGAAGTCTTAGGCAAGGGAGACCCTTACCCACTTTACCTCTTTATCCTAGGCACAGAGGCCTTTTCTTGTATGCTTTTTTTCTTTTGTTTTTTTTAACCCAGCTAAAGGGTGTGACCCTGAGAGACTTATATATGTAAGGTGACAGAAACTTGCATATGCAATGAGACACAACCCACACATGTGAGGTAATGATAACTTTTTTTATATATTCTCTTAAAAGCATAAAAAAAGGGTTTTATCCATCGTATTAAAGTTTCGAAAAGAACCTCAAATATCTCATGTGTTTTTTTTATGGTAGATGATAACCACCTATTTTGTAATGTTAGAAATAGTGAACTTAGAAAAAATTAAAGGAATATTGGAAGATTATTATCATTTCTTAAGCCAACTTGTCAATTTTGACAAGTCAACAGCCTACTTTTGTAAGGGATCATGCAAGATAAGAAGCAATGAACTATGCCAAATTATGTGGGTAACAAAATGGGGGAGAAGGAAAAATACCTTGGTAATCTCCTAATAATAAATAGAAATAAGAGTTTTTTATAAGATATGTATAATGGGTGGATACTCACATGATATGAGTTTAATTTAGAATCTATTGTAATTGGGGTTTCTCAATGAGAAGGTTACATTGCTTACAAATAAACCTCCTTCCTTTGTATTTGTAGGCACTCTCATAATAATAAGATCTCTCTCTTTGGTTTTTTTTTTTTTTTTACAACACATTATCAGCACGATATGTTTTATCTATTTGGATTTTGGAGAAGGGACTGTTCTTAGTAGATCTAGTTTTTTTTTTTTTTTTTTTCTCTGAGGTCCCCTAGGTCTCGGTGTTTTCTCTACAACTTCAAAAGGGTATAGAAGTTTAGGGAAGAAAACTTGCGCATTAGAATCAAGGCATGTCAAAAGCCTTTCACTATTTTGTTTTTTGTGAACCAAAAAAAAGGGCAAAAGAAGCTTCCATGCTTCTTTGCTTTTTTGCATTGCATGAGGCTCACCTTTTCTTTTTTGAGCCAAGATAAAGTTACGAGCAAAAGGCAGGTTCATAGTGGCTCAATCGAGCTAGATCATTTCAAGTCAAGCCGATCTGAGCTGGCTCGACTATCAGAAGAGGACACTAGCCTCGGTCCCCCATCCACTCCACTCGGTTCACGTGCGAGCGTAGACTCTTTTGGTCCATAGTGCATGTTGGGTCAGATTCAACTCAACCTGATCTGAATCAATCCACATCCAACCAGCAGGAGGTGCTGTTATGGGCACTGATGCAGGCAGGCATGCAGGGTGACATCATCTACGAGGCAGAGACCGTATGGTTAATGCAGAAAGGTATTTTAGACGGTCAGTCTTCAGATCACGATATATTGATCATTGATTAGCCGTTGTCCGATCAGAGATCTGTTTATACCAGTAGACTCATTTTAAGCAGATATAATCATCAGTAGGAGTGGATTGACTATTTGATGATCAAAAGATAATTTTGACTAATCAGAGCATAGAAAACTATTTCTACAATATCAGAGCCATTTGGAGTTGGATTTTAGATCCATTTCCTTTAGTATATTTATGGTGGTGAGCACTACACAGTAGAAATCAAAGAAAGATAATTTAATGGTAAAAAACAAAAAGTGCTTTGATCAGCGATAATAGTTAGTATATCTAACTTTTCCTTTTTTATTTAAATTATGGATATATTATATTACATTGCATGCATGCTTGATATAATTATTTCGGTAAAGTTATGAATATATGGTTACATGAAACATTAGTTTTTGATGAATTTATTGCTAGAAGCAATAGTTGCATATAATAGAACCAGAAGTTTTATATAAGCAATCGAAACCCGATGTTCTATATGATATTTAGAAGCAAAAGTTCTACATCGAATAAATAACCCGGACCTAAAGTTCCATACGTTATTTTAATCTATAACCAGAAGTTCTAATCCAAACCTAAGATCCGAGAGTTATTCTCATGTAAAACCAAAAGTTCTAAAGACTTGGAAAACGAACTCGAAGATTCATATCTATAATCAAATCAGAAGATTTGATTTTTAAAGATCCAAAGTAGTATAGATCTAAGAACCTGAAGTTTTAACTCAAATCTGAAGTTTTGATAAAACCAGAAGTTCTGATTCAAACCTGAAGCTTTGATAGAACTTGAAGTTCTAGCTTAAACCTGAAGTTTTGACAGAGCCAGAAGTTCTGATTCAAACCTGAAGTGTTGATAGAACTAGAAGTTCTAAGAACTTGAAGTTCTAACTTAAGCCTGATGTCTTGACAAGTACTAGAAATTCTGGCCCAAACATGAATCTTTGATAAAAACCCAAAGTTCCAAAATTCAAATGGCCTATTCTTTGTCATATCCAAACCTGAAGGCTGAAGCTTTGATAAGCACAAGAAGATCTGATCGAAACTTGAAGCCTTGATAGAACCAAAAGTTTTGATCCAAGCCTGAGGCCTTGACAGAACCAGAAATTCTGATTTATGCTTGAAGCATTGAAAGAACCAGAAGTTTCGATTTATGCCTGAAGTTTTGATAGTTACAGAAGTTCTGATTCAAACATTCCTAAAGTTTTGATAGAGCTAGAAGTTCTTATTCAAACCAGAAGTTCAAATTCAAACTTGAGGTTTTGGTGGAACTAGAAGTTCTGATTCATGCCTGAAGTATTAACAAAATTATAAGTTCTGATTCATAGGCTAAGAACCTAAAGTTCTAACTTAAGCTTGAAGTCTTGATGGAATTAGAGTATCTGATTCTTAAATTGAGAACCTAACATTTTCACTTTTAATTGGTCAATTCTTCGTTATATTTGGTTATTAGATATTGAGAACCTGAAGTTCTATTTTTTTTATGATGTTATTGTTAGATCAATTTCTATACACTCAAAAAAGCTTGGTGATATCATTAGGATATGACATGAGCCCTCATTTTTTATGCCATTATAACCCTGATGGGTAGATATGATCACCGGAAGATGGTCATACCACCCAATACTTAAAATAAACACCAAACTAGTCAAATAGAATCCCTCCAAAAGAGGTAGACATAATAGTTTCTTCGGTAGAAATGAAAATAACTACCTCAAGAGAGGTGATTAACAAGGTAATTTTCAAAATTGAGAGAACCATCAAGTATGGTCTAAAAGACCTACAACTATTATTGGTAATTTGAGTATTGATTTCAGTTTTTAGATAGTTCGTTGGATGCTGGGATATTTTTTTATCACCCGTATCTTGTGTCTGCACGTTATATTTGTTTTGAATGGTGAACTACTTAGGTGTTCTCAATTTTATTTTTTGTTATGCAACTGAATAGTTATGTGAGTTTATTATTTTTTGCGGTATGGATCATGGAATGTATGAAACTGGGATAATATATGTCCAGTAGATAGTGCCACAAAGCACACTATATTGAAAAATCAGAAGTTTTTCTCAAAGTTAGTGTTTGATTTGCGTAAGGTATCAATCCTTGTTGGATATGTACAAATACTTGAATGATTTGGAAGAGTTCACATAATATTATCAAATGATACCCATATATGCGTTAAGGATGTATTATTTTTAGCGGTTCATATAGAAGCTTGTTTAGTTTTAAAGACATTAGGATGAATGAGTACCACATATAGAAATTATAAGTGAAGGTAATATAGAATATTTGTATATTATTACTAGTATTGATAGCCATAAACTAATACTAGAAAAGCTAAGTGCATATTCCTCAAATTTTAGTGTTATATTATAAGACAATCTTTAATATCGAATTACATTTGATTATGAGCAAAAGAATAAAGTCAAGCTAGAAGCTTAAAATAAGCCCAAGGCTTAGTGACCCTAAGGTTGTAATGTTTTGGTATGATAGGTTAGGTCACCTTAGAGCCACTTTGTTAAGGCAAATTATTGATTACTCTTTTGGGCACTCCTTAGAGTATCATCAATTAACTATCTTTTCTATAAAGGATACAATGTGATATTTGCGAACCTATAAAACTCCCATAGTGAACCTTTTTAGGTATTTTATGTTTTTTTATTAATGCTTTCACCCGTTAATTGGATGTTTACCTTTTTTTGTAACTTCTGCCCGCGTATTAGCACAAATTACTAAACTTAGGGTATACTTCCCTGAGTATCCTATTAAGTCTATAAAGCTTGATATCACAGGTTTGTAGATTGAGAATTTATGTTGGTTATGATTCACTTCCAATTATTAGATATCTAGAATGAATAATAAGAGATATATTCACTGCTCATTTTGCCGATTGTCATCTTAATGAGATAGTCTTCCCATTGTGAGGGGGAGCACCTTGTTCTTGTAGAACAATATGTTACTAAAGAACGGTGAAAATTAATATTGAATACTCCTACTCTCATTTGGATTTTTGTACTTCACAATGTGAGAATGATGCACGGATAATTGTACATTTAATTATAAATGAATTCCCTATTGGTTTAATGATGCAGCAAAAGTGACTACATCACATGTACCAGCTATGAATACCTTGCACGAATTAATGTCCTTGTAAGACAAGTACGAATTAATGTCCCTATAAGGAAAAAATCAAAATATGGGAACAAATAAATATGTTATATGCCATAAGTATGATAAACCTATAGGTTCCAAGGACTCAGCTGCGCAGAAGAGGAGAAATAGGCAATCATATTCCAATCATATTCCCAAAAAGGTTATGACAAATCGTATACTCCCGAAAAGATACACCATTTCACTTAAGAAGAGGTTATTAAAAAATTCACTCTTTCTAAAAATTTTTGAAGAAGTTAATGTCCTAGAAAAGACACGAATTTTGGAAAAAACTTTGGAAGTCCCTGAAGAAGCAAGGGTATCCAATAATGCAGAGATCTCTATATTTTATAATTATTCAAGAGAGAGATAGGATAAAAGGAAATTATTATCGAAGATGCATTTGTATATGAGGTAACTATAAAATATCAAGGGGGAATGAGGATTATAATTTGGACACATAACCACATACTATAGATAAATATCAACAATGAAAAGATTAGCCAAAATGAGAAAGTACCATCAAAGAAGAGTTAGAATCTCTCAACAATCAATGTGATGTATTTGGACCTGTAGTACAAATCTCAAAAGTTGTTAATCCTATGGATCACAAATGAGTGTTTGTAAGGAAATTAAATGAAATTATTAAATGCAAGGTAAGACTTGTGGAACAAGGTTTCCGGCAGAAACCTAGGATTGAAAACATATACAGATATATGTAAAAATCCCAAAAGAATTTTCTTTGCCTAAAGCAAAGTTAAAGAAGATGTACTTAATACAGTTAAGATGTTAATTGTACAACCTGAAGCATTCGAGAAGAATATGTTATAATTGTCTTATCTAAGGAAGGATATGAAAATAATCTCATTTGCCCATATATCTTTATAAAATCTTTAAAAGGATTCACAATAGTAGAAGTTTATGTAGATGACATAAATTTAATAGGGACTCCAGAAGCGCTCAAGAAAACTATAAATTTTTTATAGGAAAATTTTGTCATGGCTTGCAGAGCGAGAGAAATTCTAATGGGATATTTTATTCTTTGTAAATATGCTTGCCATATATAGTTTTGCACCAACTCAAAGACAGTAAATTAGTATCAAACATATCCTATGATATTTATGTTGAACTACTGACTTATATCTATTTTATTCTCGTGGTTGTAGAGATTCAAATTTTGTAAGATATGCACATTCGGGATATCACTCGGACCGTCATAAGGCCGATCATAGATAGGTTATCTATTTCTTATTGATAATGTCACCATTTCTTGGCGTTCTATTAAACAGACTTTGTTAGCTACTTCTTCTAACCATGCTGAGATTTTAACCCTCTATAAAATCAGTAGTAAATGTGTATGGCTAAAATATTTGATTCAATATATTTGTAGTTATTATCAATTGCTTGTTAGTACAAATACCCCGAGCGTTATTTATGAAGACAATGAGGCATGCGTTCAATAGATTAAAAAAAGGTACATTAAATGTGACAAGACGAAGCACATTGTATCAAAGTTCTTCTTCAATTATGAACTTTAGAAGAATAATAAAATTGAAGTCAAACAAGTTCATTCAAGCAACAACGTGGCTAATCTATTTACCAAGTCTTTGCCAAAAATAGTATTATAGAAACTTGTATATGAGATTGGCATGTGTAGAGTTTATCATCAAACTTTTATCATCAAACTATGTGAAAGGTTGTTGTCATCAAGGAGAGGCACTTTAAAATATGCTACCCAGGACATTTGTGTGCTGTACTCTTTTTCCTTTTCTAGGTTTTATCCCATTGGGTTTTCCTAGTTAAGATTTTAATGAGGAAGCATTATGCACGTCGAACACCAATCTAATGATCTTGAAGAATGTTGTATTCTTTTTCCTTCACTTTAATTTTTATCCCATTGGGTTTTTCCTTTTTAAGGTTTTAATGAAGCAACTGTCATTGAATGATAGTCATCCAAGGGGGATTGGTATAAAATATGTATAATGGGTTGATGCCCACATGAGATGAGTTAGATTTAGAATTTATTATAATCAGGGTTTCTCAATGAGGAGGTTACATTGCCTGTAACTAAATCTTTTCCCTTTGTATTTGTACACACTCTCATAATAATAAGATCTCTCTCTTTGGTTCTTTTTTCTTTTTTTTTTTTTAACAATAGAGTTCTAATATTTAGTTTTTAATTAATAAAACAAAATGTAGAATTATGTATTAAGAAACCCCTCTCCTATCTTAAGTTGGAAAAAACACCCTCATAAAAAATGTTGCTTCCTTGATTCTAATATACAACAGGAAAGTTCTTAAACTCTCATCTAATAGTGATGATGTGATTGATAGATTATTGAGAAATTTCTTTTTGGGTGACTCTGATAAAAAAAAGAGAAATTGTACGTTATTAAATTGAGTGTGATTTGTAATTCTATCGATGATGGGGCCTAGGCATTCATGAAATGGCTCAAAATAACTTGGCCCTCTTAACTAAAACTTGTTGGAGTTCTCTATCCAATGAAGAACTTCTAAGCACCAACATTCTCAAAGCAAAGAATTGTCTAAACAAAACTCCGGGGAAGGAAAATTTTAAAATGGGTAATTCTTGGTTTTGGAAAGGTTTTGTGAAAGTGACAATTTTTCTTTAATGAAAAGGTGAGGTGAATCATTGCGATGGAAAGAAAAGCTTCGTTTGGAAATGCAACTAGATTCCATGCAAAGTTGAGTTGAGAAAGCCCTATTCCAACATTGGCAACTCAAATATTGTTGTTAGTGACTTGTGGGAATTGGAAAGGAGATTGAATGTAATTCTCATTGAAGAAAGTTTTAAAAATGTTACCGATGTGGAAACTATTCTAAAAACTTATATTTCGAAATATAGTAAAAGACAAGAAAATTTGGTCTAACACAAAATATGGAGTTCTCTTTATAAAATCAGCTTACATATCATGAAAGAAAATAGTCAACTTAAACTCCTAGGAGTTGATGGAGTGGGATAAGGCATGGTTTTTACCCAAGTCTTTTTTTTTCAAAATTGCCCTTATTTGTTCAGTGTGCATTTTTGTGGGTTTAGCAGGTGCCACAAAGGGGATTATTCCTATTAGGTTAAAGACTTCCGGGACACTCGCGTCATAAAAAATGGTCAACTACCTAGAACCTTGATTAATTGTAGAGTATTATGGAGATTACCTATTCCTCAAAGAGTTCTCATATTTGGGTGAAACACCTAAATTTAATAATCTATATAGAGTAGACACAAAAACTACTTTATAATAAATCTTCCTCTAAAAATGCCTTTTGCTAAGAAGAATCTATTGAACATGCTTTGTTTTAATGTGAGCATGTAAGAATGAGATATAATAAATTTCCCTTTAAAAATGTCTTCCGCTAAGAAGAATCTATTGAACATGCTTTGTTTCAATGTGAGCATGTAAGAATGAGATATTTATCTTATAATATGTCACACCCTAGATCCGAGATCCTTGGAACCCACAAATTACGAGGCACAATGGGTCCATAGATTTAAACTAACATGTCAAAATTTATTGAAAAATATAAAAAATATAAAATTAATAAAATAAAATCTGACTAAACAATGATTTACATGTCAGTCTCAAAATAGTAAATAAACTCCTAAAATATTCCACTAATAGCTAATGCCAATCTTTTCACAGCTCATTGTAATCTTGGCTCCGCAAGCAGGCTAAATCTCCTCAATGTCTAGCTCGATTGTGAAATTTAGAAAAAAACAAAAGGGTAACCACAAGTAGACCCACTATGAAACCATAGCAAACGGGTAATAGTCAAAGATATCAAATTTTGGAGCCATAGTTCGAAAAAAATTAACAATGGAAAATAACAAATCTTGAGATGATAAATTAGAATAAAAAGATCACATCAAATATGAATTGGCAAAATCAAATTTTAGTGAAATTTCAAGATCATATGAAGTTGAAGCAACAAGTATGATAACCCAGGAAAATCAAAGAATAAGATAATTTAGGAGCAATCATCCTAAAACAAAACTCCAGATAAGCCATCTTCCTATAAATAAAGTAAACAAAATAATAAAGTTTGCTTGCTAGAATTAAGTTTGTGCTAAGTACAAGGTACTTGCCAGGTACAAAGCATTCTATATCCAAACAAAGTTGGCACGAGGCATGAGATACCGATAATCTCTAGAAACAACTGTGGGATCTAGTTGCAGTCTAGTAATTTTTGCACAAAGGGGGTTTGATTTTAATGTCATACCCAAAACGGCTAAAAGTCTGTTTATAAGCTTCCCCATGGTGCTTGCCCATACTTTGGAGATTGCATTGAGATCAATAGTGTACGAGTGACAAATTCGAGCAAATTTTCATTTCACAGATAGGTTTAGGGTTGGAAACAAAAATCAAGTACATGTTATTGAATTTTCCGCAATTTCAACCCTATAAAACAGCTAACAAATTAATCTCTAACAAAATTCACAAATTAGCTCATTTTATAATAGGATAGTGTCAAGGGATCAATATAAAGTCTAGCAATTATTATGATCAAAATAAATCAAGGTAACCCAAACAAACCAAAGGTAGCAATATCCTAAAAATCCTAAGATTGGGCTCAGTGGATGAAAAATTCTATCCAGGCAGGTTACAGAGTTGGTGATGGGGACCATATGTTTTGCTATCTTGTGTGCAATGGTGAATGGTGATGTATAGAGAAAATAACTAACAAAAGAAAATATTTTGATAACCTACTATGCTAGTAATCTTGAAAAGAAAGAGGGAAAGGGAAGAGAAAACTTAGCCAGAGTGGAGAAAGCCTTAGGAAGAAAAGCAGAAATTTGTATGGGAGATGGCTAATAGGAGGGGGTGATCTCTTTTTATATGAAAAAGAAGGAGAGCCCTAAAAGGACTAGAAACCTATACTAAACTTAGAAAAGAGAGAAATATTTTGAGTATGACTTTATCCTCAAGGTAGAGTGGAGGTGAAATTCTTAAAACTCAAGGAGTCTAATCGATTTGGATTTCTTGATTGAGCTAGACTTCCTAAGATCTTAAATTCTAACAAAAAATGAGACCCACTCATTTAAGCAATTAATTTCAAAAAAATTTAAATAGAAATAACATAAAAAAATTTAATGCATGTTGGGGTCTACAAAAGATCAAAAACTAAGGTCTAGATTTATTTTGAATAAAAATAAAAATTTGGGTTGTTACATAATATTTTCTCTAACTCATTTTCTAAATGGTGGAAAAGCTTGTATGGAAATGTTTGATTCAAGTCCATCTTTATACTCTCTTCCTAAAGTTTGGGATGTGGCTTTGTAGTGGGTCTTTGGAAAAGTAAAAATGACGACATTTTTAGAGGAAAGGAGGTTCAGCCTATACGTACTATAAATATTGCCAAAATTTTTATCATGGATTCCAATTCCATGACATTAAAAGTGGGAGAAACTTAAAATGGTATTAAGCATCAAGGATTACCTCTTAGAATGATTGAGAGAATGATTGTTGTTTTTTTTTTTTTTATGTTGCTTTATGCAAGCTTGATGGTAAAATTGTTTCGGTCCTACCACTCGTTTTAGTGGCTATTTTGTACTCGTGGGCTCTCTTGATAAGTTAAAAGCCTCTTCCTCCAAAGAAGCTTAGGCAAGGGTCATTTCAACGGCCTTAATTGAAAATAAAGTGAGAGGCTTTTCAAAAGTCCACCTTTCATACAACGCTTTTAAAGTAATGAGTGCGATCAAAGGTGGCCTATTTTTTAAGACATCGGGTTAATGAAACTTATGTTGGAGGATTGATTTGGGGCAATTTTTCCAAGCTAGCTTATTTATTTTCTTGTCTGTCTTTGTGTGGATGGGGTGTTTTTATGCCAACATCAAAGGTGTGTGTAGATGGGGTGTGATATGAACATGGAGTTACTTTACTATGGGTAGCCTCGTAGAATTGACATGGGACTTTGTAATAGGAGAATCACTATTGTCATTTACTAAGTTCTTTGGAATGTAGCCAAAGAATATATTGGGTAGAATAGTGGGCCCTTATCCAAAACTATTTCTCAAGCTTGAAGAAACACCCTTATAAAAAATGTTGCTTCCTTGATTCTAATTTACAATAAGTAAGTTCTTAAACTCTCACCTAATACTAGTGATGTGATTGATAGATTATTCAAAAGTTTCTTTTTGGGTAATTCTGTTGAAAAAAAGATATTGTACATCATTAAATTTAGTGTGATTTGTTATTCTATCAATGATGGGGCCTAAGCATTCATGAAATGGCTCAAAATAACTCTGCCCTCTTACCTAAAACTAGTTCGTTCCCTATCCAATGAAGAACTACTAAATACCAAGATTCTCAAAGCAAAGTATTGTGGACTGGGATAAGGCATGATTTTTTCCCATGCGGTTTGCTTGAAATCACCCCAAATTTTCCCAATGTGCATTTGTGTGGGTTTAGTGGGTGCCACATAGGGGATTATTCCTATTAGGTTAAAGACCTTAGGGACATATCATAAAAAATAATCAACTTCCATAAACCTCGATTAAATGTAGAGTGTTTTGAAGATTACCTAATCCTCAAAGAGCTCTCATATTTGGGTGTAATGCCTTAACAATTTGTATAGACACATAAACTACTCTATAATAAATCTCTTTCTAAAAATGCCTTTTGCCCCTTTGAGAAAAAAGAAGAATCCATTGAACATGTTTCTATGTGAGCATGCAAGGGCTTCGCCGTTTGGATCAAGAATGAGACATTTATCTAATAATATTTTCTCTAACTCATTTTCTAAATGGTGGAAAATATTGTATGGAAATGCATGATTCTACAAGTCCACTTTTATACTCTCTTCCTAAAGTTTGGATGTGGCTTTGTGGTGGGTCCTTTGGAAAAGTAAAAATGACTTCATTTTTAGAGGATAGGCGGTTCATCGTAAAAACTCCATAAATATTGCCAAAAACTAATTATGGATTCCAATTTCATGAAATCAAAAGTGGGAGAAATTTAAAATGGTATTAAGCATCAAGGATTACCTCTTAGAATCGGTGAGAGACTTATTTTTGTTATTTTTGATGCCGCTTTAAGCAAGCTTGATGGTAAATTGGTTTCGGTTTTTCCACTCGGCTTAGTGGCTATTTTGTAGTCATGGGCTCTCTCTTGATAGGTTAAAAGCCTCTTACTCCAAGGAAGGAGAGGCGAGGGTCATTTTAGTGGCCTTAATTGAAAATAAGGCGAAAGACTTATCAAAAGTCCAGCTTTCGTACAATGCTCTTAAAGTAATGAGTGCAATCAAAGGTCTATTTTGTAAGACATCATATTAGTGGCAACATCTTTTGAGGTTTTTGAAATCCTCATACAATAGAACCATGAATGTTGTTGCATATAATTTTGCTAGAAACTTATGGTAGAGGATTTAATAGGTGCTTTTTTCATATATAGGTAGCTTGTTTATCTTGTTGTCTCTTTGTGTGGTTTTCTCTTTTTTCCTAGCTTTTTGTTTCTCTTGTTGTTTCTTATGAAAGTTTCTTTTACCAAGAAAAACAAAATACAAAAGAGAAGAAGCACTCAAAGTTATTTTTTATTATATGAAATTTCTTTAGCATATAATAATCAAATGATAAATTAAAGCATTTATAATAAAATGTAGTTATACAGTATACACATCATTGGTTAAAAAAAAAAGAATAGAAAAATAAGGAAAGCCTACAAAATCATAGACGTACCTTTGATTTATACAAAATGTAGCTGAATTAGAACCAATAATATTAGTTGTGGCAGAGTGGCTTCCTTCGGATTTATAGGAATTCATATCCTTGTAAACAAGCATTCCCAAGGTAATGAAATTTTTGGCAAAATGGATTTCTTTGGATTTGTAGGGATTCCATTCCATTCCATGCAAACAAATGAGCTCCATAGTTTTCAATACAAGGAATTCACACTAAAGTTGGTTCTTCTGAGGAATTTAATTCTATGAAAACAATTGGGTCCTATGTTTCAAGATTAGGAATTCATGGAAATGTAGATTATTTTAAATCCTAGGACTTCAATAACTTGCAAATTAACAAACAAAACTAATATTTAAGATAAAGAATTCATGGCCAAAGTAGGTTCATTAGAATTCTTAAGACTCAACTTTAAGCAAACAAATAGCCCTTTATTTCAAGATTAGGAATTTATGATGAAATTCAAAGAATTCAATTTCATGAAAATAGAGAAGATATTTGGGGGAGGGGGGGTGTGGGGTTTGTGATGGGGTTTATGTTATCAGGTGGGAAGAAAGAAAGGGAAAAGAGAGTGAAAATGAAACAGGAGAATTAAAGGGAAGGAGATTCTAGTGAGCTAGAGTGGGAAGGAGAGAGGAAAAGGGTAAGACAATATGAGAGTAAGGAAGTTAATGAATGTTTGAGGTGGAAAAGGATAGGCATGTAAAGTGGGCTGGGCTACCTATGCCCAGCACAACCAAACACACTGGAACAGGCCGGGTGTTAGGCATGCTAAGGCTCGGCTAAGACACTGTTTTTAGGGCTTGTTTGGTAGATTTACTCTTTTTCTTATAGACCATTTAAAATAGATCAACTAAAAAAGGAGCCATAAAAAAAAATTAAAAAAGGAGGCTAGAATCAAACTATGTGTTTGGTAATACAAAGATCTATTTTAAATAAATTTCTTTTAAATCATTGGTTGAAAGTTTTTCACAAATTTCTCAAGACTTAAAAAGTATAAAGTTTTGATATTCTACCCCATAACCATATTCATCTTTCAAATGAGATCTAACGGTTTGGATCTTATGTTTGGGGCCCAAAAAATTTAAAAATAATAGTAAATAATTCACATTTTTAGTAAATATCTTAATATTGGCGATGATCCAATGGCTAAAATTTGGTGTCCTAATGTTCATTGGCTATAAAAACATTTTTAACGGTTTGGATCGTTACTTATTATCTCAAACATAATAATAATAAAAAACGGAACAGCTTGTGGACTAAAATAAAATTGAGCCATGGTACATCAATGGTTGAACATTTTTTACAAATGTCTCGAGACCCACAAGGAATCAAGCCTTGAAAATTGATACATAGCCTTGTTAAGACTTTCAAACATTCTTAACGGTTTGGATCTTGTGTTTAGGGCCTACAAAAAAAAAAAAAAATTCCAATGGTTCATGTTTTGTGCACATATCTCAAGATTGGTGATGATTCAATGGTTGAAATTTAGATCCATGGCTATGTTTAATCTTTTAAACATTTTCAACGATTTGGATCTTCATTTACCCTCTCAGATTTGAAGAAAAGTAAGAAAGGGACTAGGGGTGATAACCTCATGTGTACTATAGCAGTGCCTTTTAAAATTTATTTCTTATTTTGAGGAGCATAGATTTGGAGCATTTAGTTTTAAGAGGATTTGCCTATTTTTGTCTATATGTAGAGCTTTAAATGGTATGTTAAATACTCTTATTTTTGAAAGCTCTGTCTATTTTAGATATTTAGACAATAAGAGCGTAAAAATAGAGATGCCAAACATGCACTAAATTGGCCGAGATTGTGATGGGAAGATGGGTTGTTTTAAACGGGATTGTGATGGAAAAAGTGGATGTTTTAAATGCCCATAGATAGAGAGAGACACTCATATTTCTATGTGATGGAAAGATGGGATGTTTTAAATTCTCATTGATAGAGAGACACATATTTCTTCTATTTCAAATGCCTATAGAGAGAGAAAGAGAGAGATCTATTTAGAGAGAAGGATTCTAGTATGTATGGAGGGCACAACCCAACATGGTGTGGCCCATTTTGTGCTTGCAGGCCATGTTGGGCCGAGCCCCTACCAACTTAGGTATAGCATGGCCTATGCCGAAATGATAGTCAAAGCAGGCTATGTTGGCATGACACGACATTTTACATGTCTAGAAAAGGGTACAATACAAGATGGAAAGAAAAGTGAGAAAATGAAAAATGTGAAGTGAGAATAATTTTTGTCTCTTTTTCTCACTTTTCCCCTTTTTCTTGAACCCTTTCCTGCATCAAAACATTTGTCTTCTTCATTTCTCACATTATTTTCCCTTTTCCTCTTCTCTTTGCCGTCCTGTATCTCTCAAATCTCTATTTTCCTCCTCATCTCTCGATTTCTTTTCCACTCCCTTTTCCTTTTTATCGTTTCCCACCTCAAAACGTCCCTCTCTCTCTCTCTCTCTCTCTCTCTCTCTCTCTCTCTCCAACCAGCTCCTCATCTCCTCTGTTTACATGAGATTGAATTTCTAGAATTCAAAGAAATCCACTTGAAACTAGTCCTCTACCAACCATTAATCAAGGGAACTTCAAAAGTGGGATAATGAAATGTGACAACAAAACTAGGTAATTACCGCATCATCATAATACTCAGTGCTAGTTCATCCCTATAGTAGGACTAATAAAGTGGCATGCATCTATGTTATCTGAACAATAATACCTCAAGTCAATAGGACAAGGAGCTAGGTTCGCCGAAATGGAAAGGAGGCTTTAGAGACAACAAGTCATGAGCAATTTATTCTATTTGAATCAGGGTTCCAAACATGTGGCTTAATAGTTAGATTAATGTTAAAGGCTTGGGTAGTGGGGAAAATGTAACAACCACCCCCCCCCCCCCCCCCCCCCCCCCCCCCCCCAACAAAACCCAAAATGACATAAACTTTAGGGCATGTTTGGCATTATTCCTGTGTTGTTTATAATTTTGTGCTCAAATTTGGTTTTGTTGAGATCGTGTTGTGTCGAGATTAAATATTCTCCTCCTTTTGTGAATTTTTTTAAAGATTAAATATTTTTTTGAAATATTAAAATTTTCTTGAAAGATTAATATTTTTTTTGAAAGATTAAATATTTTTTCTTGACAGATTAAATATTTTTTTAAAAGATAAATTATATTTTGAAAGATTAGATTTTTTTTTTGAAAGGTTAATATTTTTTTGAACGATTAATATTTTTTTGAAAGATAATAGATTTTTGACTATATAATCCACATTTAGAACTTAGAACATAGAGCCTATACTCAAAGGATTTATAATATAGTCCTGCCACTATAAGAAATTAGGAATTATAATATGGGCCCACCTTTTATGATTGTTACCATGTGACTGACTCTAGAAATTAGGTAGTAGCATCATCTTGAGGTAAGTTGAAAACAAGTGTGCCACCAATTATTGTTTTTAAAACAATAATTTTTTTTTATTCCAAGCTTCTTATGCTAGCGGGTTAAGATTTTGATATTCGTTCCTGCAAGACCAAATTTCAAAATAGTGATTGATATATACTAACCTTATTTTCTGCAAAATTATCTTATGGGAACATCCAAAAGACACAATGCCAAAAGCACCCTTACGTTCCCAGTCAATTCTTTAAAGAAAATTGAACCCTATAGCAACCAAGTTTCGCTCATTAGAATGGAGTCATCTCAGGGCATGCTTGATAAGTATTGACTGATTCAAATAGAAATGTTTCACTTCAATTTATTTGAAATAGGCTTCTTTCAATTAGACTCTTGAGTAATAGATTATTTGGCATGTCTCATTCATTTGAAAAAGCAACATATTGCATTGTAGGCAAAGTCATCATACGGTAAATATAGTCCAAATAAATTTGTGACATAAGAAGTTATATGGGCTAAAAAGTTATATGGACAAACTTGTAAAAGTAAAATAGTAGGTCGCACATTCATCCCTACTGAAATAGTTAAAGTGGCAGAAAAAATTAAAAAGATGATTGCATCGGAGATTCATATATATTAACTTTGCCAAAATCTTGATGCACGGAAACATATATTAAAATAAGTTTAAAGTCAAATAAACATACTAAGTAGACTTGTTAAATGAAACCTTAAGAAGTAAAATATCTAGTTGGATTGAATCAAATCAAGCATTTTTACACTCCACAAGGGCCCTTTTTTATCTGTGTAAGGACCGCGACACAAATATGGTGCTAATAATCTCTAAAATTAATAAATTCTGAAGTCATCCGTTTTTTAATTTCTTGCTGACATTTTTCAGATCTTTCACTTAATTAAAACCACATCAATACAAGCATTTTTTTTAAACGTATTACCGACATGGTCTATGGGTACGTATTGGTTTTTCGCTAGACCAATATGACATTCATATTCCATTTAGGGGAGCCTGTCTTTTTTTACTCGTTGGCCTATATTTGGGTCAGGGACAATATCAAAAGGAGCAATTGATGGATGGATACGATTTGCAGGGCATGCGTAGATTTGCCCAGAAGCATACGGTCAGGAAATTTCTTTACAGAGTTTTAGGTTAATGAACATCAATCTATTTTAGTCTAAGTAAATCAACGATGGAGAGTTAATAAAACACTGAAACAAAGACAGATTGCATTAAGATATGGACATTGGCCTACATAGAGTATTAAACTCGTTAAAAACATAACATATATGATTTTTTATATAATCCTCCAATCATCTTCCCATAGCCCTTGTGAGATGGAAGCTGAAAAGCAGAAAGAAAATGTTAGTTTTCCTTTTAAAATTGTAAACAAGTGGAAAACAGAAATATGTCGCCATTGGCCGTGTCAGGTTGAGATCAAGTCAGTTTGAGCAATGTTGGTACCTGACCCATTAATCAATCAGGTTAGAAATGTTAACCCTGACTGAAATAGGAATTTAAAAATGGTCAATTTGAACGCTTTACGAGATCTGATTTTAGTTGTGTACTTGTGTTCACAGGGCAGAATGCAGAGTTGGGCTTAGTTGAGTAAGTGGAACGAATGGTACACTTCACACAACCTGCTTATTAATTGGACGGAAATGTGAACCAAACACCCAACTAAAAAGGGTGAATCCGAACCTTGAATTATCCAGTTGGGTCATCAATTAATGCCATGCCCATGTGTACATCTTTTAGATTTTGCTTGTGATATTAAAACTGTTGATCAAGATGAGGTTGTTATGGATCATGGTCATGGGCCCACTCGTTTTGAATATTAAGGGGGAGGTGGGATCAAGCGGGGGCCACTTCCTTTCACCGTCTGATAATGATCGAGTGTCCAAAAGGTTCACCGAAATCGACTTTTGCTATGGGTGGTCAATTTCCAAAAGAGTAAAAGTACTCACACGTGGTTAGTATAGAAATATAGAAATCCGCACGTAGCATGGCAGGATTTACCTTAAGCTAACGAAGCTGCGTCAGCACGGGAAGAGCTTCATGAAACCTGAAACAACAAAAACAAGAAAACTCTCTCTCTCTCTCTCTCTCTCTCTCTCTCTGCAGTTTGAGAAATCATCAGTTGTGGTCTCCTGCAATGTGGCCAAGTGCTTCTCTAGGGAAAATCACATAAAAAACGGTGACAAAAAGCTGAAAGTAACTAACTTAAACAGACATAAATAGAACCTCACATGAGTTCTTAGAACAACGAATAACCCAAATCAATAACATCAGTGAGTGAGGAGACTGATGGAGAATAAGTGCCAGTAGCTTGGGGTGTAAACCCATAAAATGGATTTTGGTTGCGTGGGCTCAGAACGTCAATGAAGCAATCATCCACCATCAAAGAACTGTTGCTCAAATTGAAGGGAAAATCACATGCAGTTGCCTCCCATGAAGGTTCATTACCCCAGAACCCATGGTGCAGCTCATCAAAACATGGTAAATAACCCGCATTTGAAGCAATCAGCGTGGACGCATCAAAAGAACTATTGTCATTTATAGATCTGGCATCATCAGTTGGAACTCGATTTGTACCAGCGATAGTGAGAGTGGGACTGAAATTTTGACTATCATTGCTCAAGTTCTCAATGCCAGAACTGTTGCGGTTTCCGTCACTCGCAGCTGTGATGTTTGGAGTAGAATTTAAGTAGTTATTAGGAACAATGCTATCTAAATAACCAGAGCTAGAATCATCAAAGAACAGGAAGTTGTTATTGGTTGCATCAGCCACACATGGAGCTTGAGTAGACAGGGCAAAACCCGACTGGCCAGTTTCGCGATTCGGGCTGTTTTGAGTGTCTGTTGATTTGGATTGAGTGCTAATAAGGAAGGCCGATGGCTGTGGGGGTTTGTGGTTTTGGGTGTCACAAGGTATCAGGACAGTGTCAAATGAGGTGATGCCCGTGTAGATGAAGTTGGTTCTAGCTTGGGTGCCTTTCATGGCGAGGGCAGCTCTATCATAAGCCAATGCAGCTTCTTGAGCAGTGTCAAAGGTTCCAAGCCAATGCCTCTCTTTGGTTGTGGGGTCTCTGATTTCAGCAGCATACCTTCCCCAAGGCCGCCTCCTCACACCAAGAAACCTCCCTGGCTCTGCCTGCTTTTTCCTTCCTCTCCTCTCATTTGAGTAGGATGGGGATGCATTTGGTTGGGTTAGAGAAAACCCCATTTGCGAGAAGTGAGGTTTTTCATCTTTGAAGGTCTTATCTGGTGTTCTAGAAGTGGACATTGTGGGACTTGATTGAACGACGAGAGGTGAAATGAGGACTGAGGGGATAGGGAAATGCTAGGAAGAAGAGAGACACAGTTGAGTTTGAGTGGATTTGGTGAGAGGAGTAGGTGGATTTAAAAAGAGAGTGATTTGGTCATGGTGGGAAGGAAAAGGACACTTTGAGATGGGATAGATGCAAACGTCTTCAAGTGCAAGGCCAGATCTTCTGACTCCTTTCTTTTATCAATATTCTTTTATATGTGATCTCTTAATTAGTCCTCATTTCATATAATTATAGTACAGCTCATAAAGATAAACAGTCATGTTATTGATTCTTTCAACTCTTTTATTTAATTTGTTAATTTTCTCTATGTTGCCTCTAGGTGTATGACTTAACAGCAAGTGGCGGTTTCAATATTTTGGCAGCGCAGATTCATTTGCAATTGAGGGATATCCTAACACACTGTTACTAAATGCTAATTTGGGTTATCATGTTGTATTTTACAAGGACACTTGATCCATCTTTGCTATAAACTTCCTTGGTGTCCAGTAGCAAAACACGCTTGTGCTTAGCGCAAGCAATATGACAAATACAAGAGAAATTTTAATTTTTTTTAAAATATGAGAAATATTGGGTGCATTGGTTTGCTTGACCCAACCCATCCCGTTTACCTTTGATTACTCAGTATATCTTTTAATGCAAAGTTACAGTAGTACTGGTGACAATACAGCATATCATAATCTTTTAGGTCATGGGTTAATTTCCCTCCAGTACATGAGTATTATTATTACTGTTTAGTTTTAAGATGAATAGAAAATCATGTATTAGGAAACTTGACTAGTACCAGGTCTTTCACATGATAACCCATGAACCTGTGATAGAGTGGGTTGGGCATGGTCATATACAGTAGAGAAACTGGCATTTTGGTTGGTTTTGAGTCGGCCTAAACATGAACCCAACTCCACCTCTTGATCATCCGGTAAAAAATAATTGAAATCAGTCAAAACTGAAGTCCTAAATGAAGGTTTTTCATTAAATATATAGTGAGGTGAACCACAAAAAGAAAAATCAATCACATTCATTTAATATATAATAATGGTTTGTGCCACAAAAAGAAAAAGAAAAAATTGCTAAGAGCCCATTTTCCTTCTTCGTATTGAATTACTAGGAATTTATATATAGTAAAGTTGAAGTTCATTAGAGCAGTATTAAGGATGTGAAAGTCAATTATAGTGGAGATGTGGTAGGAACCACCACTCTCATAGGATTTAATTAGTAGGGTTATGGATAAATTTATATATATATGAAAGGGATAGAATTCAATTTCTAAATTGCATTCCAATTTGTGGTATTGAAACTCAATTTCAATTTTATTTTTGGCATGATTTTGATTTGAAGGAGAGATTTTAGGAGTTTTAGATTCTTTAGGCTTTTGAGAAGATCCAAACTCTTTTCCCTCTAGCCTGATTTTGACTTGAGGGAGAGATTTCGTGGATTTCAAATTACTAAGACTTTTAGGAAGATTTTGACTATTGGTTTACAATTTATGGAAGTGCGTCAATAGTTATAGATCTCACAAGACCTTGATATGTGGGCCCACTATTGAAATCTAATATTAGATATCAGTGCTTTGTTTTCTATGTTTTAAATTTAACTATTTTTTTTAGAATTTCTGATTTTTAAGATATCTATCTATTTAGTTTATTGATTCTCTATTTTTCTATTTTTGAGACTTTGAAATAATCAATAATAAAATCTTTATGTTTTTTTTAAATTTAATACAATCAATTTAGTGCAGGCATTATTTGCTAGTAATCTTTGATATCAAAAGAAACATTATTCGAATGCCACTTATGTGAAAATTTAGGCACTACAATTTGTCAAATTTCTGTGATTATTTTATTAAGAATAGTCAATCTGAAAACAAGAAACATGATCGAACTCAAACTAGGAAACTGAATCATAAAATGATACTAGCTAATATAATACAAACCTAATTTGATTTTAATCTAAATTGAACTCATCCTTCTCTTAACATATCCATCATTATTTAAAATATTCATTATTACCTTATGGTTCTTCAACATAATCCTTCAGTTTAGCCCCTTTAATATAAAGGAATGGCTTTGTAATCTTGGAAATTCATCCCAATTAAACAAATGGTTCCAAAATGTCACATAGTCCCACTTGCTAATGGCATGGACATAAAAAGGAAAATTGAGATGAATTCGGTGGGGAAAAAGTTAACTGTTTTATACAGAGTGGTATACAAGGTTTGATTAGATTTTACAATCATAAATGTTTGGATGATATGATCAATTTCAACTATAGATCACGATTTGATCAGAAAACACCAAGAGGGGAACATAGTATAACAAGGAGGATTATCTTAGATATGGGATTATTCTTTCCAACAATTGTCCTAGACTCCTAGGCTATAGCCGTCTAAAATATGGGAGTTTGCTGAAGTTTAAATTGAACGCGGATGTGGTTTTTTAAGTATACAATATAATGCACATGTGTTCCCGGATTCTAAGCAAAATTATTCATTCATATTGTTAGAGAATTCCTGTCTGCATCATGATTTTCAAAGGAAGTGGTTAGGATGGTCTCTAATTAATAATAGGAAAATATAACTAGATTAGCATAATAATCTTTTCTTGGCATTGTCTTGCTATGTGTAGGCAATCTCAAGTATCAAGTACCCATCAAACGAGGGCATCAGTAGGGCCAACAGGTCAATGCTTGGTCCCATGTTCTGTTTTTCTGCCTCATAAAACAAAGTAGATTTGTGGTCACGTCCCTCCAATCCTGGGATCTTGGTTTTACCACTTTCTAGTTAGGCTACTGAGAAAAAACCAGTGGCCATGTTTTCGAAATTGGTTGGACCCAATTCATCATATTGAAATCCTTTCCCAACCAGTTCAGTAACTAAACCAGAAAGCATGGGGTCTCTGGTTTCAAAAGAAACTAAGAAAGGCAGTGAGGTCTAGAAGGTCAAAAGGAGAAGAAAAAGAATGCATCAAACCACAGAACACTAGCTTTCTAATATCTATCTGATACTTCGAACCAAACATGAAATAGAAAAACACAGAACATGCCATTTGAATCCACCTTTTTCAAACTTACACATAGTTAGTGGCATTGGGAACATCATAAAATAGCTGAATCAAATTGGGTAGACCCCTTACCTTATTTTGGCATTTCTCAAACTCCACCATGCTTCATATGGCCTTTAGTATAGCCCCATTTCATTTACAAAAGTGGGACTTACATAACAGCACATGGAGATGTATACAATAAAGATGATCACCAAAAGAGTCAACTATGTAAAGAACTAGTATTTTAAGTCTTTTTTAGTTAGATTTCTAGCACTGTCTCCAATGTTGCTTGGACTCGGATTCTATGGTTCTTTTGACTTCCCCACTCAACATTTCAGGGAAAACAGAGATGATGAGCAACTCTCCAATTCCTCTGCTCCATTGGTAGATAGGTTGATCAATTTCCCCCCTGAAAAGATGGAGTTGCAGATGCAACCTTTTGTAATTTTACTAAATTTATAGGTTTTGAGTGCCTCTTGCAGTCTCTGTCCCTTGGGAGCCCATTGATGGAACAGGGTTACACATTAGAGGTACCCTTTCCTGTGTGAGAAAATGGGCGCCCATCCCTGTCATCCTTGACCAACTGATCTCCCACTTTTTGCGACCCAGATTGTTGCTGTGGTGAACCACACCATTGATTGACCATAGATCCAAGGAATGATTGGGCCCCGAGTCCTGAGCCCCCAGGTGATGAACACTTTTTTAAGCTTAAAAATCCCAAGCATATAGGCTCCTCTTGGGGACCCCATTTCACTGACTAGAATGTTGGCCTAATGACAGATGTAAAATCTCCAAATATAATGAGAATGGCATCTTACCTAGTGATAAGATGCATCAGCTCTCATCCGGAGAACTAGCTTTGGAACCCTCTCCTTGCATATGGGAGCTCCTATTACTTTACATATGCGAGTTTGAAAGTCCCATTCTCAGATTTGATTTTTAGGTTGCAGTTCAATTAACAATAGTGGAATAATAAAAGAACTAGTAAATCAATCAATCAACCATATAACAGACAAGCGGCACACGATTTTTTCCGTAGAAAACCTAAACTAGAAAAAAACTGCAAGTCCTATGGTGGACCAAAATTAAGCACCGAGAATCATATAATTACAAGAAATATACTCACGACCCTTATTGAATTCTTGCACAACCTAAGGACTGTAATTCTCTTTGTCTAACTTTTTACCATAACGACTCTCTGCCATCCACTACACAAGATTCAAATTGTTCTTGATCTCTCAATCTTCTAGCCAAAAAAAAAAAAAAAAGAAAAAGAAAAAATGATCTTCTACAAGAGATGTAGAAGCAACAATTCTATAGAACAAAGTTTCAGTCTCTCTATTTGAAGTTTTTGAGAAGTAAGGTGATTTTCAATTTAAATTTTCTATTCATAATAACGAGATTTGTACAACAGGGTTGACAAAAAACCTATATATATAATCCACAATTCGTGACATAAAAGAATAATCCAAGTAGAATAAAACAATCAATTCTTGTATAATCAAGAAACAAATTCGAATAAGAAAAGCCAGTGAACAAAACTTGTAGTTATTTTCAATTCAGCGCAATTCCTGTCAAGCTTGCTTGAGCTCATAAACATTGGTTTGAGTACATGAGCTTCTGTCTACCTCTGCTCGAGCACACGTGCATGTCTACATAAATGTATTACAGAATTTTATGATTCTTCACTTCAACTCTTTTTGCGACATAAACTAATTTTATTTTAAAATAAATTGTAAAATAAAACTTAATAGACTTAGAGTTTCGTTCAACCTATTAATTAGCCAACATGCAAAAATTCTTAAAGCGTTTCTATTGCCTCACATGTGTATATTTCCTAGTGACCAGCGCTTTATTGAGGACAAAAAAAAAAAAAGAGTAGCGAAAAAGGTATTGCAAAATGCATTAGAGGTTACAATATCAAACAAGAATAGCAACCAAATTGCTCCAAGAAGCAAGATTGCCAAAACTCATTTAAGGGCCCCACTTTTACAGAAGCAAAAACTGTTGGATCATACCCTTTTCTCTTGAATTGGCATGTGCTCAAGCTTTCAGTTTAATTGGAGAGGTATCAACCATAGGATTGGGAACATGATAAAAGAGATGTGCTTTACTGAGATTTAACCAACTTTTTCAAACGAGTCCAATCCAATGGTGAATGTTAGTCCAACCAAAATGATAATGTCCTTGTGCTAAATCAAGATTGAATAGTTTCATGGGCAGGTTTAGAATTTAGATTAACAGAATCTTAATCGAAGGGTTATGATCTTGCAAACCAACAGAACTTTGAGGAATCCCCCGTACACATTGGGCCTCATCATATGCAATTGCAAGGATCACCGAGAGTGGGTCCCGTGCTGATCAACGTTGATAATGAAAATTCCAGTTTTGTGAGGCAGATGAGCCATCATTCTTCGAGTGTCTGCTGAAGTGTACTTAGTGTGTTGTACGAAGTTTGAGTCAAGACTGTCAAGCCGTCCAAAGGATTCTACGAAAAAAAAAATGTTCAAGAAAGGAAGTTAGAAAAGGTACTCTATGTGGGGTTCTGTGGGCAAATAATATCAGGAGAGAGGTTGGAATATATGTAAGTTTTGTGATGGTGGGTGCTTGTCTTCACTCACTCCTTCCCACGTTTCCTAACTAGGGGTCTTTTTGGGTCAGAAAAGAATTGGCTCCAGTCCCCAGAACACATGCTTTTGTCTAGAGCTAAAGTTACCCGGATTTTGTGGAAGTGATCATTTCAATTGACAAACTTTCCGAAGAGGGAGCCAAAGCACTGGAATGTTTGGGATATGACTTATGAGGTATGTTTTCGGTGTAATTTGGCTTTAGGATTTAGAAATACATAGTTAAAACATTAGGTTTGGACTTAAAAACAAAAAAAATTCTACTATTAAGTTCATGAAACTGCATCATCTATGCATCATTTTAGCTTTAATCAGAGACTTAATTAGGTAAATTACAGCATTATTTATTGAGTTTTTTGTAAATACCCAATAAGGTTTATAGGATTTATAAATAAGCTCTTGTGGTTTTAGTATTTGTAAAAAGGTCCATACCTTTTTTATTTTAATGCCTTTTGTATCCCTAAAATCAGTAAAATTTCAACCACCATAATTTTTTAGAGTGAAATGGCACTTTTGCCTATCTTTTTTTTATCTTTATATGCATAATTTTAAAAGCATAGTATTTTTTCTCTCTTATGAGATTAAGAGTTACATTTAGTGGGAGAGCATACTCTACATAAATTTAATTCTCTTAATCTATGACCTTTTTCATTAAGTCTAAATTTATTGTAATGACAATCAACACGTGTACTTATCATAAATTCTAATTTATCATATCCATACATGGCCCACCATTTGATTGATAAAAGTTTCAAAATATATGATTAGACTTTATCTGCATGAGTTATTAAGAGAGATGGCATTCGGACTTCGGATAAAATAATAACATTTTTTCAAAAATAATATGCTCATTTTTTGTTTCTAGGATGTAAGGTTAAAACTATCATTTTTATAAAAATTAAATACAAACCTCATGATGGTTGCGTATTTTTTGTTAGAAATCTTTATTTTGGAGACTTGGCAGGTATTAAAATGGAAAAGCAGCGGCCTATTTACAAATATTAAAATCATATGGGCTTATTTACAAATCCTATAACATTAGGAGGGTATTTACAAAAAACTCTTATGCATTTAATTTCATCATTTCATTCATTTTTACCCAAAAATTGGAATTTATATACCTTTTACATAATTTATACATTATTTAAAAACTTATTCAATTTTTCTTTAAAAAGTCCTAGTTGGAGTAGAATGGCTGTTTGAAGGGGTCCCACTTCAGTGTGGGCTTTTTAACATTCTATTGCTTAAATTAGAATGTGCAGGAAATGAAATTTATAGGACTCGCTGAATCTTATGAAGGATTTGAAGGAGAGTCCTAGTTCCTCAGGATTCCGTCACGAGTCCTACTTCAGAGTACAAATAGTCACTTTGGACCGCACTTGATCTTTGTACATGATTTGGGTCCCACTACTTGAAAAATTAGGAAGATACACAACCTTAAAGTTCATATGTCTATGGACTCATTTGAAGATCAACTAAGGCTAATGGAATCTTCTTATCTCATCCTACTTGTGCCAAGGAATATTCTTTTGACTTGGCCAACAAGTCACAACTACTGCATAGCTATAGTCCATTGCAAATCAAAAATCAAAATTCAATCCTGTTTTTCGTAGGACAACCTATCTTAAATTAGCCATAACTCTCAATCCGAAAGTCGGATTGGCATAATTTACTACTGTTGAAAAGCTTATTTAAAGTAGTTATTTGTAGAGTCCAAAGTAGGACCCCGTCTAAGGAGATGGTCTTGTTAGAGATGAGCTCTAGTTGCAAAGATAACATTATCTCCACTTAACTTAGCCACCAAGTCACTTAGATTTTGGCAAACTCTATCAGCAAGTAACAGAATGTGCCTAGGTTCAATGAATTTGAAAGAGACCTGCAAGCATAAAAGGAAACCGTGAAGGAAGTGTTGTACATGCTCTTTTCCTCCCATCATTGGACATCCACTACTGTCCTCCCTCTCCTCTTCGTCCTTTATTCTATTCTCTCTCTATGTAGAAAAAGAAAGAAATTTTTTTTGGTATTCTAGAGCCTTGTTCTAGAAATTAGGATTAAAAGAGAGAGATTTGAGAGCTTTTATTGTATTCACATGGAGATTTTAATAAACTTAAGAAGTTCTTTTGCTATGGAGAAGTAGTCCTTTGGATTGGAATGTCGAAAGAAGTAAAGTAATTTTTTCTCATTCTTTTATTTTGATTTAATTTGATAGATGCTTAATCTGATTAATAAATTTGTCTTCAAGTTTTAGACAACACCTTGTTTTTAGTTCTAATTGAATGATAATTTAATCATGCATGATTTCTTAATAGATTATGCTAAAATCTATATCTTTGATAATCTACATTTAATTTAATCATGCATGATTTCTTAATAGATTATGCTTAAATCTATATCTTTGATAATCTACATATAATTGATGTGTGATGTTTAGTTTATTTCATATTTTCATGAGGTAAAGAGGTTTTTAGCCTCAAAGAACTTTTGAAAAACTTGTGCTTAGTGATAAACAAATTATTCGGATTAGAAACATTGACTTGTTTCTGATCTAAAGTATTTTTTAGGAAATTTATATTTTATCAGTTAGATGGAATGATAGATTGGTTTACTTAATAGACTCCTGACATTTTGATATGTTTCACATTATTATTATCTTTACAGTTAGTTTTAGATTTTATTTACTCTTTGATTTCTATGCCATGCATCTCTTAAATTATTGTTTTCTCTTTGAAAAATCAGATTTTTAATAAACAAGTTTCTACACATCAATTTTTTTGTGCCTTTTCTGGGAGACAATTCTGAATTTTTTTTATTAAAATCTGATTTTTTTAGTATTTTATTCATATTTATGTTCATAAGCATAAGTAGGTTGTATTAGTTTGCATCATTCATATAGTTGTTTTTTGCATCATTAATCTCTGGTTTCTTTGATTAAGAAAAGAAAAGAAAAATTTTTCTATTTTTTCTAATTTTTTTGATATTTTTATTATTTTATTAAATTTTAAGAATTTTTAAATAATTAAAAAAATTTATGCCCAATATTATTAAGTAAAAAGTTAGTATAAATGTTTTGATTTTTGAGTTTGATTAGACTAGATTTAAATTTTCAGGATTATTTTTTATTTTCATTAGATAATCACAAAAAAATAAAAAAAAAGGATTTTGATCAAGTGTTTAGATTAGTTTGCTAACCTCTGAATTCTTAGCTTAGATTAGTTAACATTTTCAAATTCCATCCATTAAATTATTTAGATTAATTGGAGTTTCAAAATCTAAAAGTTGATTAGATAAGATAAGACTTGATAATTGGACACTTTTTGAAAACTCTAAGCATATTTGAACTCATAATTAGATAATTTAGGATTTCTAATTTTTTTAGATAGAGTTTTAATTTTCTCACTAATGTTGATTTTATCTTTGATAGAGTTTTAACAAATTTATTTAGCTTTGCAGTTTTTCTATTTCATCTCTTTTTATATTAGGATAAGATAACATCATTTTTTTTAGATAGAGTTTGATTTTAATTAGGATTTACTAATAAGAGTTTCTTTTTCATAGGTCTCTTCGCAAAGGAGGAGACTTATATAAGTGGCTTGTTTAAACAGGGAACTACTGAATTGCTAAATTGCTTGTGAAATTGTAAAAAACTAGTAAAATTTCTATAAAAGAAACAGGTTAAGCTCGCAAAGGATAAGGATTGCGTGGACTCACTACGAGATTCTCTATCCTTAATGACTTTTTTATCAGCAGGTAGGCTTGGTTGTTTAATTTCTGAAAAACTGGAATTGTTTACTAGGCACACTTGAAATTGGACCCACAAACTTAGTTAAGGGCAATTCACCTTAGCAAGATAAGGACTGGATTTCACCAGATCCTTGCCCACCGAGGTCTAATCATCTTTCACATAGGTACTAACCTTAGTTAAAATCAAGTAAGAACAAGACCATAGGACTTGAGCTCAGTATGACAAAGACTACTGATGGTTGCACCAATTATGCTCTTTGACCGAAGTTGATGCCTAAGAAAAGCCTTTGCTCCTGAGTGTGTGACAACTTGCCTGTTTAGGATACTATTTCTTAAGTGAGTTCACCCCCACCACTCCTTAGTACCTGATCTAATCAAATGAGGTTTCTTAAGACCAAATTGGAGGCCCCCGCATTCTTTTCACCAATTAGGAGCTATCTAGTGACCTATGCTAATTCTATGACCTGTCTTGTGCTTAATGGTTTTGCATGACTGCTTGTGCATTATACTAGGACCAGTAGGACCCTGCATATAGATTAGGTTAACATTTCTTTGGAGTTTAACCTAGTGAATGCAAACAAAGAAAAACTAACCTGAGAGAAGTATATTGTGGGAATGTAAGGAAAAAAAGGCTAGTCAAGATTGAACCTGATCTACCTCTCACCGTTGTAGGAAACTCTTTGATTTTTGAAGAATTTGAACCAAAAAAATGGTGAAAGTAGACCAAATGGACCCACCCATGACTTTAATTGACTATATGTACCCCATCAGGACAACTCATCCATCTTTTCTCAGGTTGGCCTAGACTAATGCTACCTTTGAGAACAAATTTGGCATGATCCAAATACTCCTAGTCTTTCGTAGGATAGACCAAGAGAACCCAGACCAACATGTTAGGGATTTTATAGATATCTATAAGACCATGAGGATAAATCAAATGACAGAGGAAGCCTTAAAAACTTTGGCTATTTCCTCTTTTCTCTAAAAGAAAAAGGTAAGGCATGGTTTTATGTCTTACATGCTGAGGCCATCACTACATGGGCTAAGTTAGTCGAAGAATTTTACAAAAAATTATACTCCAAGCAGAAAACCGCTTCAATTAGGCATGTCATCAATGGGTTCTATTAAACAGAAGGGGAAACATTTTACAATTACTTGGAACAACTCAAGAACCTCTTGATCAGTGTCATCACCATGGATTTGAAAAAATCTAGTTGGTCCAAATTATATACGAAGGTATGGATTACCCAACTAAAGAAATGGCAAAATCTTTTTATGCTACGAATTTTACATAGAAAACAGTGGAAGAAGCTTGGACATTTTTGGAAGATATTGTTGAAAGTACATTGCAATGGGCCCTTATCAAGAGAGAGCCCACTAAAACCACCATTCCAGAAAGAGGGAGAATATTAAAACTTGAACCCAAATTTGAGGTTGAGGTAGAGGCCAAACTAACCAAGTTGATAAGGAGATTAAAGGGCTTAGAAATGAACCAAAAGCCCACTCTAAACACTTTATAGAGTCATTAAGGTATAGTTAGGCAATGAGTGGAGGAATAAAGCCAACGACTATGGGTTAGGTCGATTCAATTGAAGAAGTCAATGTGCTTTCTCAAAACACTTGTTTTGATAATTGTAAGAGGTATGCCCATACTCCAATACACACAATCCAGGTTAAAGGGACAACCGGGACTTTTTTTGGACCATGGGGTCCAGCTCAGAGTGGCCCATTCCAGTCCACTCAATCTCAGCCTATTCAATCTCATGACAATGCCCCACCAGGCTTTTAAATGCCAACTTTCAACCTTAGCCCACTGAACCATAGGGTAGATTCCTTAGAAAAGGCCATCACACTCATGTCCCAGACCACGGCCCAGTTGCAACATAGTACTACTCAATTTTAGTAGACCATTACTCAACTTTTGAATGGCCATACTTAGACTCTTGCAAAATTGGAATATCAAATTTGCCAACTAGCCAATTCCTTGAGTGCTAGAGACAAAGGAACCTTCTTTAGTTAAAAAAAAAAAATCTCAAGGGTCAAGTCGTTCATGATACCAAAGGAGAATGCCTAGAGCTAGTCAAATTCATAATCATTCTCAGATCAGGTACACAGTTTGATAACAAGGTGGAACTACCTAAGGAACCTAAGGTAAAACCAAGGGAGGATGTGGAAATTGAGAAACTAATTGTGAATACTAAACCTATGGTAGAACCAGAGCCAGACAAAGAGAATCCAATCATAAATGAACCATTCCCTAGTGAGCCCGCTCCTAAGACTTACATTTCGAAGGCACCATACCCTCAGAGGCTAGGCCTAGGTAAGACAACTGCTTAGTTGGATAAAATGCTAGAAGTGATTAAACAAATGAGGATTAGAATCCCACTACATGATGCTATCCAACAAATTTCGCCCTATGCCAAAATTTTGAAGGACCTTTGTAAATTCAAAAGGACTACCAATGTTCTCAAGAAAGCTTTTCTAGCTCAATAATTTAGCTTGATCATCTCTTGTTCAGCCTCAATTAAAAACAAGGACCCATGATGTCCTACCATCTCATGTCAGATAAGGGACCATATAGAACAAGCTTTGCAAGACTTGGGTGCAAGTGTGAACCTACTTTTTTACTTTTTTTTACAAAGAATTATGTTTAAGGGAATTGAAAAAAACTCATGTTCCTCTCCCATTGGTTGATACTTCCATTCGATACGACAAAGCAGTAGTCTAAGATGTCCTGATCAAAGTCAGGACTTTGTATTTTCCATTGACTTTATTGTTCTAGATACCAAACAAGTCCTAGGGAATGAACCCAAGATACTAGTAATCTTGAGGAGACCATCCCTTACTACCTCAAATGCTTTGATAAATTATAGGAATGATGCAAATTTCATTTAGGACCATGACTATTTAAGTGAATTTTTAAATGCCAATAAGCAACCTCCTGATGAGGATGATGAGGTATTTGAAGTCAAATATATTCATGAATTGATGGAAAATCACTTGCCCCATTCGAATTTTGTGGACCCATTAAAGGCCTGTCTGGTACGTTTTGGAATTCGTTTTGACATAGATGGACACATTGACTTAGTAAATGTGGTGTTGAACTCAACCCCAGCCATGGATTGCACCAGGTGGCAACCAAAGCATAAAATTATGACCCCATTTGCTTTCTCACCTATCCCTTCTATTATAGTAATCCCAAAATTAGAACTCAAGCAACTGCCAGATATATTGAAATATATATTCTGAGGCTAGTCAAAAACCCTTCCTATGATTATAGCTTCAGACTTGGGACTTGGTCCAAGAAGAAAAATTGGTGAAAATTCTTGGTGAATACAAGGAAGCTATAGGGTGGTCCATAATAGACATCAAAGGAATATGCCCATTTGTGGTCCAGCATAGAATTCATTTGGAAGAAGATACAAAAACTTCACGTGAACCACAGAAGCAGCTGAACCCAGTAATGAAGGAAGTGGTTCTGTCGGAAGTTACAAAATTATTGGATGGAGGGATGATCTACCCAATATCTGATAGTGTATGGGTTAGCCCGGTACAATTTAAACCGAAGAAATCAGGAATTACTACAGTTCAAAATGAGAAAAATGAATTGGTGCCCACTAGAATACAAAATGGATGGAGAGTGTATTGATTATTAGAAGTTGAACCCAATTACCTAGAAAAATTATTTTCCATTCCCATTCATGGATCAAATGCTCGTAAGGCTAGCCGATCATGCATATAACTACTTTTTTTTATGGTTATTCTAACTATAATCAAATCTCAATTGCACCCAAAGATCAGGAAACTTCCTTCACCTGTCCATTTGGCCCATTTGTTTACAAACGCATGCCCTTTGGGTTATGCAATGCACTAGCCCACCGTTTAAAGGTGCATGCTAAGCATATTTTTTGACATGGTGGAAAGATTTATACAAGTTTTTGTAGATAGTTTCTTATTTTTTAAAAATTCATTTGAGGAATGCTTACATCATCTATCACTTGTGCTTGAAAGAGGTAGAGCGAAAAATCTTTTTTTGAATTAGGAGAAATGTCATTTCATGGTGAAAAAATGTAAGGTCTCGACCTGACTTAATTGTAATTTAAATTAAGTAAGCTTGATTTCTTATTAATTAATATATTTTGGCCTTAATTTATCTTGCTTTTAACTTTTAGTAGGTCTCAGTTAGATAAGTAGTCGGGGGTTCGGACTTTACTTAGGTAGTCAAGGACCTTTTTGTAATTGTTCTTGCATCATATGGACATCTCATCAGTTGCATCATGTGCATTTCATTTTGTGGGTTAACTTTTATGTTGGGCTCGACTTGATTCGGATCCATCTTGGCCCAAATGAGATACATTTGACCTAGATTGTAATTTTCCCACAGAATGTGGACTTGCATGCAAAAACTGTAGGAAAATTGAGTTTATAAGGAGAACCCAACGTCTCCTTCTTCTTCTTCTCATTGTGTTCGTTGGAGCCAACCCCCTCTCTTCACCTTTCTTTATCTCCACTTCACGTTAGAGCTGGAAACAAGGATTTGGAGCTTGCATGCAATGGCAATAGCATCCATCTAACCTCTTCTTCTCCCTTTGGGCATTTCCTTCTTAGAAATCACAATCTTCTCCAAGCTACAGTCTCTAAGGTGAATGTTTTACCTCCATTTCACTTCCTTGTGTTTGCTAGAGTCAAGAAAACTCAATTACATGACATGCATGCACTTTACATCACATGCACTAATTACATGTCTTTTATGTAGAGAACCCACCTTCCATTGGGGATTTTTCCTAATTACACACCAAGGAGGAGTTGAGTAAGGTCAAGCACTGTGTTAAGGCAAGTATTGGAGTATATATGGTACTGCATGCATGTTTAAATTGATTGATTCTTGGATTGATAATTCAAAGTTCAAACTTACAGCTCATTTTCCCTTGAGTAAGCACACATAGATGTTGAATTAGGTGATAATGAGTATAATTAGGCAATATTAATGATATTGAACAATCTAAGACCTATTATGGAGTTTGAAAGCATAAAGAATCCTCATTGGAACCCAAATAATAGAGTTCTGCACTTTAACTCGAGCTGTAGTATCAGTTTCAGAAATTCTGAAGCTTACGGTGAAGCCCACGGCTAAGCCGTAAGTCTCTACGGCTTAGAATCCAGAGAGCCAAATTGAACTACGGTTAACACTCGGCTAAGCCGTGGAATGAACTATGGCTAAGCCGTAACCACCCTGTGACCAAGCCGTAAGCTATTCTACGGTGAACCTTCCAGAGAGCCCTAAAACCCAGAATTTATTTACGGCTCACGCACGACCATGCCGTGAACTCTGCTACGGCCACGCCGTACCCAAGCCGTAACCCTAGTTGTAAGCTTAGCACGGCTAAGCCGTAGGTCAATATATGGCCAAGCGGAAAATGTGCATCGAATTAAGAAGGAAACCTGAGCCACTCGGCAAAACCGTAACATGTATACGGGTAAGCCGTAAAGGCACTGTGAACTTAGAATATTAGGGTTTCCAATGACCTTGTAGGGCTCTAGATATGACACCTATTTCCTAATCAAATTAGCCCAATGGTGATCAAATGAAAAGGTGGACAAGTGTAGAGCTGTCACTCATCCCCTTCGATTTTTCGGATGAATTCCCAATGTCACGTCATGGGTGTTGGCATAAGGAGAGGTGTCCTTTGCATATACAATGTAACGTCAAAATTGGTAACACAATGACACCGGACGCTTTATGAATACATTGTGTTGAATGCCCTCGGGATCACGGATTATCTAGCATAGGGTTGGCTAGTAATTATCCTCGATACCTACTCAATTTAGATGCATCCATATTGTTAAGGAACCATGCCTTCAACATAATGTAGCTCAATTAAGTATGCATGAATTGGTTATCAGATATGAATGAATGAATGAATGTAATCTCAAGACCGAACTCCTAGTATGTATGATATGACAAGTATAACCGAGATGTATAAAAGATATGAACTTGAGTCGGTCTTGATATGTTAAGTCGACACCACTTAGCTTACGCCCTTATTAGGTTCGATGGGACAAGTTTGGGTATGATAAGTCACTGCTGTAGTAGTCCTTGGAGGAGTTGTCGGCACTCCTTAATAAGCTAGGCTGATCCCCCTAGCATATGTACGCTTCCTCTAGATGATATGCTCTTTTTTGGGAGAATATGGCCACGTGGTTGCCAATTAGGCTAGGTGATATTCTGTTTATGATTCATTACATATGCTTACTCATGCACAACGTGAACATTGTGAATATTGTCTTTTAGCTAATTAGGCTAGGTGATATTCGATTATATTTACCTCTTCAGTGGAACAAGTGAATATTGTCTTTTAGCTATCTCTTTAAATAGTGTAATATCAATTCACAATATGAAAATCAAGAATTGTTGGTGAAGATATGGATGGTGGTGGAGAAAGAGGAGAGAAAGGGGCCTTGGAATGATGGGTTGTGAAGTTGTTTGGTTGAGGGTGGTTGTAGATGTGTTGCCCGACAGATAGTGATAGGTTGGCGGGATAGTGAAGGTGACAGATAGAGGATGGTGTTGGTGTTTAGATGGATGAAGAAGATAGGTAGGAGTGGATGTAACAATCCGCTCCGCACTATCAAGGTATTGTCCGCTTTTGGACTTCCCAGGAGGTCACCCATCCTGAAATTGGTCTGACTCGAACACGTTTAACTTTACAGTTTTTATGGAAGTCCTCACGGTTTTGTCCCCAAAAGGCGCCTCAATAGTTTAGAACAGATTATTACTTATATTCTTTCATTCAAATGTACTTTGTGGTGGAGGATCCGCGCCTTCCAACTCAATGTTATTGCCGTCATTATTACCTGAGCTGTTGTTCGTGCCAGATCCAGATGCTATGGCTCTGCAATCACAATGGTGATTAATCATATATGTCTATATATACATACGTACATACTACATATACATGCATACATATTATAGTGATACCATAGGTTATCATTATAATAGAAATCCACCCAAACGGACCTATCGGGACCTCACCATGCTTCCTAACGTTGCTAAGTCTTTTAAGTGACTTTTTGGTGCATCTCTGATACCATTACTTACGTATGTCACACCGCGATCCCGGGAATTTGGGGATTTGAGTGGGCCCCCAGGGCGTGGATACGTAATCCCATAGAAATCCGTGCCCTGAAGAATTATGCATGAATTCCTACAAGGGAGATTCCACAGGAACGTGTGAGGTAAGCTGACACACGTACAATCATAACTGATCATAAGCGAAATCCTGCAAAATACTCAGTAATTATCAAGAGCACATGAAGTTTATAGTCTGTTAACTTTCAAAAGTAAACATATATATACATATGATAGTGTTAAAGTCTTTTAAGTACATTCCAAGAATACTACTTAAGAGTTTGATACAAAAGGTCCAAGCATAACATCCCAAGAATACATGCGCTCCGTAGGATGGCTAGTAATAGACGTTGCCATCTGTCCACTTGTCTACACCCCGAGGTACTATTGGGTACCCTCCGGGGGCGCGTCAGTGTCCGCGCTGGGACCGGGTGCTGGACCTGCAATACCAAGGGTAACACTGTTAACACGATGGTTAAGCAAATACTAAAGCATATGAAACTAATACAACATAATATATCCACAAGAATAATCACTGAACATGATGCATAAGTGAGGAATTACAACTTAAATGTCATACATACTGATTGGCAACCACGACGCTCTATTTTCCCAAAAGGGAGCATACATAACATATGGGTCGCTAGGGGATCAAGTTAGCTTCCTGAGGAGCGCCGACTACTCCTTTGTAAACCTACTGCAGTGGTGTCATACATAGACCCAAAGGGCATAAGCTGAGTGGTGCCGACTCATATCCAATCGTATCAGTCATGTCATACCCTTGGCTAACAAGCTCGCACTCATTAGAAGCTCTGGCTTGTCAGACACGCACTCATTAGAAGCTCAGGTCTGAATTGCCTCAGGGTTTTGCTAAAGGAAGTAGTTCATGTTGAAGGTGGGGTGTTGTAGCAAGATGCATGCATTCGGATTGAGAAAGTGCCCAAGAAATCATTACTAAACCTATATTAAGTAACTCATGATCCCTAAGGACATTCAACACGATGTACTCATTAGACGTCCAGTGTTATTGTGTTACCGCGTTTTGGTATCGCCTTATATGCATACGGGACACCCCTTCTTATGCCAACATACATGACTTGCCATTGGGAGATCATCCAGAAATCATGCATTCTTTCCAACATATGATTACCAGTGGGCCAATGTGGGGGTGTGAAAGGTGCTAATACTAAGGCCCTACAAGATCATTGAAGGTTCCTAACATCCTACATTCACTGGGTTCTTATGGCTTAACCGTATACAAGGCTACGGCTTAGTCGTGTGGGTCAATTCCATCTGGATTTTTCAGGAGCAATTATTGCCCAACTGTATGTTGGCTTATGGCTTAGCCGTGCTAAGCCTATGGCTAGGTTACGGGGAGGTTACAGCCTCGCCATAGTGTATTCCACGGTGCAGCCGTCTGTAAACCGTAGAAGAAACTGGGTTCGATGAGCTCTCTGGAAAGCTCGCCGTAGGAAGACCTACGGCTAGGTTACGGGCTGGATACGGCTTAGCCATAGTGAAATCCATGGTGTAGCCGTAGGTGAGCCGCAGTACAAAATCTCATTCTATTGCTCTCTGGACTTTGAGCCGTAAGTGTTCACGGCTTAGCCGTAGGTTCACCATAAGCTTCAGAACCTGAATACAGTTCTGTAGTTCAATTCTGATTTCAGTCAGTACAGAACCTATATGTTCTGTAACTTACTAGTAGTCTCCAATTAAGGTGCTCTATACTCCCACACCCTCTATTCCCATTTTTACCATTCCCACTTAATTCATACCCCATTGGCACCCAAGTAATAACTTGATTCACACACACCCATTAAAAAGAGACTGCAGTTGGAAAAATTGGAAGAACTAACTCAACATGCGATGAATAAATTACACATGCAGTGCATATAAGCTCAAGTACTTGCTTTGTTACCAGTGTTTAGCCCCTTTCTAACTCTTCTTGTCGTGTGGGTAGAGGGAAAACTCCAAATCGAAATGGGTTCTCTACAATAGAACATGCAAAGAGGAAAATGGGGTTTAAGTTCACATGCATGTCATGTGGTGGAGTCCTTATGACCCTAATAACCCAAAGGATGAAATGAAGACAACCCCTCACCTTGTACTGCTGTAGATTTCAGGAAAGAGGTACCCAAAGGAGAAGGAAATCAGTGGAGTCGTTTCCTAACACATGCACGACCCTTTTCCAGTTGTGGTAGCACCTCAAGAGGAAGAGAAATGAAAAGCAACTGAAGAGAAGGGAGAGCTCCAGTAGTTGTACGAAAAGAAGAGAGCAAGATACGTTGAGCTCCCATTTAAACATGAATTTCTCTGAAAGTTACATGCAAGGCCATATGTTTTAAGAAATTTCAGTTTATGCCAAATGCACCTCAATTGGACCAAGATAAGTCTGAATCAAGTCGGACCCAACACAAAAGATGATCCATGCGAAAAGTTACACGAAAGGAAATGGACGAGGTGTCCAAGAGGTGCAAGGACAAATTATGAAAAGGCCCTTAACTACTAAAGTGGGACCGAACTCCGCCCAACTCTCTATCCAAGGCCCAAACACGATAATTTTTGGATTAAATTAGCCTTAATCGAGTTCAATTAATATAGAACGAGATTAATTAATATAAATCAAGATTAGTGGGATTCGGGACCTTACAGTGGATGGGTTGGCATGTTTGGTTAGGAAGATTGAAAGGTGAGGTTGCAAAGATGTAAATTGGAAGTGTGATATCCTGGAGTCCCACATCGACTATAGAGAGGAAAGTGAATGTGTTTATATATAGAGCTTGCACCCTTACCTTGCATGAGGCCTTTTGATGGGTTGAGGCCTACCAGAAGCAAAACCGTGAGGCCCATGGGCCAAAGTGGACAACATCATGCATGTGTGAAGGGTGGGACGTGACAAATGGTATCAGAGCCAACTCTCGATTAGATCGAGTGTAGGTCCTTGCCGTGGCCTGGTGCAAGTGGGCGGGTTCATATGTGAGCAGGCCAAGAGGGCTGACAAGCTACAGGAACTGGCAGGCTACTACACAGGGACGTGCAGCCCTAAGGGGGGGGTGGATTGTGACATCCTAGAGTCCCACATCGACTATAGAGAGGAAAATGAATCGGTTTACGTATATAGCTTGCACCCTTACCTTGCATGAGGCCTTTTGATGGGTTGAGAGCCACCAGAAGCAAAACCGTGAGGCCCATGGGTCAAAGTAGACAATATCATGCATGTGTGAAGGGTGGGACATGACAAGAAGGGAAAAAGAAGGAAGAGGAGGGCATTTTAAAAAAGTGGAGAAGAAAGTTGCTATAAAATCATTTTTATGACTGGATGTTTTGATTTGAAACTCATATGGAAAACTTAATCCTATTTTGAACTTCAAATTTTTTTGTCTTGATTTGAAATGTAGGTAAAACTTAATCATTTTTTTAGTATGCTTTCTTCTAAAATGTAATTTTTTGTCTATTATTTGTAATTTTAAACAAGCTAACTACATTGTCTATTACTTTTAATTTTCAGTGTAAGTTACAGAGGAATTCAAAGAGCCGAAGCAAATTGAAGACCTTCATCAGGCTCTTGATTATCTGCAGTCCAGTTTTCTCTCATACATGCAGACGAGCAATAGGCTCTTCTTTCTGAACCTAATTTATATTGCATTGATAATACAGCACGAAGAAAGACCGATGGATCACAAATCATGCTGAGGAGACACATTTGAGTTGTTGAATATTCGATATTGTATGTCATAGTTTATTTCAGTTTCCTAACATATATTACATGATATGTGTAAGGACCCGAACCTCGCTAATCTTGATTTACGTTAATTAAGCTCGTTATATACTAATTCAACTCAATTAAGGCTAATTTAATCTAAAACTTATCGGGTTTGGGTCTCGAATAAGTAGTTGGGCAGAGTTTGGACCCCACTTAAGTAGTTAAGGGCTTTTTCGTAATTTATCCTTGCTCCTTTTGGACACCTCGTCCATTTCCTTACGTGTAATTTATCGCGTAGATCATTTTTCGCGTTAGGCCCGAGTTGATCCGGACTCATTCTAGGCCAATTGAGGTCCTCCGAACTAAACTGAAATTTCTGGAAAGAAGTGGGCTTGCATGTAACTCTCAGGAAATTATGTTTAAATGGGAGCTCGATGTGTCTACTCCTTCCTTCTTCGTTTCCTTTGTTCAGCTGTTGGAACTCTTGCACTCCATCTCTCTCCATTTCACCTTAGAACTGGGAAGAGAGAATTAGAGTTTGCATGTGATGTTTTGGCATCTATCTTCTTCACCTTCTTCTTCGGGCACTTCCGTCTCCCTAGAAATCACACTCTTCTCTAAGCTATAGACATAAGGTGAGAATGGTATTTCAGATTCATCTCTGTGAGCTTGTTAAAGTCTAAGAGACTCAACCACATGACATGCATGTGAGCTTGAACCTCATTTCCCTCCTTACATGTTCCATTGTAGAGAACCCGTTTCGATTTGGAGTTTCCCCTTTCACCCACACAACAAGAAGAGTTAGGAAGGTGCTAAACACTGTAACAAGGTAAGTACTTCAGCTTATATGCACTTCATGTGTAATTGTTCATTGCATGTTAAGTTAGTTTGTTTCTTATTGCATTTTCTTCTTAATGTGTGTGTTTGAATCAAGTGGGAATAATGGAAAATGGGAATAGAGGGTGTGGGAGTACAGAATATCTTAATTAGATGCTACTAGTGAGTTACAAAACCCCCTCCAAATATAGGTTCTGTACTGACTGTAATCGGGATTGAGCTACAGAACTATGTCCAGGTTTTTGAAGCTTACGGCGAAGCTACGGCTAAGCCGTGAGCATTTACGGCTCAAAGTCCAGAGAGCAGCAAAACCTGATTTTGTACTATGGCTCACATACGGCTAAGCCGTGTATTTCACTACGGCTAAGCCGTATCCAGCCCGTAACCTAGCCATAGGTCTCCCTACGGCGAGCTTTCCAGGGAGCTCATGCAACCCAGTTTTTCTACGACTTGCAGACGGCTGCACCATGGAATACACTACGGCTAAACCGTGAATTCCCCGTACCCTAGCCGTAGGCTTAGCTCGGCTAAGCCGTAGGACAATATACGGTTGGACCGTAACTGCGCCGAAAATGCGGATGAATTTCTGAATCCCTCGGCTAAGCCGTAGCCTTATATGCGGCTAAGCCGTAAGAACCCAATGAATGTAAGATGTTAGGAACCTCAATGATATTGTAGGGCGTTAGTGTTGGTACCTTCTATACCTCTGCATTGGCCACTGGTAATTTCATGTTGGAATGAATGAATGATTTATGAATGATCTCCCAATGGCAAGTCAATGGACGTTGGCATGAGAAAGGGTGTCCCATATGCACACAAGGTAATGCCAAGACACGGTAACACAACGACACCAAACGTCTCATGTGTACATCGTGTTGAATGTCCTTGGGGACCAAGTGGAATGCATCCATATTACTACGATATATCACCTTCAGCATGATTGTTATCTGATTCTCTCCTCTAGCAAAACCCGAGGCAATTCAGACTTGAGCTTCTAATGAGTGCGTGTCTGACAAGCCAGAGCTTCTACTGAGTGTCTGCTTGTTAACCAAGGGTATAGCCGAGGTTCGAACCTTGCAGCTCATACGTATCTGCTTCGTTTCATTATGCATATGCTTCATTTTCTTTATTATTTTATTGTCGTTGTTACCACTATACTCTTAGATTAATGTTCCTTACACATGATATGACTAGTATGATTGCTTCCGAGTCGGCACCACTTAGCTTTTGCCCTTTTGGGTATATGTAAGTCACCACTGCAGCAAGTTTACGGAGGGGTTGTCGACGCTCCTCGGAAAACTAATCTGATCCCCTAGCGACCCATACGATATGTATGCTCCCTTTTGGGAGAATAGAGCATCGTGGTTGCCAATCAGTATGTATGACATTTAAGTGGTAATTCCTCACTCATGCATCATGTTTAGTGACTGTCCTTGTTACTATATTATGTTGTTTCATTTCACATGCCTTAGTACTTGCTTAACCGTCGTGTTAACAGTGTTACCCTTGGTATTGCAGGTCCAGATCTCGGTCCCAACGAGGACACTGACGCGCCCCCGGAGGATACCCCAACGGTACCTCAGGGTGTAGGCAAATGGATGGATGGCGATGTCTATTACTAGCCATCCTACAGAGCGCGTCTATTCTCGAGATATTATGATGGGAATTTTTGTATCACCTCTTTAAGAACCTTTGGGAATGTACTTAAAGACTTTTAAAGACTTTAACTCTACTGTATGTTATATGTTTACTTATGAAAGCATATGCTCTTGCTAATTACCGAGTATTGCACAGGACCTCGTAAATGATACGTTATGTTGTATGTGTGTCAGCATACCTCATACGTTCCTGTGGAATTTTCCTTGTAGGAATTCGTGCATAAATCTTCAGGGCACGGATTTCTACGGGATTAGTATCCACGCCCTGGGGGCCCACTCAAATCCCCAAATTCCTGGGATCGGGGCATGACAATATGGATGAATGCTTTGAGAATGCAGTGAAGAATGGAGGTGACATTATCATGGTCTGAAATTAACTCTCCAGTGGCTAAGCAATAAGTGATCTAGAATCTGCTAGGGAAGAAGGTCCGCAAGGAGGCAAGGGTACTGCTCGAGGGGCCCATCATCATCTTCCTACAGTATTTCGATGTGATCTGAGATGATCAGCCTAAGGCAGCAATTAGCCGAGTTGTTGAGAGCACAAGAAGAGTTGCGGAAACAACATGAAGAGTCGCAAAAACAACTGCAAGATCAGGAAACCGTACAGGTTCAAATGCGGAGTCAGGTTAAGATGTTGCTTTCTTGGGTCGGTATGGATAATTTGGGCTCCTCCAAAAACTAGAGTTTGTGGTTTTACAAATTGGCATGGGTCCTCCCTCTGATCAATTCATTTTGTTGTTGAGTGGCCATGTTTCATGGTGTATTTTGGATGTTTGATGATGATAGGAATTTATTTAGGATTTACTTCAAATTACTTCTTTTGGTATAATATGTTATTTTCTATGTGGTATGAATTTGTTTGTGGTTGGTTTTAATTGGTTAATGACTCCTTGTTTTTTATTATTGCATGATGAATTTGGGGTTGTTTTTGGTTTGTAAATGTTTATGGTTGTGCAATATTAAATTTAGATTTGAATAGGAAAATTTTTTGGATTTTTACAATTATTGTATTTAATTAATAAGAAAACCTATTTCTTGACTCACTATATGCGTCACCAAAAAGGGAGATAAAATTTTGTAGATAAATGTTTGACATTCATGCTTGTGTCGATAAAGACATTCCCTGATGCTTATATGCATTGGTATCTCTATTATAGACGCACTTTATATATTGCCGAAATGGAGGGTAACAGATTATTAAAAATTTTAATTTTAAATCCCAACGTGTAATTCCGTCGTTAAATACTATTACCAACGGTACCACTTGCATCGAGAAATGGATACCTGACGCTTTAATACGTCGGTAGTGAGATGAGACTGACCACTATTTTTAGTGTTGTGCCGACACCATTTGCATTGCCGACGTTGTGACCGACACACTATTGCGTCGGGAATTGATTTGCCCAAATTGGGTAGCCGACGTTGTGCCGATGCATTGTAGTGCATCGGAAAAAACATTTACCAATGCGTTTTTCCAAATGGTTGACACGTTAGGTGTGTCAGCAAAATCCCTTTTTCTTCTAGTGAGAGGAGAGGAGGAACTACTTGTTAATCTCTATGATGTTGAAGAGGTGCCAAGTCTTGCCGAAGTGTGCTCAAGTGCAAAGGTGCCTCGGTGATGAAATATTATGCCGTCCAAGATATGAAGTGCTCTCCTCTTTTTATAGCGCTTCAAAGCCGTTGGAGCAGTTTCAGGTAGTTCCCAATTTGAAATAAAGTGGAACAGCCAATGTTATCCATTAAAACCATTAACGATACTTCATGGCACCCAAGATCGAGGTGTATCCGGTAAAAATATTGTCCAATGACTGAACTCCGCATGTGGTGACCAGTTATATACTTGGTGTAGTGATTGAATTTGGTTTGATGGTCAACAATGGCCGGTTGTAGAGTTTTGAAACAGTGGCGAGATTATGAGAAACAAAAATTGAACGGTTATGGGATAAATACCCATGGTTGTGGAGTTGAAACGGCCGGTTGAGTTGAAATAGTGGCTTGTTTATGGAAATACACACAAAACAAGGTTCGGTTATGGGGTTCCATGTCACCTAAAATGAAGGCTTAACACCATGTTTCAAACCACATGCCATCATGTTTCAAACCATATAAGCAGTGCCCATGAGAAAAAAATTTATAAGTGATCATGGAGAACATAAATATGGGAGGTCATGAGAATCACATAAGGGATCATGTGAAACAAATATATATGTTCGGTTGTGGGAGTTTGAAAATGGCCATTTGTGGCACTTTAAACATAGCCAGTTATAGTATATTTTTTTAATCCAAAGATAGTTGGATGTATTAAAGAGACTCTAACAAAGAGTCAACAAGTGCATGTTGTCTTATCAACTCTCAGGTAAGAGTACCACCAAACATTTATACCATCTACTAATTTGGCATGTCTAGCCAACATATGAGCTAGGATATACCTTCCCTACCCACATGAATCACTTCATAGTGAGGAAAACCCTGTAACAAGCTTCGGATCTCATCAAACACATGACCTTGTCTTGAGAGGTTTGGCAAGGAAGAGTTCAGCACATTTACCGTCCATAAAGCATCGCTTCTAGGATAATTTCTCGAATACCCATTTGACTGACCATCTGGATCCCTTCAAAGCTGCTATGGCCTTAATATTCTTTGCCTCATCAAACCCATTCTCAATCATATTGTTTGCCATCACCACATTGCCCATTGTGCCTCTAAGGATAGCCCCAACTCTTACCTTCTAGATATCCTCAAATACCGTGGCATCAACATTCAATTTGAAACTGCCCATGGGAGGGGCTTGACATTGTAAAAGCATTTCCTTATTTAGACAGAACCTATGGTGATTATTTATTATTATTATTTTTTGGTAATCATGAAGCAAAGTCATGGCTCTTTCCACAGCCATCCGTGGGTCCATTGGTTTTCCATTGTGGATGGACCAGTTTCTCTTAAACCTAATACCCCATGTAGTGGTAAAAAATAAGGCCATATCAATCTTCTGATCATTTTCCATCAAATCCCATACAAATAACCAAAAAATTTGTTGAATAGACATATCAAAATCTAGGTAAGGAAGCACGCCTTCTACATTTGCTTCACATAGGGACATAGGCACAAAGCATGTAGATGGTTTTTTGCTGCATTCCTATGAAGGTCACAGGTTTTGGAGCTAACAATGTTCCTTTTTGCTAGATTTTCTTTAGTTGATTGGACCTTTGTGCAACCTCTCCATGAAAAATTCTTAATTTTATTAGGCATCTTCAAGTTCCATATACTCTTCTATAATTTTTGCCGTGCCCTCACATTAGAGTTTTCCCCCATGTCTTGAGACTATCGAATTTTTGACATAGCACAATAGGCAATTTTTACCGTGAACTCACCAGACTTATGATGTGTCCAAATTAGTTTGTCACACTGCATTTGTGGACTCAATGGTATCTTCAAGATTACTTCTGCCTCATGCAGAGAAAAGGCCCTTCGAATTAAATCTGCATTCCACTACTTAGTGTTCTTATCTATAATTTCTTTAACCTTAGCACCCTTAGGAAGCATCCTAGTTGGAGTAGTTGTTAGATTTTGTGGACTCAATCCATTAGTTGATGTAATAAATTGATTAATTTCTTTATTTATCAATAAAATCATGCTTTGTTTTCATGAGATGAGTGTTATTTTACTAATTCATGCACATAACCACTACATATGACATAATGGTTCATGAGTTGAACCGGGTCCCATTAGTATATTAGATGTGATATATGTGCATGGATGAGATCCACACGCGGGAGATATATGTCACAAATCTTATACTTAAATAGCTTCACAACCAGTAATGAGACTGGGCATCTCATTTGATAAGGTTGCAACACTTTGATCACTATGAAATAGTGTGATTTGTCTCGATCATCAGAATGTAAGATTCTGGATCACGGTGCTGGTACATTAGATGTATTGAAGGACCATGAGATGCACCTTATGGAATTCCGTCTCAATAATAAGGTATGCTCTCATAATTCCCTAGCAATAGGCTCTCAATCCTGAGACATTGACGAACTCAAGTTTCTATCTATTCATTTGCTTTGAGTCACTAATGAGTGAGGTCGACTATAGGTTAACACCTCGGTGTCTTGGGTATATGGTAGTAGAACTGTGGGAACGTTGAATGATCAAGATGGAATCTATCTCTATTATCCCCTTGTGCCAATTAATGGATTTGTCATTAGTAAGTGCGCACCCATCTCAATTAAGAGTTAATTGGATAGTACTGATGATTACTGTGATTAATTGGGGCTCAAGGACAATAAGATGTGGAACTTAGATTGGAAGAGACGGATTTACTCCAATTGATCCACGGATATTGATAGAGGGGCCTACTTGTGGTAATTGGGAAGTTTAGGGTCTTCATTGTAATTTATTCCTAAGACTGGAGTACAATTGCATTTATATAGTGGTGTTATTTGCAATTAACTGTAGGCCCGGATTGCACATGAGATGTGGGGTCGTGGTGTTCCAGTTGGAGCCAGCTTTCTAAGGAATCCCTAGTGGTCCCCACGCTAGCCCAAGATATTGGAAAACACTAATCCGACTTGGACTCTAGAAATAAGAGTTTGGAAAGGAGAAAGCTGCTAATTGCTTTGGAAGTAAGACTTCTATTTCAATTAGACAAGGGAGAGATTTGGAAGTCTATAAAATCTCTTGGACGTCCAATAAGATTCTCCCTTATGCTCAAAACGCTTTCGTGCAAGAGTTGCACGAGTTACTCTCTTCTCTTTTCTTCTAGTTCCTTGGAGTTTCAAGTTGGGATTTTCTCTTGAAGATTCCACCATTCTTCTTGAGAAAAGAAATCCTATTCGGGGGTCATAGCGTGGAAGGCTAAGAGGTGTTGAAGAAATCCATTAGAGCACTGCGGATCTCCAAAGGTATGATCTACTTCTTGCATGTTGTAGATTATTTTGGATGTTTAGTGCTGGTAGAATTTTTACTGTACATGGTCACGAGATTGAGGGTAACGCATCCTGGATTGGGTTTTGGTCTTATGTATAGTTGATCTCTGCGTCAAGTGGATCAAAAGTTTTGAAAATCTATCCACGAGACCCACCTACTTCCAACAGTAGTAACTTTATAAGTTATTGGTGTTGGCAACCATTTGTCTTCCCATATCTTGATATCTTGACCATTCCTAACCCGCCTTGCACCCTTACTTTCCATGAGGCTTTTTGATTAAGACCCACCAGAAGCAAAACCGTGAGTCCCATGGGCCAAAGTTGACAATATCATGCATGCGTATAGGGGCAGTTACACCCCTCTTGAAGAAGTCTATTTGATTCAAAAATACCCCTCCATGCATAAGAAGGGTTCTTTCCAACGTTGAATTGAGAAAAGAGAAATATGGAAAGTAACATGCCTTGAAGACCTTATAAAACAATGAATCTTGATTTTGCAAAAGGCACCAACCTTGTTAAGCCAAGAGGGCTATGTTAAGATCTTCCAATTTTCTAAATCCCATACCGCCGATATGCTTGGACACACACAACTTATCCTTCTTAACCTGTGAATGTTTTTCTTATTCTCCCTTTGACCCCACCAAAATTTAGCCATCACGCCTTCCAATTCTTTACAAAAACTAGTAGGCAGTTTAAAATAGCTCATAGCATCTGTTAAAATTGCTTGTGCAACTACTTTCACTAAGACCTCTTTGCCATCTTCGGAAAGGAGTTTCTCCTTCTAGCCTTCAACTTTGTGCCATACCCTCTCCTTAATTTCCTTAAACATACGTTTTTTGGAGCGCCTAATAAGTGATGGAAGGCCAAGGTATCTCCCATATTGCTTCACTACCTCCACCCCCCCCCCCCCCCCCCAAAGGGCCTTGATTTCCTCCTGGTCCCTTGGGCTAGTATTCTTGCTAAAAAATAAGGAAGTCTTATCCATTTTTACTTTTTGCCCCGATGCTTCCTCATAAATACCAAGAAGATGTTGGATATACAAATTTTCCTCCTGTTAGTACGATAGAAAAGTATACTATCAACAGTAAAAAGTAAATGGCTGATCTTACATGCCCCTCTGCTCATCCCAAGACCTATAATTTTATAATCTCTTTCCACTTTTCTTAGTAAGGAAGTTAGTCTTTTTGCACATAGGAGAAATAAGTATGCGGATATAGGATCACCCAGATGCAAACCTCGAGATGGTACAATCAAGCCCTTTAGTTAACCATTAACCAAGATAGAATAAGACAAAAAGGAGATACATTCCATAATTAAAGAAATCCACCTTGACTAAAACCCGAACGTGTTATCACCTTCTCAATAAAACTCCATTCTACCCTGTCATATGCCTTACTCATATCAAGCTTGATCGACATTTACCTCGTCTTTTCTGCTTTAAAGATTTTTCCTTCTCAAAAGTGACTAGTACATTGTCAGTGATCATCCTTCCGGGAATAAAGGCACTTTGACTCTCCGAGATAATATGAGGTAATATAGTATTTAAACAATTCGTTAACACACTTGATATCAATTTGTAAAGAACATTGCAAAGACTTATGGGGCCGTAATCAGTAATTTTCTCCGAGTTATTTGCTTTTGGAATCAAAACAATAAATGTATGATTAATAGGATAAAGTATAAGTCCTGAGTTTAGTGCCAATAAAACTGCATCAGAAACTTGCTTTCCTACTATGTGACAATAATTCTGAAAAAAGAGAGGACGCATACCGTCCGGTCCTAGGGATTTTGTATGACGCATCTAAGCAAGGGCTGCTTTAATTTCCTCCGCTTTGAACTCTGCCATTAGGTGGTGATTCATGTTATCAGTCACAATTCTTTCCACCAATCCAAGTAAGTCGTCACCGGATGTGGGTTGAGATGAAGTAAATAATTCTGTTCAATAGCTTTTGCTCACTTTTTCCATTCTCTCCCCTTCACACCACTCGCCATCTATATCTTTTAGCCCCAAAATACAATTTCACTTTTTCCATAGAAGGGCTCGCATATGAAAAAATCTAGTGTTTTGATCACCCTCATTCAGCCATAAAGCTTTTGAGTAGTGCCTCCACATAGTCTCCTCCTTCTCTAACAACTCATTTATTTCTTGTTTAACTAGTTTCATATTCCTCATGGTTGACTTGTCGGGGACCTTATAGGTAAGAAGTTGAAGCTCCCTCTTCTTTTTCTTTAAACTTTCTTGAACAATGCCGAAGCTCTTTTTGTTCCACTTGGCTAGCTGTCTCCCACAGTTAGTAATGGAGCGACAGAGATTTGACATAGCATTGATGAAATCATTTTTATTCCATCCAGCTCGAATGGTATCCTCACACTATCTAGAGTGAGCCCGCATAGATTCAAAATGAAAAAAGCTTTGTTCTCCTTCTAGGCTGTATGTTCCTCGCACATGAATCCAAAACCACAAGAAAATGATCAAAGTGTGAAGAGAGGCAATGTCTAATTGTCACATTTCTGTGCTTTACAAACCATTCATTCATTGCTACAAATTTGTCAAGCCGTTCGCTAACATTAGCTTCACCCTCTATCCTAGTGAATGGAGGGCCTAGAAAGCCTAGGTCCTGAAATTGACAAAAGTACAATGCAGCTCGAAAGTCCCTCATTTGCCACTGAGGTCTACCACGACCACCTTGTGTCTCATCCAAGCTGGTAATCTCATTAAAGTCACCAAAGCATAACCAAGCTTTAGCCCATCCACATTTTATAAAACATAACAAATCCCAACCTTTTTTGTGGTAAGAAACATTTGGACATCCATAAACACCCATAGCACGCCATTGAGTGCCCATCACCAAATCATCAACAATTGCATCAATGTGATTTAATAGCTTTGAATACTTATGCATCCCTTTTCTAGAATATACACAAGAAGCTTAAAGCTATATGCTCAAAACTGGTAACCAGATCCCCTGTCAGCAAAGGAGCTCCTTCAAAGAAAAGAAAGGCCGAAAGCCCTAGAACTCATAGTTCCCAAAAGTTAAAAGCTGGTAACATTACTCTATTTCTTTATAAGATACTATTATTTTGGTTTCTTTTACTCTTGTTTTGATGTTTACACTTTTCCTTGCAACCTTATCAGCCCAAACTTTAACTGTTGGAGGGGTCGTGAGAAGGGTGGCTGAGATTGTTGAAGACTATGCTTCAGACGAAGGCGATGAAAGAGATAACAGTTTTGAAACTCCTACCATTGAGGAATGAACCGACAGTGACATCAATATCGAGTTCAATTCTGAGAAAGATATGTTTGACCAGGTAATGATGCCTGAGTCTGGGAGAAAGCTATAGCGGGTATGCCAGTAAAGTCTATTGCTGTGGAGAAATCTAGTGGTGATGTGGGTGATGCTGCTACTACCGATAAAGCAACGTACAGCGATGTACCCATGGAGCTAAGAGATGCTACCCCTCAGTCCGAGCAAAAGATTCCTCCTGAGATTTCTAAGGGACTAACGGCCAAAGTCTCAATGGAAGAGGAAGAAATCCCGAGTATTGTTAAAGGATTTCTAATAGATCCAACTCTCAAAGGTAACTTTTGACTTGATTGTTTGGAAATTGAAAATTTTATTCAAACATTGTAATATGATCTCATTCATTCCTTTTTAATGTTCCTGAGTGGAGGAAAGGGATCCTGCTGTACCTCCCACTTCAGTGAAAAAGCCTTTTGGGTCACGAATTGAGGAGCCAGCACGGAGAGAGAGTCTTAAAGCTTCAATTGATTTAGACATGTCTCCATTCATAGTGGATATTTCAAGTCATCTCCAAATGGCTCCTTAAAAAGTGACTTGCAGCGGTTCATGGAAGATTTCTCCTTAGATTCACCAACCAAAAGTGTCAACAATGATCTAGAGTTATCATTGACACTCATTATACCACCTATCAGCATTAAGCCTGTATTCACACAAGGTGTGGTTCACTTAGTGAATTTAGATTCGGATTCAGGATCTCATGGGAGTGAATCCTTCACAGTTGATGATTTGCTAAGAACTAATGATGTACCAAGGGCTGGTGAAGTTTTAAATGTCCAGACTGAACTAAGTGTTGAACCCTTTAGCATAATAGAAAAGGAAGCTGATATTGAGATGATCCCAGCTGAGGAGGTTGTTGTAACAAGGTCGATCATAACCAAAACTTGTCCTCCTGTTCAAAAGAAGTTGGTTCTAGAAGATATAGCTATAGATTCCATATAAGATGATATTCTTGCAACGCCAGTTGTTAGTGGCTTGCCTCCATTTACTGGCAGCTTCACACCTCCCAAGGCCATGACACCTCCAACAGTTCATTTTAAGGCCGATCAGTCATCACCTATGAAGATTATTGAGGACCTAGTTGTACGAAAGATATCAGATGAAGCCTCTATTGGTGAAGGTTGAGGATCTTGAAAAGTATTATTGAATGTCATAGTAACACCATATACAAATAGGGATCTTTCCACCATTTTATCTTCACAAAGATAGCATGTTTCACAGTTTTCCATGAAGAAGCTTTGGCTGCTTATGGGGGTGAGGATGCAAATGTTGAGAAAGAAGGAGATGATCTCTCAGGCTTTTAAACTCAGTCAAATTCGCAAGAGCAAGAGTTAAATCTTTTCATCCCTAAGGAGTTCAATTTGTTCAGTGATGCTCCAAAGCCCCAATCGGCCATGAACTTTGCCATGAAGATGGCCATTCATGTCATTTTGGCCACACTCTTCGAAGGAGATCTTACTTTCAAGAAGATCTAGGGTGCTAATGCATTCACTGACATGTTGATATCTTTCGGTGCCAGAATTAATTTGAGTGGTCTTTGTGATTCTTTTGTCCTCTTTTTCAGCAAGCTTGAAGAAAAGGATATCTAGGACAGAAGTGTTAATCATGCCAAAGCTTTTCAGGATGAAGTACTGCGGCATAAGGTTTAGCTGGCTGTAGAAATTGAGAGCACCGAAGGAGAGATACGGTGGTGAATGCAGTGCAGGCCAAGACAACACAGGAGATAACTATGCATATGATCGAGCGTGAGAATATGTAATAGTAAATTACTGTGTTACAACAACAATTGTCTTCCTAGGAAAATAACATTGAAGACTTGCAGAAGTCTATTTTAGAGGGCAATTAACATATAGATGACCTTCTTGCGTTTGTAAAGGTGAAGCAGACGGCTTTGGATGATTTTCTTCCATCTCTAGATAGTGAAATGAATATCAAACTGGATGAGAGTGACATCAATACGGCTGCACCCGCTTATGCAAGCTTCAAAGGGCATGCCCTGATGGAGGTGTGCTAAATGTGAGGAGGCAACTGGAAAAATTCCTGGACTAAAACTCTCTGCTGCAGCCTTTATCTAGTTTTTTTTATTTTGATTAACCCTGGGGGCCATGTATAAATTGACTTCATTTTTGTATTAAACTCTAAATGAATATTAATGAAAATTTCATTTTGCTCCAGTTTGTCATTGGCATGAAATATTTGGTTTAATTTTGTATGGATGTTTGTATGGTTTGTATGGTTTATTTTGTTTTGTTTTCTCAGACTTGTATGGGTGTGACTTACAATCTTTTGGATTTACAAATTAACAAAGAAAAGAGCCATATAGGTAGACTTTATCTAGTGCCTATGTGTGAGGCTTTCTCCAAGGTCCATGACTTAATCCTTTTGGACAAAATTTTGGTTTTGAGGTTTATTTAGGTTTTGGTTATATGGGGTCTACAAAAAGACTTATTTCCATATAATGAAGGGTAGCTATATAGCGTTTGCAAAAAGACTTGTTCTATACAACTGAATTTGGCTATATAGGGTCCGTAAAAGGACTTGGTCTATACAGCAAGATGTTACAAGGGGTCTTGTAGGGATATTATCCAAGTAACAAAAGTTGACTAGAGGGGCCGATGGGCCTTATCCTCATAGTTGTCTTATACAGGTCTGAGGGATTTTGGTCGAGAGTCATGGGTTATGAGGCTCAGAACCAAGGGTATTAGGGATGAGGATGCACATTATACATGATTTAGGTATGCCAATGACATTCAAGTGTAGTATTTTTTGAGAAGCTTTCCATTGATAGGCATCATGCATCTATTTTCTTCAATTGTGAGAAGTGTGTGGGCACTGTTGGAGTAGACTTTGTCGACGATGAAAGGTCCTTCCCACTTGTATTCAAACTTGCCTTTTGACAATTGTGTGGAAAACATGGGTCTCTTAATTGCGAGGACTAAGTCTCCTTTCTTGTAAGCTTTGTATTTGACCTTTTTTTCGAATGACCTAGCCATACAAGCTTGATATAATTCGGTGCTTTGCCGAGCAGCAAGCCTCTTTTCATCAAGGTTTTCTAATTCTTGAAGTCTGACCTTGGCATTCTTTTTTTCAGTGTATTTGTTTATCACAGCTACCTAAAAGAAGGAAGTTGAATTTCTAAGGGTATCACACTTCATAGCTATAAACCAAGGAACATGGTGTTGATTTGGTTGGACTGCAAACTATAGTTCTGGAGGCCCATAATGCTTTAGGAAGTTTAGTACTCTAACGCTTTTTGTTGTCAGAAAATAGTTTCTTCAGAATTTGCAAATAGTCTTGTTGAAAGCTTTAGCAAGTCCATTGGCTGCAGGGTTATATGTGGTGGAAGGGCGGCATTGGATTCCATACTTATCATAGAATTTGTAGAATTTGTTCTTGTTGAACTGAGAAACATTGTCATGATGTAGACATTTAGGTACTCCAAAATGATAAATGATATAAGTCTTCAAGAAATTAAGGACTATATCTATTTTGACTTTTCCAATAGGCACCACTTCTGCCCATTTGGGAAAGTAATCCATTGCGGCCAAAATACATGCATGACCATGTTCTGATGGTGGATTGACTTTTCCAACTATGTCCATTCCCCAAGACTCGAATGGCCAAGAGGTGGATGTAGGATGTAGATATTTAGGTGGTTGATGAATGTAATCATCGTGAATTTGGCATTCATTACATCTTTTGGCAAAATTGATGGCATCAGATATGATGGTAAGCCAATAGTAGCCTAACCTTCGAATTTGATCGTGAAGCTTTGGTCCAGCCTGGTGAACACCGCATAGGCCAAAATGAAGTTCTTTGAGTACTTGATCTGGTTCTTTTGGTGATAAACAGGGGAGAAGAACTCCATCATATGATTTGCAATAAAAAGTCTTTGAAGACAAATCAAAGTGAAATTTCAGTGTTTGTCTTTGAATACTAGTTCTATCTTTAGTATTCTCTGGTAACACTCCATAAAGAATGTAATCAATACTCTAATCTCTGAATGAATTTTGGAAAGATTAAATCCAATTCTTGATTACATCGAAACAATCTACTATTGCTTTATAGGTATTGAGTGGAGGTAGAAGTCTTCTTTCAACTACTTCCAACACCATTTTATCATTTTTAGGGATCGACGTTGAGGCTGCCAAACCTGCCAGTGCATCTACTTTGACATTTTGATGTCTTGGATTGTGGTGAAACTCAATTAACATAAACCTTTCCTTGAGTTCACAAGCTTTGTTGAAAAGGGAATCAAGTCTGGTTTCTTCACTTCATACTTAAGATTCATTTATTTAATCACATGTTGTGAATCTCCGTAGACTCCAAGCATATTGATGCCTGATTCCAAGGCTAGTTTGAGACCAATAATAAATGTGGTGTATTCTGCCACATTGTTTAAACATCGCTTGATTAATAAGAAAGAGTGAGGAATGTAGAATCTTTCTAGGCTACAGAAAATGATTCCAACTCCTGAAACTGGATCTCCTAGCTCATTAGTTCTGGAAGCTCCATCAAAATGCATTATCCAATGTAAGTTTCGATCAATGGTGGGTTTCCATAGTTATTCAATAAAGAAGACCGGCTCATCAGAAAGTCTATGAATTCAGAATCTTTTGAAAGTGAATGTTCTACTAGCAGATTAGCAAGAGCCTATCCTTTTACCACCTTTGTGTATATTTGATGTCATATTGAGAAAGAAGAATAAACCATTTGGCTAGACGATCGCTCAGTGCTCCAGCTTTTATCACCAGTGTCTTTAATGGATTGATGTTGGAAACCAAGTACACCACATTGGAGAGAATATAGTGATGTAGTTTTTGTATTATGAACATCAGTGCAAGACATTCTTTTTCCATTGGATGAAAATTGTGCTCAGCACCAACCAGCATCCTTGACAAATAATAAAGAGTCACCTCCTTATCTTTTTCATTCTTTTGAGATAATAATGCTCTTAGGGAGTGATCAAGAGCTCGAATATAGAAGATGAAAGGTTTACCTAGAATTGGAGCTGAAAGGACCGGTAGGTTTGTGAGATATCACTTGATATCTTGAAAGGCATCTTTGCAAGTTTTATCTCACAGAAAGTCTACTCCTTTCTTCAGTAGTTTGGAGAATGCTCTGCACTTTCCGAACAAGTTTGAGATGAACTAGCAAATGTCGGCTAGTTTGCCTTGCAATCCTTTAAGTTCTTTTAGAGTTCTTGGAGAAGGCATCTCCAATATAGTTTTGACTTTGACTGAATCTAGTTCGATGCCACCTTTTTGAAACCCAAATACTAAAAATTTCCCAGAACAAACTATAAAGAAACACTTCAAAAGATTCATTCGAAGGTTAAATTTTTGCAACCTTTCAAAACTCGTGTGAAGATTAGCTAGATGGTTTGATTTCTGTTTGCTATTGACTGTCAAGTCGTTGACATGGCATTTAACCTACTTATGTTACAAGTTTTTGAAAATTTTTATCATCGCCTTTTGGTATGTGGCTCCAACATTCTTGAGAGCAAAAGGCATGACGGCGTAACAGCACACACCAAAGGGGTTCTGAAGGATGTGTGCTTTTCGTCCTCCTTTTACATGTTAATTTGATTGTTTCCTGAAAACGCATCCATAAACGACATCCTTTTAAATTTGAAAGTATTGTCAATCATGATTTCTGGTATGGGTAATGGGAAATCATCTTTTAGACAAACGTTGTTCATATCTTTAAAGTCGATGCAGACTCTGATTTGCCCATTCTTTTTTTTCATTGACACTATGTTAGCCAACCAGTCAGGGTGTTGCTTTTCACAGATGAAGTGAACATCTCTAAGCTTCTGGTCTTCTTTTTTCTATTTTGTCATGATTTCTCGTTTTGTCCTTCTTTGATCTTGCTTTAAGGGTTTGGCATCATTAGTTATGCTCAATTTGTGCATGGAAACTTTTCGATCTAGACCCGGCATTTTTGCATAGGTCCATGCAAAGCAATCCATGAACTCTCACAAGAAACTCACATACACATCAAATTCTTTTCCTTTGATTTGAGAACTTAAAAAGGTTGACGAGGATTTTCTGGGGTTCCCAAGTTTATTTCTTATACTTGTTCCTCAGTTGGAGTCTTGGGAGGAGGTTCTTCCATAGCATTTTCAAAAGTTTCCAACTCCGCAACAGCTTTTTGAGTTTCATTTGGGGGTTTAAGCCAAGGTTTGATCTCTTTCCATGAATTCAATATTTTAGGCTCTTTAGCTTTTACATCAAGGGCTAAACATTCCTAACGAGTGTGTTGAGATGGATCTATTTCTGCATTGAGTTTAGATGGCCAATATTCAATGATTTGTAACATGGTGTCATCGTCATCACTTACCCCCTCAGGATGCTAAAAAGCAGCCCAATCAGTAGGATCTTGGAAGACAATAGTTTTGTGAGAGTCATCTGAGTCATACCCTTCGTGAAAACTACAGATCTTGCTCTGAACTTTTGACTTAAATTAGGAACGTTGTCGTAAAAAACGTACCCTATGCAATGCCACAACTGTTCAATTCTGTGTCCCTATTTGAGATCTTTTTTCATTTTTAGAGTGAAGACATCAAAAGGAATTTAAACCCCATTCACACTCAATCCGAGGCCTGTGGGCTTCTTAAGATTGTACCCCATGTTCTTCATCATATTATAGACATAGGATTGTAGATATCAAGCCTTATTCTCCCATCGTTGGTGATCTTGTCGATAAGACATGAAGCAGAAGTATCTTTGGCTCGATGGAAAACTATTGGGTGATTGTATTACTTAGATGGAGGCACTAAGAAGCAAGAACCTCCAAAATTATAAATTTGGGATGGAGTGGGCCATGGCAAAAGCGGAGGATCTCAATTTGCCATAGAGTGCACAAAAGTGTCCATCTTTTCAGCATCCTTAGAATCAGACTCAAAATCTCAATCTTTCATTATTAAGATGACATGCATTGGGCGCATCCATCTAGACCTCCCGTGTGAATGATAGAGTGCCACTTCAGGAGATGAAACAATTTGGGACATCTCATCAAAGTTTTGAAACTCCATTGCCATTGTTAAGCTGTGGAGAGCTGGCCGAAAACCTATCCAGCACAGATGAATCCATGCTAAGTAGTGTGGGGAATTCTCAAATCTTTCAGCTAAGCGAAGCCATCTATCGATGTATCTGTAAGACGGTTCACCCTTTTATTGTGATGCTAGCACGAGCTGACTGAAAGTGACAGGAGATCAAGCCTCGTGGGGGACATTCCCCTAGTAGGAAGAAGCACATCATTGTTTTCTTGATCAGAATTTGAGTTACTGACCAAGGAAATCACATTTGTTCAATATGAAAGCGTATGATGTCTTGCAGTAGGTGGTTTGCCATTTTGAACAGGTGTTATATACATAATTGAGCTATATGTCTTGCTTGTGTGGATAACAATACCTGTTCACTTTATCCTTGATGGATTCGTGGATATAACCAAAGGTTGATTTGATTGTTTGATTTCCAATTTAACCTTGATCACCAAGGAGCTTTGGTATCCACAAACTTGAATGCTGACTTTTTTTGGGCTGCAACTTTCTTATGGAATCAGATCTTTTGCCAAACCACGAATAGGTTTTCCTTTCTATTGAGATAGTGAAAGGTTCTGTGGGATTATCATCCACTAGAAAGCTATTTGTATCTAGCTTAAACTTTACAGGCCTTTCTTGATACATGTCTACATTGGTGAAATAGACCTCTTTCCCTTTGAATGGCTTTTCATCTGCAAAGACTCAATATACTTTACCCTCATCATCAATATATTTGAGACATTGATGCATAGTAAAAGGTACTATGGAGTAATCATGAAGCCATTGCCTTCCTAAAAGGATGTTGTAGAAAGCACATGTCTTTACCATATGCAAAGTGGCTTCTGAGGTTAGGTCCCCCAACTGAAATTGAATCCGAGCCTTGCTAATTAGATCCTCGACTTCCCTATCATAGTTTGGATTGAAGGTTTTGTAGCAGATAGCTTGCTCATCGAGATACCAAGCTCCTGAAGAGCTGTAATTGTGATGAGGTTCAACGTTGACCCTGGGTCAACCTGAACTCTTGGAACAGGTATGTCTTTGATGTAGGCCGTGAAATAGAGCGGCCTTCTGTGCTTTATGTAGCCTAAGAGAAGATCATCTTTGGTGAAAGAAATGGCAGCTTTGGAAGCATTGTGAATAGAAAGACATTCCATACACTATTTCTGAGGCTTTTTGAATTTTGCTTTTAGATATTCTTTTCTATCTAATGAACATGTGTTATATGAGTTTGATTATTTGTATTCAAAGCTTGTAGAGCTCGTATGAAGTTGTTATGAGTCTCCTAAGACATTTGTAAAAGATTAAAAATGTGAAGTCGTGCAAGTATGTGCTTAAGGTGTTCAACAACATCATACGTGAATGGCTCTGGTGGCTTTGTTTTAGCATTCACATCTGAAGAAGTTATATTTACATTTATGTTGTTCCCTAAAGAGTTTACATAAGAAGAAAAAGAATAAGAAGGTCTATTACAATTGACTCTGTAGTTGCGACCAGAATGAGTGCCATCGTTGACTATGTTGTTTTGGTCAACTTCTGGATGAGTGCCACTTTTTTTTGGATTGACTTCTTCAGGTTTAGCAAAACGTTAACTGACTTCTTCCAAGCCTGCTTCTTGATTTGCATTGTCATTAGTGGCTTGAAATGTTTGAGGTTTATCGGTAAAAGTGCTCAGAATCTATAGAGCTGGAGCCAATGGCATCTCTTCTTTTGAGTTAGAGAGGTTATCCTGAGCTTAGAAGACTTCTTGAGGTGCAGTAGGACTAATGCTAAGGTCATTATGTTCTTCTGGCAAGTCAAGCTCATCAGTCAGGTCAGGAACAATAAGCTGAGTGCTTATTTTAGAATCTACATTCAAAGGGGTTGACTCAATAGTTAGTTCAGGAGAAACGTCTAGTATAAAGATTACTACACGCAGACAAGAAGGTGATACTTGTTGTTGCTACGCTTCATCGGATTCAACCAATGGCAAGGGGTCCAGATGAACTTCTGGAGTTAGTGGAAAAGGAGGAGGATCATTTGACCAACCACTTGTGCTTAGTCTCTATATGTCGTAAAGAGCTATCGACAGCATATTGAAACTATGCTTGATATTAAGCGTACCTGTTTTAGGATCAAAAGTTTGTTCAAAACTCTCATCCTCATCAGAAGGGTATTCATCAGTGAAGTAGTCATCAATCTACTAATCATTTTCGAAATTAAAATAGTCTAACCAATCTTCCTCATCACCTAAATTGGGAGGTGTGTCATCCCATGATATCCTATTGCAACTAGATATCGGTGGATCTTCCTCATCTTTGGAATTGGAATGATGAAGTTAGCCAAAGTAAAGTGACCTCTAACCGGTTTGGGAGGTTCTTCTGAAACTGAAAGTTCTATAACCTTTTATTTCTTCTGTTTAGGTTGTTTCTCTTATTTGGCTAAACACTTCTGGGCAACTTTTTGAAGGTTTTTAAGTTGCCTTTTAAACTTCCTTCTTGCTACAGGTGTGGGTTTGGTTTTAACCTTCTCCCAGCCTTCATCATTTACTAGGTTCGGGTGAACCCACAAATCTTCTCTTGAAGAGGGACCAATATCAATCTTTGCTCGTCATGTACTGTATTGATGACTCGGAATTCAACGGTCATTGGTTTTGGTAGAGTGGACACTACTACAGGTGCAAATTGTCTAAAGGAGATCATGTTGACCGGAGCAGCATCATATTTCCGATCGAAAGTTATCACTACATTTTCCACATCTCATTAACTTTTTCTTTCAAAATGAAGTAGTCCTTGAGAGGATGAGACACCATCTGTTGGTATGCGTAGTAATTTGGGCCATTGATAGACCCACTTGTTCAGGCTTCTTCATTGGTGGAAGCTCAATTTTATTATTTTCCACCAATGATCGAAAGATTACCTCAATATCCCCATCAAAAGGATATTTAATTTTCTTCCTCTTTTCATACTCCTCTTTCTTGGTTTGATCAGTTTTGACATTCTGAGGTTTTTAAGGTTTTTTGGTGGTTTGTACATTGAAGACCTCTTGTTTCTTCTTCAGTTTTGGAGTAGAAGATTGAAGTCGGCTCCACTTTTTAAGAACTTGCCCTCTTCTGACTAATTTTGTTGAGGGTTAGCTCCGCATTAGTAACTACTTTAACCAATTGGGCCAGCAACTTAGTTTTGTGATTAAGCATGATAGCCTTGATCTCTGGTCATAAATTGGTTTTGTACATTTCGATGGTTGCCTTTTAAGATGGTTGTTCCAAGCATCTGTAAGACAATGCTCTCCACCCGTTGATAAAGGATTGTGCTGTTTTATTGTCTCTTTGCCTTGTATTGCTGAGCATAACGAAGGAGACTGTTTGATCCTTTTCTTGGAAGTGAAGTAAAAACTTCTCTTCCGTGATAATCCATGTCATGAACGTGAGTTTTGGTAACTTCTTGTACCAATAGAAGGCAACTCCTTTCAATGTGCCAATGAACAGCCTTATTTTTAGTGCATCTTACTCTGGCAGGCTTCTGAGGAGTGACTTGAAATGCACAATATGCTAGTATGCTAACCCTTTCCCAAGGCATGGTTGGAAAGTCAGAAGTTTATAATCTGGTGGAAATGGAACTAAATTAGATTCCGGAGGATACTTGGGTGTAATACCTTCTTTTTCATCCTGGTCTCCACTTTTGACTTTGTTAGTATCTATTCAACTTCTTTGAAGGTTACATGTTTTAAAGGGTCTACATGAAGACCAAGAATTGACAAATGATCACTACTAGAAGAAACTGCAGCTATCACCTTGTCTGTCAGAGACTTGATTTGAGTTGTGAGTATGTCAATTTTATTGGCATTTCTCCTGATCATTGCATGTTCTCTCCTATCAACAAACAAAAGATTGATTGGGGCTTTAGCCTGACCGCCTAACTTATCTGCCAAGATTTTCAACTGGGCAGTTAAGTGATCAATTTTAGCTCCTTGTTTGAGACTGTCACTGATGTTGTCTTCTTTATTTTCACCAGCATCTTCCTCACCAGCATCTTTACTTCCACTAGCATCATCATTTCCATCCTTGCTAGTCCAACTCCCTTCATCCATGAACACAGTATACTGACGAGGGTAGGGGGATGTTAATGTAGGAGGAGTGGATTGACTATCTTTTATATCTTCGATAGTGATAGGATCCTCATCAAAGTCTGTTTCAGCAGGCTCTTTAGAAGTTTTGCTCGAATGGGAGTTGGAGTCAGACTCTTATGATTGAGTCCGAGCCATACACCGGGTAACTCTTCGGGTTGAGCCTAGTCCAACTATGCATGACGAGGTCAGGTCCAAATCATCTTCTTTAATCACCCATTTTTTGAGTGATTATGCGCTGTGACAGCTTTTAGTTTTGATCCTTAAAGTAAGGCAAAGCTTTTCTTTCTTTGATTAACCAATCTGGCTGCCAAGGTTTGATCTTTGAACCTGGTGACCAGTGGCATAGAAGTATTGGCAACTCTTTCCCAATCCATGGGATTGGAAGTGGGAAGTGAAGGATGTCAACAGCACCTCTCTTGTTCTTTTTCTTCTGCTCCTTCTTTTGTTAGAGTGAATCCTTGAAACGAATGAGATCGGTTGAATTATTGATGACCAATTGCTCACCTTTTTTTTTTTTTTTTTGTCTTTAGCACCATGTGATAGATGCTGGGGTGAAGATGGTGGGGTTGGTGCTACAATAATAGAGGGTAGATGCCTTTTACCAAACCTTCATCCCTCTTTTTGAGTCAAAGGGTAGAAGGTATTATCTTTAAGTGAAGCCAAGAGTTTGTTCTCAGCTTTGTTGGATTTTGAAATGCATTATTGCGGTGACCACATACTTCATATGGGAATGGATGCATGTTTTTAAGCCTTCTTGCAAGTTAAAAGTTGTCGAACATCCCCTGGTGCTTGCTTGTTAATGACCCATTGTTTGGGATGAGTAGTTGATGATCTTGAGCGTTGGATAGCCACTGAATGCAACTTGCTAAGTGTCATTGACTTATCGTGAACCGGACCTGCCGTGCCCCCAAATGAGGTTTGATGATATAAAGGCTGCTACCTCTTGACTTTAGTTTGTTTTTAGGTTCCTCCTGAACCTTGTTAAAAACCCTAAATGGATTTTGGGCATATTTGGAAACCCAAGGTTTGGGAGTCTCGATCTTCTTGATGGATTTTAGGGTCACTGATGACCCATTTAGATCAGTTGAAGTCATGGAGCCCATAGGAGTAGAGAGTCTTTGGAAGATTGAGACTTTCGACACAGGGGTAGTAAAGTTAGTTCAAGCCTTCTTCGGTGCTCTTGCAGATGATTTGTTTTGGGTCGTGGAGATTTTAAAGAGCCTCTCCTTTGCCTTATCAAAAGTGATGATTAAAGAACCTATGATATCTCCGCAAAAAAAAGTAAGCCCAAAGGACTATATTGGACTATATTAGTGTCACAACCAGCATGGTTGCTTCTTGGGCTAGCCGGAATGGATTATGAATGCCATCTGAACCAACATGGTTTTGAACTAAAATAGTAAAAAATAGGCATAAACTCCATCTTATTGTGCTATGCTGACTGTCTTAGTTATCAAAATTTCTGCAGTATTTTGGGACCATATAGTCAGGCTTAAAAGCATGCTAAGCTAACTAGACTTGGCTACCAAAATTTCAGTAGCATTTTAGGGTTATCTCTATAACAGACTTATAAGCAAGAGGGTTAGATCTAATCAAAGGGATAAAGCCCACAGGATCAAGCCTACACCATTATCACAATGATCACACGGGATCCATCAGTGTATGATGTCGAACAGTGTATGACTGCAATGTTGTTGGTCTTATCACTGATTTAATAAAAACATTTATTTGGATCGAAGCCTTTTGGACTGAATTACCACTCTCTTATTGTATAAAAGGGTGTTGATTTGTTCGTGCACATTGAGGTGCAAAGTTCTTTCAATTAAATTGCAAAAGTATGCTCTTCAAGGTGCCTAATGCCTTCATTTGAATGATAAAAGGATGCACTTTGAGGTGCAAAGTTTCTTCATTTAAGCTCCCAAACCCATCATAAACATCAAGGTCTTGCATGGGTGTCTTCAAAAGTCAAACAAGTCAATTTAGAGACAAAATAGGTCAGTGACCGCAGGCCCACAGTCACTACCTATTTTACATTGTCTCCTGCGGTCACAGCACTTTTTGTAGAGTCTCTCGTGGTCACAGTCATTTTATACAGCATCCCGCGGCCACAGGCTATTTTGCTTAACATTCCACATTCACTGGCTAACAGCAACACATTTCAGCACTTTTCATCCATTTTAATCAATTTTCATGTCTTTTGGCCAAATTTGATCACAAATTAAAAAGAAAATATTTCCCATAGATAGTGCCAATCTTCTAATTGTGCTCGAAACATGATGTGAAATGCAACGGATTTTAGTCCAACATTCACACACTTCAAGCGTTAAAAAAAATGGGAAATAACTATAGCTCATCATTTTTTCCCTTTGTTTACATGGGTTCAAATGCTTTAATCGCCGGGATGCAAGTTGTTTACAAGTTTTGTAACATTACAATCTCTCCCTTTAGTCTCAGATATGATCTAAATCTGGAATTTACAAGAAAATACATGAAAAAAATGGAAAAAAATACAAACAAGGAGGAGAAAGTGGAGAGTCACCATGAGCCACGGTCACCAGCTCTCTACTAGTGACCATGGTTTACAGCCACTGGCAAACCGTGGCCATTTGCTCCCTTTTTTGCTTTATTTTGTTTTTGTGATGCTTCCGGGGTGTTAAAATTTATTTTTTCTGATCTTTGGAGTGTTGAATGACCATCAAGAGGGCTTTGGTTTGGCTGTGGAATTGATCAAAACCTTTGGTGATCATCACTTTTGGTTACAGGTTGTTTTATACAAATCCAAAAAGGGTGCTGTGTGAAAGCAAAATGGAGCCAAAGTTGTGTCATTCTGAACCTATGATTTTCAAAAGACAGAATGAAGCTTAAGGAGGGTTGTTCACAACTTTTGGGATGACCCCAGAACCCTCCCAAGTGAGAAAAACAAATGAATTGATTTCATCCTTTGTATACTTGATGAAACTTGAACATCGTATTCTCTAAACAATACACATACTCCTTCTCCTTCTCTAAACCATTTGTCACTTAATTTAGTGAGAAGCAGAAGAAGAAGTGGGCTAGGATTACTTGAGTGCCTTGTGACTTGCTTGATCTTGCTTAGAACTCTTTAAAGTTGTTTGGAACCTTAGATTTTGTCTCTAGGACTTAGAACTGGTGTCTGTTACCTTTCTCAAGTGTCAAGCCTCCCTTTTTATAGATTTCAAAAGTGGTTTAGGTAGTTATGGAAAGTTGAGGCTTGAAAGGAACTGGAGGGAACCACTGAAAACCATAGAAAACTACTCCATAGGTGCCAATGACCGTGGCCGTGGTCACTAATAGGTCCCATTTTGGACTTTTTGCATATGTGAACTGTTTTCGGCCATTTGGGGCCCAGAATGATGTCCGAACTTTACAAAACTTGGAGGGATGCTTTTTGACACTATTTTGAGTGTGTCATAGAAATTTCATTCTGTTTTGATCTTCTGAAGTTAGTCAACTCTCTCATTGACTTTTCATGAAAATAAGCTATTATTTCAGTTGTTTGAGGCCCAAATGACCTTGGTTTGGTTTCAAACTTGGAGAAATTGATGTAAGAAACACCTTGAAGTATCCATCCAAATTTCATGTGGTTTGGATTTGTGAAAGTATGATTTCGAATAGTGGACCATTTATTGCATGTTCTACGTCAATATTCCCTTGTGTTGCAAGTAGTTAACTTGTTTTCTACCTGAGCGACATTCAATTGATTTGAAACTTTGGGGAATTAACTTTGAACATATTTAAATCTCTGTTTTGAATTTCATCAGCTTTGGTCTCCTAGAAACAGGACTTTGTCAGTGACCCCCATCGCTCGGTAGTCACGGACTTCTAGCTAACATGTTGTTGAAGTAGGCTTAAATGAAATCCATTTAACTTTAAAATTTGCAAAATTTCCTTTGAGTATGACTGAGGTTCTGGACCTAAATTTCATCAATTTTGGGCATGGAGAAGCGAAACTTTGATTAGTAAACCCCATGACTTAGGGGTCATTGACCCAAAGTTGACATGTTTGTAAACTTTGGGCCAAATGATGTCCATTTGACCAAAAATTTTGCAGAGCCTCCCTTGAGCATAATTTGAGATTCCTATAGAAGTTTTAGCTGATTTGGTCTTAATGAGGTGTCACTTTGCACAGTGACCCCACAGAGCTTAGTAGATGACCGTTTGAATTGAGTTTGGGTCCAAATGATGTTCAAATGCTCTGAAATTTTGAAGGATAGTCTTTCAATGTATTAGACGGCATTCCTCAGAGTTTTAGATTATTTTGACATGTAGAATTGTCAATTTCCATAGTTACTCCCAAGGAGCTAGCAGACAATCACTGAAGTTTAGTTTGAGTTGAAATGAAGTCCAAATGCTTCGAAACTTTGAAGCATCATTCCCAAGCATGTTCTAGAGTTGCCATGTGATTTTTAGCCACTTTTGTAAACCTAAAGCTTGAGCATGTTCAAAGACCTTTAGCCTTTAAGCCAATGAATTCTTAAATTTGAAGTTTGGTGAGTCAAGTGACCCAATGAAGTTCACTAACTCTGAAATTGGAATTGCTGCAATGTGAGCTCATTGAAGTTTTTTGAGTAGATAACATCAGCTTTAAACATCTGGATGCAGTACTTGACTTGGCATTCCACAATCCCAGGGTTTATGTGCCTTTGGTTTGGAATTTACTTGTAAAGTCTTTTTTGCTAGGACATTTATAATTTTTTATGAGTCAACAATGATCATGACCATTACTCGGTCATTTTATTTTGCCATGATTATACTTGTGGGAACCATTTTAGTTTGAAAAAGACAGCTGTAAAAATTTTGTAGTGTGGATTTTATTAGCCCACAGTCTTTAAAGATTGTTATATTATTTGTTCAAACTGTGAGAGATGCTTAGAGCATGGAAAGCTCAATCGGAGTAACATGATGCCCCTAAATCCCATACTTATTGTGGAAATTTTTTATGTTTGGGGAATTGACTTCATGGCGCCACTCCCGAGTTCTTTTGGAAATCTTTACATTTTGTTGTAGTAGATTATGTTTCTAAATGGGTAGAAGCAAATCCAACTAAAAGAAATGACCACCATGCGGTGATCAAGTTCGTGAAAAATGTCATAACCCGAGCCCAGAATCGGGGGTTTGTTAAAACCTAATCAGTGACACACGCACTCCCATGCATACACACTTAAACCTTGTTTAAATGTACACGCACAAGGGATATTCACACGTGCAACATGGTATACGCGGAAGCTGTAAGTATCATTGCATAAAAAGAGGATACACAAATAGGAACAATAACTGCAAAAGATTATATTAATTAACAGAATGTACAGAACAAAATGGGGAGACAGTTGCTTAGATACCAAAATACAAGATGGGCATGTTAAACCAAAATCCCTCATACAGAAGCAAATTTCAAGCCCCACACCACAAAACAAGGAACTTATGCAAATGCAAGGCTACTCTCCAATGGAGGGATCAGATCCACTCCTCTAGCCCTTACTGGGCCTCTCGAATCTCTCCTGGAGTCTGGCTGACCAACGAGGGGTCGGTAGCGGGATCTGAGCTTGCAACACCGAGAACAACTAATGAATACAACGATTCAACAAAGCATAAGCAACAAAAAGGTAACGCGTGTTGTGTCTAGCAGAATAAATAACAAATAGAATTACATTGAGTTTCAAGTTAGTCCACCAGGCAATTTGTGCATAAGAATAAAACATGCTATCAGAATCATAAAATAGATGTACTTACTAGATGGCTACTACATTTGTCATATTCTCTCTATCGAGAGCAAGTAGGACGAGAACACCATCAATTGGGCCAGGGTACGAATGGGGCTTTGGTTCTTGGGGTTCGGAAGTCCCAAGATAGGAGCACACTGCAGCGACGACAAGTAGGCTACACCAAAGTCAACCTGAGGCTAAGTCTGAGTAGAGCCAGACCGTATCAGTCATGTCATATGATGCACATCAATTCAGTATCACATTCAGGCAGTACAGTGCGTGTATCATAGTATATTATAGCACTAAAATCAGTTCTTTCGATACCAATACAAGTCGAACAATTACAAGTCGAAACAAGAATAAGAGTAGGGAAGGCAATAATTGAAATTAATATGCAATGCAAGGCAAGTTATTATTGTGAATCATGATTGTTTACTAGCCAACCCTAAGCTAGTTGTTTATTGTTTCTAACTGTACATGCTGATGTAGTTTTAAGTTATTCGATACACAGTTGTTCCACTTTTGAGTATTGCAATGTATCGAGAAACATGTATCGAAGTCCCTTAAACTAACACCCATGGGGAGGTGCTTAACAATTGGACAACACACATAAACGAGTCACAGTCCTCAAGACCCTTCATGCTATTCAGGTAATCCATTGGGCAGGTTAAGAGGTGTGGGAAATCCATATAAAGGCCTTATAAGGTCTCATCATTATCCTATCTTTTCCTCTATTTTCAGTGGTCTTACGGTTTAGCCATGGGTAACTTAAAGCTTAGCTGTAGGCATCTTACGGTTTAGCCGAAATCTGCACTGCGGCTCAGCCGTGGTTCTCCTTACTATTCATTCGCATTTACGGCTTAGCCGTGTTTTGTTCTACGGCTCAGCCGTGACTGGGGCATAGCTTGGCTTACGACTTAGCCGTGCCTGAACCATAGACCAGCTTCTGAAATTCCTACTCTCTAGACATCGAACCATAACCTAGCTTACGGCTAGCCTACGACTTAGCCATAGTGAAAGTTACGGCTTAGCCGTAGCCATACTATAGAGTAAAATCTAGTTTTGTAGCTTTCTGGAAATTGAGCCGTAAAACTTTACGGCTTACCCGTAAGTTTCAAGAATGCACATTCTGAACCTGTTACAGAAAAACTGAATTTGGACTAGGTACATAACAGAGACAACAAGCATATAAAGAGAGGATACAAAAGGGCTATAAAACATGAAAAACATGCAAGATCAAGCAGGAATAAACCAATCATCAATTACCAACCCATGTTCATCGAAATCATGCTTATACTTGCCTAAAATGAACTTTGACATGTGAATAGTTGTCCTTTGGCTCAAATCACACGTCTAAATGTAGACTAATCACCAGGCATGCAAAAAGAGCGACATTGAGTGAGTGCATATAGGAAAGATGAGAAGAGAAAGTGGGAGACTTGTGGAGATGAACAAGAACGCAAACCGTACCTTAGAACACACAAGGAGATGATGTGTAGACTAAGTGTGCAAAACTTCCCCTCCTTTCTTTGCTTGATCAAGAAGAACAAAAAACGAAAGAAGAAACAAAGGAAGAAAGAAAGAACCACGTTGAAATGAGGAGAAGTCGGTGCATGCACTTGTTTATAAGATAAGGATGGAGACAGTTATATAAAAGTCTAACAGTTTACGATAATTACAGTTCGAGTCAAATAACCATTCAACGGGAGCAAACGAAGTCGTTTGCATACGGAAGTTAACGGGCTTGACAAGATACACGAGTTGACATCAAGATGATGCATGAATGACGACATTGTGCAAAAACTAAAATTATGAAAAAGGGTAATTGTCTACCTAAACCGGGTTAAACTCAACCCAACTACCTATCCATGACCCGAAACGAAACTCAAAAAGATAAAACAACAAACATAAGACTAATTCACACAAAAAGTACTCGAAACTACCATAATTAATCGCTAAACCGGATTAAGCTGAGCCGGAGTGTACAAAAAATCACACCTTTTTTCGATTTAGTATCCCTTGCATGATCAGTAGTGATAGAGGAACCTATTTTCAATTGTTCATTTGAGAATATATTGACAAAATATTATGTCACCATAAGGTTGCTACACCTTAGCACCCACAAACAAGTGGCCAAGCAAAAATTTCAAATAGGCAAATTAAACAAATTTTGGAAAAGACGGTCAGTCCTACTTGGAAAGATTGGTCTTTGCAAATGATTAATACACTGTGCCTATCAAACTACTAACAAGACACCTATTAGGATGTCCCCATATAGGTTGGTCTATAAAAAGGCTTGCACTTGTCTGTTGAACTGGAATATCGGGCCTATTGGGCTCGTAAGAAGTTCAATTTTGATTTGCCCATCATGGATAATCTACGTAAATTGCAACTCAATGAGTTAGGAAAACTAAGAAATGATGCTTATGAGAATGCCAAAATTTATAAGGAAAGGATAAAGCTGAACCATGATAAATCAATCTTGAGAAAATCATTTGAACTGGGTATGAAAGTTCTTTTGTATAACTCTTGGTTACACTTGTTTCCTAGGAAGTTAAGAACCTAGTCGTCTGGACTATTCATTGTTTGGACTGTTTACTTTCATGATGGTGTGGAAATTGAAAACCCCAAGAATAGGGATGTTTTCAAAGTCATTGGTCAAGGGTTGAAACCATTTCTTAAGCTAAAAGATACACACTGAAGAGATCCTTTTGTAGGATCTCATTTATACTAGTTAGTTTGCATTATCGTCACATTCACCCTATTGCATTTTTCATTCATCACATTAAGGACAATATTAGGTTTAAGTTGGGGGATGTGCACAACATAGGGCAAGTCAGCTATTTTTCAAAACTTTGTGTTTTGCAAACATATATATAATTTAGGAGGTTTTGGTTTGGCTAAAGATGTTAAACTTAGTGCTTGTTAGGAGGTAATCCAATGGTTTCTAGTATAGTGCAGTGCATTTGGGTCATGTCAAAGCTTGATATGTTTCCTTTTGACATCAAGTTCATCATCATGATGAAAACAAGGAAGGCCTTTGAACAAGAAATGAAAGTTAAGCAATTATTGTTATTTAAAGATATGAGCCTCTATGCCATGAAACGTAGAGCTAAGACAATAGGTTGTTGCTACCGTTGTGTTAGATTGACTTTAATTCAATTTTATGATAAAATGGAAAAAAGTGAAATGGTTTGGTTTGGACCTCCTCAATGAAAGAAAACTGAATACTACTGAATCACGAGCTATTGAGTAAGACCAAAGAAATTTGGTCTGAGATGGGCTACATTAGTAGGAAAATAAATGATTTCCTGTGGAGGCAAACCACCCTTGCCGCGGAAGGGAACTCGTATGGGAATCTGACGTTAAAATACCCCCATGTCTGTCAGGGTTGGACCAATTTAGGTTGCATTTTATTTTATTTCTTAGGTTATTTTATTTCTTCTACTATAAAAAAAAGTTTTTAGAAAAGGAAGTTTTCGAAGGAATTGAAGTAAATTAAAAATATATACGGAATCTGAAATTTTTGAACTTTTGGAAAGAAGTAAAAGGAAAGTCCACTTTTTCTAAATGACGAAGCCTATCAGAGATCATCCAAACTTGTCCCCATATACACACACTCTACATTTCTCGATGTTTTGAATAGGAAGCTAAAATGTCTTTCAAGATTTCTCTGAAGAGTACGATGAAAACCAAGATTTAGTTCATAAATATTTTTGCTTCCATGTTCATTCTTGGGCAAACTCAAGTGAATTAATTCGGGCAAATTGGAATGGGCTACCTTTTATTTGGAGACCGATGTGATTCTCCTTAATAGTTATTTATAATTCTATCTTTTTCTTTAGATTAAAAAATAGAGAGAAAAGAAAAGTATGTAAAAAAGAGTTATTCCGAACATGGAGAAAATGGCTACCATTAGTATGAAAATCGTTAATGAAGATTCAGTGATTATGTAAATATCTATTTATGTGTGTGTGTGTGCACGCGTGTGTGTGCATGTGTATTTAGGGGAAAAGTTTTTCAACCCTTAACAGTAGTGTGAAAGTTATTAGCCTTGAAGGAAGGAAATATATTTTGGCTTGATTTTTGGATGATCAGACGATTTAAAGGAAAATTCTGTTTTGTAACATTGGTGTAGACTATTTGAAATTAGTTAGTGATGTATACATATTTCACTGTGCAAGCAAGTCTTAGTATGAATTTGAGAAAGTTTTTGAAAATATAATGTGGACAGGATTTTGAAAAGTCTGAATTTTTAATCATTCCGAACTTCAAAAATATCCAATAGGAGTGGATTTTCTTTTGAAGAATTTCTTGTACCTAAATTCCTTTTTGAAAAAAATTTAAAAAAAAATTCTGGGTAGATTCATTGCAAACCCCTATGAAGCACAACTCATCCACTAAGGGGAACCTAGGGGTTTAGGGGCATATATTATGTGCTAAATGCAGACAAAAATACCAATGAAAGTAGTTTTATTTTCATATTTACTTGTTTTCTTAGATTAGGTCAAAGAACTACAAAATTTTTTGTGAGCAATTTTTGTTAATGGACTAGCAAAAAGTTGGTTGGAAGGTGTGTAATGTTCATGAAATTGCATCATCTATACATCATTTTAGGTTAAATTAGGGACTTAATTAGGAGAATTGCATCAATATTCATTTAATTTCATTATTTGTCATGCCCTGAGCCCGAGATTCTGTGGTTAGGGCAATCCCCGAAGTGTGGCATACATAATCCCGTAGTAATCCGTATAGTATTACAACACATATGAACCACCACAAGCAAAAAAGTAACACAAGTCACATGTGAGGACTAATGTGTAACACGTGTCTATTTAAAACATTTGCGGAAGCCTATGTATTTATACTTGTATTTTACAATATCCTATACAGCTCATATTTTGAGATATGGTATTAAACATAAACTAACTTGATTAAATTTCAATTATAAACCAAAGATATAAAAATTAAAATAGTCTTTTATGTGAAACAAATTCCATGCAAAAACTAACATGTCCAAAATACAAGTGTCCATGTGAAAGATCCAAAATAAAGATACATGGTGTGCCCAAATACATAGGACCTAAATACAATCCAAAAAAGAAACATACATGTCTATCAAAATTGATAATATAATAACAATATGACATAATGGCATAATGCATAAATATAATCTAACAAATCGTATAACTTGTTATGCCCTAAAATATACCCATGGTGCTCTTCAAAATAGACAACCTAGGGTTTTGTCAAAGTCCACATTACTATACTGTACCCTTGGAAGTCTCTAGAAATTCCTCTATAAATACATTTGAGGTGGAATCAGCACTTAGATCTGTTTGTGACACCAAAGGTAGCACTTTAAACACAATAATTTAGAAAATATAGGTACATATAAAACTAACATGTTGTATCAATTGAAATAAAGACATATTAATTAAATAAAGGTAATACCGGAAGCTAGGCATGTGTGCACATGAATATAGCATGAATAAAGAATCATAATTGGAGATACAATAACATACTAATTGGCATCCACGAGTCTATACTCTCTTTAAGGAGAGTGTTTATCGTATGGTGGGAAAAATCACTAGGTGATCAATCTAGCTACCCGAGGAGCGCTGACCACCTCCTCCTAAACTACTACAGTAGTGACATAAGGATTACCTAAATTGGTCCCGTCGAACCTAATAAGGTTACAAGCTATGTGGTCCCAAATCAACGTATCAAGACAGTCCCGAATTAATATCATTCCTATTTATCATCAATCATAGCAATTGTCTCATATTCATACATAAAGGGATTATTAGTCCTGAAATCGTGTTCAATCATAAAAATCGGGATAAAACAGAATAATTGATAATCAACAGATATTCACATGCTTACACGTGTGAAGTGCTGAACGAAACTTCTGTCCAGGCATTCAATGTGTGGAAGTTTGTCAATATTGCCTATAATTTTTCTTCACTTTTTATTTAACAATTCAGCGATATTATCACAACCAAGAAATAATCCAAATCTTAAATATTTAAGAACATTAGATTACTATATTAATTCTACACATCACCTATACAACCCAGCATGATATGCACATGGATGCAACGAGATCAAGGATAAAAATTCTATGTAGAACATTGAAGTGCAAGAAATCAAAGAACATTAATAGAAAAAACAAGACATGCAAATAACAATCTATATAGGTACAAATGCTACAAATCTCCAAAAACCCAAATATACATAATTCTTAAGATACTAGTAAGTTGCTCTCAACATAAGGATCAGTCAGTAAGCTTTTGCTGTCCAACCGTTAAGTTCGAAGGAACCACTGCGGTCTCCTTCTCTGACTCCTAGGTCCGTGCCAGGCCGGGTTCGGGATTTGGACTTGTAACACAATTAGACAACTTGGGAATAAGACTGTTTAGCAAAGTATAAGCATAGTTAAGGTAATACGCGTTGTATCTAAAAAAATTTATAACATGTAATTAATAGAGTTCAAGTTCGTATACTAGGTATATCGTGCATTTGAAATAAGCAAGCTATAAGAATCAATATGTGAAATACATACTATTTGGTTACTACATTTGCTATATCTTCCCTCTAGGGATCTATCACTAAGAACACCATGGACCGGGCCAAGGTATGAATGGGTCTCTAGTTCCTGGAGTCTGGAAGCCCCAAGAAGAGCACACTGCAGTGGCAACATTTATGCTACACCAAAGTCAACCCCACCAGGTATCATGAGGTTGAGGCTGGGTAAAGCCAGACCATATCGATTCTGTCATATCATTGAGCTTGAATAATCATGCAATGCATTCCATTCAATCGTGCAAACGTTCATACCCAATTCAATGTCAATAATCATTGTTAATCAAATATCAAGAAACATACCAAGTAGATCCAATGCATATAATATTGGAAGATTAGAGGTCAAGATATACGATAATTATTCAATTCCATTCATAAGAATGGAGGACAATAACCGTCGTCCAATATGCCATTCCATTCAATTTAATATAATCAAGGTAAATTTACTAGCCAATCATAATCTAGTCATCCATTATTTCTAACCGTGCATGATGATGTAGTTTTAAGTTATCTGATACACAGTTGTCTCCTTTTAGTATTATATTGTGTCGGGAAGGTGTATCGAAGTCCTTTAAACCAACACCCATGGGGAGGTGCTTAACAAATGGATAACATTATATGAATAAGTCTCAGCCCTCAAAACTTTTCATAATCATTCATTATTCCATTGGGCTGGTTAATGAGGTAAAGAGATCCAGAAGCTAAGGCCCTACAAGGTCATGTAATAGTACCTACTCAATCCTAATTTTTAATGGCTTTACGGCTTAGCCATGGGTGACCGACGGCTTAGCCGTGGGTGACCTACGGCTTAGCCATGGTTAGCATATAGTTTAGCTGTAAAATGCACTACGTCTTAACCATGGTTACTGAGATTTCCTCCCCATTCATAGCTTAACCGTACCTTGTCCTACAGCTTAGCCGTACTTGATCTACGGCTGAGCCACGATGTGGCTATGGCTTAGCCGTAACACATTTCATGACTTAAATGTGGCTCAGTCGTAGAAGAAAAAGTGATCTTTTTACTCTTTGGATTCTAAGCCGTAACATATCTATAGCTTAGCCGTAAGCTTCGGGCTTCCAAATATTCCATTAGTTACAGAAATCAGTCCTCAACCCATAACATGAAGGGTAGTTTGCAATTGAACCCATGTCAAAGGACTTTTCTGCTTCACTTACTAATTTCCATTTAATTCATACTTCATCATGCATTAATAGAAGCTCATCATGCAGTAGGAATTTTGAAAGAATGGAGATATAGGGCTGGAACATAACATTAGGTTGTAGTTGAAAAATAGGAATCATAAACTACCGACATGCATTCAACCAAAATTAGCTTATACTTGCCTTGCTTATAAATTCAAACTACTATCCTCTTATTGGCTCGGTTTGAGAAGGAAAACCCACTGTTCTTGGCCTACAATGTCGTGCATGGAAGAAAAAATTTAAAATGATAAACATGAGTGCATGCAAGAGAAAAGGGGTCTTCTTGACTCCCTGAACCCAAGAATTCCATAACTGGGAAAGTTATCTTACCTCAAACACTAGCTAGGGGACTGTTAGGAGAGATTGGAACCACTATCTTGACTAAGTGGAGAAGAAAAGTGAGAAGAGATGAAACAGTGGAAGAAGGGAGCCTTTAGTCACACATGTAGGCTTGCTCTCAGAAGGAAATGGTGATGGAAGGAAAATACAAGAGAAGAAGCTCCACAATACCTGAAGGCAGAAAGCAATGATGATCGAGCAAAATGGGTTCTGAAACCCAGTTGACTATATATATAATGTGAGGTTTAAAAGAAAGTCCTTCTAATTTGTTTTTATTTTCAATGTAAGTCAATTGAGGGTCTAACTGAGTGAAATGAAGTCTTATGCATTCAAGTTAAGAGCGAAAGTTGACTATCTCAACAAGGCCATCGTGATGGTGTCAATATGATGCATGTATGACATGAAATCATGAATTCCAAAATTACACAAAGGGCTTTTTCCTACTTAGGTAAGGTCAAACGCGATCTAAACTATCTATCCATGACCTGAACTTGACTTGCTAGACTTCACAAGACTAAAATAGTCTTATTTACGATAAAACCACATTAATTAGCTCGTAATCACAATTAATTACTTGCTAATCATACTTAATTTGGGTCAGAGTGTTACATCCTCCCTCGTTTAGGAATCATTTAGTCCTCTGAATAAAATAAAATATAGCGAACAATTTAAGTATTTAATGTACCTATCTCTTTCATACCAAAGCCGGATTTTTCTCTTGTAGATCTTGATTTTTGTTCGATAAATGAAAGTTGACCAAAGCGTCAAGCTGATATTCTTCACTCGAATCTTCTTGAATGATTGTTGTCAAGGTTATTCTATTGGGATGATAGTCCCCGAACTTCCTTGGACTTGTATGATGATAATGTGAACTTTATGAAGCCTTTTTGCTATATGGATTCATTTTATCAAGTTGTTCTACAGTGGTAGTAGTACTGCACCGAATTGAATCTAATTGCCAAAGATCACTGCACCATGAACAATTATTAGTATGAAATGGGAATGCATATTGCCATAAAGAAGGCGTTCGCGTTCTTTGGTGGTCGAAGACAAAAGAACTTTAAGACAAAAATTTTAGCATGCAAGTGAAAAGAAGTCTTTAACTCATTCCAAGACAGGGATCGAACATTTGTAGGAAAGGGTTTTCTCTTGACATGAAAATCTAATGAATGAAAAATAGCAAATTTCAACAGGTTATAGGTCGGAAACACTGATATGAAGGTGGAAAGAATTTCGGTTCTAATTTGCAAATTGAAATCTTAAAGTCTAAAGTTCATGTAAAGCGAGACTAAAGAAGGGAAGGACAGTTCAAATCTCATACCGATAGAGAAGGGAAGAGGAAAGTCAACAGAGCGAAGAAGGAAGATCTCTTATATATGTAAAAATTTCTTTGCTCAAATGTTCAATCAAGAGAAAATGTAAAAAAGGCAAATTCTTAATCAAGATACCAAATGAGAACAAGTAAGCTTCTCAGAAGGAAGATGTCGGTGGAAACAATGAGGCATCCAAGAATATAGGATTACATACAAACAGGATTATGCGATCCATCAGATCTAATTATTTTTAGTACTAGGTAAGGTGATTATTATTATCATCAGTTGAGGATGAAAGAAGATTGTTGTTAGCAAAAAAACCTTAAAATCGGCGTACGGCCACTATGAATTTTACCGATGCCTTTTGAGTCTTCAATTGGACTCATGTACTTGCAGGGTTTATGGCTTGAAGAATAGAACCCTTGCTTTGAAATTTTGGGTAACTATAAGTAGAAGTTTGAAGTTTATGCAGATCACTGTAGATTACAATATCCTTTTGAAGAACATGACTCGAATATGATACAATGAAGATAGGTTGAATTCATTAAAGATTAGGACTTCCTTATCGAGTATCATCAAGAAAAATAGAAAGTCGTGGAAGATGTTTTTAGCAGGAAGACAATGAACTCGAATGTTAACAACAAAAGTTCATTGTTAATTGTAATCGGAATAATTCTTCATCGATTTAACCATTTGGGTATAATAGTTCGAGCTTCTAAATGAAATAAAGCAAGGATAAAGAGGAAAAAGTAAGTTAAAAAAGGGGAACTTAATGGGGAACTATTTGACTTGGGTTCCTATTTCAAGACTCTAAATCAAAACCAAAAAATATAGGAACCAAAACTAATTATAGAAATAGAGAGAACATAAAATTAGTTCGAAAATTAGTTCGAGTCAACGAAAAAGGGAACAACAAAATTCTTCTGGTGAATTCAGATTAGTCACATAAGAAGGGGACAGAAATGATAGTTTGAATGGATATGTCATGAGAAAATTAGTTATAGAAGAAGACTTTATTGATTTTACTAATCCTTTTAAAGAAATTCCCCAATAGATTAGATGCTAGAATGAAATATTGTATAAGTCTCTTAGGGTTCAAATGGAAACAAAAGATTCAGATCATGTTGGTCAGAATCAACAATGATGTGTAAGATGAGTTGGGTACGATGCACTTAGTAAAATATATAAAAGTAAGAATACCGATAGTCATGGTATGGAACATGTCTAACTACGGATCAAGATAAGTTCCTTAAACTTTTCCAAATCTTTAAATTAGGATATACAATTTGCTTTTAAATCACATGATCATCATCACCCGATCCAATGCAAGATCTCTTCTATTACAATTACATCTTTAATCAAATTGAATCATCAACCTACTAAAATTATTTGATGAATCACTTTTAACTTTCCACAACAGTATTCAACTCACTTTATTCTTAAAATATGCTTAAGATTGATTCTTCAATGTTCATTTTGATTTTAAAACCTCAAGACTTAATTCATACTCATCAAATAGGCAGAAGAGCATTCTTCAATAATTCCAATAATTTAGTAAAAAGGATATGTCCTTTGGAATATAGTTTCTATAATCAACGATAAAATCTTCATAACTCCAAGGTTTCTAATGAAATGACTTCAATTGCAATTTAATGCTAGTTCAATAAAAAAATTTAGTTCTCCCTAGTGCACATTGGGATTGAATAACCTATAGGAGCAAAGCAATTCTTCAATTGATCATCGTGATTAATCCTGAATTCTCATTTAAGTCATGGTACATCTTTATTCCTCAGACATTGACAGTAAGAGATGTAGGTCAATGGATGTTGTTTACTTCTGTTTCATCTAGTAATTAAAACGAATTTTATTCTTCACTCGCGATTATTATCTTCTATCCATTTGATCAAAGGATCTAACCAATGATTCCCAGTATATGTCTCTATCTCAGATTTTTGAATACATTTTTATCCCTTTCAATTTTGTTCTTCCAAGATAAAAGAAATCAAATCTCAATCGATTTGCTGGAATCATCTCACACTTAATATTGACTGAATAATCTTCAATAATTGAAGAATACGAAAATATTTCAATATTTAGAGAACAAATTTTCCATCTAGACATTAATCAAAATTGCAAAATCGCTAAGGATTTCAAAACTCATATTTGATTTTAAAACTTTCTTCCGTTAGTTAATGGGATTTAGCCTCGAAAGTATATTTTTATGAATTTGTGATGCAACCAATAAAGAATCAATTCTACATCAATACAAGACAATGAAAATCCATATGCGCGAATCACTGGATTTAATCGCTCACTTCTCAATACTACATATCCAAGTAAACCTAGTATCCCAATTCGTACACTACAACACTCAAAGTGTTACTAAGCTAGGGACTTTAGATCTATACTCAAATATTGAAATAGAGAAAAGGCTCAACAAAAATAGCTTAAGAAGAGAATATAGAAAGAAAAACAATATCAATTAATATTCTAATTCAAAATAAGGACATACCTTTAATGTGGTGTGATGAAGGTGTGTAGTCCCCTATGAAGGGTATACCGGATGATGATTTCTTGGATAGTGTTGATGTATTCATCGTGTTGTTCTAATAATGCTTCCATACAGGTGTTGAAATGCGTTTTAGGCGTTACATTATTGTTGCTTAGTGTCCAAGCTCTATACAGGAGGAAATTGGTATGCATCCAGAGTATCTCTCATGCTCTGAATACTCGCAATAGGAGTCATCTCCTTCTGCACACAACCTCATATGAATCCGGAAGAAGATGCTTGATACTTTCTTCTAAAGCATACCGTTCTCTAGACAATTCGACTTCTCGAAGAAGGTTCACTAGGGCTGTCATCCAAATAGCGTAAGGTATGCCTCGGAGAGATCCTAACTCCCACCGAAGGACATCTATGTAAGGCTCTAGAAAGTTATTGTCTGCCATGAGTTTTGTCAAACAATTCTCTAACTAGTACAATACTTTATTTCTTGACAATTACCTGTAAAAGAACTGAATCTCATTTAAGAGTAATATACCTACCTACCCATTTAACTTATTCGACAATGAAGTCAAATAATTGACATTCGGACCTATTTTAACGTATTCTCACCACATTCTTATGTTTTAAATCTTTTATAAAGATTTCTTATAGACTGTTCATAGCGACTGTTCTGATACCATATTATACATATGTCATGGCCTAAGCCCAAAAAATCAGGGATTAGGGTTAAACCTAATCAGTGGCACACGTACTGTCGTGCAATTCTCACCCGGACCAAAGTCTGAATGAAATTACACAAGGGATATTACACATGTAAAGTGCTAAATGGCTGTCTAAGCATTTAATGCGTAGAAGCCTGTCAATATCGCCTATAATTTTTCTTCACTTTTCATTGAACAATTTAGCGAAATTATCGCAACTATGAAACAATCCAAATCTTAAATATTTAAGAACATAAGATTACTATATTAATTCTATATATCACTTGTACAACCCGGCATGATATGCACATGGAGGCAAAGAGATCAAGGATAAACATTCCATGTAGAACATTGAAGTGCAAGAAATCAAGGAACATTCATAGAAGAAGCAAAACATGCAAATAACAATCTATATGGACGCAAATGCTACAAGTCCCTAAAAACCCCAATATACACAATTCTTAAGATACTAGTGAGTTGCTCTCAACATAAGAATCAATCAGTAAGTTTCTGTTGTCCACCCGTTAAGTTCGAAGGAACCACTATGGTCTCTTTCTCTAACTCTTAGGTCTGTGCCAGGCTGGGTTCGGGATTTGGACCTATAACACCATTAGACAATTTGTGAATAAAACTATTCAGCAAAGTATAATTATAATTAAGGTAATACACATTGTATCTAAAAGAATTAATGATATGCGATTAATAGAGTTCAAGTTAGTATACAAGGTATATCGTGCATTTGAAATAAGCATGTTATAAGAATTAATATATGAAATACATACTATTTGACTACTACATTTTTTATATCCTCCCTCTAGAGATCTATGCGTTGAGAACACCATCGACCGAGCCAAAGTACGAATGGGTCTCTAGTTCCTGGAGTCCGGAAGCCCCAAGAACAGCACATTGCAGTGGCAACGTTCATGCTACATCAAAGTCAACCCTGCCGGGTATCATGAGGATGAGGCTAAGTAGAGCCAGACCATGTCAATTTTGTCATATCATTGAGCTTGAATAATCATGCAATGCGTTCTATTCATTTGTGCAAACGTTCATACCCAATTCAATTTCAATAGTCAATGTCAATCAAATATCAAGAATATTAAAAAACATATCAAGTAGATCCAATGCATATAATATTGGAAGATTAGAGGTTAAGACATATGATAATTATTCAATTCCATTCATAAGAGTGGAGGACAGTAATCATTGTCTAATATGCCATGCAATTCAATTTTATATAATCAAGGTAGGTTTACTAGCCAATCCTAATCTAGTCATCTACTGTTTCTAACCGTGCATGATGATATAGTTTTAAGTTATCCGATACATAGTTGTCTCCTTTGGTATTACATTGTATCGGGAAGGTGTATCGAAGTCCTTTAAACCAACATCCATGGGGAGGTGCTTAATAAATGGATAACATCACATGAATAAGTCTCAACCCTCAAAACTTTTTATGATCATTCATTATTCCATTAGGCCGTTTAATAACGTAAAGGGTTCCAGAAGCTAAGGCCCTACAAGGTCATATAATAGTACCTACTCAATCCTAATTTTTAATGGTTTTACGGCTTAGCCATGGGTGACCTACGACTTAGCCGTGTGCGACTTATGGTTTAGCTGTAAAATGCACTACGTCTTAACCGTGGTTACTTAGATTTCCTCCGCATTCACGGCTTAACCGTACCTTATCCTATGGCTTAGTTGTAGCATATTTCATGGCTTAGCCATAGAGGAAAAACTGAGCTTTTTGGTATCTGGATTCTGAGCCATAACATATATTTGACTTAGCTGTAAGGTTCGGGTTTTTAGATATTCCTTTAGTTACAGAATTCAGTCCTTAACCTATAACACTGGGGGTACTCTACAAATGAACCCAGGTCAGAGGACTTCTCTGCTTTACTTACCAATGTCCATTTAATTCATACTTCATCATGCATTAATAGAAGCTCATCATGCAGTACGAATTTTGGAAGAATGGAGATACAGGGTTGGAACATAACATTAGGTTGTAGTAGAAAAACAGGAATCATAAACTACTAACATGCATTCACCCAAAAGTAGCTTGTACTTGCCTTGCTTATGGATTCAAACCACTATCCTCCTCTTGGCTCAGTTTGAGAAGGAAAACCCACTGTTCTTGGCCTACAATGTTATGCATGGAAGAAAAAATGTAAAATGATAAACATGAGTGCATGCAAGAGAACCAAAGAATTCCAAGAATTCCATAACTAAGAATTATCTTACCTCAAACACTTGCTAGGGAACTATTAGGAGAGATTGGAACCACTATCTTAACTAAGTGGAGAAGAAAAGTGGAGAAGAGATGAAACGGTGGAAGACGGGAGTCTCTAGTCACACATGTAGGCTTGCTCTCAGCAGGAAATGGTGATGGAAGGAAAATACAACAAAAGAAGCCCCACAATCACTGAAGGCAGAAAGCAACAGTGACAAAAAAAAAGTTCTGAAACCCAGTTGAATATATATATAATGTGAGCTTTGAAAGAAAGTCCTTATAATTTGTTTTTATTTTCAATGTAAGTCAATTGAGGGTCTAACTGAGTGAAATGAAGTCTAATGCATTCGAGTCAAGAGCGAAAGTTGACAATCTCAACAAGACCATCGTGATGGTGTTAATATGATGAATGTATGACATGAAATCATGAATTCTAAAATTACAAAAAAGGGCTTTCTTCTATTTAAGTAAGGTTAAACCCGACGTAAACAACCTATCCATGACCTGAACTTGACTCGCTGGACTCTATAAGACTAAAATAGACTTATTTACGATAAAACCACATTTGTTAGCTCATAATCACAATTAGTTACTTGCTAATCATGCTTAGCTTGGGTAGGAGTGTTACACTTAAGCTCAGTAGAAGTTCTGTCTCTGATCTTACCTCGAGGTTCACCAGAAAGAACAGGTACATGATTAAATCATGTTAAGGGCAAGGTTTACTTAAACAATATGAATGCATTTGGATTGAGTGGTTAACAAGGATATTTACTAGCCAACCCTAGCTAAGATAATCTGTGTTTCCTTAGTTATTCAGTACGGTGTATTCATAAAATGATTAGTGTCAATGTGTTACCAAAATCTTAGTGTTACATTGTATAGGCCAAAGACACCACTTCCTATACCAACACCCATGATGTGATGTTAGGACCTCATCGGAAAATCAAGAGAGAGTAAGTGACAACACTACACACTTCCTCCTCAGTAGTTGATTACCGTTGGGCTAAGTTAATTGAGGTAAATGTACCACTTCCATGTCCTACATGATCTTTCGATTTACATAAAATCCTAAGGATAAGATTGGCTTTAACTAGAGGTTGAAAGTGGTTTTAAAATACCTTTTCCACAAATTAACCAGAAGTGCTCGAGCGCAGCCCCAGGTGTGCTCGAGCGCAGCCCCAGGTGTGCTCGTGCTCCTATGGCTTTGTTTCGGTAAAGTTTCGACTAACGAGTTTTTCATCAAGTCTTTGTACACGCGCTCGAACGCATCTCATCTCTATCTCCAGGTAAAGACTGATGGTACGTTTTTCATCAGAGAATTGCATGGGCGCTTGTGCACATGCAAACATGTGCTTGAGCCCACTTTCTAAAATTCCAGTTTGGGATTCTGTTGTAAGCACTCTTATTCTCCATTTCAATATCTACGTGGAACCTTTGTTCCCCCCTCCATTTGAGATCCATTCTACACTTTCTTAACATCAATTATTTCATCATACATTCTTAATTTCACTATTTAACACATAAATTATTTACATTTCCAAAATCAAAGGTAGAAGAGCTGTAGCTTGGCATTAATGGTGATCTCATCAAGAATCAAAAAATGAACAATGAATGTAGTAAATATGCACTTCTGCTTGCCTGTACTCAGTGCTTTACCAAAATTAAGTTCTTCCTTTGGTTTAATGGTACTTTACCAAAATTAATTTCTTTCTTTGGTTTGATGGTGGAGAAAGCCTCAATAGAAGATGATCTAAGATATGCAAAGACATGCAATTGATGAAATGAGTATGAGATGCATGCATGTTCCTTAATTAGTCTCTTTGACTCCTTTGAACTCAAAGAAATGGAGGGATGATGGAGTTCTTACCTAAGGGAGATGTAGAGAAGAAAAAGAGATGGTTCACTGCAATCCAAGACCATAAAAAAAATAGAGGAGAAGATGGAGAAGAAGATTCTCAACTCCACTTGCACATGCAACAATCCCTCTTGATGGTATGACGAAGATGATGAAGAAGAAGAAGCTACAGTAGCAATAGGAGATGAAGACTAACGGAATAAAATGAGTTAAATTGGTTGGTTTTAGTTTATATACATATGAGTGGGTTTTTTTACTTAATGGGCTTAAGTGAATCTTGGGCCACATAAGCTTAAGTAGTTCAATATACGTCCACTTGGTTTTGGGGTCAAAAGAAAATTGTTGGGCTTGATCAAATAAGTTTAATAAACCCAAAGAAATACTTAAATGGCGAGTTCAATAAATGTACGCTCTTGATATGAAAAGTACCAAATTGGGCCATAAATCCTACCTAGTCTTGGTCATATCCAATTACTTATCCAATTGAGACTCAATTAAATAAAAATAAGATAAATTAAAACTAAAATACATTGAATTAGTATGAAATCAAGTTTAATTAATATAAATCACAATTAAGTTGGATCGTGAGCTTGCATCATTTCAGTATTTTCTCCCAAAAACTGGAATTTGTACACTTTTCACACATTTTCTGCATTATTTAAGAATTTATGGAATTTTTATTGAAAAGTCGTAGTTGGAGTAGAACTCTATCTGGATGAGTACCACCTCAATGTGGGCTTTTCATCATTTTACTGGTTGAATTAGAATGTGTAAGAAATGAAATTTGTAAGACCCACTAAATCCTGGGGAGGATTTGAAGAAGAGTTCTAGTTGCATCAAAACTCTATCACAGGGCCTACTTCAGAGTACCAATAGTTAGTTTGGAACCCACTTGATCTCTACACATGATTTGGGTCCCATTACTTGAAGAATTGGAAAGACCCACAACCTTAAAGTTCATCTGCTTATGGACCCACTTGAAGGTCAACTACAGCTTCCAAAACCTTCTTATCTCATCCTATTTATACCAAGGAATATTCTTCTAACTTAGCTAATAAGTCATAACTACTATAGAGCCAGAGTCTATTACAAATCAAAAATCAAAATTCAATCTCGTTTTTCTTAGGACAACCTATTTTAAATTAGCCATAACTCTCAATCCGAAAGTTAAATCGAGGCAAATTACCTATCGTTGGAAAGTTTATTCAGAGTAGTTATTAAATAGAACCAACAATCAATCAAATCACAGCTAAATTGACTGAGTTATGGGCCTTGAAAATTTCATATACATTTTAGCTAGAAATAAAATTAATCCACATTATTAAACATCCATCGCTACATATCTAAAATAGGACCCCATCTAAGGAGATGGTCTTCTTAGAGATAGGCTTTATTTACAAAGATGACCTTATCCCCACTTAACTTAGCCACCAAGTCACCTAGATTTTGCAAACATTATCAACAAGCAACAGAATATACCCAGGTTCAATATGAATCAAAAAGAGACCTGCAAGCATAAAGGAAACCATAAAGGAAATGCCGTACATGCTCTTTTCCTCCTATCCTTGGACATCCACTACTCTCCTCCTTTTCCTCTCTCTCTCTCATTTATTCTCTTCTCTCTCTATTGCAGAAAATGAGAGAAAAATATTTGGGTATTCTAAAGCCATATTCCAAAAACTAGGTTTAAAAGAGAGAAATTTAAGAGCTTTCATTTTATTCACATGGAGATTTTAATAAAATTAAAAAGTTCTTTTGCTATGGAAGAGTAGTCCTTTGGATTGGAATGTCGGAAGAAGTTAAGAAAAAAATCTCATTCTTTTCATTTGATTTGATTTGATAGTTTACTTATCTCTATGCATGCTTAATATAATTAATAAATTTGTCTTCAAGTCATTGACAACCTTTAATTTTTGTTCTACTTGAAGGATACTATAATCAAGCATGATTTTTTAATAGATTATGCTTAGGTCTAGGGATTTGATAGTCTATATTTGATTTATGTGTGATGTTTAGTTTAATTCATATTTTCATACGGTCAAGGAGGTTTTAGCCTTAGATAATTTTTGAAAAACCGGTGCTTAGTGATAGACAATTTATCCAAATTAGTAGCATTGACTTGTTTTTGATCTTAAGTATTTTTGAAGCAATTTCTATTTTATCAATTACATGAAATGATAGATTGGTTTATTTATTGGACTCTTGACATTATGATCTATTTCACATTATTGTTATCTTTGCACTCAGTTTTAGATTTCCTTTAGTTTCTTATTTACTTTCTATCTCTTTTATTATCGTTTTCTTTTTGAAAAATCAAATTCTTAATTAAAAAGCTCAAAAGTGCTTCGAGTGGGTTCGTTATGTAATTGCCACTGTCTCAACATGACAACTGTATACTTGCAATACTAGGCGATGGAGATTAATCTACACATTAAGTACAAGTCAAATACAAAATATTTGGATCAATAATGGTTTTGGAATGAAAATTTTGGCACATTCATGTATGTAAATGTGTGTCTTGAAGATTTTAGCAAATAGAATATTTGATATTATTCTATGTACGAAGATGTGTGTCTTGAAGTTTATTTTGAAACAAGACTTGATATTATTTTTAAAGATTTAGTTTAAAAAAGTTAGGCATATTAATATTAAATAGGCTTTGCTGGTGCTTGTTCTTGAGTTTTTTCTGAAAGATTTTTCTTGAATTTATATAATCTGTTTTATGGAATTGAAATATAATATGTAAAATGCATTTAGTTATATAGGGTATCAATTAGTTATAATACATTTCCATTAAAAAGTAATGCAAGTGTATTGTATACGAACTAACTATTGTCCAAGGAGGCTACCAAAATTCTAGGCTTTTTTTTTTCTTAAAAAAGGCAAAAAGTTAAGCCTTTTGTAAATGAATTATTAAGTAAAAACTAAATCCCTTTAATAATCTCAACCATCTGATTCTCACTAGGAGAGTGAACATGACTAGTGCTAGGTTTGGACTTGAACTTTAAAACCCAGCTAGAATTCAAATTAGAGTCAAATACCCTTTTTGTTATTCTCTAGCAAATACTCACACAGATAGTGAAATGATCTCTAATTGTTTCTGTGGAGAGGAAGTGTCTCGCCGCTAAGTTGCCATTAGTTATGGCCCTAATACCTAAATTAGGGAATGGTACTTGAATTACTTGATATATATATATATAAGGCTTCTTCCTATGCATACGTCCCTTACAAACTTTTCATGCATACTTTTTGGTGGGGCTCATTGTGGATCACACCAAGGGATGAGACAGGGTGGGATGGAAAGATTTATGTGAGATTACCCCACATATGAAGTTTAGCCCTAATCACATGTCTCTAACCCTTTTATCCGTGGCCTACAAATCCATTCCATTAGAATCAGTAGACAGTTGATCCAACGTGTTCAGTAAATTTGGATATGATCGAAATTTGGGGCCTGTGCCTATCACGGCATCTCATGTATGCTGCAAGGTTTAAATTGAGTGATAAATTGGCCCCACTTAGATTTCTCATGAAAAAATTGTTGAGGGATAAATGCATATGAAGATTCTCCTATATTCGCGCCCCCCCCCCCCCCTAAAAGGGGTGTTTCTACCCCCTTTGGAAAATCCAATATGAAGCAAGGAATTTAATGCTTCCTTGATTCTCTTTCTTTAAATATTCAAATCCCTATTATCTCTCTCTTTTAAATGCTTATTTTTTCTCTTTCTTTAAATGATACCTGTTTTCTTTCTCTCCAACCATTAACTCATTAAAACACTCATTAATTATCATTCCAAACACGTCCTTTTCTCATTCGTTATTTGAAAAGGGCATTTTGGATGCAAAAATGGTCGTGCGTTGTGTAGACCTCTCTCTCTCTCTCTCTCTCTCTCTCTCTCTCTCTCTCTCTCTCTCTCTCTCTCTCTTTCTATATATATAGAGACACACACACACACACATCCCTTACCATAAGGTGAAGAACAATTTTGGTAAGGCCCACGTAGAGCCCTGCTCATCATTGGGACTTGGGGATGGGAAAGAAACATCTTGGATGGGTCCATATAGCCTTTAACCCCTTCATTCATGACCCAAAAATTTAACAACTTTATATTAAAGAAAAAAATTGACCCTCAATCCAATATCCGAATCCATTTGGATTATTAAAATATCAATGGATCCATTGTAATTCAAGGGATCCCATGTGGTGGATGGTTCAGATGGAGCATAGAGTTAGTGCCATTTTGCCATTACATTGTCCCTCACCACATGATGGCGGGGGATAGATGCGCATGAAAAATTTTAAATATATATATTATTAATTTTTATCATTATTATTGGGAGCGCGTGCATGAGGAAATGTGCATTAATAGCATGGGATCAACCATCAATCAATTGACCATCAATCCACACAAGAAGTGATACGGAGGATTTACATGGTTCACCCAATGAGGGCTACGGCTACGGATATAGAGATGATATCATCTTCACTATAAAAAGTAAAGGGATACAGAGACTTTCACTCTCTCATCATCTCCTTTATGTGGAGTGGGAGACATCACGGGCAAGAAAGTGCACAATCTTTAAGCAAGATCTAGGGTTCTAGATTACATAATATATATAATTCCCACTTTCTTGGCCACAAAAAAAAAAAATTCAATAGAATTATCAAAATGCCCTTGGTCTTAATGCAATCCTTGGCAAATCCAATGGACCCATCCAGTTAACCCAAAATATAGGTCATAAAACCTAACAATTATCATTATCATCATGAGCTTTACCTACTTGTAGTTAACATTGTGAGCTTTACTTTTCTACTCATCTTATTATACATTATGCTATGATAGTTTCTATATTTGTCCTAAATATGATATACGCACACATATACGTAACTTTATAATATTGTTGCATATGATATTACTTATATTATCACGCTGCTTAACGTAGTGCTGGACAGTCCATACTTGATTTGGCTTGGTCAGTCCTTCATACGTAGTTTGGGTCAACAGGGGGTGGAACCAGTGGGCAGGGTAGGCCATGACCTTCGCCACTGAAGGGAAACTTCCTGCATCTACCACTGGCTGCACCCCAAGTTAATAAGGCTTGCAATTTGATTTAATATGAAATGGACTGACAATTGAGGAACACAAGACACCCCCGTCGGAAGGCTGCCTTATGATCTCACATAACTGCACATGAATAACAGATTGTGAACCACTCACCCATCTGGTAGGATTAAAGAAAGGAAGAAAAGAAAAATGATTGACCGACAAAAACACTGCTGAGTAGAAGCCTAGCATCAGAGTATTCAGCAAGCCTCAAACATGCTTCCTGAACACCTTACCTTTCTTTCTGCCAAAAAATTAAAAAAGCCTTACCTTCTTTCTTCCTAGGATTATCAAATTGGAAAGGCAACATAAAAAAAAAAAAAAAAAAGCTCATGTGTCATAAAAAGCTACACTTAGTTCATTTTAGTCCTAAAAAGCTACACTTGTGATATTTTATGCACCTTTTGTAATCTTATATGGGTATTTTTTTTTTATTATTTTTGTATTCTTTTCAAACATCTTATACTGGTGAGTTGGCAACAACAAAGCTGCTGAAAGAGAGAGAGGTTCCCACTTAATCATTCAGACTAAACAATTAGTTGAAGATATATAGGTTCCTACTCCTGCTTTGGACCAAAATCTTTACAATGTAACCATCCAGAAAAGAAAGAAAAAGTCATGCTTTGCAATAATTGTATAGTTTGCCTTGTTAAGGTTTATTGATCTAGGCCAGGCGCTGACCTGGGAGTTTTTACTTGGTTGTTTGTGTGGGATGGGGGGTCGGTGTGGTTGGGTTGTTTTGTTTTTGTTTTTGTTTTTTTTTTTTTTTTTTTTTTTTTTTGGGAGAGCCACACATAAAAACTAAGTATAGTTTTCAAAATATGTTTGGGTTTGGTTGGGGGGGGGGGGGGGGGGGGGGGGGATGGCCATGGACCCTGTTGGTCCCCCTTAGTTCCACCTCTGTCCAGGCCGCCAATATGTTACATTCATGTTCACTTTTCATTCATTGAGCCAGGAAATATTTTTTTTTTGGAGTTCAATTTGACTAATTCAAATTATTTGTTTATATTAATATTCTCAAATACTAAACAAGTCTGTTGTTTATGCTACCATGTTATTAAGGTAGCCCTATTGAGATGATGATCAATTTCATCCAAGGTAATCAATGGGCTATATTATCTTTCAACCCAAAGTAGGAAGTGTTTTAGTGCATTGACTAATTACTAGGTTAATTTAATTTTGCTTGAAATTAATCTCAATTATAGTTTAAAATGATCATCAAAGCATAAAAATTATTTTGAGCATATCTTTGGAGTGATTTGTGGGAAGTACCATTTTCTTTCTTTTATAGTTAGCATATATTTTCAGTTGATTTGAGCTTTGGGGTTGCTCTCCAAGGTCTCGAGTTTGACTCCTATCGCTTACGTTAACCGATTTTGACAAGCAAAGACTATTCTCTTGGTGGTACATACATGGCTGCACACATAATACCTTGATAAGGTAAGGGGTGGGAATTGAACTCAAAACCGTAGGGAACAAACCCAAGGCTCACTGAGCCACTGCCTTGACAACATTATCAATAACTTTATCTCCTATGGAATACACTAGCCGAGTGTTGGGTTTATGTCTTGTATTCCGGTTTAGCCGGATGAGTCCACTGGGTTAGCCAGGGACTGGTTTAAGGTCAAGGGCATTTTGGTAATTGTACCGGGGCTTTCTTGGTGGCCAAGAAAGCGGAGATTATATATTGTATAGTCTGTAACCCTAGATCTTGCGGCGGCGGCGGCAGTAGTTGCCTGTGGTGTTCCCACACCACGTAGGAGAGATGAGGTGAGAATGTGGGAATCTCTTATATGCTTTACTTGTCATAGTGAAGATGTTCGTCCTCCTGTGCCCGTGGATGTAGCCCTATTTAGGGCTTTCTTGGTGGCCAAGAAAGCGGAGATTATATATTGTATAGTCTGTAACCCTAGATCTTACAGCGGCGGCGGCAGTAGTTGCCCGTGGTGTTCCCACACCACGTAGGAGAGATGAGGTGAGAGTGTGGGAATCTCTTGTATGCTTTACTTGTCATAGTGAAGATGTTCGTCCTCCTGTGCCCGTGGATGTAGCCCTATTTAGGTGAACCACGTAAATCTCGGTGTCTCTTCTTATGTGTGGTTGATTGTTGATCTTGTGATTCCGTGGATGCGCACAACGGGTGATTATCAGAAAATCACAACAATTGGTATCAGAGCTGAGGTTGGTATTCCTCGGGTTTCTGAGCGAGGTGGAGATCACTCGGTGGCTTGGTGGTTGTTGTGCGCATGAAGATTAACTGAGATCAAGTTCGTGATTTCTGGTTGGGCCACCATCGAAGAAGAAGAAGACGAGATTGGGTTCTCCGGTTTTGGCTAAAATAGGAGGAAAGAGGATTCCCAGGTTGTTCCGATCTCGGAGTTAGATCGCAGCAGTCGGCATGATTGGGTTCGGATCACTGTTGAGGATCGGCGAACTGCAACTTGTTACAGAGCTCGATTGTGATCTCAGGGAGGGCCACACGTTGCTGAAGAAGATCGCAAGAGAAGAGAAGTTTCGATTCTGGGAAGTCTTTGATTTCGAGAAAAAGAGATCAGAGATCGTCTCTGATTTCGGTGGGCCATGGATCCAAGGAGAAGAGAACTGGGGACGAAGAGATCGCTGTGCAGAGAATTTCTCAGTCTTGCTCATTGCTGCGAAGAACAGAAGAACAAAAAAAAAAAAAAGAAAAAAAAATCACCGGAATGTTCGCCGGGAATCTCGCCCTCTCCATCGCCTTCGCCGGACTCGCTGCCCGCCGCCGTCGCCGTAGCAATCGCTGCTGTCTCCCGTCGCCGCTAGTCGCCGGACTAGTCCTTCGGAGAAGAAGCACAGCGGCTCGCTGCATCACAGTCTCCAACCGGTTGCAGACAGAGACAGTTGCAGAGTTTGTTGAAAACGATCTCCAACGTGTTGGGTCCGGGTCAGGTCGTTCCGACCTGACCCGTTGTGGATTAAAAGCCCAGGCAGCACAGCAGGTTTCGGGCCAAGGTCGGGTCAGGTCAGGTCAGGTTCGACCCGACCCGATTGAAGCGCAAGCCCATTGGCAGAAACGGGCTACAGGTCAGGTCAGGTCAGGTGAACCCGACCCGATCGCACAGAAGCCCAGCAGTTCAGAGGCGGTTTGGTTCCGGGTCAAGTCAGGTCCGACCCGACCTGTTAACAGGCGGTCCAGCCCACCCAGCAGGTTCAGGCCGGGTCAGTTCAAGTTCGACCCGACCTAGTTGCAGCAAAGCCCAGCGCACGTGCAGTTCAGTTCCGGGTCAGGTGAACCCGACCCAGGTCTGCTCCAGAAGCCCAGCAGACAGTGCAGAGTGACGTCAGCAGTGATGTCAGCATTGGTCAACAGGCAGGTTTGACCAGATTTGCGGCTGAAATTGTTTCTGCGATATCTTGATCGTCCGATGTCCGATCGGAGATCCGTTTGCGCCTACGGACTCGTTTCGAGCAGATCTACGCAGTGGAAGAGGTTGATTGGCTGTTTGACAGTCAAGGAGGAGGTTTGATCGATTGGAGCGTAGAAACTTATTTCTACGTTATCGGAGCCATCCTGAGTCGGATTTCAGATCCGTTTCTTCCAGCGTGCTCGTGTTGACGAGATCTATAGTTTGATGCAGAAATCTGGAGGAGATTTGAACAGATGTGTATTCAGGCTAGAATCAGGTCTACTTGACCTGGTTGTTGTTGCAAACCCAATAATAGGAGTCGCCGGCCTAATTGCAAAGGGTTTGCTGATTCAAACGAAGTTGTTCGTTTGGGGTTCACATGCTCGCATGTGATGTTGTTAATCTTGCCAGAGCCAAGCCGGAAAAGCAACAAGGAGGAGCTGATGCGTCAGCAGTTGTCATACATTTGTTTGATTGATTGATCGGAGGCCCGGTCAAATGGTGTTTTTTGACCGCTCGGAGGCAGAAGTTGTTCTGCAATGGAGTCATCTGGACTTGTATTCCCGATTTGTTTTGCTTGCATGCTTGTGGTGATTGGATCTTCACAGTGATGTTGAAGATGGGGCAGGATGGTGAGTGATTCATCAATATCACTCAGATTCGTCAATGGTTTCGAGCTTTTAGTTCGAGGTGGAGTTTGACGAGATGAACTTTGCTCAAAGTTCATGTGCTGGTTCAACATGTCAAAGTGTTGAAGAAGACTGCATCCCTGGTGCAGTGACGTGCCATTCAGCAGGGTACGTGAAGACATTGCCGGTTTTATCTCCTAGTAGCTCGAGTTGTATGGAGTTGTACGGAATTCAAGCCAAGGTGGAGATTGTTAGGTTTATGTCTTGTATTCCGGTTTAACTGGATGAGTCCACTGGGTTAGCCAGGGACTGGTTTAAGGTCAAGGGTATTTTGGTAATTGTACCGGGGCTTTCTTGGCGGCCAAGAAAGCGGAGATTATATATTGTATAGTCTGTAAACCTAGATCTTGCGGCGGCGGCGGCAGTAGTTGCCCGTGGTGTTCTCACACCACGTAGGAGAGATGAGGTGAGAGTGTGGGAATCTCTTGTATGCTTTACTTGTCATAGTGAAGATGTTCGTCCTCCTGTGCCCGTGGATGTAGCCCTATTTGGGGCTTTCTTAGTGGCCAAGAAAGCGGAGATTATATATTGTATAGTCTGTAACCCTAGATCTTGCGGCGGCGGCGGCAGTAGTTGCCCGTGGTGTTCCCACACCACGTAGGAGAGATGAGGTGAGAGTGTGGGAATCTCTTGTATGCTTTACTTGTCATAGTGAAGATGTTCGTCCTCCTGTGCCCTTGGATGTAGCCCTATTTGGGTGAACCACGTAAATCTCGGTGTCTCTTCTTGTGTGTGGTTGATTGTTGATCTTGTGATTCCGTGGATGCGCACAACGGGTGATTATCAGAAAATCACAACACCGAGGGAGTTAGAACCCATCAGAGCACCAGCACATGCAAGGAGAGAGCACTCGCTGAAGCAAGGAGAGTTCAACTCTACACACAAGCAGATGGAGTCTAATACACGCTTCCACACATTGGAAGAGAGCACTGACAAAGACGGGGTGATACCGAGGGTTCCATACTTAGTCATTTGGCTGAGAAATAAGAGTCTCAACCAATGGGGCAACCTCTAATGAAATTTGTTGTTGGATTAGACACATGTGAAAAATATAGCTATAATGTGTTTGTCCAATTCGTCTATTTATGGAACTACACAATTGTACATGAAAATTCATACATCTTTGGCTTATCAAAGTGTGGGCTCCATTATGCACTTAAAAGAACTCTGTTTATTCTATATTGTTACAAAATAATGATTATTATCATCATATCATCAACTAATGATGATCACATCATAATCATCATCTTCTTCTTTGTCTTCTTTTTCTTCTTCTTCTGTTCTCTCTTTCTCTCTTGGAAAAGCTCAAGCTAATAGATTTTTAGTAAGTAACACAACTATTATAATATAAAGGAGCATTTATAACTCTAAAAATATGTTATTATTTAGTGATTTAGGTGGGGTGGGGACTTTTTTTTAAGCCTCTTTTTATTAAAGTAAATGGAGGTAGGCAATGGAAAATTTGAAAGTAAAAATTCTTAAAAGAATGCAAATGGTACAAACATTGTGGGCCCCAATTACCCGATGAATTCGAATTTCTTTTATAATTTTAACAACACACTAATCATAAACTAAAATTAAAAACCTAAAACTTTTATTTTAGACATCAATCTAATTAACTCTTGACAATTACATTGGAGTTTGAACCCAATGTAACTCCTCCCAAGTGTACTTTCAACCCAATCCCGGTCCGACTGGAATGGAGCTCCGTACATTTCCCTGCCGAGTTGGGTGCACCCACGCGTTCACATAGACCTAGGCATAAATAGTCGACGTGAGAGAGACGTGAACACTGTTGCCAAGTCAGACTCCACGGCTCCCTCACTAATCAATCTACGGCTACGCTGCCCCTCGCCATACCTCATGGGACCATCATGATTATGTGTCGAAAGTACGACCCTCCCAGTGGCCCCCACCACAGACCATGTCGTGGGTCCCACCTGACACACGACGAACCACGTTGCGAGACGCCATTGGCTGGGCAGAAAAAAAGGTGATCTGCGAGATATTCTTTTTCTCCAGCTACGTGTCGAGCGTGCGAGATCCGAGGTTGAGGTACGTTAGTGTATGAAGAACAGGAACGAACGTCAATGATACGGGACACGTGTACAGTAGATTGATTGACACAGACACGTACAGTGCTTCTTTTTTCATATTTTTCTCTCGAACAAAGGACGACAGGACGAAAGCAAAGGGTCGTTACTTACTTCTGACTCCAACGGGACAAGTAGACATTTCTGATTTCTTTCATGGGAGTTCGAAGCGTCTACGGACTATCCCACAAGTCATTCTCGCTGTGCGGCCATGTCAGTATTTAGATTGAGTGAGTGAAATCCGACCGAACAGTTTCAACAGGACACCGGTGAGTAGGCCCTATATTATTTGGTGCAAAATAAGCTGTCCATTGTTGATATAAGATCTCCGATCATCCTCCTCCTGAGGGTCTATATTAGAGGATTCAAACTCATTACTATTTACTACTACTACTACTATTATTTTTATTTAGTAGGGGCCACTAAGGAGAACGCGACTGTATAAATTCCCAAGTGACATCTTCCTTTATTAATGTTTGACATTTAGCAAAATCAGGTCATCTGAGGCCCAAATTAAAAATCTTATACTTTTCAAAGTCACAAAACTATTGGACCACATGGATTTTTGTTTAAAAATTTTATGGAATATTGCTCGTACAACGGTCCTTGAACCCGATATTTGCTCATAAACTTTCCAAATTTAAGTATTTTTCGTATAACTGTTTGTGTAATATCTTAGGATCATAGGACATCACACACATTGGATTGTACGATATCCAAGTACGATGCGATATCACAAATTTCGCTTTCTGTGATATCTTAGGATTTTGCGATATCACACAATCGTTGTACAAATAGCCCTATGAAAGATAGTTACACTTTATCTTGTTTGGGGCCAAATGTCAAATTTAAAGGCATTTGTATGGGAAATACCCTTGTTATTAGAAAAGATTTAAAATAGTTATAAATGGGATGAGGCAACAAAATCCAAATCTATTCAAACCCAACTCAAATCACAAAGTATAAAACTGTAACTAAAAAAAAACCGCTACAAGGTTATTATTGAGGAAGTGACTTCTCTAACTGCAAAAGTTGTAAGTGGAGAGAAAGTCTAATTAATAAGTTGGATTTGTTACAGATAGGTGTCAAGCCCTGAACCCGAGAATTGAGGACTAGAATGAGTCCTGGGGTGTGGCACACGTGATTCCGTAGCAATCCGTACTATGAAAATACGCACGACTCACTACAAGGGAGATTCCACAGGTACTTATGAGAAAGTTCCACAAACATGTAGTTTATATTTCAAACAAATAAGGTGGAAGCCTATGAAATGCACTTTAATAATCATAAGCAATAATAAAAACATCTTTCATTCATAATGATACCTAAAATCTATTACTTAACCTACCACCTACACTTGACAACAAAATACTTAAACATATACATAATCCAAATAACATGCCCATCAAATCTTAGGCCTAAAACAACTTGAAATAGATGGCATGTTACACCACAAGTCAAGCAGGTCCAAACTTAACAACCTAACAAGAAACCTCATTGACGCTCTTTGTAGGATAACTAATAGAAAACGCTGCCTTCGTTCCACTCGTCTACACCCCGAGGTACCGTTGACGTTCTTTCCTAGGGCTCGTCAATTACCGAATTGGAACTGAATTCGGTACTTATAATACCGAGGGTAGCCCTGTTAATATGACCATTAAGCAAATATAGAGTTATATAAAATTATCATGATGTATTAATTGAATTAGATAATATATTTATTAAAAGAGAGAAATAATCGTAAGTTAGGCATGTTGTGTATGAAATTAGCATGAATAGCAAATCATGAATAGAATGTCATAACATACTAGTTGGCATCCACTGGGCTATATTCTCTCTAGGGAGAGCGTATAATATACAAAGGGGAATATCGCTAGAGGATTAGTCTAGCTTCCCAAGGAGCACCGACTAACTCGTTCATAAACTACTACAGCAGTGACATAAGGAATACCCGAATTGATTCTATCAAACTAATAAGGGTACAAACTAGGTGGTGCCGACTCAACGTATCAAGACTGACTCGAATTCATATCATACATACTTATCATCAATCATAACGATCATTTCATATTTGTACATAATCATTCATACATAAAGGGAGTACCAATCTTGAGTTCACATTCAGTCATAAAAATCGGAATTGAACAAGTAACTGATAATTAAACATTGCATACTTAAATGAACTAAAAGAGTTCGAACCCTCTCGATCTTAGTTCCACTTATTTTAGCTCACGGGCACACACTCAATAGAAGCTCCTGCTTCGATTTTGCTTTAAGGCTTACCAGGAATAATGGGTACATGATTAGATTATATTAAAAATAAGGTTACTTAAAAATATGAATGCATTTAGATTAAGCAAATTTCAAGGATATTTACTAGCCAACCCTATGTAGATAATCCGTGTTTCCGTAGTCATTCAATAGGATGTATTTATAAAATGTCTGGTGTTGTTATGTTACCAAAATCTTGGTGTTACATTGTGTATGCAAAAGAAACCTCTTCTTATGGCAACACCTATGACGTAACATCGGAAAAACCATCTGGAAAATCGAAGGGAATGAGTGACAGCTTTTCACTCTCCTCTTTATCATTTGATCACCATTAGGCTAATTTAATTGGGATAAAGGTGCTATATCTAAAGCTTTAGAAGGTTTTGGAAATTCCTAATTTCCTAAGTTCACTACATTCTTACAGCTTAGCTGTTTATGAGTTACTGCTTAGCAGAATGGCATAAATTATCCCTTAAATTCACTTGCATTTACAGCTTAGCCGTATGATGGTCTACGACTTAGTAGTATGAAACCTACGATCAGGCCACAGCTAGGCAACGGCTTAGCCATAGTACAACTAATGGCTTAGCCATGGATTAACTGTAGAGAAAAATCAGATTTGGGGTTCTCTGGAAAGCTAGGCATAAAATAGCTTACGGCTTGGTCATGGGGTAGTTACGGCTTAGCCGTAGTTAATTTCACAGCTTGACCATGGGTTAGTCGTAGAACAAATGTAGAATTATTGGTCTCTTGATTCCTAGCTGTAGTTCACTTATGGCTTAGTCGTGAGCTTCACCCTAAGTTTCAAAATTTTTGGAAACTATTTCTGAAGCCTGAGTTCAATACAAAACTCTTTAGTTTGGTTCCAATTTCTATGGTCCATTCCTATCATTTTACATTCCAAGTTTCATATCATCATTGTAGGTCTTCATACTTCTAACCCCAAAATTCCTTCTCTATTAATTCATAAACATCAAGTATTCTCCTAAATAAGTGTAAAAGAGCTGTAAACTTGCATTTAGAGAGATTACTTTAAGAATCAACAAAACTAAAAATGCATGTAGTAATATATACTCTTATACTTGCCTCTAATACAGTGCTTGACCCAAATCAATTTCTCCCTTGGTGTGAAGATGGAGAATGCCTCAATAGAAAGAAATCCTACTATATGCAATGACATGCAAATGATGAATCAAGTGAAACAGGTATGTATATTACTTATTTGAGTCTCCTTGACTCTTTTGGACTTAAAGGAATAGAATGAGAGTTGTCTCTCACCTTAGAGAGTTATAGATTATAAGAAAGAAGATGAATTTGTGAGTTCCTAGGAAGAAGATTCACAAGAGGATGTGGAATGAGGAGAATGGAACCTAGTAAGAGCACATGCAAGGTTCCAAGATTCAGTTTCTAGCTCAAGTTTGAAGAGGAGAGTGAGAAGAGTGAGGGTGGAGTAGTTCCAGCAAAGATAGTAGAAGGAAAATGAAGAGGAACAATAGATACTGCTCTTTTTAACTCAAATTTCTGGGGTTTTACATGCAAATCTTCTTTCTTTAAGAAAATTGCAGTTTGAGTCAAATGATATTCAATTGGGCCAAGATGGATTCGAATTAAGTTGGGCTAGACATGAAAGATGATGCACAAGATAAAATACACATATGCAACTAATATGGTGTTAAAATAATGCAAAGCATGTGACTCTAAATTACAAGAAGGTCCTTAACTACCTATCCATGACCTAAACCAAGGGGTTTTGAGTTAAATTAGTCAAAACAAGTATGAATTAGAACAAGACAAAATTAAATATTATAAATCAAGATAAGTTCGGGTTTGGACCTTACATCCTCTCCCTCTTTAAGGCCATTCGGTCCTCCAAATGTAATATAACTTAGGTAAAAGTTCTGTATATTTTTCCTAAACTTCCTCCTCGAGCTCCCAAGTAGCTTCTTTTTGTCTATGATGCTCTCATAGAATTTTAACCCATTTAAATGTCTGAGTACACTTCACTTGGTCCTTTGTGTCAAAGACAAGAATGAATCTTTCATCACAGCTCACATCTAGCTTAACTTAGATCTCATTTATCTCAAGAACATGTGAAGAATCTGGAAGATACTTTCTAAATATCGATACATGAAACATGTCATGAACTTCCGCAAGTTGAGGTGGTAATTTCAACATATAAGCTAAATCTCCAAATCTGCTCTAAATCTCAAAAGGTCTTACAAACCATGGAGCTAGTTTGCCTTTCTGTCCAAACCTAGTAGTACCCTTCATATGAGAAACTTCCAAGAAAACCTTGTCTCCTACTTGAAATTCAAGAGGTCTACGGCAATTGTCTGCAAAACTCTTTTGACGAAATCACACAACCTTCAACCTATCTTGAACCTTTTGCACTTTTTCCACTGTATCCATAACATGAGAAGGTCTATGAAGACTTCTAACTCCGACTTCTTCCCAATAAACTGGTGTACAGCACTTATGACCATACAAAGCTTCAAATGGAGCCATTCCGATGCTCATGTGATAGTTGTTGTTGTAGCATATTCACATAAGGAAAGGTGTTCATCTCACTCTTTTCCAAAGTCTAACATGCTAGCTTGAAGCATGTCTTCAAGAGTTTGCATTGTATGCTTCGATTGTCCATTGCTCTGAGAATAATAAGTAATGCTGAAATTGAGTTTGCTACCCATGGATTTCTGAAAAGACTACCAAAAGGTAGAAACGAACCTACTATCTTCGTAGGAGACTATAGAAACTGGAGTACCATGTAACCGTGTAATCTCATTAGTGAAGATCTTAGCCATGTTATGGAATTTCATCCCTTTCTAGATAGGAATAAAATGGGTTGACTTTGTTAGTCGATCGAAAATCACCCATATAGCATTATGATATTTGCTCATCCGGGGGAGCCCTGAAATAAAATCCATTGAAATATTTTCCCATTTCCACTTTGGAATTTGCAGAGGACATAACAAGCCGAGAGGCTTTTTGTGTTTAACCTTCACATGTTGACAGGTAACACATCTTGCCACAAAACTTGTAATGTCACTTTTCATATTATTTCGCTAGAACCTGCCATTCAGATTTCGATACATCTTAGTACTCCCGGAGTGCATAGAATATCTAACGTGATGTGCTTCAGTCATGCTTGCTTCTTTCAGATTCTGAGCTGCTGGAACACAAAGTCTGTCTCTGAAATATAACACACCATCAACCATCTTGAAATCTGGTCTCTAAGATATATGGTCACAAATCTTAACGAACTTTGGGTCCTCAAACTGTCTCTCTTTACTCTGTTATATCAAAGTGGGTTAAAAAATAGATATAGCTACCAACATGACCTTGTTATCCACGAATTCGGCTTCCACATTTAGATCTCAAAATTCTACCACTAGAGACCACTTACCACACATAGCTGCCATCTTAACAGTTGATTTTCTACTTAGAGCATAAGCCACTACATTTCTTTTCCTTGGAAAGTACTTGATTGGAAAATCATAGTCCTTTATAAACTATAGCCATCTACGCTATTTCATGTTGAGATCATATTGAAAGAATAGGTATTGAAGACTACGATGGTCACTATGGACTTCAAATCTCTCTCCAAACAAATAGTGTCTCCCCAACTTCAAAGCAAAGACAACAACGGCCAATTCTAGGTCACGGTGGCATAATTCTTCTCATGTTCCCTCAACTGTCGAGATCCATATACTATCACCTTTCCATTTTGCATTAATACACCACTACCTTTCGGTAGAGATAAGATCGGGGCTGAGATTATTTTCTCCTTAAGGAATTGGAAACTTGATTCACATTCATTTGACCAAACAAATGGTTCATTCTTCTGAGTCAACTTCGTCAATGGTGCAGCTATTCTGGAAAAGTCTCTTACGAACCTTCGATAGTAGCCTGCTAAACCGACAAAACTTCTAACTTCTTGAATTGTTTTAGGGCTTTGCAACTAGTTACTGCCTCAAGCTTAGCTGGGTCTATTGCAAGTCCATCATTTGAAATTATATGCCTTAAGAAAGCAACTTGTTCTAGCTAGAAATGACACTTATACAATTTAGCGTACAACCGATGATCTTTCAACAACTACAGTAAATTTCTCAAATGCTCAACATGTTCATCTTGAGTCTTAGACTACACCATTGATGAAAATCACCACAAATTGGTCGAGATAGGGTGCAAAGATTTTGTTCATTAGGGCCATAAATACAGTTGGGGCATTGGTCAACTCAAAAGGCAAGACTAAGAATTTATAATGCCCATATCTTATCTTGAAAGTTGTTTTCGATGTATCTTGATCTCTAATTCACACTTGATGATATCCAAACCTCAAATCAATCTTTAAGAAATGTGCTGCACCCTGTAATTGATCAAACAGTTCATCAATTCTAGGCAGTGGATATTTGTTTTTTATTGTCATATGATTCAATTACCTATAATCAATACACATTCTAAGGGTGCTATCTTTTTTCTTCATAAATAAAACTAGGGCTCTCATGGTGATGTGCTAGGATGAATAAACCTCTTATCTAATAAGTCTTGCAACTGCATCTTCAGCTCACATAATTCTGCAGGTGCCTTTCTATATGGAGCTGTAGAGATTGGAGATATACCAGGTATTAGTTTTATAGTAAAATCTACTTCCCTAACTGGAGGAAGACCAGGTACTTCTTTCAGAAACACATTCGGGAACTCGCAAACTGCCGGGATCTCTTCTAACTTCTTGGGTGATTTTTTTCAACAATTAAAGCAATGTACCCTTTGCAATCACTATGGAATAATCTTTTTGCTCGAAGTATTGAGATTAACCGAGTACTCAAACTCCTTTTCTCAACTTAAAATACAACACTTGGAATGGCTTCGTCTACCCTTACGGTAACGGTCTTACGGAAACAGTCTAAACATACCATGTACTTAGTCAACCAGTCCATGCCTAGGATTATTTCAAAATCGTGCATTGGTAACAGATGAGTTTCGCTGAGAATAGGATCTTTCCAGTTAAAACTTTAAAACCCGGGTAATAGTCCTCACAAATCATCCTTTTGCCCAAAGGGGTGATGACATTCAATACATATGGTAGCTGCTCTGACAGTTCCCTCATTTTACTAAAGAATTGTGGTGCAATAAAAGAGTGTAAAGATTCAAAATCGAATAACACCTTAACTTCTATATCACAGACAAAAACCTTACCGACGACCACATGATCTGCCGCTTTCGCTTCCCTGTGAGTCAATGCATAAGCATGGCCTTGCCTCTAAGGTCGATTCTGTTGTTTTTGCCTTTGCTGCACTTACCTTTGTTGGCCTTGACCCTATCCTGCCTATCCTTGGCCTTGCCTCACATGTTGTTGTTGACATAGAGGTACAGATGGTGTTGTTCTATGAGTTTGCTGATATTGATGTTGTTGCGGGGCTTGACCGGAATTCTTTCTTCTTAGGCATTCTGACAAGTTATGGTCCATCGAACCATAACCAAAAAAGCTCCTGTAGTTCTCCAACATTTACTTGTCTCGTGGTTCTTCCCGTACATACCAAAGACTAACCTTGATGATCCACTAGCAACTTTCTTCTGTTTCTTGGAGTACTGTTAACCTCTTACAGAAGGTGGGGCACTCCTCCTAGGCTCTCCCAAGAAGAGGCTCTTTTTAATTTCTTCAGCTGCATGGGCTCTCGCCAAAGCCTCATTATACTCCACTAGATGCTGGAAAGATGTAGCATGCCCCTTAATAGCTGGCCTTAATCCTTCAAGAAACCTTTCAACTCTTTTTTCCTCTGTGTAAATTAGATTCAAAGCAAACCGAGAGAGTTGACTGAATACATGCACATACTCTGCGACTGTCATAGTGTTTTGCTGTAAAGTGAGGAATTCTGCCTTTTTCTTGTGACTTACATGCTCTAGAGTAAACTTCTTTCTAAATTGTTTCTTAAAAGCTTCCCAAGCTGTGGCTTCTACCATGGCCCTAATATGTTCACGGATGCTCAAGGATACTCTTCCACCATGTATATCCGATATCTCTGAACATAGATGCTGTAAGGATTACTTGTTGCTTCTACGTATAGGTTAGCGAATCAAAAACATTTTCCATGTGTACAACCATTCGTCAACTTGTAGTAGATCCTCTCTTCCTGTAAATTCTGTAGCCCCTTTGTTTCAAAACTTATCATATAGAGAGTTAGGATCACCGGCTTGATTTTGCCTTTCTAGAAGAGTGGCTAATTGCATCTACATGGCTGCCTGGTTGGCATTGCTTGCAGTTAGTTGATGCATCATCATAACAAATCGCTTGTCTGTATTGTATGTAAGATGAGGAGGTGGAGGCAGCAGAGGATTAACGTCATCTAATGCATTGTCATTATGATCATTACCTAACTACTATTCTGTTCCTGCTCAAAGAAAGTTGTTTCTTAAAGATGAGTCTGCAAACCTTATGGAAGATGACATTCCTGTCACTTCAGTCTCTCGCAGCTTCACGCCACCTAAAGCCATGACACCTTCAATAGTACATTATAGGGATGAGCAATTGACACCTACCAAGAAAGTTAATGGCCCAGCTGCACCAAAAGTATGAGATGAGGCTTCAGCTGCAAAGGGCAAAGGTTCCCGTAGAGCGTTGCTAAATGTTATAGTGACACCTCATGTAAATTAGGATCCTTCTACCACCTTGTCTTCACAGGGATCACATTATTCACCATTTGTTCATGAAGAAGGGTTGACTGTTCCTGAAGGTGTGGGTGCAAATGTTGAGAAAGGAGACGAAGACCACTTAGGTTCCCAAACATAGTCAAATTCACAGAAGCATGAGTTAGGTCCATCCACAAACCAACATCGAAACTTATTTTGTGATGCCCCTAGACTCGAATTTGTAATAAAGGGAGCCATGGGGATGATGCTTTGCAGTATCTTGGTTACAATCTTATAAGAGGATCTTACAACTAAGAAGATACTAACTTGCAAGGCATTAGTTAAGATACCGGTACACTCTTTTCCTGGGACCAATGTGAGCAGCCTCTAAGATAGTTTCGTGGTTTTGTTCAGCAAACTTGAGGAAAAGGTTACCTCGGATAGTAGTGTGTGAAAGTGCAATAACTAGATCTCACCAAGTCCTAGAGGGGGGTGAATAGGACTATTAAAAATTTCTTTTCAAAACTTAGATGTTATTAAAGAACAATCTGAAAGATTATTAAAATTGAGAGAGATAATCAGAGTTGTGAGTGTCTAGAAATGTAACTAGAGCAATAGAGATGTAGCATATAAAAGATCATCAACTCAAGTGACAAGAAAGCAAGGCAACATCCACACACAACAAACAATAAACACAATGATTTATAGTGGTTCGGTCCTAGACCTACATCCACTCTCAAGAGCAATCTCTCTTGGTTCCACTAAATAAGAGGTACTCACATAACATACACCTCTTGCAACAATTTTTGATACGGTGGTTTGTCTTCCACCAATTAGAGTTTTTTTGATCAGGTGGTTGATCCTTGATCTAGTCCACCAATTACAACAATTTTTGATGCGGTGGTTTGTCTTCCACCAAATACAGCAATATGAATTGAAATATTAAAGAACACCTAAACAAGGAATTGAATACCTTGGTTTTGAGTGCTGCTCTTGATGCTTGAAGACTACCTCCAAGCTTTGGCCTCTTGTTCTTGCTCCTTGGAGATGAAGATCTTCAGATGTGAGCTCAGCCAAGGGAAGAGGTTTCAAGAGGGTTTGGAAGGCTAAGGTATTTTCTCAGATTTAATGAAGCCTTTCCTAACTCACCAACTACTCTACTTGTAACAATAATGGCACTCTTTGATGTTGGAGAGTAGGTGGTTGTGGGAGCTTTGAAGATGATTTTAATGGAGGTGCAAAGGCTCAGCTATACTAGTGATTTTCTCAGCAATGAATTCAGTAGTTGGAGCAAGGGAGGGGTCCTCTTTAAATACAGATGAGCTCCAACGGACAGTTCTACGGCTTAGAACAGAATGGTCTACGGCTTAGCCGTAAGTTCTGACAACATCCAACGGCTAATTTGACCAGATTCAACACAAATTCCTTCTTACGGTTAGGCCTACGGCTTAGCCGTAAATTCTTATACGGCTTAGCCGTGAGCACCTTTCGGCCTAGCCGTGGGTCAGCCGTAAGCTCAAAATTCCCAGAAACAGCTCTCTGGAGAGTGGCCCGTAATCTTTATGGCTTAGCCGTGAATAACCTTACGGCGTAGCCGTGAAGGCCTTTCGGCTTGGCCGTAAGGTCAACCGTAAGCATAATATGGCCAAGTACACTCTCTAGATTGTGACCCGAAGATTTTACGGCTTAGCCGTGAAACACACTACGGCTTAGCCGTAACATTTTTCGGTGTAGCCGTAGGGTCAGCCGTAGAACAAAAAGCTCCAAAATACACTCTCTGGAAAGTGAGCCGTAGGATCTACGGCTTAGCCGTGGTCCAAGCCGTAGAACAAAACAGGGTGTTTGAAAACCTTAATTTCCTAGTTTGTTTTCAAGGACACTTAGGGATCACAGATACCTTATCCCTTGGCACTCACAGAAGATCTTCTTTGATGTTGAACTTCTTTGCTTAGTCTTCATTGATAGGTTTTCCTTGAATGGTCTTGAACTAGCTTGAACTTCTTTGAACTTGACTTGATCTTCAATGAACTTCCGAGGTGAACTACATCGTTCTTGAATCGAACTACACTTTGGTCACGTAATTGATAACACACTCTTACAAAGACACTAACAATCTCCCCCTTTGTCAATTTCGTGACAAAATTACATAATGTGAAGAAGATACAACATTTAAACTCAGCAATTGAGATACACAAAGTATTACATCAGTGAATACACCTTAAGCACCCACATCTACATACACAACACTTTGAAACTCCCCCTTTTACGATGCTTAACCTGCAAAAAAAGGCTGCAAACACAATCTACTAGAAAGGTGGGAGGTTAGAAAGCTCCCCCTAAACACATGCATACAATTCTCCCCGTTTTTGGCACAAGATTGACAAAGAGGGAATGAAACAGTGAGGGAATGAAACAGAGCACAGTAACCGAATGTAACAGTGAGGGAAAAGAGAGAAAAAACAAACAGAGAAAGGAGAATAAGACAGAGATCAAACAGAGAGGAGAACGCCGGATCCGGGCGTGGAGGCTGTGGAGACCGAGGATTCGGGCGTGGAGACCGAGGACTTGGCCGTGGATTTGGGCGTGGAGGCCGTGGAGACGAGGACGGGGCCAAGGCGGTGGACGCCGGAGAAGAAAGGAGGAGGAAGATGCCGGAGAAGGAGTACGCCGGCAAGGGAGGAGGAGGAGGAAGGCGCTGGAGGGGAAGACCAGAGGGAAAAAAACGAGAGAAGAAGAAAGGCGAGACGGGAGCAGAACGAAAGAAGAGGAACAGTTGGATTAAAAAGATCTCGGCGCGCAGAACGAGGGTACGTACGGCTTAGCCGTAGAGTGTTTTACGGCTCAGCCGTAAACGCGTACGGCTTAGCCGTAAAGTGGTGTACGGCTTAGCCGTAGACCCTGAGCAAACACAAGTTAATCCAAACAGCAAACACCAATAGATTTCCTTAAATTTTCAAATTTTAACACATCAAGAGGTTTAGTTAAGATGTCTGCAAGTTGTTTTTCAGTCTGAATATATTCGAGCTCAATTATTCTTTCTTCAACCAATTCTCTAATGAAATGATGTCGAATATCAATGTGTTTGGTGCGAGAGTGCTGAACTGGATTTTTAGAAATGTGTATGGCACTCGTGTTATCACAATACAAGCTCATTATTCCTTGTGTAATGCCATAGTCCATAAGCATCTGCTTCATCCACAAGAGTTGAGAACAGCAGTTTCCAGCAGCTATGTATTCAGCCTCGGCAGTGGAGAGAGATATCGAATTTTGCTTTTTACTATGCCAAGCAACTAGACAATTTCCAACATAAAAACAGCCGCCACTTGTGGATTTTCTATCATCTAAGTTTCCTGCCCAATCAGCATCTGAGTATCCAGCAATGGAGGATGAGGAGTCATGAGGATACCACAGACCATATTCAGTTGTATCGGCAATGTACTTAATGATTCTTTTTACAGCAGTCAGATGAGATTCTTTGGGATCCGCTTGATATCGAGCACATGCTCCCACGCTAAATGCTATGTCTGGCCTACTTGCAGTAAGGTACAACAGGCTACCAATCATACTTCTATATAGGCTAGAGTCAACCCCTTTCCCATTTGCATCTTTAGTAAGTTTGATGGTTGTACTCATGGGGGTTTTGACATGTTTCCCAGTCATTAGACCAAATCGTTTCACCAGTTCTTTAGCATACTTGGACTGGGAAATGAAGATGCCATCACGTAATTGTTTGACTTGTAGGCCTAAGAAGAAATTTAATTCGCCAACCATACTCATTTCGAATTCAGATTGCATTAGATTAGCGAACTGAGTAGACAAGTCATTAGATGTGGAACCAAAGATGATATCATCTACATATATTTGCGCTATTAACACTGACTTTCTTGTCTTTTGAATAAAGAGGGTTTTATCAACACTACCTCTTTGAAAATCATTGTCTAACAAGAATTTTGTCAACCTTTCATACCAAGCACGTGGTGCTTGCTTAAGACCATACAAAGCTTTCTTCAGTCTAAAAACATGCTTGGGGAATTTTGAGTCTATAAAACCTTTAGGTTGTTCAACATACACTTCCTCATTCAAAATTCCATTTAAAAAAGCACTCTTAACATCCATTTGAAACAATTTGAACTTCAAAAAACAAGCAATAGATAGTAAGATTCTAATTGATTCTAAATGAGCAACTAGAGCAAAGGTCTCGTCAAAGTCAATACCTTCAATTTGAGAATATCCCTGCGCTACCAACCTAGCTTTGTTTCTAACAATAACTCCATTTTCATCAAGTTTATTTTTGAAGATCCATTTAGTGCCTATCACATTTTTATCCTTTGGTCTTGGAACTAGGTACCAAACATCACTTCTTGTAAACTGATTCAATTCTTCTTGCATAGCTTTTATCCAATCATTGTCTGAAAAAGCTTCATCAACGCTGGTAGGTTCTAAAACGGAAGTAAAGCACAAGTGGCTCATAATGTTCTCCAATTGTTTCCTAGTTTTTACACCTGTTAGAGGATCACCAATAATCTGATCTATAGGATGATCTTTTACATTCACCAAATTTTCAGTAGTGATAGGTGCATCAATTTTTATTGTGGATCGTGTGGGTTCAATCATCGAGGGCACTTCCACTTCATCAACATTGTCGGACATTGTGGATTCATCATCTATAATGACATTTATTGACTCTTGAATGACTCCGGTTCTCATATTTAGAACACGATAGGCTCGACTCCTTGTTGAATAGCCTAAGAATATACCTTCATCACTTTTTGAGTCAAATTTACTCAGTTGTTCTCTATCCTTCAAGATGTAACATTTGCTTCCAAAGACCTTAAAATATTTTACATTTGGTTTCTTCCCATGCCACAATTCATAAGCTGTCTGATTTGTACCAGTCCTAAGATAAACTCGGTTGATGATGTAGCAGCTAGTATTAACAGCTTCGGCCCATAAGTCTCTAGGGAGATTCTTACTATGAAGCATGACTGTGGCCATGTCTTGGAGAACTCTATTTTTTCTTTCAGCTACCCCATTTTGCTGGGGAGTTTTGGGGGCCGAATATTCATGATGAATCCCATATTTCTCACAAAATTTGTCAAATTGATCATTCTCAAATTCTCCACCATGATCACTTCTGATTCGGGCTACTGAAGTACCTTTTTCAGTCTGAATTTGTTTTACAATCCTTTTGAATTCTCCAAAGGCTTCAGATTTTTCTCTCAAGAAGGCAACCCAAGTGAATCTAGAGAAATCATCTACCATAACAAGAAAGTACCTTTTCTTACCTCGACTCTCTCTTTTAGTTGGTCCAACCAAGTCCATGTGAACAAGTTCTAGAGGTCGAGTAGTTTTCATAGCATTCACCATTTTATGGGCACTTCTAATTTGTTTTCCTTGAAGGCACTCTCCACAGATCATCTTTTCTTGACTACTGATCTTGGGCAGTCCTTCAACATATTTGTTTAGATGGGATAAGTCTCTGTAGTTTACATGCCCAAGTCTTTGATGCCACAACTTAGCTTCATCAATACTAGTTAGTAGGCACGAAGCAGACGATGAAGCATTTGTTTTTCCCACCACATAACAGTTATCAGAAGTTCTAAGACCTCTCAATATTATCTTTCCATTTCTTGAGATCTCACAACTATGACTACTAAAGTTTACGGCATAATCTTTATCACAGATTTGAGATATGCTAAGTAAATTATGTTTTAACCCATCAACGCACAAAACATTCTCAAAAGGTGGTAAGTTTGGAACATTTAAAGTTCCTTTCCCAACAATTTTCGCAGTATTGCCATCACCAAAAGTAACTGTGCCACCATCGAATTCAATCATTTTAGACAAACAAGATTTATCACCAGTCATATGGTTTGAGCATCCACTATCCAGATACCATCTTGATTGTTCTGCAGCTTTAAAAGCTGTGTGAACCACTAGATTCTTGTTTTTGGGTATCCATTTAAGTGTACTAGTAGTAGGGATCACAGTTGATTTTTGGTTTTTCACTTGAAAAGTTTTATGTTGGGGAATAGGAATGTTTGCTCCATTCTTTTTGTAGATTTCAAATTGTTTTCTTAACTTATGGACTTCTTTTAATAAATTATTCATCTTTTGGTTTAAGGGAAATGTGTTTATCTGAGACTTTTGTTTTTTGTTTTTAGGTTCCACTTTCTTCGTGGTGTTTTTCTCACTTTTCTGACTGATGTTACAATGAATTTCTCTTAATTTGCACTTCATTTTGAAATGACCTCTTTTTCCACAATAATGACAGAAAACATTTGACGAAACGGTATGAGTACTAGTAGATACCTTATCCACAGTGTTTTGAGCACTAATATCTTCATCCTTTAAAGCACTTTTGACAAAAACAGTTCCGGAACTTGGGGGCTGATTAGCATTTTTGTCATATCCAAGACCAGTCATGTCTTTATAAGCTTTCCCAATTTTGAATAGTCTAATGCATTTCTCATCATTTTGAGTAAATCTGTACTCATACTTTTCTTTATACCGTTTCAGAATAATCACTTCATTGTGGAGAGCATTATTTTCATCTTTTATTTTTAAAAGGGATTTTTCATGTTCTCTTAATTTGAGTACATTTTCTCTTTCTGTTGATAATTGAATTTTTACACTTTCGAGTTCTTTGAGCAATTCTTCCTTTTCAGCATTAATACTATCAACCTTTTCCTTTAAATTTTTAATTTTGTTTTGTTGATTGCTTATAGTTTCAACGAGCCTACATGTTCCCTCATAGAGCAGTTCATAAGAGTCCGTGGTGTTGTCATTATCCTCATCATCTGAATTTTCATACTCACTCTCTGACTCACTGCCTGAGATTTCTTCATTTGACATTTTAATCATTTCTTCAGAAAGGTTGAAGGTGGCAGTGGTAGCCATCAGAACTGTATATTTGTCTGATTCATTTTGATGTGATTCATCTGAGTCAGAATCTGATTCAGATGAATCGTCCCAAGTGGCTACAAGATTCTTCTTTTTGAATTTCCCTTTTTGAGGACAATCGGTGGAAATGTGTCCAATTTTCTTGCATCTGTAACACATAGGTTCCTTATATTTACTTCTAGAGAGAGAACTTGACCGACCTTTGTATTTATCATTTGTGGTTTCATTTTTATACTCTTTCACCCTCTTTTTCTTAAATTTTTTCAAAAATCTTTTAGCCAAAAGGGCCACATCTTCATCCTCGTCATTACTAGTTATTCCTATGTCATCTTTAGAGGAAGATGTGTTATGAGAGGTGATTAGAGCGATTGATTTCTTTTTGTCATTGTTAAATTTGAGTTCAAAGGTTTGAAGGGATCCCACTAAATCTTCAATTTTCATTTGTTCTGAATCCTTGTGTTCTTCTATAGAGGTTACCTTAGGATGGAATCTTTCCGGAAGTGATCTCAAGATTTTACTACAAATTTTACCTTCCGGAAGAGTTTCCCCAAGAGCCCACATTTCATTTACAATTTTCATGAGCTTAGTATGGAAGTCAGTAAACATTTCATTTTCTTCCATGCGAATGTTTTCGAACTGACTTGTGAGCATCTGGAGTTTAGATCTTTTGACAACTGAGGTACCCTCATAAGTTACTTCAAGGATTCTCCATGCCTGTTTTGCATTAGTGGTTGTCATGATCTTTTTAAACTCTTCTTGATTCATGGCACACACTATAGCATTGTACGCTCTAGCATTATTTTGTCTAAGATTTAGCTGAGCTTGAGACCATTTGGCTGGATCTAATGGTTTAGTGGTTGTGACACCATTTGTAGACACATCTTCAGTGGGTTCCGTCCAACCATTCTCTATAGCCTCCCAAACAGCCCAGTCCATGGATTTTAAGAATGCTGTCATCCGGGCTTTCCAAAAGGCATAATTTGTTCCATCGAAGAAAGGTGGACGGGTGATAGAACTTCCTTCAGGATTCATGGTGAATCTAGCAAAAGCTGGATCTACTTCAGGTTATTACACCCTTACGAAGTAACCCGCTCTGATACCAATTGAAAGTGCAATAACTAGATCTCACCAAGTCCTAGAGGGGGGGTGAATAGGACTATTAAAAATTTCTTTTCAAAACTTAGATGTTATTAAAGAACAATCTGAAAGATTATTAAAATTGAGAGAGATAATCAGAGTTGTGAGTGTCTAGAAATGTAACTAGAGCAATAGAGATGTAGCATATAAAAGATCATCAACTCAAGTGACAAGAAAGCAAGGCAACATCCACACACAACAAACAATAAACACAATGATTTATAGTGGTTCGGTCCTAGACCTACATCCACTCTCAAGAGCAATCTCTCTTGGTTCCACTAAATAAGAGGTACTCACATAACATACACCTCTTGCAACAATTTTTGATGTGGTGGTTTGTCTTCCACCAATTAGAGTTTTTTTGATCAGGTGGTTGATCCTTGATTTAGTCCACCAATTACAACAATTTTTGATGCGGTGGTTTGTCTTCCACCAAATACAGCAATATGAATTGAAATATTAAAGAACACCTAAACAAGGAATTGAATACCTTGGTTTTGAGTGCTGCTCTTGATGCTTGAAGACTACCTCCAAGCTTTGGCCTCTTGTTCTTGCTCCTTGGAGATGAAGATCTTCAGATGTGAGCTCAGCCAAGGGAAGAGGTTTCAAGAGGGTTTGGAAGGCTAAGGTATTTTCTCAGATTTAATGAAGCCTTTCCTAACTCACCAACTACTCTACTTGTAACAATAATGGCACTCTTTGATGTTGGAGAGTAGGTGGTTGTGGGAGCTTTGAAGATGATTTTAATGGAGGTGCAAAGGCTCAGCTATACTAGTGATTTTCTCAGCAATGAATTCAGTAGTTGGAGCAAGGGAGGGGTCCTCTTTAAATACAGATGAGCTCCAACGGACAGTTCTACGGCTTAGAACAGAATGGTCTACGGCTTAGCCGTAAGTTCTGACAACATCCAACGGCTAATTTGACCAGATTCAACACAAATTCCTTCTTACGGTTAGGCCTACGGCTTAGCCGTAAATTCTTATACGGCTTAGCCGTGAGCACCTTTCGGCCTAGCCGTGGGTCAGCCGTAAGCTCAAAATTCCCAGAAACAGCTCTCTGGAGAGTGGCCCGTAATCTTTATGGCTTAGCCGTGAATAACCTTACGGCGTAGCCGTGAAGGCCTTTCGGCTTGGCCGTAAGGTCAACCGTAAGCATAATATGGCCAAGTACACTCTCTAGATTGTGACCCGAAGATTTTACGGCTTAGCCGTGAAACACACTACGGCTTAGCCGTAACATTTTTCGGTGTAGCCGTAGGGTCAGCCGTAGAACAAAAAGCTCCAAAATACACTCTCTGGAAAGTGAGCCGTAGGATCTACGGCTTAGCCGTGGTCCAAGCCGTAGAACAAAACAGGGTGTTTGAAAACCTTAATTTCCTAGTTTGTTTTCAAGGACACTTAGGGATCACAGATACCTTATCCCTTGGCACTCACAGAAGATCTTCTTTGATGTTGAACTTCTTTGCTTAGTCTTCATTGATAGGTTTTCCTTGAATGGTCTTGAACTAGCTTGAACTTCTTTGAACTTGACTTGATCTTCAATGAACTTCCGAGGTGAACTACATCGTTCTTGAATTGAACTACACTTTGGTCACGTAATTGACAACACACTCTTACAAAGACACTAACAGTGTGAACTACGCCAAGACCTTTCAAGATGAAGTTTTGATGGAAAAAGTCCAACTGGTTGTTGGAATTAAAAGTGTTAAAGAAGAAGCTAAAGTGGTAGATAAAGCAAATGTTCAGTTAGCACAAGGGATAAGTATATGACGAGGAGAATATGAATGCCTATAACAATAGATCACCATATTCTAGCAATAGCTTTTAGCCTTTGAGGATGATGCTCTGAAGCTTCGCTGTAACATGGATGGCTTGAAAAAGTCTAGTTCTAAAACTAGTCTCACAAAGATAGCCTTCTCGCCAAAGTAAAGGCACAGCAAATAACGTTGAATGACTTGGTTCAATCCCTTGAGAGTGAAATGAGTATCAAACTAGATGAGATTGGCATTGATACTATTGTCCCAGCTTCTGCGAGCTACAAAGGGTGTGTCCTAAGGGAAGAAATTCTAAACGCGAGGAGGCAACATAAGAAATTCTTAGACTAGGTCTTATTGCTACAGCTTTTATTTGGTTCTTTTCATTTGATCAGCCTTGGTGGTGTAAGGTCCAAAGCCGAATTCATCCTAATTTACTATAATTAATCTTATTTTACTCTGATTAACGTATAATTGGAACTAATTTAACTCAAATCCATTGGGTTTTGGGTTATGGATAGGTAGTTGGGTCGGGTTCAAACCTTAGGTAGTTAAGGACCTTCTTGTAATTTAGAGCTATGTAGTTTGCATTATCTTGATACCATACAGTTGCATCATGTGTATTTCATATTGTGGGTCAACTTTCATGTATGGCCCAGCTCAATTTTGATCTATCTTGACTCAATTGAAGTCCAATTGACTCAAATTGTAATTTCCATAAGCAAGTTAGACCCGCTTGTAAATTCTAGAAAAGTTGGATTAAAAGCCAATTAACTATTCATATATTTTATTCCTCTAACCTCTCTGCTAGAGCCTTCCTTTTCTCCCATCTATTCCTTAAGCTTAGAGCTGGAAGGTAGATCTTAGAGCCTTACATATAGGAGCATTAGGTTCCATCATCTTCTTCCTTCTTTCTCCTATGTTTCTTTCCTATTCGAAGCCCCAATTGCATCTCTTCTTCTTCTCTATAGCTCTCAAGGTGATGATCCCATCACTATTCCATTTCTTAAGCTCCAAAGAGTCAAGGAGACTCAATATGGTACTGTTTATGCATCTTGTGCTCATTTGTCTCAGTGCATGTCTTAGATCATCTTCTATTGAGGTGTTCTCCACCATCAAACCAAGGGAAAAGATTGTTTTAGGTGTAATACTAAACTAAGGTGTAATACTAAACTAAGGCATGTAAACGAGTGTATATTACTACTTGTATGTCTATTTATGTTGATTTTTTAAGAACTCTCCTTAAATGCCAATCTACAGCTCTTTCACCCCTTTAATTTAAGAATAAATGATGGTTTCAGTGATAATGAATATGTTTATGAGTGAATGATGAAATGTGGGTTTGAAATGGAAAATGACCGGTTGGAGTAGAGGAAGTTACAGTAGAACAATTGGAATACATTTAGAGGGAACCCAGTGTTATGGGTTGGATGAAGAGAGTTCTATAACTGAAGTTTCTAAAAATATAAAGCATAGGCTAAGGCATAAGCTAATCCACTACTAGCTTTCTAGAGAACCAAAACATGTCAGACTTGAATTTCCTTTATAGCTAAGCCCATGGCCAATTAGTGAAATGCACTATGGCTAAGCCGTATCTAAGCCGCAGGCTACCTACGGCTAAACCGTATCCTAAAACACAGCTGAGTCATAACTGTGAGAAAATTATGTGAACTACGGCTAAGCCGTAGCCTATCCACGGCTATGCCGTAAGCATATAGAAAACTTAGCGAAATTAGGGATATTCAAGGACCATGAAGTGCTTTAGAAATGGTACTTTTACCATAAACAATTAGCCAAATGGTAACTAGATACTATGAAGGAAGAGTGTTGAGCTGTCGCTCATTCCCTTTTTATTTTTTGGTTGTTTCATGACATCACGTCATGGATGTTTGCATAAGGAGTGGCATCCATTGCCTATATAATGTAACAATAAGACTTTGGTAACACATTTACACCAGACATTTTATGAATATGCCATATTGAATGACTATGGAAACATAGATTTTCTTTGCATAAGGTTAGCTAGTAAATATCCTTGTTAAACTCTTAATTCAAATGCATTCATATTGTTTAAGTAAACATTGCCCTCCGCATAACTTAATTATGTACCTATTCTTCTTGGTGAACCTTGAGGCAATATCGGAGATGGAGCTTCTATTGAGCATGAACTCGTGAGCCAAGATAGAGGTAACTAAGGTTGAGAGGGTTCGAGCTCTATTAGCTCAGGTGTAACCTAGGGGTTTAAGGGCTTGTTGCATATGCTAAATGACCGATACTACTAGTGAAAGTGGTTTTATTCTCATTTTTACTTGTTTTCTTAGAGTGGGTGAAAGAACTTCAAACTTTTTGTCACGACCCGAGCCCAGAATTCGGGGGTTAGCGAAAAGCTAAACCGGTGACACACGTACTCCCGTGCACGTGCACCCAAACCCAGTCCAGATGCACGCACACAAGGGATCTAACACGTGCGAACTAAGCGTACGCGGAAGCTGTACATATCATAGCAAGCAACAAAGGAAAATAAAATAGCGGAAGCCAAAGCAAATACGAAACGGAAAAGACAAAGACAAATACACTGAGATAAAACCGAATACACACCAAAATCAATATACACAAAATATACAGAATACAAGTCCAAAGTCCAAAGTCCAAATACAAACTCTCAAAAACCAAAATGCAAAATAAAAGCCACTGGTATGCATGCACGCACTTGGCAGAAGTGATCAGGCCCACTCTGCCAGACCGGAGGGTGCCTCTACACTCGCCCCTGCAGCCTCCTCGACCGCCGGGGAGCTGGGCAAGGTATCTGTGCCTGCAACACCACAGACAACACAAATGAATACAACGATCCAGCAAATATATGTAACAGGAAAGAAACACGCATAGTATCAAAGTGAAATGAAATAGGGACAGAAGATTAAATACAGAGTCCATCTTAGTATGCTAAGCAAATCGTGCATAGGAGTAAAACATGATAATGGAATCAAAACATAGAATACTGAACTAGTTGGCTACTACGTTAACCATGTTCTCTCCAAAAGAGAGCAGAGCAGAGCAGAGCAGAGGAGAACACCGCTGTCCAGGCCAAAGGTACAACGGGTCTCGGTTTCCTGGGTTCCGGGGTCCCAAGACAAAGCAACACTGCAGTTAAAACAGAGATACAGAGATCTACGCCAGAGGTAACCCCGTCGGGTATCCTAGGGCTGAGGCTGAGTAGAGCCAGACTAATACCAATCAAATCAAAGCTAAAGAAAGGAGATTATCCGCTTTGGACTCACCGATGACAAGGACCGGATCTTATCCTCACGTATTAACCTCTGGGCAGAGCCACCAGGGAATACCCAAAAATCAGAGATATACAAAGCCAGAGAATATACAAAGCATAGCATAGATCAAAACATAGTACAGAGCGAAGAATAATACAGATATACAGAACGAAAGCAAAATGACTGAGGAATGCATAACATAGATTAACAGAACAGAGGGCAAAACCATAAACAATATGCAATGCATCTCAGATTAATACGGAATCAAGGTTAATTACAAGCCAAGCCTAATCTAGTTGCACCACTATCACTAACCGTGCATGTTGATGTAGTTTTAAGTTATTCGATGCACCGTTGCCATCCTAGTGTTGCAATATAATCCTTATGTGCATCGAAGTCCCTTAATCCAACACCCATGGGGAGGTGCTTAACAATGAGCAACACTCACATGAATAAGTCACAGCCTAACAGACTATTCATGCGCTCCAAAGAATCCATTTGGGCCGGTTTACGGGTATGGTTAACCTGTATTTGAGCCCTACAAGGTCACACCATTAGCCTAAGTTTAACTGATATTTAACAGGTCTTACGGTTTAGCCATGGGTGACCTACGGCTTAGCCGTGGCATCCTACGGCGTAGCCGCAATATGCACTACGGCTTAGCCGTGGTTCCCTTCAGAACACGGCTAAACTGTCAGCTTTTCCACCTCTGATCTGATACATCTCACGGCTGAGCTACGGTGGAGTCCACGGCTTAGCCGTAAACCATCACGGCTTAGCCGTAGCCTCACCGTAAGAACACTGATATCAGAAAAGTTTCGACTGATCAGAGATTAAATCCACGGCTTAGATACGGTTTGGTTCACGGCTAGCTTACGGCTCAGCCGTAGGACAAATTGCGGCTTAGCCGTAGCCTAGCCGTAGAACAAACTCGAATTTGTCACTCTCTGGAATCTAAGCCGTACAGGGTTACGGCTTAGCCGTACAATACAGACGCGAATTCGGGAAGATTTCAGAAACGAAATTTTTGTACAGAAACTGAATAAAACCAGCTCAACTGATCCTCATAGCTTAGAAAATGGCTGTAACACATTTCTATACAGAGAATGAGAATGAATCCAAGCAATCAAACAACACCCATATGTGTTATCAAAACCTGTACTTATACTTGCCTCAAATCTGACAAATCCTCTGAAATCAAGCTCCAAGCAACTAAAATCAAAACAAATCAAAGCAATCACACATGCATGAGATGAAGACATAGCAACAGAGAATGGGAGATGTAATTGGAGAGGAAATACAAAGAGTTGGGAAAGAACCCACTTACCTAAGGCAAGGACAGAGATGAGAGAATGGAGAAGAACCCAAATCAAACAAGGGAATCCAAATCCTACTCGAGTAAGAGAAGGAAAGAGAAGAGAGAGAGAGAGAGAGACAACGTGGCTTCTGAATTCTCCTTGCATGCAGTCGATCAAATGAAATGAGCAAGAGAGAGACATCTGTAAGATGACTCACTTATATATGGGTTTTGAAAGTTAAGTCAAAGTCCTGAGAGTTAAGACTAATTACAGTTCAAGTCACACGAAGGTCCATCTTCCCCAATTGACTCCAAATGGTTCTGACACAGTTACGGAATTTGTCGAGCTCAACGAAATACGCGTGCTGACACCAAGATGATGCAAAGATGAGATGAGCAAAGCAAAAGCAAAATTACGAAAAAGGGCTTAGAACTACCTATTCCAGGTCAAAGGTCACTCAACTACCTATCCATGACTCAAAACAAGTCCAAAAGAAATAAACAAAACAAAACACACACTAATGAGCCACTAATCCGGCTCAAAGGGGATCGGAGTGTTACATCCTCCCCCACTAGGAATCATTCCGTCCTCGGAATGACTACCTACCTGCGCAAAGAGCTGGGGGTACTGGCGCGCTAGCTGCTCCTCTAGCTCCCAAGTAGCCTCATCCGGACCGTGATGCTCCCACAACACTTTAACCCATCTGATAGTCCTGGTACGGAGAATCTGCTCTCGTGTCCCAACGATGCGAAGCGGACGCTCAACGTAAGTCGCATTAGGCTGAATCTGGATATCATCGTAGCGAATCACATGGCTCGGATCTGGCACATACTTACGGAGCATCGACACATGGAACACATCGTGAACACCGGAGAACTCAACTGGAAGTGTCAACCGATAGGCTAAATCTCCAACTCGGCTCTTGACTTCGAACGGTCCTACATATCTCGGAGCTAACTTGCCCTTCTGACCAAATCGAACTGTGCCCTTCATCGGAGAAACTTTAAGGAACACCCAATCTCCAACTTGAAATGCTAAAGGTCTCCTTCGAGTATCAGCATAGCTCTTCTGCCTGGACCGAGCAATCTTCAGATTCTCTATCACTTTCTGCACCTTCTCTGTCGTCTCAGCAATGATGGTCGGACCATGGAAACTTCTAGTTCCAACTTCCTCCCAGCACACTGGAGTCCTGCACTTACGTCCGTATAGAGCCTCATAAGGTGCCATACCAATACTCTCATGGAAGCTGTTGTTGTAAGCAAACTCACATAATGCCAAATGCATATCCCATTCCTTCTCAAAGTTCAGCACACTAGCTCTGAGCATATCCTCCAACGTCTGAATGGTACGCTCCGACTGTCCATCAGTCTGGGGGTGGTATGCCGTACTAAAACTCAGCTTCGTACCCATAGCTTCCTGAAATGCTCTCCAGAATGAAGATACAAAACGACTGTCGCGATCTGACACAATCGATACTGGGGTACCATGCAATCTGACTATCTCGTCAACAAACTTCCTGGCCATCTCCGTGAATGTCATCCCTTTCTTGAACGGAAGGAAATGTGCTGACTTGGTCAATCTGTCCACTATGACCCAGATCGCATTATTCTTTCTACTGGTCGGCGGAAAACCGGAAACAAAATCCATAGTAATGTGCTCCCACTTCCACTGCGGAGTGTGCAATGGATGCAATGATCCTGGAGGTCGCTGATGATCAGCTTTTACCCTCTGACAGGTCAAACATCGAGCTACGAACCCTGCGATCTCCCGCTTCATATTGTTCCACCAAAATCTATCCTTCAAGTTCCGGTACATCTTCGTACTCCCGGGATGCATCGCATATCGGGCATCGTGCGCATCTGTCATCAATTTCTCTCTCAACTCATCCACAGCGGGAACACACAATCTGTTCCTGAAGTACAAAACTCCATCCACCAAGCTGAAATCCGGTCGATCTGCAATCCGATCTCTGAACTTCACCAGGAGGGGGTCCTCAAACTGGCGATCCTTGATCTGCTGAATCACCTCAGGCTGAAACACGACGGTAGTAGCTAATGTCACCGAGTCTCCTACCATCTGAACCTCTACAGGCTGATCATGCACAAGCATATAGAATCCTGCTAACACCTGAAGACTGTCTGTCCTCCTGCTGAGTGCATCTGCAACTACATTGCCCTTGCCTGGGTGGTACTTGATCGGAAAGTCGTAGTCTTTGATGAACTCCAACCATCTTCGCTGCCTCATATTCAAGTCATGCTGATCAAACAAGTATTGCAGACTGTGATGATCGGAATGGACCTCAAACTTCACACCGTACAGGTAATGCCGCCACAACTTCAATGCAAATACAATGGCTGCTAACTCCAAGTCATGTGTGGCATAGTTCTTCTCATGTTCTTTCAACTGTCTGGATCCATAGGCAATCACCTTCTGATTCTGCATCAGTACACAGCCTAGTCCAACTCTAGAGGCATCTGAGTAAATCATGAATCCCTCACTACCATTCGGGAGAGTCAACACTGGCGCCGTAGTGAGCTTTTCCTTCAGCAACTGAAAACTACGCTCACATTTCTCTGTCCACTCATACGGGACCTTCTTCCGAGTCAACTGAGTCAGCGGGGCTGAAATCTTCGAGAAATCCTGCACAAACCTGCGGTAATATCCTGCTAATCCCAGAAAACTCCGAATCTCTGTCACTGATCTAGGACGGGGCCAATGGACTACTGCCTCAATCTTAGCCGGATCCACCATCAATCCATCTCTAGAAATCACATGTCCCAAAAATGCAACTTGCTCTAGCCAGAAATCACATTTAGCCAACTTTGCATACAACTTGTGATCTCGAAGCAGCTGCAATGCCTTCCTCAGATGGTCTGTATGTTCCTCAGCAGTCTTCGAATAGACCAATATGTCATCTATAAAAACCACAACGAACTGGTCCAAGAAGGAAGTAAACACCCTATTCATCAACGCCATAAAAGCTGCGGGTGCGTTCGTCAAACCAAACGGCATGACAAGGAACTCGTAGTGTCCATACCGAGTCCTGAAAGCTGTCTTAGGAACATCCTCATCCTTCACCCTGAGCTGGTGATATCCTGACCTCAAGTCAATCTTAGAGAAGTAAGCTGCACCCTGAAGTTGATCGAACAACTCATCAATCCTAGGCAATGGGTATTTGTTCTTGATAGTCACTTTGTTCAACTGCCTGTAGTCAATGCACATCCGGAAACTGCCATCCTTCTTCTTGACAAACAATACAGGAGCTCCCCAAGGTGAAACACTTGGGCGTATGAACCCTTTATCCAACAAATCCTGCAATTGTTTCTTTAATTCCAACAACTCTGCAGGTGCCATACGATATGGAGCTCTACTGATGGGTGCTGTACCTGGCATCAAATCAATCGCAAACTCTATCTCTCGAGCTGGTGGTAACCCTGGCACATCCTCCGGAAAGACATCCGGGAACTCGCTGACTACTGGAATCTCGCTGAGCTGTCGCTGATCTTTCTTCTCTGAAATGAATGCAAGAAATCCTTCACATCCCCTACGAAGCATCCTGTCTGCCTTACAAGCAGATATCACACGCCTGGGGCACTTCGTCTGACTGCCCTCAAATCGGAATCCGCTGCCTAAATCAAAATAAATAGCCTTGCTGTAGCAATTGATACACGCATGATATCTCGCAAGCCAGTCCATACCAAGAATCACATCAAAATCCAGTGTCGTGAGCAACACGAGGTCTACTGGGAGCTGATGACCAGCTATCCGCACATCACACTGAGGGTAAAACACACTGCACTCCACCCGCTTACCAACCGGAGTGGATACTAGCAACAAGTATGGAAGTGGTGTGGGTCGCTGTCGAAGCTGCACAGCAAAATGGGGTGCTACGTACGAACGCGTAGACCCGGAGTCAAATAAAGCTAAAGCTTCTGCATCGGAAATTAAAATTTTACCTTCCACTACCGTGGCCTCCTCCGCGCCCTCATGCGTAGCAGCATAGGCTCGGGCTGTCTGGCGATTCGGCTTCTGACCTGGGCGAGCTGGCTGAGATCTGCCCTGTGCTGTAGGTCCTGTCTGTCTCGTCTGTGGAGAGGACTGAAACTTCGGGCATTGGGCCCGCCTGTGGTCCGTAGAGCCACACCCGAAACAAGCCCCACTCTTCCTCCAACATCTGTCTGTGGGGTGATCCTTCCCACAGTGACCGCAAACTATCTGAGAACTGCTCGAACTACCCTGTTTACCCTTGAACTTCTTCTGGAACTGACTTCTGCCACTGAAACCTGCTGCCCTCTTAGCCTCTGTTCGCTCCTCCTCAAAGATGGCCTCTGCATCATAAGCCCTGTCAATAGCGTCATCCAAGGTAGCCGGCCACATACAAGCAACCACGTGGCGTTTGTGTCTCGGATTTAGGCCGTTGACGAAGCGAGTCACCTTCTTATGCTCCGTGTTCACCATATCCTCTGCGAAATGAGACAACTCTGTAAACCTGTGTACATAATCTGCAACTGACATCTGTCTCTGCTGAAGGTTGAAGAATTCCACTTCCTTGGCTCGCTGAATATGGAGAGGCATGAACTTACGACGGAATTGCTGCTTGAAGGTCTCCCAAACTGTGGCACTGGGCATAGTCTGAAATGAGGTCTTAACACTCCTCCACCATGTCTTAGCTACACTCCGAAGCATAGAGGCTGTGAGAACTACCTTCTGCTTGTTGCTGCACACAATCGTATCAAATAGCTCTTCAGTCTGCTCCAACCATTGCTCAGCCTGCAATGCATCCTCTATCCCATGGAACTCAGTCGCCCCTCGCTTACGGAACTTGTCGAAAAGCGCATTAGGATCTGATTCCTTAGGCTGGAAAATCACCTGCTGATCTACATGAGGTGATGCTACTGCAGCAGCCTGACTCTGCCTATCTACCATGGATGCCATCTGCGCCTGTAATGACTGCATAGACTGCATCATCATCATCAAGCGCTCCTCACTGCTGATATGTGGGGGTACCGATCCACTATCACCGTTATGGCCCTGTTGATTCTCATCCCTAGATCCTGATCCTGATGCCATCCTGTAAAAGGAAAAGAAACACAACACACAAATATAACATGCCCTGAGTTAGTCAAACCCCAAATCAACATATGAGACCTCGAGTCAAATAGTTGATATCGTTATCTCACCACGATCTTAGATGCCTACATGCTTATAACTAGCATGCTCTGATACCATACAATACGTATGTCACGACCCGAGCCCAGAATTCGGGGGTTAGCGAAAAGCTAAACCGGTGACACACGTACTCCCGTGCACGTGCACCCAAACCCAGTCCAGATGCACGCACACAAGGGATCTAACACGTGCGAACTAAGCGTACGCGGAAGCTGTACATATCATAGCAAGCAACAAAGGAAAATAAAATAGCGGAAGCCAAAGCAAATACGAAACGGAAAAGACAAAGACAAATACACTGAGATAAAACCGAATACACACCAAAATCAATATACACAAAATATACAGAATACAAGTCCAAAGTCCAAAGTCCAAATACAAACTCTCAAAAACCAAAATGCAAAATAAAAGCCACTGGTATGCATGCACGCACTTGGCAGAAGTGATCAGGCCCACTCTGCCAGACCGGAGGGTGCCTCTACACTCGCCCCTGCAGCCTCCTCGACCGCCGGGGAGCTGGGCAAGGTATCTGTGCCTGCAACACCACAGACAACACAAATGAATACAACGATCCAGCAAATATAAGTAACAGGAAAGAAACACGCATAGTATCAAAGCGAAATGAAATAGGGACAGAAGATTAAATACAGAGTCCATCTTAGTATGCTAAGCAAATCGTGCATAGGAGTAAAACATGATAATGGAATCAAAACATAGAATACTGAACTAGTTGGCTACTACGTTAACCATGTTCTCTCCAAAAGAGAGCAGAGCAGAGCAGAGCAGAGGAGAACACCGCTGTCCAGGCCAAAGGTACAACGGGTCTCGGTTTCCTGGGTTCCGGGGTCCCAAGACAAAGCAACACTGCAGTTAAAACAGAGATACAGAGATCTACGCCAGAGGTAACCCCGTCGGGTATCCTAGGGCTGAGGCTGAGTAGAGCCAGACTAATACCAATCAAATCAAAGCTAAAGAAAGGAGATTATCCGCTTTGGACTCACCGATGACAAGGACCGGATCTTATCCTCACGTATTAACCTCTGGGCAGAGCCACCAGGGAATACCCAAAAATCAGAGATATACAAAGCCAGAGAATATACAAAGCATAGCATAGATCAAAACATAGTACAGAGCGAAGAATAATACAGATATACAGAACGAAAGCAAAATGACTGAGGAATGCATAACATAGATTAACAGAACAGAGGGCAAAACCATAAACAATATGCAATGCATCTCAGATTAATACGGAATCAAGGTTAATTACAAGCCAAGCCTAATCTAGTTGCACCACTATCACTAACCGTGCATGTTGATGTAGTTTTAAGTTATTCGATGCACCGTTGCCATCCTAGTGTTGCAATATAATCCTTATGTGCATCGAAGTCCCTTAATCCAACACCCATGGGGAGGTGCTTAACAATGAGCAACACTCACATGAATAAGTCACAGCCTAACAGACTATTCATGCGCTCCAAAGAATCCATTTGGGCCGGTTTACGGGTATGGTTAACCTGTATTTGAGCCCTACAAGGTCACACCATTAGCCTAAGTTTAACTGATATTTAACAGGTCTTACGGTTTAGCCATGGGTGACCTACGGCTTAGCCGTGGCATCCTACGGCGTAGCCGCAATATGCACTACGGCTTAGCCGTGGTTCCCTTCAGAACACGGCTAAACTGTCAGCTTTTCCACCTCTGATCTGATACATCTCACGGCTGAGCTACGGTGGAGTCCACGGCTTAGCCGTAAACCATCACGGCTTAGCCGTAGCCTCACCGTAAGAACACTGATATCAGAAAAGTTTCGACTGATCAGAGATTAAATCCACGGCTTAGATACGGTTTGGTTCACGGCTAGCTTACGGCTCAGCCGTAGGACAAATTGCGGCTTAGCCGTAGCCTAGCCGTAGAACAAACTCGAATTTGTCACTCTCTGGAATCTAAGCCGTACAGGGTTACGGCTTAGCCGTACAATACAGACGCGAATTCGGGAAGATTTCAGAAACGAAATTTTTGTACAGAAACTGAATAAAACAAGCTCAACTGATCCTCATAGCTTAGAAAATGGCTGTAACACATTTCTATACAGAGAATGAGAATGAATCCAAGCAATCAAACAACACCCATATGTGTTATCAAAACCTGTACTTATACTTGCCTCAAATCTGACAAATCCTCTGAAATCAAGCTCCAAGCAACTAAAATCAAAACAAATCAAAGCAATCACACATGCATGAGATGAAGACATAGCAACAGAGAATGGGAGATGTAATTGGAGAGGAAATACAAAGAGTTGGGAAAGAACCCACTTACCTAAGGCAAGGACAGAGATGAGAGAATGGAGAAGAACCCAAATCAAACAAGGGAATCCAAATCCTACTCGAGTAAGAGAAGGAAAGAGAAGAGAGAGAGAGAGAGAGACAACGTGGCTTCTGAATTCTCCTTGCATGCAGTCGATCAAATGAAATGAGCAAGAGAGAGACATCTGTAAGATGACTCACTTATATATGGGTTTTGAAAGTTAAGTCAAAGTCCTGAGAGTTAAGACTAATTACAGTTCAAGTCACACGAAGGTCCATCTTCCCCAATTGACTCCAAATGGTTCTGACACAGTTACGGAATTTGTCGAGCTCAACGAAATACGCGTGCTGACACCAAGATGATGCAAAGATGAGATGAGCAAAGCAAAAGCAAAATTACGAAAAAGGGCTTAGAACTACCTATTCCAGGTCAAAGGTCACTCAACTACCTATCCATGACTCAAAACAAGTCCAAAAGAAATAAACAAAACAAAACACACACTAATGAGCCACTAATCCGGCTCAAAGGGGATCGGAGTGTTACACTTTTTGTTAATAACTTTTGTTAAGGGAGTAGCAAAATGCCGGTTGGAGGTTGTGTTAAGTTCATAATTTTACATATTTATGCATAATTTTAGAATGGATTAGGAGTTTAATTAGGTGAATTGCATCATTATTCATCAAATTTCATCATTTCATGCATTTTCAACTAAAAGCTTGAATTTTCATATTTTTCACACACTTTCTGCATGAATATAGAAATTTGCAATTTTCTTCGAAGAGTCCCACTTAGAGAAAAGCTCTATCCAAATGGGTCACGCTTCAATGTGGGTTCTTCAATATTTTATCAATTCACTTAGAATGTGTAGGAAGATGTGGAACCCACTTCACTCCAATGAAAATAATTCAAACACCAAGGTCTATCTCTTTTCTATTAAAGTAGATCCAGTGGGGCACACCATGCAAAAAAGTTAAAAGATATGCTTCATGAGGACCCCACACACATGTGCATATATGCTTGGATGGTCAAAGGAGGGTCTCACTCCCCAATAATGAAAAGAATTCAAATCTGAATCAAGAAAAGAAAGCTAAGGTGGAGAGAATTCAAGATAAAGAAAGTTAGATAAGAGGAATTCAAAAATGGAAAGTCAATTCCATTTTTTTTTCTTACAGCATATATTAAAATGATTATAACTCTCAAACCAAGCATTGGAATTGGACAATATACCTATTGTTGGAAAGCTCTTTTTGGGTAAATATCCGTATGAACTAAGATTGCATCAATCGAAGCTGAAACAATAAAGTTATGGTCTCAGGAAGTTAGCTGTGTATTTTTAGGTGAGCTTACAAAAAGATTGAAGACTTTCTCCATGTTATACACCTTTGGGTGGGGTCCATCTATCCTCAAATGAAGTACATTGAAGATAAAGTGGGATCCACCATCCTTATTTGCATTATTCTTTTCAAGATAATCATCTCTCTCCTTTCTTCTCTTCTCTCTCTCTGGTGTAGAACTTATAGAAAAATATTTTGGGTATTTTGGAGTCCTATTCCAGAAACTAGGATTAGAAGAAAAAAATTAAGAGTATCATTGTAATCACATGGAGATCATAATAAAGTTTAGAATTTTTTTGGCCATGGAGTAGTCCTTTGGATTAGAATGTCTTGATAAAGTTAAATAGCTAGCTTACCATCTTTATCCAATTGATTTATTTCATTGATTGTTTCTATGATATGCATGCGTAGTTATAAAAATAAATCTACCTTTATGTCCATGATGAACATCTGCTTAGATTTCTACTGATTGTAATTGACCATGTATACTTGTTCAATAAATTATGCTTAACATTTAAATTTCTTTGATAGTTTATGTTTACTTGATATATGGTGCTTGGATGTTTTTAATCTTTTATGAGGTGAAGGAGGTTTTGGATTTTTAATTAAATCTGAAAAGTTGTCTTTTTTATAGTCAAATCACCCGGATCCAAACACTGATTTGTCTCTTATTTGAGATAATTGAGACAAAGTATTAGATTGATTGCATAAGAATTAATTAATTTATTTGCTTAATTGAATCTTGATATTCCGATCTATTTACAGCATCATTATCATTAATCCTTTGTACTTTTCAATTTAGTTTATGATTCACATATCATTCATCTCTCCTTTATTATTGTTTTTAAAAGAAATTTTAGATTTTTAATTAAAAGTTCAAAAGTACTCCATGTGGGATTGAACTGTATTTATCATTGTCTCAACAAGATAACTACACACTTGTAGTTTTGAGTAAATTGATTGAATTCACATCATGGGTCAAGTTTTCTTAACTTGTGAGCAACTTGCATATATTGGGTCAGGATCATGTGGTCAAATTTGAGTTAGGTTAAGATCAGGTTTTGCTATCCCTAGGTATAAGTGATCTCAACCATATAGTTACACCAGTTGTATACAACCTACCAATAACTGTAGAGGCCATAAAGGAGCATCCAACCAGTGGGAAATGCAAAAGTGGCCCCCAAGAAGTCATGGCTCTATCCACAGGAGAGAGCTTACTTTCTTGTTTCATCATTACTAAATTTAAGATTTTAGTCTGATCTTGAACATCTGAAACTATAGATAATATTACAGCAATTTAAGCAATCTCTAGATTGTTGATTAACACTTAAATGATGATGATTGCAAAGACAATAAGTATATTATGTATGCAATTAGGTCATGAATTTACTTTGATTTGAATTTAGGTCTTTAATTTGAATTGAGATGAGAATGGCTCCTTACCCAAGTGGTAAGGATCCACAATTCTTACTAGGCTATCCAGGATTTGAACCTTATGCTACTTTTTTCCTTTATGTGTAGGGTTTCCTCCCATGTGTGCAGGTTGCCTTCCCACTTGTATGGGGTTTCTTCCTTCATGTGTGGGATTTTTTCCCACTTGAGAGGGCTCTCTCTTGGGTCCTACCCACTTGGCTAGGGTAACCAAAAATAAAAAAAGAAAAAAAATTATATATATATAAGAGCCTGATCCTATTAGAATTGTTCTCACGCACCTACTTTGAGAACTTTTTATGGGACTCCCTTGTGGGTTTCATTTGGGGATGAAACCAAAGGGGATGGAAAGATCTATGTGGGACCCCCCTAAATATTAAGTTTGACCCCAATCACATGTCCCTAATCCGTTCATTTGCAGCCCGCATGTGACTATCAGGGGGGTCCCTGTGTATTAGAAGATTTAGATTGCATGATAGTTGGGCCTCAACTAAAGTTCTCACAAAAAAATGGTAAGAACTGATAACTCATATACCATACCATCTCGCTAGACCATCTCTCTCTCTCTCTCTCTCTCTCTCTCTCTCTCTCTCTCTCTCTCTCTCTCTCTCTCTCTCTCTCTCTCTCTCTCTCTCTCTGTGTGTGTGTATGTGAGGGTGTGTGAATTGAGATCACCACTAGTATCCTATTTGGGCCAGACAAAATTTGGGTCTCAAATCTGACCCGGTTGACATGATGCAGCTAGGGTTTTGATTGGGAAAGATTCATATGGTGTCTTGGCCTTTTTGACGGCCAGATTTCAAACCTGTGTTCGCACATCAATTCACAAGCTAACTATATAGCTAACTATATCTGACGCCATGGCAGAACCATAATATAAAATCTCATCGTCGCTTGGCAGAGTGTACTTGTCTCCATAGCTTACTTACTCGAATGGGTCTGACTGACTACAGGATCCAAGTTGCCTGAGTTTCTCAGGTCATGACTTTCAGAGATCGGCGATCAGATTTTTTTAGTGTTCCAACGATGGCACAGGTGAAACCTAGTGAGCTTTTAAATTGAGTCAAAGCCTAGGTAAAATAGAATCTGATAGTCAAGTTATTGGGTCGCTGCAACTCAAGGTGGACATGGCAATCCGGCAGCCCTAGCCACCACTGATCCACCCAAAGTCGTTGAAATCACAGTGCCTGTAAAATGAGTTAAGAAGCTAGAGACCCAAGAGTATCGAGCCTGTATGTATCTGGTCTGGAACTGGCAATAGGACCCATGACCCAATAGACCCCATTGATATGATTGCAAACTTGATTATCACGACATAACATATCATAGCATGTATATTTTACTAATAATCATATGCTATTTAGGATAAGTATGGTCCCAAGCCCAACACAGCCTTAACAAAATGCGGTTTTACTGCCCCTAATGATACCCACTTAAGCTTCAAGGTTAAACTAAAGAAAATAGAACCATACGATGCCGAATTGCCAATATAATAATATGTCCTTGCTTTAAGCGTAACTAAAGAAAATATTGATTGATAACATGCTACTAGATAGGGATGAAGATGGGTCCAGTCCATGGTGTGCCTGAAATTGGACCCAATATTGGTCTAGGTTAGAGAACCTGTATCCATGTCCAAAATCAAATTAAGATAGACCCAAATACTCATCTGGCTTGCTTAATTACTAGATATAAAGTAGAAGCATACTCTTAATTTTTCAAAATTTGTTAAATGACCTCATTTCCCAAGAATCTAAGCTGCTCATATCGATTATTTAGGTACATTAAAAATATATATTTACTTCAATTGGATTTAGAACCATCCATATAAACAAATATGATTGCCTTCAATAGAATAAATTTCTAGACATGATCAATCCAATGCCAGTTTACGTCTAGTGGGTTGGGACAAAAGCGAGCCACATAAAGTAAGAAAGCCCACAACATGTGAAGGAGAGCTCAATAAATGCGGAGAGAAAGTCCATACAAGTGGGAAGTATAGCCTACACACATATGGTAAGAAAAGCCCACATGCATGGAAAGAGTGGCATGCCCACGGATCAATTTTGGGGTAGCTCGATGACATACAGTATTGCCAATCAACTGCGCATCTCCTTGTCATCACTGTGGCTGGAGTTAATTAATAGATGAAACCATGCACCAATTTTAAAAAATGGGAGCTACAAATTGGTTATGCACTCAATATTCTTACATACATATTTGTATATGGTTGTGGCATCGGATACTTGTGGTTAAAAAGTCATGGATTTGGACTTTGACCGGAACCCAACTTTCATTGGAGTCCATATAATAGACCCAAAATGTATGTGACTGAAAATGGAAGCAAAACATGGAACCATGCCTTCTTTACCCCAAGGTGAAAAGTGAACTTGTTTTGTGCAACTTCTGTTCATAGATTTCTTCACAAAAGAGGAATCTTGCATCCGTATTGTCTCAAAGGAAATTAATATCCTTCCAATTGAGAAAGATCCATTCATCTTTTCCTTTTCTACTACAAAAATGTGTTGCACTGAACAATGAACCAGTGACCTATATGGAAAATTAGAACAATTTTCCCTTTATAGTAGAATCCTTTTTGTTACGTCCCCAAAATGAAATTAGGGTTATGTGAAACTAGTAGCCAATTTAGAAATTTTCCCCATAAGTAAAGCCAATGACTCCTAATTATTTTTCTCATTGGATATTAGGCCGTGGTGAGTTTAGGCCATTCACATTCATTTCAACCTACAAAAGCATTTATGTTCAATCAATACCAATAGAAAATTAGATTTGCATATTTCAAAATCATCATAATAATAATAATAATGGTTCAAATTGCAAATAAAATGAATAATAGTTTATTACAATGTTCAACTAAAGGGTAAAGTCTCCAAAGAGTGATTTATTTAAAAATTGATTTCAAACTAAGTGAGCCACTCTTGTGTTTGACTAGACGGCCTCGTAGCCATAGTTTGCACCTCATCGGCTTCATTAGCTGGCTCAAGCGTTTGAAACACTTCAACCACCGCCTTTTCCTCAACAAAGTTGGGCTTGATACCTATGCACCAATTTAGAAAACAAGATCAACCACAGAAGTGGTAGCAAATGGAACACACATAACTCATAATAATACACTATCAATGTGAGAATAAGATAATGAGATCATAGGAATATATGAACCATATAGATAAAAGGATGCCATGCATAATAGAAGGAACATATACTAAACCCAACTCTACATCAAATGAACAACATTACATTCGCTTAGCATTGAATCAGTCGATGCTCATATGAGATTTATATGTCTTCGGATGCCTCACATCATGTTCCAAATGGTGGATCAAATCTGTCTTTGAATGCTTAGTATCCTATCCAAAGGATCACAATGAAACCAACTGTGCATGAGTGGTAAGCTCATCTTTGGCCCTAAGTCCAATAAAATCATCACAGTGTACTGATATAGTCGTCCAATGACTAGATCTGCATAATAATCTTACACAGCCTTGCACCTTTCTGTGTTGAGACTCAAAAACATGGCTCAATGATTGTTCGACATAGACATTCCATGGTAGTATAAGTGGCTGGCAATAATAGGTATCCTAGCACCACATAGTGAGGGGTTATTCCGATAAAATAATTCACAACACAGCATGAATACCCCTCAAGTAAACAATGCACGGGCCAAATCATCATAATTACTGGTAGAATCTCTAACATGTATGCAATGAGGTAAGTAAACACAAGCTCGATGATTAAGAAATAACTCAACAAACATTCCTAACACTATGACAACAATTCACGCATGCAACAACTACATATAAACCAAGATGAAGTAAGGTTGGGAATTTATTTGTGTATAGCTCAATTCTCACTTCATCTAAGTGTGGTTTGTACCATCATTTGCAAATCATGTCGGTAAGGATACGACTGCCTACTAGTACATTCCTTACCTAAGATAGAGTGGAAGGGAGACCTTGAAATCCAGTTCACACAGGTCCATAAGTTCTTAAAAATTACCAAACATCAACCAAAGATTCAGGGAAGGACACACCCCCAAAACAATCCACATCCGGGCCCTACACAGGTGGTGGCCCACCTAACACTGCTGCCAGGGGGTCTCACCAGCTGTGCACTCCACGCAGGTGGGAAACCACCTCTGTGCGCAACTGCTAGAGGGTCCCCGCCATTCTGCAAGGGGGCCTCACCAATCTGCCAGGGACCCACCCCCTGCCAACTGCACGCAGGTGGGAACTCCCCTTGTGCGCTTCTAACTAGCATACACGATCGTGCCTGAGCAGCAGCGCAGGCAGTTCCTACCTTACACTGGTTTCTGCCCACAGACATTTTATTTTTTTTCTGTAAGCTTTCTTTCCATTCATCAGTAGATCCAGCCCCCTTCCACTCAATCCAATACATCATCGATCTTAAACCAATGGATTCAACCACATCTATCTAGCATCGTCATTCTTTAGAAATTTAAATGGGCATTGAGTATAACCTCTAACCATGATAGAATCCAAGAAAAATGATGTAAATCACCATGATAAATACGTAATCACTTGCATTAGATATGGATAACTGAAAAAGAAGAACACCTAGTTAACTCTCTCGCACACCCCGTGAATCCTAGCAAAGAAGACGATGATGGTGTAAGAATCTCCGGCTATCTAATGGCTTGAAGATGGGTTGGCCAATTGTGAATTGGGGGAGAAAAACAAAGAGACGATGAGATAGGAGTGGGGCTGGTAATGGTCGTGTGGTATAAAGGAAGTATTAGGGTTAAGTACTGGTTTTATAAAAAGGTCGCTATAATTCAGAGAAATTATAAGTAGAGACCTGGTTTGGGTTCTTGGGATTAATGGTTCCAAAATGAGCTCGGATCAGGTTGGGTCTGGGTCAAATTGTTAAATCGCGTGAATATAAATCCACTACCAGATCAGCCCAAAACCCAAAAGAAAACTAAATTAATTATAACGAATCCTAATTAATTAAAATATAAAACAATTAATTTAAATTATATAGAAATTAGATAAAATAATTATCTACAGTACAGAACGTTATATTCCTCCCCCTTTAGAACATTTGGTCCTCCAAATGTCTAACATTTATCAGAAAAAAAATTCAGGTACAACTTTTTCACTCGGTCTCTGAGCTCCTAAGTGGCCTCCCTTGGATTGCGGTGCTCCCACTGAACCTTCACATAGTGAATAGTCTGCGTCTTTACGACTTGCTCCTCCGTATCAATGATTTGCAATGACATCTCAACGTAGATAGCATCTAGTTGAATCTTGAGGGGTTCGTACTGAAGAACATGCAAAGGATTAGCAATGTACTTATTCAGCATCGAGACATGGAAGATGTTATAAACTCCTGACAATTTTGCTGGCAAAGCCAATCTATAGGCTATATCTCCCACTTTCTCAAGAATCTCAAACGGCCCAATGAATTTGTGAGATAGTTTGCCCTTCTGCCCGAATCAGAGTGTCCCTTTGGCTAGTGATACTTTTAGAAATATATGATTGCCCACTACAAACTCAAGATCTCTTCTTTTCAAATCAGCATGACTCTTCTATCTACTCCTAGTAATTTTCAATCTGGCATGAATCTGTTGAACTTTCTCATTGGTATCACGAACTATTGATGGCCTGTGAAAACTCGTTACACTAACCTCCTCCCAACAAGTTGGGGTCCTGCATCTGTGCCCACATAATGGCTCGAAAGGTGCCATACCAATATTGGGGTGGTAGTGGTTGTTGTATGCAAACTCGCAAAGAGAAAGGCTTTTCCACCAATCCTTTTCAAAGTCCAACATATAAGCATGCATCATATCCTCTAGTGTCTAATTGGTTCTCTCTGCCTGTCCATTTATATATGGATGATACGTTGAGCTGAAGTTCAAAGTAGAATTGAGTGCCTTTTGAAATCATGCCCAGAACTTGCTTGGAAACCTCAGAACCTTGTCTAAGATAATTGATACTGCTACACGATGCAATCTGACTACTTCCTCTGTGTGCATATGTGCCAACTCATCTCTAGGTGTCTTCATACTCATTGGTAGAAAATGTTCAGCTTTGGTTTATCTATCCACGATCACCCAGGTACTGTCCTTACCATGAATCATTGAAAGTCCTGATATGAAATCCATCGTGATGTATTCCCACTTCCAATCCAGTACTGTCAACTGCTTCAAAAGTCTTAGGGGTCTCTTGTGTTATGCATTAACCTGCTGGTACACCAAACACCTAGAAACAAATCCCACAATCTCCTTTTTCATGTTATTCCACTAGTAATGACTATGGAGATTTGGATGCATCTTTGTCCTACTAGGGTGTATAGTGAAACGAGAGAGGTGTGCCTCTATCAAAATCTCATTCTTTAACTCCTTTATGTTCGACACACACAATCTGTCCTAATAATACACCACACCATCTATCAACCTGAAGTCTCGCATGCTTGCAATTTGCTCAATCACCCTAAACAAATCTTGATCTTCTAACTGCATGCTCTTGATTCTGCCAAAATCTCTGGCTCCCAGATAAACATATTGGCAATCATCACTCTATCACTAACCAGATGTAAATCAACCCCTAAATCCAGAAATATTTTTACCCAAGACCATTTTGCCTGCAAACATGCATTCCTCACTATTTTTCTGTTAGCGAAGCTGCCACTACATTGGCTTTCATCGAATGGTATTTGATCGGAAAGTCAAAATCCGTAATATATTCCATCCATTAGATCTGCCTTATATTCAACTTTGGCTTAGTGAACAAATACTGAGGACTCTTGTGGTTCAAATGCACTTCAAATCTCACACCATATAGATAATACCTCCACATTTTAAGTGCCAAAACTACTGCTGCAAGCTCAAGATCGCAACTGACTTACCTTTTCTTGTGTTCCTTAAGTTTTCTAGATCCATAGGTGATAACTTTTCCATCCTGTATGAGCACTCATCCCAAGCCAACTCATGAAGCATCTATGTAAATCACAAACTGACCACTCTCTAACAGCAGTGTAAGTATAAGAACTATAGTCACTGGGTTTTCGCTTCTTGAAAACTTGTTTCACACTCGTCAAATTGCACAAAAGGCACATTTTTTCATGTTAACTTTGTCAATGGTGCTGCAACCGTTGAAAATCCTTACAGAAATCTCCTATAATAACTAGCCAAACCAAGAAAACTACGTATCTCTGACACTAACATGGGTCTCTGCCAACTGACAACTTACTCAATCTTCGTTAGATCCACTGCCAAACTCTCTCTACTAATGATGTGGCCGAGGAAAGACACCTGCTCTAGTAAGAACGCATACTTACTTAATTATGCATAGAGCATGTGATCCCTTAGAGTCTACAATGAAATTCTAAGATGGCTCTCATGTTCCTCGTGAGATTTGGAGTACACTAACACATCATTGATGAAAACCACTATGAACTAATAAAGAAGCAGAGCGAAGATCTTATTTATCAAAGCCATAAAACTCCTAGAGCATTCGTTAGTCCAAATGGCATCATTAGAAACTCGTAATGGCTATATTTGGTTTTGAACGTTATCTTCTGCACATCCTGCTCTCTGACTCTCAGCTGATGGTATCATGATCTCAAGTCTATCTTCGAAAAGAACTCGGCTCCCTGTAGCTCATCAAACAACTCATCGATCTTAGGTAATCGGTATTTATTTTTTATCATGACCTGATTGAGCTGCTATAGTCGATGCACATCCTCATGAAGCCATCTTTCTTCTTTTCAAATAAAACAGGTGCTCCCCATGGTGATTCACTAGGCCTTATGAAGCCTTTATCTAGCAAATCTTGTAGCTGAATTTTCAATTCTTTCAACTTTGCTGGTGCTATTTTGTAAGGAGCTTTTGAGATCAATGCTATCCCTGGAGCTAGCTCAATGGTGAAATCCATCTCTCAAATCAATGGTAAGCTTGGAATATCATCTGAAAAGACATTCGGAAACTCACAGACTATAGTTATCTCTGATACATGCCCCACCACCTTAGACTATTTATTCTCCATGATAAATGACAAGTAAGCTTCACAGTCACTCCTACGCTTACTGTCTGCACTCAGGGCTGAGATCCTACTCGTAGGAATCCGTTTCCTCTACCCAATAAACTCAACACTGTCTGATTTGATTGTCAACTTGATAGTCTTGTTGAAACAATCCATCACTACATAGTAAGTCCTCAACCAATCCATGCCTAAACTGACAATGAAGTAATTCATCATCATTAGTACTAAATTTCCTAGAAGAATAAACTCCCCCTATCTAGACTCAAACACCTGGGAAGTACTAATGACACCTAGCCTGCCTGCCTTACCACAAGTGTTTTTAATGATAAAGCACAATCTAAACGTGCTATCTCCCCATGCAAATGCTTAGCAAAAAAATATGAGAAACAAAAAAAAGGGGTGGGAGGGGGGGGGGGTGTGCCAGAATCAAACAACAACCTAGCTTCTACTTCTAAGTTAAGAATAGTTCCTTCTATGCACTCCCTAAAAGCATCATATCCTTATGTGTGACTGTAAAAACTCTACCAACCTACTGTGGCCTATGTTGCTAACCCTGTCTTGGTCTCTATGGCTTTTGCTAACCCCTTTACTATTGCTGAAACCTTTGCAACCCTTGGCCTTATTGATGTAGATTCTACCACTGCCCCTATTGGGCTATTGTTCTCTATTGTTGCTCTAAACTCCTTGCACTACCTCCCACGCCAAAGTATGCTCTCAACCTCTATTGGGACAATCACTGGTTTTTTGCCCTGGCTGTCCACAATAGAAGTAAAGTCCTATACCCCCACCAACACATCTCTATTAGGTGGTTGTTCCCGCACTGGGCACATCATAGTTTCCTCATACCTTTAAATAGCTGCCCTTTTCTATTGTGTTTATCCTATAAACTAATTTTCTACCTGTCAATTTTTATCCCTAATTGAACGACCTCCTCGTCCATCCGTTTTACCATGCTCTCAAGCCAATTTGCACTCCTCATATAGTCCTGAAATGTTAGTATTTCCATATCCCTACTTTTGCTGAAATACAACCATTCATACCCTTAAGAAAACTTTGACTTTTTTTTTCTAATGGACTGATATGGGAAGGTGCATATTTAGACAGTTGGGTGAACTTTGTCTTATATTGTTGTACAATCATGTCACCCTGCTTCAGATTCTTAAACTCTTCCATTTTCTAACCTTAAAGATACTTAGGCACGAATTTGTCTATAAATTCTTTCGTGAATGTTTTCCAAGCATCTACCTCTAGTACTATATCTGCTTGCACTATTGCATTAATTGAATCCCACCATTATTTAGCTACACCTCTAAACATGTATGTAGCTAACTAAACCTGTTAAATGCTCGTACACCTGAATGCTGTGAAAATTTGCTCAAAAGGATCAAGGAAGTCATCTGCTGCCATCGGATCCTCGATGCCATGGAACTATGGTGGAATCTCTTAATGAACTTATCGAAGATATCATTGGGATCCACTTCCCTCGACGATATGGTAACTTGCACTGACTGTCCTGCCCCATTTGTATCTGCCAAAAGTTGAGTTTGAAATAATGATCTGTCAACATCTACTTGTGCTTTCTCAGCAGCCCTCTCTACATCTACTCTAGCTCACTTGACAGCCTCTCTTCTCAATTTTACTGCCTATCAGTAGCCCTTTGGCTTTCATGCTCTCTCTGCATAATTGCTTGATTGTTTTGAGCTTGCATGAAGGCCTACAAAAGCTGCATGAATCGCTCGTTTGAAGTTAGCGAATTATCTCCATTAGACTGCAAATGGGTAACTCTCTAAGACGTGAACTGTAAAATAGTTGGAAATGGTTAGTCTCTATTAATCCAATTCTAGTAAAAAAATCTATAGACTTTAAAAAAATGAGTAAAATATGCCTAACAAAATCAGAAGCTCACACACGTCCTATGTTTCTATCCACTTTTAGTTTTCTAGAAACATGCAAGTCTTTGATACCAACTATCACGTCCCCAAAATGAAACTAGTGTTACATGAAATTAGGAGCCAATTTAAAATTTTTCCCTGTAAATAAAACCAATGAATCTGAATTATTTTTCTCACAAGATCTTAGGTTGTGGTGAGTTCAGGCCATTCACATCATTCAAACATGTGGAAGCATTTACATTCAATCAATACCAATAGAAAATTATATTTGCATATTTCAAAATAATAATTTTAATAAAGGTTCAAGTTGAAAATAAAATGAATAATTGTTTATTACAATGTTCAACTAAAGGATAAAGTCTTTAAAGAGTGACTTATTTAAAAATTCATTTCAAACTAAGTAAGTGACTCCATGCGTACTAGATAGCCTCGTAGCCATAATCTGTTCCCCACTTGGGTTCATCAACTAGCTTAAGTGTTTGAAATGCTTCACCCTCCACCTCCTCCTCTACAAAGCCGGGTGTAAGATCCCAACCTTGAATTTAGGGTCAAATTCTTAATTAATCATGTTTTCTCCTTAATTACCATCTTGTTAGATTAATTGGATTAATTAAGTAGATTAGTGGGACTGAGCATGTGATTCATTATGTTGCATCATCTCATCATGTCACTAACACTAATGCCCATAAGGCCCCATAAGACAAGGTTATATCTCTCAAGAAAGCCCCTTGACCCTTTGTTGTAAATTTATCAAAAGAATAGGCTTGCTTGTAATTTCTAAAAATTACCATAGTTATAAAAAGACCCACTTCCCAAAGCAAGGAACCATAGTACCTCTTAGATATTAAAAAAAAAAACCCCCAAGGCCCCATCTCCCTACCTTGTCCCCCCTTTTCATCCATCATAGAGAGAGTGTGAGAAAGCTGATATTTTCCATTAAGAAACTCCACCATCACCTTCTCCATCTCCTTGCACCTTACCTAGTATTTGTTTGGAGAAAAAAGACCTCATTTGGATGTTTGGGTAGAGAAGAACTTTGCTAACATATTTCCTAAGGTATAGACTCAATCCTTCTTGAAGTTTGTTCCAATGATTGCCTAAAGAAAGTCCTATTCATTTCATGCATCTCATTATGCTTTACTTTTTCTTATGCATTTATGCTTAGGAGTGGTTTTGAGTAAAGGTTTAAGGATTTCACCTCTTGGAGCCTGGTTTTGAGCTAAACAGTTCGCTAAGGCAAGTATAAAAGAGTCCCAGATTGGATGCATGATTAAATCTTAATTATACAAGCTATTTATGTGCTTATTGATGTTCTTACAGCTCATTAAATGCTCTATGTTGTAAGTAATGGCATAAAAAATTGATGTTAATGAATAGGTTGTGAATGAATGGTGGATTGGGAAAAATCCAATGATTGAAAGTAATGGTTAAATGAATGAATGAGAAATTAATGCCATGTGATGAAATAAGGGATTTATGGTAATTTATTGCACGTGAATGTAAAGGAGAAATAAGGGATTTATGGTAATTTATTGCACGTGAATGTAAGGGAGAAACAAGGAAAATGAGTAGAAATCGGAAAATATCAACTGCACAGATGAGGACATACTCAAGCACATTCTCAATTCCGCTTGAGCGTGACCTAGGAACATCCTGTTAAATTTTGACTTTTATCAAAATAGGTGCTTAGGCTCGAGTGCACCTCAAACATGTACTCCTCTGCTTAGCCCGCTTAAGCGCATGCTCAATTGTGCTCAAGCACGCATGGCTGACAAGCCCAATTAATTTCTTTTAAATGCAAATTAATTCTTATGGAGTTTAATCTCGACTAGACTACACTAATCAAATGACTGTAGGCTAATACTGAGCTTACTGTTGTGGGGGGGGGGGGGGGGGGGGGGGGGGGGGGGTTTCAAGCTATGCCTTAGACTCTAGAAATACCTTTATGACTTTGTAGAGTCATACCGATGGTTACCATTCTTCAATAAACTTGACCAATGGAATAAATTAACATAACAAGGAAAGCGAAGAGCTGTCATCCTTCATTGTTAGATGTACTTGTTGTTCTAAAGTCATACCACTTGTGAAGGGGCATAAGGATCCAATGTCCATCTCTTATACAATGCAATGATAAGAAATGGTAGTACTTGACATTGAGGATCTTATGATTATCCAAGTTGGAAGGCTCAGGACATGAGGCATCGTAGTATAGGATTGGCTAGTAATACATCATTAAACCATAATAAATGGACATTCATGCATCTTGTTCATTTACCTTCATGACACTAACACAAAATTCACTTTTTCTTATGAAGAAACTGCACTGGGAAAAGTTACATATGCGTTGGCAAAGACTATTGCTAACGTAGGACATTGCATAGCAATTCTACTTCTGAAGTGACTTTTCTCGATTCCAGGCATGTGTTGGCAATACTTTTTCCAATGCAATGCCTTGCATTAGAAATACTTTTTCCAACACCATTTGGCATTAGGAAAATATTTTTTAATAAATCATATATTAGACTTGTGCTGATGCATTAATTTGTCAGCAATACTTTTCTCGATGCCAATATGCGTCGAGAAAATATTTATAAAAAAAACATTTATTAGGCTTTTGCCGACATATTAATGTGTCAGTAAAAACCATTTTTGATGCTAAATTGGTTGTCAAAGGTCTTAAATTTGAATGAATTTATTTGTTTTTTCCGTATTCCCACAAATTTTAATCTGTCAACCTGTACCAACCAATTACAATCTATACCTACCAATTCAAGAAACTCAACCATGTATATTTCAATATCAAACGACCATCCAACAAACAAACTTAGTCCAAACAATTAATCATTTCACCATATATACAATACATCTAAGAACCCATCATGAGTACAACACATCAATTGTATAGAATTTAAGCTAACAAATATTACAAAGTACCAATATTATAGTACAATATCTAAGAACCACAAAGTATATTCAAGAACTAATATCTAAAAGCCATAAAGAACAAGGTATCAACATACAAGAGCCACAACCATATTATCCCTGCTTGAGTTGCCAATTAGACCATTATAGCCTTAAGTGTAGCCTATTTCATGGCCTGCGCAACTATGACGCTAGTTTGTTTAGCTTGGGCCTTGGCTTCATCAACTATTTGCTACTTCAAGTTGCTCACCGCAACTGCACTTGAGGCTTCCATGGAAGATGATGTCAACTTCATACAAATCCTGAATCCCATTAAATAGCCTGACCTCCTCCCAAGCACATTAGCAGCTATCTCCCCCTAAGTCATCGAGGATATGACTATGGGCTGCAATTGTGCGGCTATCTTCTCCACTAACTACGTCTATCATTTTTTAAGAGGTAGGCCTATTAGAACTAAGAAAAGAAATAGTTTTAGGATTTTACAAAACCAATTTCAATATATATATGTGATGTTAGCTCTCTGTCTCATCCACCTAATTTTTCTTGTTCTTGCTTCAGTGGGTGTCCTTGTAGAAGTCCGAGAAGGCGAGCTCCTATCCGCTATCTACTACCTATCATTACATTACATTGATTGGTAAAACCTCAATTGAATATTAATAGCTTAGGACACAACTAAAGATTTTTAGAGGTTCACTTATAATGATGGACATGGTTGCTTGAAACGATTTGGACCCACATATATATGGTTGGTGGTCAATGCCTTTCGACTATCTCGGACTTTCTTTGACCTTTTCTAGAAAAGGAAAATAAAGGAATAACAAAATGGATCGGTAATATGTATATATATATCAGTAATTGATATTAAAAAAATTGAAATTACCTTACACAGCTTTCAATCTCCCAAACATCAACCACTGTAGCCAAATAATCATTGTCACATTGTGGAAGTGGATGATTCTTAGATTAGACACCCCATTATCCAATAAAGTAATATATTATGCGTGCAACTCACACTTCCAATCCCTGAACCGTCTCTAGCACTTCTCCCTCGGGCTTGCGCTGTTGGTCGAATTGTTAATATCCCCATAATCAAACTTCAGCTGCAAATGCAATCATAAAGACACAAATAATAAACATTAAACATTAAATGCTATAAGCATTTAGTAAATTATAATGTCCGTATCATACTAATTACAATCACCTTCACTCTCTGTAGGATTGCGTCCCTAATCCCCTATGGAATAGTTTCCCATCGAAAGTCCCTAATAGGTGCACTCTGACGAATCTCTTTTCTGAGCTCCAGTACAAAGGAAGTGGCATGTAGTCCCTTTGCAATCTCTGTTGTTGTTTTCCTGGACATGAATAATCTCTGCAACCTCGATATAATCAAAAATTAATGCTGAAACTTTAAGGGATTTTCTTACCCCAACCTTCTTTGGTCCTGTACTTGTCATCTCCACATATAGGGCATTTCTCTAGGTGTGTGGTCTCTTTCCAAAAGGGTGTGTAATCATACCGACATACATCGATGAGCTCATATCCCAAGTCCTAGTAGTACCTGTTTGATCCTTTGTTTGGAGTTGATGTGAATATGCATTCAAAATGAAACACATTTCCTTCAATTCTTACTGTTTTGCTAAATTAATTGAATCTTTGGAATTTTGCTTTTACTTCTTATCTTATTATAACATTGAATTGCAAATTTGAATATAACATGTGAATATCTTTTAAATGTTGATAGAACATATGTAATTTGTGTAAAATATACCTACTATGATTGACAAAAAGCAGCTACTATCTTGAAGAAGAATATTATCACACATGAAAAAGGCCAAACCCAAAAAGATAAACTTCGTAGCAATTTCAAGCACAAGAGTGAAAATCTTTGTTCTCCCTACAAAAATCCACAATTGTCCTCTAGTAATTTCCACATTCTCTTCACTCAAAATATTAAAGAAAGGAAAGAGAGAAAACAAAAATCCATGCCCAATCAAATAATCTCGATCACCATATCTAAAACCTCTTATCTTACACCATCAATCATCAAACTTGCAACAGACTTCCAAAAACCCATGGCAAAGAAGAAAATAAGAATTACTCACTAAAATACAGAACTCAATAAATAAATTGCAAAATCCAACCTCTGCAGCCGAGGCAATAAGACTAAGATGATGTTGACATAAGTATCATACTAAATACAGTATTAAGCAAATAAACACTCCAAAATGATGTGTAAGCCGCAAGCTTTGTAGAGCTTACTATAGTCCACATAATGTTTTAAGAAAGCCCACACAACAAAAACAAGATCTCATCTTTATACAACCCTAAGTTCTTGGTTGATATCATAACTACCCATTCTCCAAATTATTCAAAGCTACTTTGATATTGGCTGCATCCATACACAACCTAAACTTCAAAAGGCTGTAATACCAATTGGATTCATGGTCAACCTAGATAACAGTAATACATTTGAATTCTTAAGTTGTTTTTATCATGTGAATCCAAATCCTTTAGTTATTTTTTGGTATTGATTACTATATGAGGTAAATTTTGTAATACCCCATATTTGAAATTTGGCTCTTACTTGGGCATGTTGGCAAACACCTTACCCACATTGTAATAAGCATACAATAGTAGCACACTTTCACAAACCTAACACTTTCACTAGATAGTATGAATGCATTGGATTAATAAGTCCTTAAAAATGCATATTTTCATATCATTTTCGGCCAGTTTAAGGACTTATTGATTTAAAGAGCTTCATTTAGCGTGTTATAATGGTTTCATGTATTTTAAAATTATTTTAGTATTTTTCTGCATAAATTGCTTAAAAAATCACTTTTTTTACATGGAATGTGAAACGGACCATTTTTGGAAATCTATTTTTGGAAAGCTTTGTGAAAATTATTTTTCTCATTAAATAGTCAGATTTTCATCATCATTAGTTCATTCACATTCAATCATAAAAATGGTGTGCATGTTCATTGTCATTTTATGAGAGATGGGCCTACAGGTATGCATTTGTGATCTTAGGGTTAAAATTGTCATTTCACATGGAATTCATTTCTTTTCTTGTAGAAAATTGATGACATCGGTCCCATTTTCAAGAATTGAGGCAAGATAATTTTTTTTCAAAAGAAAGGAGAGAAGAATTGAAGAGAGGAAAGAAATTTAAAAAGAAATGCACATTTAGCTTCATGGTCCCACACATATTCACGTGTGTGAGGACATACTTGTGGGACGTCCAATTTGGGGTCCATCTAATTGCTACACATTTCAAGATATTTTCAAGAAAATTTGAACAAAATGCCATCAAAGATGACGAAGGAAAGCCACATAAGAGTTACGAAGGAAAGCCACATAAGAGTTCTTCCTTGAAAAAAAGTAGAAATTGAAAAAGAAAAATATATATATGGCACACACAACATGATTTGGTTCAGATTTTGTTACAAAAGAAAAGCAAAAAATCAAGGAGAATTATATAAGAATATCTCTTTAATTTTCAAGCCAAGAAGGAGAATCTTCCATGGAGGGAAAGTTAACAACACAAAGGACAAAGGAGGAAGTTCTACACCTCATGTGGGCCATGTTTGATTTCAAGTGAGGATATTTCTCTCAAATATCTCTCAAAGAATCCCAATGCAAGGTGGCAATCACAAGAATGGAAAGAAGTATCAAAAAAGGATTCCAAAGAAAGGAAAAAAAAAAGAAAAAAAAATCCTAAGTGGAATTCATGCCCAAGCCTTTTCATACATCCAATTGTTTTTTCAATTTCAATTATTTTTAAGATTTTATCATATCAAGTGAGAAAGGAAATTTTGGAATTTTAAAAACTATAAATAGGGCACGTTTGTGATAGTTTAAAGCATGGAAGAATTACCTACCTCCTACCTCTAGATTTCCTGTACTCATCTCTCCCCCTCCTGTCTCTTCATCTCAAGTCATCAAGGAAGTTTAGCCCTAAAACCACACCACAAAACTTGAAGATTCAACTAGAAGGAGAAATTCTTTTCCATCCAAGTATGTGTAATCTTTTTATTTAAATTCTTTTATCTTTTGTAAAGAATTGCCATGCTAGTTCAATAATATTAATCTTATTATTCTTCTTATTCTTATGGTTGTTTCTATTGCTTGATTTGTGTTTTCTTGTTTGGATTGATGACCCAAATTTAAGATAGCATAATTAAAGTAATTGATAGACTGGGATAGAGGGAGGATTTTGAGAGAATATTCATGCTAATTTTACCACCTTTGATTTTTGTTTCTACCACCTTTCACTTCTATTGAACCACCTTTAAATTTCAGCTTCTACCAACTTTGATTTCCTATTTTCACCACCTTTGATTTCAAGTTCACCAGCTATGAATCTCAGCACACTACATTTATTTTTCTACACTTTCTTTTTATTTCCTGCACACTTTAACTTCACAATCTTTGCTAGAATTGTTCACTGTTGAAACTTCCATTAGGTTCATGCATATTTTTGTTTTTTTCAAATCATGCTTTAGGGTGTTGATCATGGAACTTTAGAAATCACACTTGAATATTTGAATCTTATGTGTTTTAAAATTTTGAAAAATAGTCCATAAATCAAAACAGATCTGAATTTGTCATGGCCGATTTGTGCACTTCATTGTGTGAATGATTTTTTTTTTTCATAGTTCTTTTTGTTGCCAAAAGTGAATTAGAACTTGGAAATCAGGTTTAAGGATAACCTAATAACAATCCTGATTTTGTGCAGAAATTAATCTCAAAAGGGTTCATATTGGATGAATTGTTAAAAAACAGATCTTCACATGTTTATACCAATTGAATGCCTGATGTTTACAACAATTTTAAACCTGAAATCAGAACTAAAATATCATTAAAAGCAGTCCAAAATCAGTTCTGAAATAGTGATGGAAGCTGGCCCTTATTCAAGTGATTGTGTGGTATATTTCTGAATTGTTTAAACTACTTTTAAGAATTGGATTTCTGTGCTTAAAAAGATTGAAGTTTCAAATCTGGAATTAGTATGAATCAGTGATTTAAAACAAATTTTTGATGTACTAAGACACGTTCATCAAATTCATACATCATACCATCACATGTGCCAATTCACCACACTAAAACTAGAATACATGTTCATGCATTGGTTAAATTGTTTTTATAAAGTTGAATCTTCATTGTTCTTGCATCTTGTTTACCTTAGAAAATTTAGATTTCAGATTTGCATTCAAATTTTTTTTAAGTTTATCATGTTTGAATTGATGCATTTTTAAATTAAGAAGTTGCATTGTTTGGTTCATATTTAGAAGTTGCCTAACCTATGATAGATTCCAATTGTTATTCTTAAATCCACTAACTTTCTAATTTAGACCATTTTAAATTTGATTTGGACTTGAAAATCTTTTGTTTTAGAAAGTGCTTCATTTAGATTTTTAACTAACTAAGAAAAAAAAAAATTTTGCACTTTTGTTGAATTAGTTTCTAACTTTGTTTAGTTTTTATTTTAGTAAGTTTCTAATTTTAGTTTTCTTTTATGGGAAGTTCTAATGTGTGTTTTATTCTGTAGCAACTTTAGTTTTTGTCTTTAGGAAGTTTTAGATTTAGAATTTCTAATTTAGGAATTTTTATTGTAATTGTTTAATTCTTAGAAATGAATGTATTTGTTAGATTTTAAATTAGGTTAGTTTTAGAATTTTATTTAGGCATGTGACATGTTGAAAACATCTTAAAAATATTGGTCCCTGTGGAATGACCTGGTCTTACCAATTTATTACTACATCACAGCCTTGCACTTGGAGTTGACAAAGATGGACCCAAAATCCAGCCAAGGTGGATTCGACCAATGATTATTAGCCCAAGTCCACACTGGGGATCTTAAATCCCTTGGTATTTATACTTTCATATTCATCCCACTTGGATTCCAAGGTTATTTGCACATATAAATGAGATCATTCTTATGCATGGCATGTCAAGGGTTCCTAGAATAGAAAAAAAAAAGGCCTAGAATCAATGGATAGAATCATGCATAAACAGTAATTTTAGAGAAGTTTACTTGCCTCTTGTCAAAATCAAAGCAATCTCCTTGTACTAGGACAAAGCCCTAACTTGATTTCGCCAACCCCACAAGTTTCCCACGAATCGGATAAAAGAGATAACAAAAATAGAAAATAAAAGAACAAGAAAGAGGGGTTGACTTTGTGAGAGAAGGCCAACAAGAAGGAAAAGAGAAATGCCACTAGGAGTGGGGAAGAGCTTGGCCAAGAGAGAGGAGAGTGAATGTCAAGGGGTAGACAAGAAGGAATGTCAAAACCCGTCTTGGGTTTTTTGGAGATGTGCACACAAAAACCAAGACGATGTGGAAAAAGGAGACCAATCTTTTTTCACTTAATGTGATTCACGAGAAAACTCGTGACCATAGTGGTTTAAGGCCTCTAAGAATGAATCCAACCCATTAATTTAGATGTCTTGATACTAATTAATTCCAACACTTTTTTTTATTAGATTTTACATTTTTGCTCTTTAAAATGCCGCAGTCCCTACTATAGGGGTACTTCTCAGCTAAACTGGGTCAGTCCCACTTAAATTATGGACTAACCCACATTTTTCAACCGAGATCACAAATAACTCGAATAGGTCCCAATTGGATCCCACTGAAGGCCAATCAACTAAATTAACTAAACAAAAATTTTATTAAATCTCTCAAACTAAATAAAATTTTCAACTGAAGGCCACACTAGGGCCATAGTGTATTTACTCAGCTCTCCTTGGACCTGAAGGGATTATTCTGGCTCAAAGGGCAAGGACACTCGCCGTTAGCAAAAAATGATATTTAAAAATATTTAAGTATTTTTATAGTGCAAAGGGCTACATTGTTAGATTTGTAAATTAATCAGGTGGGGCATAAGCTATTTAAATTTTCTTTATTTAAAGACCAAAAAAAAAAACAAGAAAAAAAGGGAAATCATGTGTAAACCACACATAGTTTACACTGATCAATCTTGCAACTAATCATACTTTGATTAGAGTAAAGCTTGGGACAATGTGAATTCAAGAGGGTGTTCTTTTAGCACATTTGAATTTAAGATGGGTTCACTTGATTTATTTAAATGAATGTGCATGTAGAATTCTCTTCATTAGGTTTGGACTGTCTTAAGGAGACATGAGGAGTACACATGTGCACTTATGATAAAGTGCCTTTTACTCTATACTCTTTTGATAAAATATCTTTTAACTTTACACTAATTGCCCAAATACTTATAAAGTAATCCACTCACTCGTTTTTAGGGGGGAAATAGAAGGGGAAAATGAAACTTTTTTGGGCTTGAACCTTGGGCTGAGTCTTACTAAATCCAACCCAACTTGTCAGGAATAGATTTTTTCAAAAACAAAAAAAAAACAAAAAAAAAAAGAAAACCCCTTCCCCAACACATAACATGCGTCAAGGTTGTAGAATAATTTCAATAATTGTCATCATTATCATCATCATCATCATCAAAGCCCTATCCTAACCATGCTGGAGTAGGCTATATGAATTTTGTTTCTCCATTTCATTCTATTTTGAGTCAAATACTTAGATAAATTAAACTTTTTCAAATCTAATTCAATAACCTCCATCAATGTTTGCTTTGGCCTACCCCTACCCCTACCTCTGGATGGGCCATCCACCTGTATAGCAAAACTTCGTCTCACTGGTGCCCTTGTCGACCTACACTCAATATGCTCAAACCATCTTAAACGGGTTTCTCTAATCTTATTCCTTACTGGTGCTACCCCTAAATGCTCTAGAAAGCACTCATTTCTAATTTTATTTTTCCTAGTTTTACCACACATTAAGCTAACATTCTCATCTCCTCCACATCCATCTTATGTATGTGTGTCTTCTTAATTGGTCAACATTCTGCTCTATATGTCATAGCTGGTTTCCACTGTCCTGTAAAATTTACTTTCAATTTCGTTGGCATTCGTCTATCACAAAGCATTCAAGAAATTAGTCTCTACTTCAACCATCCAGCTTTTATCCTAAGTTCAACATCTTCGTCAATCTCCCCATCTTTACTAATCACCAAGCTCAGATACCAAAAAAAATCCTTACATAGTATTTTACGGGTTTTAATTTTAACAATAGTTTCAACACTTCGTATATGTCCACTGAAGTTGCAATCCATAGTTTCTATCTTTGTATGACTTATTTTAAAGCCTTTGGATTATAATGCCCCCTGCCCTCTCTTGAGTTTTGTATTTACACCATCTCTTGATTCATCCACTAATACTATATTATCTACAAACAACATACACCATGGTACTTCTTCTTAAATATATACAGTTAACTCATCCATAATCAATACAAAGATATAAGAGCTTAAGGCTGATGCCTGACATAAACTTATAGTCACAGGGAATCCACCTGTTTCTCCACATGTGGTTCTCACATTTATTACTACTCCTTCATACATATCTTTAAAATTTTCAATTTAACCTCTAGGGACATTCTATTTCTTTAAAACCCACCAAATTAAATCCTTCAATACCCTATCATAAGTTTTTTCAAAATCGATAAACACCATGTGTAGATTTTTCCTCTTTGCTCGATATTTTTCCATTAATTGCCTAAGTGAAAAGATAGCTTCCATAGTTAACCTCCCTAGCATAAAACCATATTGATTTTTAACAATCTTGGTCTTTCGTCTAAGTCTTTGCTCTATTTGTTAGATTTTGTGGACTCAATCCATCAGTTGATGTAATAAATTGATTAATTTTTTTATTTATCAATAAAATCATGCTTTGCTTTCATGAGATGAGTGTTATTTTACTAATTCATGCACATGACCAATACATATGACATAATGGTTCATGAGTTGAACCGGGTCCCATTAGTGTATTAGATGTGATATATGTGCATGGATGAGATCCACACGCGGGAGATATATGTCACAAATCTTATACTTAAATAGCTTCACAACCAGTAATGAGACTGGGCATCTCATTTGATAAGGTTGCAGCACTTTGATCACTATGAAATAGTGTGATTTGTCTTGATCATCAGAATGTAAGATTCTGGATCACGGTGCTGGTACATTGGATGTATTGAAGGACCATGAGATGCACCTTATGGAATTCCGTCTCAATAATAATGTATGCTCTCATAATTCCCTAGCAATAGGCTCTCAATCTTGAGACATTGATGAACTCAAGTTTCTATCTATTCATTTGCTTTGAGTCACCAATGAGTGAGGCCGACTGTAGGTTAACACCTCGGTGTCTTGGGTATGTGGTAATAGAACTGTGGGAACGTTGAATGATCAAGATGGAATCTATCTCTATTATCCCCTTGTGCCAATTAATGGATTTGTCATTAGTAAGTGCGCATCCATCTCAATTAAGAGTTAATTGGATGGTACTGATGATTACTGTGAATAATTGGGGCTCAAGGATAATAAGATGTGGAACTTAGATTGGAAGAGACGGATTTATTCCAATTGATCCACGGATATTGATAGAGGGGCCTACTTGTGGTAATTGGGAAGTTTAGGGTCTTCATTGTAATTTATTCCTAAGACTGGAGTGCAATTGCATTTATATAGTGGTGTTATTTGCAATTAACTGAGGGCCCGGATTGCACATGAGATGTGGGGTCGCGGTGTTCCAGTTGGAGCCAGCTTTTCAATGAATCCTAGTGGTCCCCACGCTAGCCCAAGTTATTGGAAAATATTAATCCGACTCGAACTCTAGAAAGAAGGGATAAGAAAGGAGAAAGTTGCTAATTGCTTGGGAAGTAAGACTTCTATTTCAATTAGGCTAGGACGAGATTTGAAAGTTTGTAAAATCTCCTTGGACGTCCAAAAGAGTCTCTCTCACGCCCAAAACCCTTTCGTGCAAGAGTTGCACGAGTTACTCTCTCCTTCTTTCTTCTAGTTCCTTGGAGTTTCGAGTTGGGATTTCTCCTGAAGATTCCACCATTCTTCTTGAGAAAAGAAATCCAATTCGGGTCATAGCGTGGAAGGCTAAGAGATGTTGAAGAAATCCATTAGAGCACTGCGGATCTCCAAAGATATGATCTACTTTTTGCATGTCGTAGATTATTATGGATGTTTAGTGCTGGTAGAATATTTACTGTACATGGTCACGAGATTGAGGGTAATGCATCCTGGATTGGGTTTTGGTCTTATGGATAGTTGATCCCTGTGTCAAGTGGGTCAAAAGTTTTGAAAATCTATCCACGAGACCCACCTACTTCCAACACTATTATTCTCTCCCATAACTTCATAGTATGACTCATAAGTTTAATCCCTCGATAGTTGGTACAATTTTGTATATCTTCCTTATTCTTATATATAGTGACTACAATGCTCCTTCTCCATTCATCAGGCATTTTCTTTGTTACAAGTATCTTATTGAATAATCTACATAACTAACTCACCCCAACCTCTCCTAAGCATTTTCATACCTCTATCAAAATATCATCTGAAACTGTAGCCGTTCATATCTTCATTCGCTTCAATGCTTCCTTCACTTCTACCACTCTAATTCTATGGAAAAAGTATGCTCAAGTATTGAAGTATTCTCCTTAGTTTTTGTATTCCCCCATATATTTTTCATTTAAAAGTTTGCTAATTCTTGTTTCCTTTCTTTAATATTGTTGTCCTTCACCAAAACATTTTCCTTATTGTCCTTGATACGTTTGACATGATCTAAGTCCCTACTTTTCTTTTTTCTTATTTTTACGAGCTTAAAAATATCCTTCTCTCCTTCTCTTGTTTCCAACCTATTATAGAGGTCATCGTATGCTTTGAACTTTGCAATACTTACTACTTTCTTAACTTCTTTCTTTGTTTTCTTATATAGCTCAAAATTTTTCATACTCTTAGTCCCTAGTCAAAATTTGTAGCAATGTCTTTTCTCTCAAATAACTTATTGAACCTCCACACTTCACTACCATATTTTTTTATTAACATGTCTCTTTCCTTTTGATTTTCCACGTACCTCCTTTGCAACCTTCTTAATATAATTAGTCATTTGATTCCACATTACTGTAGTTTCTCTTTAAAGATTTCATTCTCCTTTCTCAATTATTTTGTTCTTAAATATATTGCTCTTTCCCTCTTCAAATCTCTCCATCTTGTTTTAGGGCCCATTTGTTTATTACCGCTCTCTTTCTACTTCTAATGCAGATATCTAAAACTCTAAGCTTATGTTGTATGGTCAAACTCTTTTCTAGGATAACTTTGCAATCTTTACAAACTAATCGGTCTTGTTTTCTAACTAGAAAAAAGTCTATCTGACTCCTATTACTCTTACTTTTATATGCAATTAAATACTCATAATTTCAGTAATTTTCAATTTGGAAATTTGTTTTTCCTGATGAACATTATGCATCGGAGAAAATAAATGCATGTTTGTAAAACTCCAAGTGCAGAGTTGCTCGATGTAGTAATATCCCAGTAAATACAGGGTAGAATCCATAAGGAGCAAATATAATTAGGTCCTTTCCAACTTAACAAAAGGCTAAACTAATGAAATAAATGATTCCTTATTCTAAAATCAATCATAAACATATTCCTACATCCTAATCAATGCAACAATGCATTATATGCATGAATGACTCAATCTTAGAAAATCAAAATACTAAGATGCATGCTGAAATTCTTCTAAGTGTGAAACTACTTGTATACAGCCCCTTTTTTCAGGCTCTGTACAACTGACCTAAAATGATATAAACCTAAACTTAATAAATGAAATCTAAACCTTAATGATGCATGTTTCAAACAAAACAAAAGAAATCAAAAAAGAATATAAAACGAAGAAAATATGCATGAATGAAGACGACCAATACAATCTAAAACTGCAAAATTTTTGCACACGGGTAATCCGTCAACTTTGTATTCTAGCCCTTTGTTTTTCAACATTTTGAATTTATTTTCATTTGACACTCAGGGACTTGAAATTAAACCTAACAAAGTTTAATTATACCAATTATCACATAAAAATTCAATGATTTGATAGGCTAATCAACTCCAAATTTTCGGATAAAAACCTGCCCTACTGCAAAATCTATTTGTAGATTGTTTTACTAGTATGTGTTTAAGCCACTGAAAATCTAACTTCCCAAAATCTTTTTTCTTTGAATTTTTTATGGTTTAAGTTTATTTCATTAATCAACAATTTCTCCAAACTTCAAGGAAAAATAGTATCACTAATTAGAGTTTTAAATTGCCAAGATTCGAACTAAAAGCACCACTTTATGCTGTCCTTTTGCCCAATCTCTTTTTTAATCCAAATTTCAACTTTTTATTTTTATTTAAACTTATAAATTTCAGATTTGAGAATTAAATTTTCAGAAACTAAAACCCATCATAAATCTCTTATAATAATTATGCATGATTCTAAACCTAATTTCATGCATAAGTCATGCAAGATCTGAACACAATAAAAAGAAATGCATGTGTTTTGCTGAAATTGAAAGGTGGTAATCTTGAAGTCAAAGGTGGTAGAAAACTTGAAATTAAAGGTGGTAAAGCTTGAAATCAAAGGTGGTAAAAAAGAAGTTAAAGGTGGTAGAACTGAAATCAAAGGTGATATATTCTCTCAAAATTCTCACTCAATCAAGGCCTAAAAATTACTTAAAGGAAGCTATCTTAGATTTGGGTCATCAATCCAAATGAGAAAACACAAATCAAGCAATAAGAACAACTATAAGAATGAGAAGAGTAATAAGATGAATATCATTAAACTAGCATGGCAATTCTTTACAAAAGATAAAAAAAATTTAAACAAAAAAAAATACACATACTAGGGTAGAAAAGAATTCCTCTTTCTAGTTGAATCTTCAAGGTTGGTGGTATGGCTTTAGGGCTAAGCCTCCTTGATGACTTGAGATGTATAGACATGAGAGAGAGAGATGAGTATAGAAAATTTAGAGGTAGGAGGTAGGTAATTCTTCCTTAAAGAGTATGGGAGGTCAATGCCTTTAATTTATAAGAGTTGAGAGCCCCTTATTTCTCTCCATAGATCTTACTTTATAGCAAAGATCTTTTTAAATTAGCAAGTCTTCTTCTTGGCCAATAAGTCTTCCAAGTTTAAGATAAAATAAGATTGCTTCTCTTGCTAGAATTCTAAGTGAGTCCACCTTTTGAATTTTAGCTAACACTTGCAAAGGATAGGGTCCACTTTTGACGAGACAATCTAAATCCCGAATAGAAAAATCACAACCATCTTCTTGGGATAATAACTTTCTCATTTCAGCTCCAAATTGCATAAACTTGAGCTCTATGGATATCTAATCTGAAAGAGCTTTCCAAAGGTACCAAGATTGGCTTAATCAAATCTATGGTTTGAGAGATATGATCATTTTAATCTAGGCTATTTAAAAAAAAACAAGATTAACATTCCTTCTTCTAATAGGACTCTTCTTTTTTCTTCAAAATCACTTTCTCTTTGCTCCTTAATCTCCAAGCTTGACAAGGATAAGATAAGGAGTCTTTTGGCTGAAAATATCCTTGAGTTTGATCCAAAAGCGATTGCAGAAGGGCCCACTTCAAGTCACTTCAAGTAGAATGCAAAAATACAAAGAATGGCCCAGTTTTCTTCAGCTTTTCTTCAATTTCTAGTGGAGTAGGGTCCACCTCCTTGTAACTTCACAAACTCCTTCTTGCACTATTTCTTCAATTACTGCATCATCATGAAATTTTTTCTAACTTTTCTGAAAAGGGTTGTAGGGATAGTTCAAGTGGAATGAGTGGACCGCCTTTTACTTGTGACACGTGTAAGCTCTCCACATGTGTGAATGTTTGCGGGGTCCAACTAACTTTAATTATTTTTTGTTCTTCTTCATATTAGTACCATTTCAATTCCAATCTTTATTGCATGACCTAAAATAATTTTATGAGCTAGGTGTGGGTCCCAGGTAAGAATCATGATGTTAATAGGATTCTTTATCCAAGAAGGTTATCTTTTCTAATTGATATCTAGTGGGTCCCAATTTTCACAGTACCTGTGTAAAGGGTTCAAACGATAAGAATTGTAAAGTTCTAATCTAACTAACTCTTTGCAAATAGTCCTGATACACCTAGGATTTCTCCAAAATTTTGAGAAATTAGGGTTTCAAAAAAAGCAATTTTCATGATTTTGTGCTAAAATGATGATTTTTGAGAGAATTATGCATTAAAATATAATAAATGGATTTCAAGTGCACTAATCATGATTCTACCCTAATTGATACATTTTAGAATGATTAAGTCCTTAAAATATATGAAATTATATATGAGAAAATGAAGTTTTAAGGACTCATCAATGCCAATGTAAAGAGTCATGCGTTGAGAGAAGGTATGCTTCTCCCAACGTAAGGTTTTCTATGTTGGGTACATATCCTTCTCCCGACTCAAGGTTCTATGTGTCGAGCATGGCATACCTTCTTGGGACACAATAATTGTTGCGTTAGCAGAAGTAGAGCTTTTACCAACGCACGTGATCTTGTGTTGGGAAAAGCTAGTCTTTTGCCGATGAAAACTTACATTTGTTGGGAAAAGCTGAGCTTTCACCAATGCAAGCTCACATGCGTCAGGAAATGCCTTGTTTTTGCCAATGCATATGAGTTTGCATCGGGGAAATCGTTAGCAATATTGCATTTTGTTGTAGTGTGATTTTATCCTGTCTTATCGGTACATTGATTATCGCTTTATTTATCATTATTGTCACTATGACTCACCCATTGTCTCTAACATGATATCAAGTACAATGTAATGTAAGTCATGCAAGTAAATTAGGTAAGCAAGTGCAAGTACAAGCATGTAAGTAATTTTGTTATTCTTAATTTATTGAGTCAGCACCACTAGCTACAGCTCTTATTAGGCTCTTTAAGCTAACTATGAGTTGATTACATGATTCACATTACCCTACTGCAACAGTTTTCATGTTTGGAGTAAGTTGACACTCTTTGCAGATTGGGATCGCCACCCAATTCATTTTCATGTCACGATATTTTACATGCTCTTAAGATGAATGAGCAATGTAATATGCCAATTAGCAAGTTTTAAATTTTCTTGATTCCTATTCATATTTAGATATGATAACATACATATAATATATTTCTAACATCTTTAATGATCATGTTTTAATTATATTGGTGAATGTGTACTAAGCACAAACTTTCATTTAGAATAACAAACATAGTGCTTAAGATACTACTATTGGTGTTGCAAGACTACCCCAGACTCAAGTTAAGGCATTGATCGTGAGTTCCAAGTGCAGAACCGCGATGTAATAATAAACTGATAAGACCGGGTCAATCCTCAGGAAACAATGTGTTTTAAGGTTCTTTTTTCAACTTATAGTTGCCCTAAATGAAAATCTAAAACTAGTCTAATTTAAAATCTAACAAATATAAGCATCCTACTTGCCAAAATTAAATTAATTACAAACCAATGAAAAAAAAAAATAAACTTTCCTAAAACTAAAAACCTAAATCTAAAATTTCCTAAAATAAAACTAAAGTCTACAAAACTAAAACATAAGTTAGAACTTCCAAAAATAAAAACTAAAATTAGAAACTAACTAAACTAAACAATGTTAGAAACAAAATAAACAAAAGTTAAAAACTTTCCTACGTTAGAATTTCCAAAATTGAAAAACTTTCCAATTTAAAATCTTCAATTAAAACAAGTTTAAAAAGATATTTTTATTTTGGAAATTATCTAAAACAATCAACAACATAAAACTAGAAACAAAGTTAAAATTAGAAAGTTAGCAAAGTTAGTAATGCAATGCATGCCATGCAACTAATGCAAACTTTTCCTAATATGAGATATAAAATTTAAATGAAATGTGATCCTAATCTAATGCAAACCTAATCTAAATTTAATAGCTGAAAAACACAGTTAATGAATGCATGAATTCAATAAAAAATAGCAAGGAAAAATATTGAAAAATAGAGAAAATATACATGAATAAATGAACTAATTACAAAAATTCTGCAGTGCAGAATTTTACTACAAAGGTGAGCTGCTTTGGGACTGTTTTCATGTCTGAAACTAAAGTTTTTCTGAACACAATTAAGAAGAAATTTTCAGTTTTTAAAGGTGCTTCCTGCAATATTTTTAGTCCATGAACTTTTCAATTAAACAATCCAAGAATGCATGAGAACTTGACATGTGTAGGCACCAATACAATGTTGTAAAATTTTCTGAATTACATGTGTTGGAACTCAAATTTTGAATCTAAATCATGTTCAAAATCTTTCTCTAAATCACAAATTTTCAGATCTTTTAATTCTTCAAATTTGATCCACAAGTTATCCAACTGAATATACCCAAATATGAACTGATTGTTGCACCAAAATTTCTACAATTATAGACTGTTTTGGACAGATTTGGGCATCTCATTACACATTCAGATCTGAGTTTTGAATTCAATCCAAACATCTCTAAAACATGATTACTTTGGCACCTTACACATGTTAAGAAACCCACCAATAATTGATGCATGCTATGACAAAACTTTCAGCTAAAATTATACATAAAACAAAACTTTGAAACATAAAGAACATCAAACTAAATAGAAAAATTGCAGGAATTTAAATGTATGATGAAACAAGAATTTAAATGTATGGAATAACAAGGAATTTAAATGTGTAAAATAAAAAGAATTTAAATGTATGGAAGTGTAAGAAAATAAATGTGTGGAATAACAAGAATTTAAATGTGTGGAATAACAAGAATTTAAATGTGTGGAAGTATATGATTTGCTTTCCTAAATTCTTCTTTTATCCTAGATTATGTTTGCTCAAATCATTTTCTTAGGCTTCTTTGGTTGTCAATCCAAAAGCAACAAGGTTAAAAACAAACATCAAGCATTCATCATCAAAGAAATAAAAAGAAGTAAATAAAGGAAACTAAAGCACGCACTTTTACTAGATATGAATGTTTTTACATAAAGATAGAGAATGAAAATAAAACATTACATGATCTAGGATGAAAGATCCTCTTCTAGTGGAAGCTTCAAGTTGGAGAGAGCCTTCTTGAATAGAGAGATTATGGAGAGAAAGATATGGAGAGGATGGAGGGAGAGAGCTAGAGAGATGAGGTCTCTTCTTTCATGCCTTAGAATGCTAGAGGGGTGCCCTTTTTATACTTTCCTTTTCTTCTACTCCTTTTCAAAGAATGTCTCATTTGTGGCTTTCCTTCTTTAGGTAAGTCCTTTTTTTGGCCAAGAACTCTTCTAAGTTTGAGATGAGATAAGATTCCTTCTCATGTTGGAATTCTAAGTGTATTCATCTTTCTAAGCTAACACTTGCAAAAGGATAGGGCCTACCTTTGAAGAGACAATCTCAATCTCACCTAAAAATGTATAGTAAATTTTCGAGGTTATATCTTTGTTGTTTTAACTTTAATTGGAACAATCTTAAATCCTACGAATATCTACTCGAAAAAGCTTTCCAACGATAAGTAGATTGTTCAAATCCAACACTTGGTTTGAGAGTTATGATCATTTTAATGTATGTTGTCTAAAAAAAAATGGGATTGACTTTCTATGTTTGAATTCTTTTTCTTTGACTCTCCTTTCCTTGAATTCTCTCTACCTTGGCTTTCTTTTCTTACATTGATTTTGAATTTTTGCAACAATTGGAGAATGGACCCCTTTCTTGAACATTCCACAAGTATGTCCCCACACATGTGAATATGTGTGTGGGACCATGAAGCCAACTTTGCAAATTTTTGTTCCAATTTTTTTTTTCTTTCTTTAATTCTTCTCTTTTTTTCTTTTGAATATTAGTTTTTTGCCTTAATTCTTTGAAAATGGGACCCATATCATCAATTTCCTATAAAACAAATGTGAATTCATGTGAAAAGATAATTTTAACGATAAGATCACAAATGCATGACTGTGGGGCCCATCTCTCATGAAATGACTAAGAAAATGCAAACCATTTTTCATGATTATATGTGAATAAACTAATGATGATAAAAATTGAATTTATTTCATAAGAAAACTAAATATTCACAAAACTTTTCAAAACTGGCAGGTTTCATGAAGGTAAGCAAAAAGTGTAATTTTGAATCAAATTATGCAGAAAAATACTACAATTAATTTAAAATACTTGAAACCACTAGATCACACTAAATGAGACTCTTTTAACTCAATAAGTCCTTAAAATAGTCTAAAATGTGTACAAAAATTTGCATTTTTAAAAACTCATTAGGCATCAAGGAGCGATGATACCACTGCGGTACCTCCAGTAGATCTTGAGTGAGTACCTGAGGTTGCCTATTGATGGGTATTATCGTAAGAGCGTTATAATTCAACAGTTAGGATTTGGGGCCCGGATGGTCCTTTCCATTATCTATCTTAGTTTCACAGATTTTATACTTTGATAATTATGTTTATGACATGTATCTGGTCATCAGACCGTTATTTCACTACAGCACGTTAGCCCTTGTGGTAAACTATTGAATATGCATGTTGGACACCTAGAATGCATGGGTAATATCTAATCCTTGAAAAATTAGGATTTATATATGAAATGTTAAATAGGTATTTTTTTAGTGTTTTCTACTATTATGGGATCATAAAAGTGCACGATAAGCACATGTCTTTCTCATATTTTATTTGATAAATGATTACCCATGCATAAGGATCTTCCCTACGTAAGAATATAACAAAATTTTCATTAAAGTAGTCCATGTTTGCCTTAGTGCAACATGAATTACTATGGGCTACGTGTGCCGATGCCACGGGCCTAGAGTCTCTAAACTAATCTTGGGGTCGAGCCATGACACCAAGCTCGGTACCTATGCACCAATTTAGAAAACAAGGTTAACCACAAAAATGGCGGCAAATTGAATACACATAACTTATAATAAAATAAACTATTAATGTGAGAATAAGATAATGAGATCATAGGAATATATGAACAACATAGATAAAAGAATGCCATGCATAATAAAAGGAACGGACACTAAACCCAACTTTTCATCAAATGAACAACATCACATTCTCCGAGCATCGAATCAATTGATGCTCGTATGGGATTTATATCATCTTTGGATGCCTCACATCTTGTCCAAAAATAGTGGATTAAATTCATCATCGGATGCCTAGCACCCAGCCCATAGGATCACTATGAAACCAACCATACACAAGTGATAAGCTCGTCTTCGGTCTTAATGATGCAGGCTGATCTCAGATCCGGCCCAGATCATAAGCCCGCAGGCCATTCATTGATCATCCAATTGATCTTTGATCTCCTCAAGGATTCTTATCTTTAATTATTTACTTCTTATTTTATTTTTAGTAAGCCACACTTGTTTAGAGTTAGTCATTTCTACTTTAGAACAATCACTCCTATATAAGGAGGAATTATTCATTGTAATAGGATGCTTTTATCAATAATAATCCAGATTTTTCAGAGTTTTTCTCGTTCTAGTTTTGATCGTGAGTTTCATTTAGTCAACGGATTTGAACAATCCTTCGAAAGATTGTTCTACAATCAATCTACGATCCGAGGCTACACCAGATTGGTATCAGAGACCAGATCCGGTCGCCGGGCACACAGTGTCTTTCCCAGATTTCATCACTCTATTGTCTGCACAGCCATCCTCTCCATTGCCATCCCATCTCAGACGACCCTAGATGGCCCCAAATCCTCTTCGGAAACGCCTAAGACCCCAGCCATTACAAACCCACAGCCCTCTTCTGTCCCAGCCGAACCATTGAAACCCTAAGACCACATACACATTCACTGCCACATCCAATTGGCACCTCATCCTCAACAAATCCCATCGCTAACCAAGTTCACCCCATCTCCAGCCTTAAACCGTTTTCCATCTAGACCCTAAATCCTGAACCGATACCCCTGTCAACCCAAATCTTCACTCACGAAACCCATCAGCCCATTCGCCTCAGCTGTCCCTTCACCCCTCGACTTTTATTCCAACCTCCCGATCGAAACCCAATCCACCACCGCCATCTTCAAACCCTAACCACCATCCCCAAATCAACAACCCCTAACCTTACCGCCAAACCATTCCGACACCACTCCATTGTCCCATCCTCGTCTCCACACCAAGCCCGAAACCTTTTTTCCATCTCCATCACACTAATTAACCCCTTCAACATTCCAGACCCTGCAAACCCACTTTTCGGCCAACTTCCCCAAACCAGACTGAAAAAATAAAAGAGATAGAGAGAAAAGCGTAGGCGAAGAGAACGAGAGCAGAAAGAAGAGAAAGCAGAGGGGAGACAACGTACCAGGCACTGGCGGCTTTCATCGTCGTCGGCTTCCAAAGGCTTCGTCATCTCCGTCAGCAACAGCGGCAACCTCCAACAATTTCGTCATTACTGTCATCAGCAGCGACAAGCAACTCTTTGATTACCATTAGCTGACACCCAAGTCGTCGCCACCACAGCCGATTGTCACCACCTCCAGACGATCTTCGTTGACGAGCACAAGTTGATCTCCATTCTTTCCTCTCCCTGTCGTTTGCAGATAAGTCTTCCTCTTTAATTACTTTCTCTACCCGCTTACTGAGAAGACAAAGGAGAGGATATGCCTCTCCCACATGTGTTGTCGGGTTTACATCTGGGCCTAGGTTGGTCCAACCCATTACAAAGTCCAATCTGACTCACTTTTCTTTCCAAAAAAAAAAAAAAAAACAGCAACCATGCCTAGAAAAGGTGATGATCTCCAACATTGGATGACAGACCGGCAGAGGGATGAAACCATCCTTAAATTAAGTCAAGAATTAAAAGATGTCACAAGACGTCTCAAAATTGCAGAAACTGCCATTGCTGAGCTATAAAAGAAGCAATTTGTCAGTCAAGAAGGATCATCGAATGTGTTTATGGTGTACACGCCCGTCCAGCCAGAAAGACCTGAAAATCAAGAATCCATTCGTGATTTTATGTAGTGCCTTCAGACTGAATGAGATTATCAAAGTCCCCATGTTACACCCCCACTTGATGACATCACCAGGAAAGTTAAAATTGAAATTGCTGACTTTTGTGGTGATGCGAGCCCTAAAATTTTTGTTGGTTGGGTTAATTCTTTGGAAGATTATTTTGCTTGGTATGGTATGAATGATGCACAGCGGATAACCTTTACCAAGGTTAAACTTAAGCGTCCTGCTTGAATTTGGTGGTATAGTGTTGAAAATAATGAGCTTGCAGTGGGCCAGCCAATTCTCCAGTGGAATATCATGAAAGAGAAGTTCAAAGGCAGTTTTCTTCCTTCTGATTATATGGATACACTCCACCAAGAGTATTTAAGTCTCCAGCAAAGCACTATGACTGTGGAAGAATACCCCAACAAGTTTCGCGAATATATTGTTTGCTATAACTTAAATACAAATGACCATCTGACTATCACTAGATACAGAGACAACCTGCGTGTCGATATCAGATGAGAGGTAGCAATATTTGATTATGCCACAATGGATGAAATCTTTAATAAATCCCAACATGAACTTCAATTGCGGAAGCGCAATACTTTTCAAGCCGGGGAGTCTTTCACAAAAAGAGGTCTTGACCCTACCTATAATCGTAATCAAGCACCAGTTTATAGGCCTCCTCCTCAGCGTCCAACTCAGCAAATCCCTCTGAATCCTCAGCCAGGTATACAATAAAGACAGATGAATCCCCAACAGAATCAATGGTTTCCACAGAACCAGACTGATAATCGTGCTTATAGAATATCAGACAGAAGGGATATTGTTTGTCATGCCTGCAAGCAACGAGGACATTACGCCAATGAATGTCCTTATCGAATTTATACACTTCTAATGAGCTTGATAGTGATGTTCAGCATGATGAGCATATCGAACCAGGGCAAGTTGACACAGATCCTCCTTATGAAGATCAAGTAGATCAGTTAGATTATGCAGATGCTGACGATGGCATTCCACTTCTTTTTCTAGATCATCGTTTACTAGTAGCAGATGCAAAAGAAGAAGAAGATTGGAATCATACTTCTATTTTTCGGCCTCGTGTCAATTGTATGGCAAATCATGTAATATGATTATTGATGGTGGCAGTGCTATGAATGTTATTTCTCAAGAAGCAGTTGATAAGCTTAAACTTCCCACGGTGAAGCATCCAAGGCCATATAAAGTTGCATGGGCTGACAATTATTCCATTTCTGTTCATCAACAATGCTTTGTTCCTTTTAAGATTGGTAAATATGAGGATACTCCTATATGTGACGCCATCCCAATGAACGTTACGCATATTCTTTTTGGACAGCCATGGTTACAGAAACTTAAAGTTATCACTGACCATGAACACAATACCTATACTTTCAAATGAAAAGGTGGAAGAATCATATTGCGTCCTTTGTAGACTCCATCGTCATCACCTTCCTCATCGCCTGCCACATCTTCTCCCGCGTCGTATATCTTAACAATGCAGAGATTTGATGTTGAAAGTAAAGATAAAGGTGTCATGTATGCCTTAGTCACTAAACAAGTTGCTAATGAGTCTCATGCCTTGTCCATTCCTTAGGAAGTGAAGCCGTTATTGAACAAATTTGTTGATTTAGTTCCTGATGAATTACCCAAGGAACTACCCCCGCTAAGAAATATTTAGCATGCCATTGATCTTGTTCCAGGAGCTTCATTACCTAATTTGCTTGCTTATCAGATAAGTCTCACAAAACATGCGGAGTTAAAAAAGAAAGTTGATGATCTACTTATAAAAGGTTATATAAGGGAGAGTCTCAGTCCATGTGGTGTTCCAGCACTTCTCACTCCAAAGAAAGATGGAAGCTGGTGAATGTGTGTAGACAACGGTGCAATCAACAAAATCATAGTAAAATATCACTTCCCTATCCCTCGATTGGATGATATGTTGGACATGATGACTAGTGCATGCATATTTCCAACTATTGATCTGTGGAGCAGTTATCATCAAATTCGCATAAGACCAGGAGATGAATGGAAAACTGCCTTTAAAAGAGAGGATAGTCTTTTTTAATGGATGGTGATGCCATTCGGTTTAACCAATTCTCCTAGTACTTTCATGCGAGCTATGACACAGTTATTGCAGCCTTATATTGGGGAATTTGTTGTCGTCTACTTCGACGATATTCTCATTTACAGCAAATCAAAAGAAGATTACCTTCAGCATTTAAATAAGGTCTGCCAACTTCTCCGCTGGGAGCGTTTCTACATTAATCTCAAGAAATGCACCTCCATGAGTGATTCTATTGTTTTTTTGGGATATGTAGTATCTGTACAAGGTATTAAGATGGATCGTGAAAAGGTGAGCGCAATTCTTGATTGGCCTATTCCTACTACCACCCTTACTGAAGTTCGCAGTTTTCATGGTCTTGCCAATTTTTACAAAAAGTTTATTCGAAACTTCATTATTATTATGGCTCCTGTTACTGACTGTATAAGGAAAGGTGAATTCCAATGGACCAATGCAGCCACCAAGGCTTTCGAAAAGATCAAGCAAAAGATTACAAAAGCACCCATCCTACAGGTTTCTGATTTTAACAAGCTATTTGAAATTGCTTATGATGCCTCCAATGTTGGCATTGGCAGTGTCCTTAGCCAGGAAGGACATCCAGTTGCATTCTTCAGTGAGAAACTTTGCGATACCAAGCGAAAGTATTCTGCGTATGATTTGGAATTCTATGCTCTTGTCCGAACACTTCATCACTGGAGGCATTATTTGATTGCTAATGAGTTTGTGTTCTATTATGATAATGATGCTCTGCAACATCTATGCTCTCAGCAGAAGATCAACACTAACTGTGCTAAATTGAGTGCATATATACAAGAGTTCAAATTTAGTATTCGACGTAAAGCTGGAAAGGATAACATGATTGCAAATGCATTAACTTGGAGGAAACATCTTTTGACTATTATGTCTGTTAATGTGCCTGGTTTTAAGCAAATTAAACAAGATTATGCAGCTCATAAAGATTTTGGTTCTATTTATGTGGATCTCTTTAATGGTGATCATGTTCAGCATCCTCATTATAGTCTTCATGATTGCTTCTTATTCAAAAGTACACAACTTTGTCTTCTAGCTACTTCTATTCATGAATATGTTGTGCGAGAGTTGCATGCAGGAGAATGTAGCGAACATTTGGGTTGCGACAAAACACTTGCTCTTGTCAGCAACAGATATTATTGGCCTCGTATGAAGACCAATGTGATTTATATTTGTTAGAGATGTCGAACATGCCAGCTTGCCAAAGGAAACAAGAAGAACACTGGATTATATTAGTCTTTGCCTGTTCCCCACACTCCTTTGGAAGACATTAGCATGAATTTTGTGCTAGGTTTACCCACGACTACCAGAAAGGTTAATTTCATCTTCGTTGTTGTTGACCATTATTCAAAGATGGCACACTTCATTTCTTGTACTGCAACTGCTGATGCTTACAAAGTAGCCAAATTATTCTTCAAAGAAGTTGTTTGGCTACATGGACTTCTAAAGACTATTATTTCTGACCGAGATACGAAGTTTATGAGCTACTTCTGGAAGACGTTATAGATGTTGTCTAACACCAAGCTTAATTTCTCCATTATTTATCATCATCAATCTGAAAGACAAACAGAAGTGGTAAACAGAAGTCTTGGATAATTGTTATGCTGCCTTGTATATGACCGTATCACAAACTGGGATCAAGTGCTACTTATGGCAGAATTTGCATATAATAATTCTGTCAATCGATCAACTGGAACTTCTTCTTTTGAAGCTGTTACAAGAGTTCATCCACAACTCCCTGTTGATTTTGTGCCATTACTAGTTGATGCACGAATTAGTGCAAGTTGTAAACACTTCTTCCAACACATGCAGCAAGTGCACAATGAAGTACATCGCCATATCTCTGCCAGCAATGATGTTTACAAGCAACAAATTTACAAGCATTGTCGCTTTGTTGAATTTAATGAAGGCAATATGGTTATGGTGCGTACCAGACCTGAAAGGTTCCCACCTAGAGAGAATAAATTACACGCTAAAAACTCAGGTCCTTTCAAGATTCTTCAAAAAATTAGCCCCAATGCCTATATTCTTGACATTTCTCCAGATTTAGGCGTCAGTTCTTCATTTAATATCAAGGATCTTACTCTCTGCTATGGTCATGATAATGACGGAGATAATGAAGAGCAGCTTATTTCCCTACCAGTTAATTCCCCACCTACTGATGAAATTGCTAATGTTCTTGATGATCAAATCGTTTCTATACGACAAGGAGGTTACTAGAAGTTTTATGTTCGTTGGCGGAATCGTCCTCTCTCTGATGTTACATGGATTACAGCTACTGACTTCCAGCGCATCAATCCTAATATTTATGAGAGATATCAAGCGCTCAACTCGTTGGAGTCGAGTTTTTCCAAGCTAGGGAGAGCTGATCAAGCCGATTTCAGATTCGGCCAAGATCACAGGCCCGCAGGCCATCCGATTGATCTTTGATCTCCTCAAAGATCCCTATCTTTAATTATTTACTTCCTATTTTATTTTTAGTAAGCCATGCTTGTTTAGAGTTAGTCCTTCCTACTTTAAAACAATCACTCTTATATAAGGAGGAATTATTCATTGTAATAGAATGTTTTTATCAATAATAATCCAGTTTTTCCAAAGTTTTTCTCATTCTAGTTTTGATCGTAAGTTTCATTGAGTCTTTGGATTCGAACAATCCTTCGGGAGATTGTTCTACAATCGATTTACGATTCGGGGCTGCACCACCTAAGTTCAATAAAATCATCACAACGTATATCTGTGTATTGACTACAATCGTCCAATGACTAAATCTACATAATAATCTCACATAGTCATGCCCTTCATGTGTCGAGACTCGTAAATATGGTTTAGTGATTATTTGACAGACACATCCTATAGTCGTGTGAAGAGCTTGCCAAAATACGTGTCCTTGTACCACATAGTGAGCGATTATTCTTATACAATGATTCACCACACAATATGAATACCCCTCAAGTAAGTATTGCACTGTCCAAGCCACAACATGGTCCAAATCATCATAAACACTGGTATAATCTCCAACATGTATGCAACGAGGTAAAGAAACACATACTCGACGATCAAGAAATAACTCCACAAACATTCCTATCACTATAACCACAATTCACACAGGCGCTAACTCCACACAAACCAAGACGAAATAAGGTTGGGAATTTATTTGAAAACCATAGGGGTGCATAGCCCAATTCTCACTTCATTTGAGTGCAGGTGGTTTATACTATCATGTGCAAACCTTATCGGTAAGGTTACGACTGCTCACTCGTAGGTTCCATACTTAAGATAGAGTGGAAAGGAGACCTCGAAATCCAGTTCATACGGCTCCATAAGTGTTTAAAATTTCCCAAACGTTAACTAAAGATTCAGGGTAGGCCACAACCCCAAAACAGTTCCACCCCCAGGCCCTACATAGGTGGCGGCCCTCCTAACACTGCTGCCAGGGGGTCTCACGAGCTGTGCACTCCATACGGGTGGGAAACTGCCCCTGTGCGCTACTGCTAGGAGGTCCCCACCATTCTGCCAGTGGAACCCGCCATTCTGCCAAGCGCCCACCCCCTGCCAACTGCACGGAGGTGGGAACTCCCCCTGTGCGCTGCTACCTGGCACACACGATTGTGCCTGTGCAGTAGCGCATAGGCAGTTCCTGCCTTGCGCAAGTCTGGGGTTCTGAGTCTTTTATTTTATTTTTTTAAAGCCTGATTTCTATTCATTAGTAGATCGAGCCCCTTTCCACTCAACCCATTACATCATCGATCTTAAACCAATGGATTCAACCACATTTACCTAGCGACATCATTCTTTAGAAATTTAACTGGGCATTGAGTATTACCTCTAAGCATGATAGAATCCAAGAAAAACGATGTAAACCACCATGGAAAATATGTAATCACTTACTTTAGATCAAGATTAACGAAGCAGAAGAAAACCTAGTTAACTCTCTCGCATACCCGTGTATTCTAGTGAAGAAGATGATGACGGTGGAAGAATCTCTGGCGATCCAATGGCTTGAAAATGGGTTGGCCGATCGTGAGTTGGGGGAGAGAAAGAGAGAGACCATGAGATGGGATTGGGCTGGTAATGGTCGTGTGATACACAGGGAGTAGGGTTCTGCGTTAAGTTCTGATTTTACGAAAAGGTCCCTATAAGAGAAATTATAAGTAGAGGTCTAGTTTGGGTTGTTCAGTTTAAGGGGTTCCAAAATGAGCTTGGATCGGGTCGGGTCAAACTGTTAAATCTCGCAAATCGAAAGCCACTACTCGGTTGGCCCAAAACCCAAAGGAAAACTCAATTAATTCTAACAGATCCTAATTAATTAAAATAAAAAATAATTAATTTAAATTATATATAAATGAGATAAAATAATTATCTAAGGTACGGAATGTTGCATTTTCAATGCACACCGGAGATATCTAGAGACCACTTCATCTGACAAACTAATGCACTCTCAACTATCCCATAAAACTTTTCAACTGTCCATGTTTCCTTAAGGGTGGCTCCTCAAGGATAAATGATCCTAAGGTGCTCTCTAATGGGCCTAGCAACAGCTAACACCAACACATGTAAGGCGCACCATCGTGTAATCAAACTCACTCATGTCACATGTAATATCCCAGCGTCAAATCTAAGGTTTAATTGCTAATTTTTAGTGTTTATTGCTAATTAATGGTGTTTTTATTCTAATTGGTTCTTTGGTAAGTAGAATTGTAGGACCCTAACTTAGATTAGGTAGTTCATTGACCAATTTTTTGTTTTAATTAAGTTCATCATGCAACATCACACATTCATTCATTACATTATGTGCATTTTATCATGGGCATCCAAGTCCTAAAGTGAACCCTACCCATTAGACTTAAGTCACCTATGTAGGACTCTTTAGGACCTCTTTGTGAATATTCCTAACTAGAGGATATCCTAGTAAATACCCAAACTATTGGAGTAACTCTACTTCGATATAATGGCACACATTCCATAACTATGAACCCTTGTGCCTCTTAGATAAGAACCCTAGCCCCCAAACTCTCCCTATTCTATCTTCTACACCATTCCATGTGAAGAGTATGTGAGTGAGAGATCTCTAAGTCCAGTAAGATTGTAACCACCTTCTTTATCACATCCTTTTAAACCATTGAATGTTTGGTTGGGAGGAAAAGCCCCATTTCACCATTGGCACATTCCCCAAGGTGAGGAACTCCATCTTTATTGAAGTTTAAGCCATTAAAGAGTGTAGTAGTTGATTTTATTAAGCTTAACCCCATTTATTTATTTTTTCATGGCATTCATCTCATGTTTTCTTCTTATTTTCATACTATCTCATTAATAAGGTGGTCAGTGAGCTAAGAGATTTGGGAATTCTACTATTTTGGCTTTGCTCTTGGTTTTGAGAGCACTATAAAGTAAGTATAAGCAAGTAGTAACATGCATATGTGTTATTATGGTTGATTCTTGATAATTTTTTACTCTATCACATTATATACCCCATCCTCTTCATATTTCATTAATGGAGGATGTCTTTATGGGTGAAAATGATGTTTATGAAGATTGGAATGAATAAAGTAAAGAAGGCATTAAATGCAAATAGAATAGCATTTAATATGCTTAATTTGAAGCAATAAATGATGGAAAATGGGTTAGTAGAGTTTGGAAATGAACAGGAAACAGTTCAGACCCAAATACCCAAAAAGTGCAAAACAACATAGGTCCGATGGATCAGACACCCCTCTGGGTTGGGTCCAATCGATCGGAACCATGCCCGATCGATTGAACAGACCCTGTTTTTCCAAAAAAAATATATTTTTTTATTTAATTATTTATTTTTATCTATTTATGATTTTGCTCAAAATAGAATGGAATGGAGAAACAAAATTCATGTAGCCGACCCCAACATAGTTGAGATAAAGCTTTAATGATGATTATTATTTTTTTTAATCTATTTAAAAACCTTTTCTACGTGCTTCTTTTCAAGTCTGATATAACTTGACTTAATGAAGCCAAGTTTACTTAGGAAACCATAAGCTTGATCACAAGGTCAAGTAACATAGTAGAATACTAGTGAACCATATGACTTTGTAGAACCTTGACTCTTGGAATCACTATACCTCAAACATTTTTCAACGAAATCAAATTGGGTGCACAAGAAAAGTGTTGGCTGTCACCCATCCTTGTTAAATGTTTCAGATAGTTTTAATGTCATACCCTTCGCATATGGGCATAGGAGTCTAATGTTTGTATTCAGACATAATGAGACACCAAGAAATTTGGTAACACATGACATTGAAAGACCTATGGTCACACCGAAGTAGAAAGCTAATGACACGAGCATCTTAGAATAGTTTAGTTTGTAATCATCATTGTTTCTTAATAAATAGAAAGATTATGCATATTTACATGATTTCCCTTATTTCTTGCTTACTCTTATGTTATTAGGTCAATTGTGTTTTTCTATCTCCTTTACAATTATTGTTATTGCTGTTATCCTCATCTAATATTATGATACCTTAAGTTAATATAAAAGATACGTATGCAAATCCTGATATGCAAACAAGTAAGAAATGCTTGATTGTGCGATTTTGTTATCCTAAATGATTCTTAGAGTTAGCAACACTGAGCTTGACTCTATGAGGCCTGGCGGGGCTATGTATGAGTTGAGATTTGTTCCATTTCAGTTGGTTTTTCCGTGGAGTGAGTCGACGCTCCTTTGAGCTAACCGAATTAGCTACCTGATTCCTTACCCATCCCGATAAATACTTTTTGGTGGGGAGGATACTAATAATGTGATTGCCAAATTTGCAAGTATATTTCTGTTATATTGATTCTCTTGTGCATATGATCATTATCAATGCTAACATGCTTAGTGGATTATTATTGACCTCTGATAAATTCATCATGTCTTTATTTCCTTGTTGAAAACCATATGTTTAGAGTACTGTTGACCCATTAAAATTTGCAAATAATGCAGCGAAGACGTTACAAGCTTTGGATTATAAAGTTCCAAAGTTTTCAAAGCAGTTGGACCTCATCTCAGCTCAAATCAGCTTCAGAGACTCTTTGCTAGCTCCTTGGGAATCACTGCGGGACCTGGCACTTCCACATGTTGAAGTAAGCTTATATTTAATGAAATGCTTTCAAGTACATTTAAAGACTACTCCTTAAGGATTTAGAGCATTTGGACATCATTTGGATCCAAACTTGGTTCAGATGATTATATACTATGCTCTGTGGGTCCCTGTGCAAAGTGACATCCTATGAAGATCAAATTACCTGAAACTCTCCGAGGAAGCTCAAATGATGCCTAAGACAAGGCCTACAAAATTTTGGGTTAAACAGAGGACATCATCGAACCCCAAAGCTACAAGCATGTCAACTTGGGGTTAGTCCCACCCAAGCCATGGGGTCACTGACCAAAGTCCTACTTCCTGATGTCCAAAATTGATGAAATTTGGGCGTGAAGCTTCAGTTATACTTAGAAGATATTCTACAAATTTTCAAGTCGGAAGGACTCCATTTGGTCAGACTTTCAATGCATATCAGCTTAGAGGACAGTGATCCCGAGTTATGGAGGTCACTAGCTAAAATCTTACTTTTAGGAGGCCAAAGCTGATGAAATTCAGAAAAAATGCTCAAAGAATGCTCTAAGTTACTCTTTCAAAGTTTCAAGTCAATTGGACGTTGTTCGGGTAGAAAACAAGCCGACTAGCTACAGTATGGGGGTGAATAGTGACTTAACATATGCAATAAACAGGTTGCTGTTTGAAATCCTACTTCCCCAAACCCAAAGCTGATGAAATTTAGTGAAATACTCTAAGATGTTCCTGACGTCAGTCCATCCAAGTTTCAAACCAAACCGAGGTCATTTGGACCTCAAATAGTTGAAATAAGGGCCCACTTTTATGAAAAGTCAACTAAAGAGTTGACCAACTTTAGAAGATCAAAATGGGTTGAAACTTCTATGACACACTTAAAATAGTGTCAAGAAGCATCCCTCTAAGTTTTGTAAATATTGGAATTTGTTCGGACCGCAAACAGGTGAAAACGGTTCACAAATGCAAAAGTCCAAAAATGGGCTTTGGCCGTGACTGCGGCCCGATCAACGAGGGAATTGACCAACTTCAGATGGTTAAAACAGGCTGTAACTTCTATGACACATCAAAATAGTGTCAAGAAGCATCTCTCCAAGTTTCGTGAAGATTGGACTTCGTTTGGACCCTAAACAGGTGAAAACGGTTCACAAATGCAAAAGTCCAAAAATGGGCTTTGTCCATGACTACGGCCCAATCAACGAGGGAATTGACCAACTTTAGATGGTCAAAATAGGCTGAAGCTTCTATAATATACTCAAAATAGTGTCAAAAAGCATCCCTCCAGGTTTCGTGAAGATTGGACTTCGTTCAAACCCCAAACAGGTGAAAACGGGTCACAAATGCAAAAGTCCAAAAATGGGCCCTGTACGTGACCGTGGCCCGATCAACGAGGGAGTTGACCAAATTTAGATGGTCAAAATGAGCTGAAACTTCTATTGCACTCTCAAAATAGTGTCAAGAAGCATTCCTGCAAGTTTTGTGAAGATTAGACATCGTTCGGGCCCAAAGCAGGTGAAAATAGGTCACGAATGCAAAAGTCCAAAAATGGGCCTTATCCGTGACCGCGGCTTGATCAACGAGGGAGTTGACCAACTTTAGATAGTCAAATTGAGTTGAAACTTCTATGACACACTCAAAATAGTATCAAGAAGCATTCCTGCAAGTTTCGTGAAGATTGGACATCGTTCAGGTGCCAAACAGGAGAACACAGGTCACAAATGAAAAAGTCCAAAAATGGGCCTTATCCGTGACGGTGGCCCAATCAACAAAGGAGTTGACAAACTTCCAGAAATCAAAATGGGCTGAAATTTTTATGACATGCTCAAAATAATGTCAAGAAGCATCCCTCCAAATTTTGTGGCGATTGGACATCATTTGGGCCCCAAGCAGATGAAAACAGTTCACAAATGCTAAAGCCTGAAATTGGACCCTGTCTGTGACCGCGGCTACAGTCACGGACCTCCAAGGGACACTTCCTACTGTTTTGGACGGTTCTTCTCCACTCCTCTTTGAAATGTAACTTCCCACAACTCCCCTTAACTCCCTGGAACTGCCAAAACACACCTAGGGGACTCTATAAAAGGGATAATGTTTGAAAAAGAGAAGGGCAAACAGAGACAAACACACAGAGAATTTCAAGAACAAAAAAGCAACCAAAAGCATTCAAGCAAGGACACAACAGCATTCCACGACCTTTTCCTTTTCTTTTCTTAGTCACCAAGGTGAGCAAGAAGGTTCAGAGGAGGAGAAGAAGATGGGGTTGGCTAAAGAAAAAACCATATCCATGCATTGATGTCTATTCGAAGGATGACGTTGTTATCTTTGTTTTTCTCATTTGGGGGGGAGGGGGGTTGGGGTTTCTTGGCCATTACAAAGGTTGTTACTAAGCCTCTTTGGGCCTCATTTTGTTCCTTGAAAGCTATGGGTTCAGAATGACACAACTTTGGCTTCATATGACACCCTCTTCGGACTTGAACAAAAGACAGTCCGTAAATATAAATGATGAATTACAAAGTTTTTAATCGATTCCATAGTTGAATTCGATCTCCTCAATGGTTATTCAACACCCCAAGAGTCATAAACAAAAAAAAGTTTGAGAGGAGAACCAGCACGAACAGCAAGAAAAAGGGAGGCAAAACAATAACCGCACAGTCACTGTCTGCCAGTGACCATGACTCATAGTCACTGGCAGGTGCCAGTGACCATGACCCACAGTCACTGGCCTGGGGCAGTGACCGTGGGTCATGGTCACCCCCATTTTTTCTTTCTTTTTTTGCATTTTCTCCCACTTTGTGTACATTTTTTTTGTAATTTCCAAATTAAGATCACATCTAAGACTTGAATGAGGGGTTGTAAATTTTGTAAACTTATGTAAACAACCTGCATCCCGCAGTCAGGGCATTAGAACCCATGTATATAAAAGGAAATTAATGATGAACTGTAGTTATTTCCTATTCTTCTTAAAGCTTGAAGTGCGTGAATGTTGGACATTGAATCCATTACACATCTTCCACGCCATTTTTTAAGCGCAATCAAGTACTACTTACCTATTTTTGTTGAGCTGTAATGCTTAGGCCGCTACCTTTAGTGTCACAAAGCAAACCCTAGTCCCAAAACAGTTATCATCGCGAATCTGAAAGATCCCACGTAGGTTCCTTCAAGATTAGTTGAGTGGGCAGCTAATGATGTCTTTTATTAGACAGATACAGCAGAGTGTCTCCTGGTTACGGTATTTTATGAGTCATGAAGATATGGACTACTCCATTTATCATGCCATCATATTTTATTTGATAGACTTATTATTATTTTTATTAGTATTTGACCATCCAGTACTTATGCATTGTTTACTTCAATGCATTTGGACATTTAGACTTTCATTGGGATCGTATTGAATCTATTATCTATCTATGCATTTTATTATGGAATTGTTTAAATAAGTATTCACGTATAATCTTTACTATCACTAGTAGTATGATTGGGTGGGTAAGCACTAATGTTTCTGCAGACTGATAAATGTTTATGTGGTTATGGATCTTCCTTGTATGTATGATTTGAGAAATTTTTTTGTGGAAATTTGTATTTGCCTAAGTGCGGTATGGATTACTACTGGAGTATGCATGCCACATCACGGGCTCATCCGTAATGACCTAATCTCAGACTTTGGATGTGACATCATATGAATCCCTTTTATGGTGGTATGGAAATTTGCACTAAGAGTGACCTAAGATTTTTGTTCACAGAAAACAATCCAATACTGTACTATGGTGCTCGAGTGAAACCGATACAGTTGCTGTACACGGGGTCCATCTCCCCATATGAACGGGTTCTATCGCACAACGAAGGATTTCACACACGAAAAATTAAGTTTTAGCTCCAGTGCAGATGTGAATTAAGTCATGCCATCAGCAATCCATTGCTAAATAGCTGTTTCTTTTTTTTTTTTCCATTAAAATACTGTTCTGGTCTGCCATGAAACAGGTGTCCGGGTTTGATGTAGTGGAAGAACTTAAGGGAAGTAGGCCACCCAAATCAAATTTTTAGAAGTGGGCCCCACAGTACATCATGGAAAGGGTTATTAATAATGGCTCATAGAAGTGGTGGGGAAGGGGGGGTCACCAACATGATATCTGTAGAGCATGATGATTGCAGCGATTACCATGATAGTGAATCAAATCCATCACCTCTCTTTTAGCCCACGCTTGTCCTTTTATTCTCTGCTCTGATTAAATTCCCCAAACTTTATTCAAGCATCAAGAAACACACAGTGCCCACATTATTACCACACAGTATTAGAAATGGGTATTCCAGTCACATAAAATCTAGTCATCCTAAGACCACAAAAACTACTTGGGAACTGCAAATAAGAAAGCTCCCTGTCAGTCTTGGGCCTGTTTGTTTGCAATATTACATTAAATTTAATGTCATAAGTGGTTAAAAATGAAGATTATTGGTAAATTCTCAATAATGAATATGAAATAACTTTTTCTTTTATAGAAATAGAATCAGGAGGAAATGTAAATGAATACCTTGTCTTCCCCTGGTAATTATGTACATGGGAAACTGAAAGTCCTATCAAAATTGAATTTTTTTATTTTACCTATAAGTTTAGTCCACGTAAAAGAATAGAAATTTATGCACTACGGGGAGCATGGGTGGCAAGTGGGTCAGGTCAGAATGGCTCAGATTGACAAGGCATAGCTACGGATAGAAGTTCAACTAGCATCTGACTTGTATTTTTAAAACTGAGTCACGCAATGGTAAGTCAACTCAATCCAACCTACATAACCCATGTAACCCAACCCAACCTCTAAAAGAGTGGCACAAACCCAATCCATTTCAACTATTAAAGCTATATTTCCGTTAAATTCCAGGCAAAAAGAAGCCCAACACAATCTGCGTTCATTCCATATAAGTTCATTCCATATAAAACAAGTTTTTCTAAGTATCCAAATATTAAAACACCAAATTATTTAAATGAGTTTATTTATGCAGGTTAGCCATAAGCTATCCCTTTGGGCTAGGCGGGTTGTGCTGGGTAGACCAATTTTTCTTGTGGGTCAAGTTATCCTAACCCATTACCGACCCAGCTATATTGTGGGTCAGGTAATATAGGTCAAATGCAGGTCGTATTGGGTTGTGCAGGTACGTCAAAATTTCCACCCCTAACTTAGAGAAGTTGATAAAAGGAGGTATTAATCAGTAAAGCTCTAAAAGAAAATGGTAAATCAGGATTAGACAAAAGAAAGATTCAAAACATTGAGTATGCTTTATAAGAAGTCTTTTCATTTTGACATGTGCTAAAACCATTGGCCGGCTCAATGTATATGGAGGATTTTCTCCCGCGTATGCACTGTTGTGAGACCATCCACAAAGGCAGGGCCCCTTGAGTTTGATCAGGGCCCTCATGATGAATGTAACATCCATAGGGTGCAGTGCCTAGATGCAAAGGAGAAAATCATCACAATGTATTCATACATGTAAATGATGCCTTAGCCTAGCTAGATGTGAAAAGAAACTACGATTGCGTAGAGAAAGATGTTAAAAGCTATTTATTAAATAGCTTGAAATTGCATTGAGGAAAAAAGTTATAAAAACAGTTAGAATCAGCCTTTGTTGTCAGCTTAATTTTATTTTGGGCCAAAAAATAAGTAGTTTGTATTAGCCTGAATCCCTTTTTTTTATGGTTTTTTTTTTTTTTTTTTTTTTTGCGTACCCTAGCCTTAGGGGCTTAAGCCCTTGGGCGTGATTGGGGAACCCTCTTGTGAGAAAAGAAGGCTTCCGTTGAGGCAATAAGTCCTCGGATAAGAAAATGTGCCCCACTAAGTATGAACCCTGGTCAACCTAGTTAAGCAGGTAAGAACCAATACTTTAGGTGAAGTTGGGGAACCCTTTAGTGAATGAAGAAGGCCTCGGATAAGGCAATACATTTTTGGGGGAGGAAAGATACTAGGTCATGGTTGAACCCTAGTTAACCTGGCCGTTATGTAAGAACCAACACCTCTTATCACTAAAGTAGCAGGCTGTTCTTAACCCTAGTCCGTTAGTATTGGCTTTAATGCGCACTAGCTTGATCACGCATGCTTAACATTAACAAAAAGGCATAGTGGGTTGGACATCTAAAGAATATAATTAACTTTATGACTGGATTGTAATTAAAAATTTATCTACGCAAATGTTTAAAATAAAAAATGTAATGATTTTATTTAAAGAAAGAAACCATATATTGAGCTTGGCGAGAGAGGATGCACGAGTGCCGTTGAAATTGAACCGATTAGATGGGGAGTCTAGATCATGCATGACTTTCGTTCTCAAAATTGAATTAGGGAAGGAGACCGTATCATATTACTAAGCTCAAGAATCCGGATCGTGCAAGATACTTCTACCATTTGAGAAAATAAGAGTCAGAACAGAGTCAAAATTGAGGGTGAAATCAAATAATCAGCAGCAAAATCAAACCTGAAATCAAATAATCAACATCAAAATCAAACCTTGATATTTTTGAGATCAAATCGCCCTAGCTTAATTTATAGTAACATTGCTAGCATGACTGTGAAATGGTGTCTTTTAAAATTGTCAAACTTGAGTGCTATAAATCAAGAGGTTAAGGTCATCAAAAGAGTTTGATAATTCACACGTTGATAGATCTTATTCAGCTAATTTTATCCTCCACCTTCACCATGATTGTTGTGGCTCTAGGTGGACCATATAATGCTCATCCTACCCATCACACCATCTTGTTCTTTTCACTAAATCAAATCCCCATTATACATACACATTCGCCCTCTCCTGCACACCCTTACTGTGAAAGCCCTAAGCGGCCTTACTTGTGGGGCTAATGGGCCCACAATAATTATGGAGAACGTGGGGATTGAAAAAGCCATATACAAATTTTAAAGTCTATTAGATCATCCTAATCTCTTGATCTATAGCATGAAGATTAATAATTTTAAAAGACATTATTATTTTATTTTTCTCAACCCAATCTACTTGCAAATTTTCAAGTTTATTAGATGGACCTTGCCCCTTGATCAATGGAGTAAAATTCAATGGTTTAAAAGAATTATTATTATTATTATTATTATTATTATTATTATTATCATCATCGATTTCAATCCCAAGATGACTCCCATTCATGGGTGTGAAAATCGTAGGGCCGGTGACATTCGGTGTAGGGTGAGGGGGAGTGAGTCTCATGTTTGGATGGTGGGCCCCGCGAGACTCCAATGTGAGCATTGTTTAATATGATTGCCAGGTACTTGACAATACCACTTGGTTGGTGACCTAAAATTTAAGTAGTGGAAAAGAAATGTCATGACAGATGACAGAAGCTTGCGTTTGCCATTTGTTTTCTTTTGGTTCCCAGGGATCCGAGTATGGACCCGATCCTCGGGTGCAGGTTGTAGATTTGGAATGAGGTGATGGAGTTCTTGGCTGAGTAAAGTGGCATACTTAAGGGCCCATTTGTTAATTTAACTGGTAGAGTAAAGTGAGGTGAATGATAATTTTAAAAGATAAAAAAATAAACAGGATTAAATCAATCCAATGATTAGATTTTGTTTTTTAGTGAAAATAAAATGTAACTTTTTGACTTTTTGTAATCAAAGTAGATATTTTTTGTTAGTTAATAGGATGAAAAGGTAATTTTTTGACTTTTCTGTGTAAAAAGGTAAAAGAATTTTTTTGAAATATGGTATTTTGATTTGACTTTTTTGGGTTGTTGTGTGGTGAAATGAAAGATGACTTTAACTTTACAATGAAAGAGAATTAACAAACGGGCCTTAAAGAGCGCTTAAGCAGCAATAATATCCGGGGAAAGGTACCGTTGACTGGGCATATGAATTTTTGGAAGCATTTCTCTTTGAGTTTGTGCAGTGATGAAAGCAATAGAAAATGCAAAAAGTTACCCTCCAATTCCGCGAGAACATAGATTCGGACTTCTGACCTCCCTCTGTAGAAAAGTATTGTTGTGGATTCAAGAAGTTATCCAAATGCACCCTTAGGGTTTGAATACTAGAAAGTTTAGGTGAAAACTGATGCCTTTTGCCACTAAGGTAAGGGCCTATCTTGAATTTGCCACTAGTTTATGGAAAACAACTTACTTTTCCTCTTTGATACCCCATGGCATATATTTTTTTGGCAGGGTACTTTCTCTCAAATGCTTGTTCCCTACTAACCTTGTTTTTCACAATGTATGGGCTACTGTTGAAATTAGGGTTCACTCTTTAGATCTCACTCTATGTTGATTTTATTACAATCTTTCACATTTTGTAATGTGGAGAGCCCAAAATTTGGCAAGGCCCACTTTCTCTCAAATGCTTGTTCCCTTCTAACTTTGTTTTCCACAATGTATGGGCCAGTGTTGAAATATATATATATATATTTGAGAATAGTAGTATGCATCAATCCCCAACCATAGGATGAGGGATACTTACATAGCTTTTCTTATTTGTACTTACGCATTTCTTTTTTACATAACTTTTTATCTTTTGCACATTAATATAAACAAATATGGATGTTTCTTTCATCCTATGGTGACGGATGGATGCATACTAATATTCTTCATATATATATAATACAATCCAACAATCCAATCCATATGGATAGGTGCCAAACTTGGTAATGGTGACTATGACGAAGGCACTTGTTTTATGGTCTACTTGGATATATCGTAGGTTACACCCTACTAGCGTTTTAACACTCGGTGCTCGGTAAAGGTTTTCTACATATATACAGGGCTTTGATCTTATTAGAAGTATTCTTACATACCTACACTGAAAACTTTTTATGGGGCCCACTTGTGGATCCCATTTGGAGATGAGATCAAGTAAATGGAAAGATCTATGTAAGACCACTTTAAATAACAAGTTTAGCCCCAATCACATGTCCCTAACCTCTTTATCCGTAGCCCACAAATCTAGTTCATTTACATTAATGCACTATTGATTCAGTGGCTCAGTGAATTCGAATTTGATTGAAACTTAAAGTGTGTGACTATCAGGAGGTCTCTGTGTATTGCAAGATTTGAATTGAGTGATAAATGTGCCTAACCTAAATTTATCACGAAAAAGTGGTAAAAATTAGTTCTTATAAAATTATTTCCTATATATATATATCCCCATGTGCATACATCCCTCACCATTTTGGTGAGGGACACTTCCTTTTTAAACCTAACAAGGTCAAAAAAGGTGTCATGATGTGTGATAATTTTATCTTTTTACATATTAATACTTTCCAAAAAAGGAGTGTCCCTCACCATTTTGGTGAGGGATGTATACACTTGAATATTGTCTTATATATATAAGGCCGCGCTACAAAACTCTTCATGCATTTTTCACTAAAAAGCACTCCTTTTTTAGCCATGAGATTTTAACATGTATCTTCAACATCTACTTAAAATTAGCTCTCTCTTATTTTTTACTTTACACTTGTGAGGTGGCAGATTCCTATAGGAAATGTGGAAAAAGGCATAGACTCCCCTTTTTTAAATAAGGAGTTTTTGAGAATTCCTTATATATATTTATTTATTGATGAGGGAATAATGCATAGTAATATTCTCCATATTTATTGGACAATATTGCTATGCATCATTCCCTCACCATGTGATGAGGGACAATGACGTGGCTTTCCTTCTTTACATATGAAGATTCTTTTTTTCTATAATACCATAATGGCTTTTCCTCTTTTATGCATGAATCTTTCCAAATATGTATTTGTCCCTTACCAAATAGTGAGGGAAGGATGCATCATAATATTCCCCTTATATATGTATATTGGCTTAGTTGGCCTAGTGAGAAGGATATAAGAAGTAAAGGGCTCTAACTAGAGTTCAAAACTTAGCGTGAGCTATGAGAGTAGGCCCCTTAAGTCCAGCCCCCTATTTCCCAATGTTGAAATCTTTGCATATTAATTGTTATACTGGTTTATGGCTGATATTTTAATTTAATTAAACATTTCTTTTTGTAAAGCAATAACTTTAAAAGTAAAAAAATAAGTAAAATTTTATTTTCTTTATTGTATTTTCTTAGACATATAAAATAATAGAACTTCTGCTTATAGAAGTTTTACCATCCGTCCCAAGGAGGTTCACATAAGGTTGGTTTACAACGTGTAAAAGTTATTACATGACTTCTGAATAACTAAAATCATGTAGCCAGCCTCAATATGATTAGATGATGATTTAATAGAAGTGGTGAGAATAGAGTTCCAACTTATTTTTGGTTTTGGACCAACCTGCGGTACAATTGATGCCACTCATGGATGCAGGCCTAAAACCTCTATGCATGGGACCATTTCACTTGGTCCAAGCAGAATCTTAGAGGCTATAGGCATAGCACAGGTTGGCTGAAAATCGTAATTGGGTGTGCTTTAGATTATATCAAGCATATCTTGCATAATTAAAATGCAAAACAGCAGGGAGAGAGAGAGAGCGAGAGAGAGAGAGAGAGAGAGAGAGAGAGAGAGAGAGAGTATACAAGAATATTTGTGTTTGTATGTTGGAAAGGGCCGGGCCATCTAATGAGGCATTTGGAGAAAATAGTTGGAGGCCAAGCCCATTAATTACTAGATTCTCAAATTGATTATTCCCATCTCACATGCTGATAAAATCGCATCAAATACAGTCCACAGTGCTGGTCCCTGTGCAAATCAAAACCATCCAAAAATACTCCAACCAATCATCATCACCATCAACTAACCGATTCCTCTTGTTGTACATGAATCAGATTATTATGATCATCTGACCACTATGACTTTTGGCCTACAAGCCATCCATTCAGGGGCCCAATATTCAGACAGCCTGGATCCAACGGATATGTGTATATCATGAGGCATGGGCCCAACCCAGTATCATGCTGTTGCTGAAAGTTCCTGTAGTCACATTTTTTTTAATTTGTAGCTTTCATTACTCATGATCACAACCCCAAAAAGCAGAGCAGACATCAGGATTCCAGGAACCGAAATCAGATTAAAAGTCACGCATTTTCAATGAAAAGGAGCCAAACAAAGCCTCAGTTGCTGACTTAGATGACTTCTAATATAATCAAAAGCATATGAAATAAAAAAAACACTCAATCCTAACTGGAGTTTTTTTCTCTCTTCTTCTGCAGCTTTGAGCTCAAAACCTGCTCCATGTCAGCTTTTACCAACCCACAAATCTTTCATCAATGTGTCTCCTACACCCCTCAGTGATGAATTGATTATTTCCTTGACATGGGTCTTGGAGGTTCCATGGAAATAGGTTGGGAAGCTTGAGAGAGAGAGAGAGAGAGAGAGAGAGAGAGAGAGAGAGAGAGAGAGATGGGTGTTGTAACGGCTGCTGAATTGAAGTCAAGTGTTTCGGGAAGGAGGACGTTTCGGCCAAGTTCAAGCACCCGACACACCCCTGAATGGTTAGTTGTTTACTCTTCCCTCTTTGTTTACACTATCTCAAGAATTTTTCTCAATTTTAAGCAGCATTTGTGTTAAGTAGAGAGACTCTGCAATAGAGAAACAAAAGTCCAGAGCGTAGAATTCTCTTCGCACAAACTGCCCTATATAATCTTCTCAGTTTACGGTAATTAAGCCTTTCTTTTTATTTGTGTGGATATGAATTGGCATTATCATCATCATTAAAGCTTTATTTGAAGCTATATTAGGTCGGCTATAAAAATTTTGTTTTTCCATTTTTATCTATCTTGAGTCAAATCCTTAAATAAGGTGCACAATTTCTACCATCATTAAGCCTATGTTTGCATCAGCTCAATCAAACTTGCCTAAAAGATCCTTTGCATGCATTTTTGTTTTAGATAGAACACAAAACTGTTAGTTTGAAATGATGTCAAACATCCTCCTAGTTGTCAATTCTATTCTATTTCTAGATGATAGGGCTGAAATATATGAATTCAAATTTCATTATTAGATCCGTGAGTATGCATATCAATATGACTAATCCATATATATTTCTTTACAACCTCCATTTATAAAGTGAAATACATATTGATGTATTGGTGATTCCGATGTGAATCAAATATGAAGTCCGAGTGGAATTTGGGCTGGACTGGGCTGGGCTCGGGTACCTGAATTGGGCCTTTGTTGTCTAGATACCATATATATAGTGTGCAGTCGATCCAACGGTCTAATTTATTTGGATGGGACCCCATAATTGGTGGACGTGTGCAATTCACAAGAGTAATGTGTGTGATCCATTTGGATGGCTCACAACGTGGGTAACATTATCTAAAATAGTGAGAAATGGTCCATAAAGAATGTCCTTACAGGACCGTTTCTCTTATATATATATACATATATATGTATAGTTGTATTATTACTCAGGCTTGGGGCCTGGTAGGGGCCGTACAATTGAGTTTCATCTGGACTCAAGATTGGGCTTAGCAACATGCAATTTGGGCCAAAGTTTTTCTTTGATCAATTCCCATCTGAACCACCGTAGTTACAGCCCTAAACTTAGTCCATCTAGTCTTGACCACATAAATTAATTTATTTGACATCTTTGGCCATCTGATCAAAATTGATGCAATTGAGAGTCCCGGGTGAACCATAATGAAATGTTTTCTTCAATGTAAATCGTATGCCTATAGATGCCCAATTAATAACTGATGTTTGATAAATCCCTAATCCAATCCCAGCTAATCATATTATAGGGTTGGTCACTCATTCAAAATGGCATGTCTATCTAGATTATGGAGCAGTTTTCTCATACAGACTCAGATCTACCTAATTCGTTGGCGTGGTGTTTTCTGTCTTTAAAAAAAAAAAATGTGTAAATCATGTTGAGAAAGCTGACCCAGCTCCATGGACAATGAGGTTTCCACAAAATTATAATAAAGAAAAGAAAAATACTATTGAATTAGTTGCACCCTATCAAGGCATGTTTGGATGCGGAGAAATTGGAGATTGAGAAGAAAGCAATTTCCCTAGTTAATTTTCTCTGCTCCTCTGGATATACATAGATTGCATTTAGGGTCAAAAAAGTGACCACTTGATGAAAGCAAAATCCAAGCAAGAAATAAGGAAATCATAACTTTCTCCATTTTAACCATTGGTTATTCTTTTAACTCTAATTTCCTCTGGTAAACACCCAATAATTAATTAGAGTAATCACATAAAAGTTGAAAAAAAAAGGTGTCAATCAACATTCCTCACTTGAAGGCTCTGTACCTCACCCGAAGGGTCTCTTAGAGGTCTATTTCCCTCACGTAATGGCTCGATGGAGAATCTTAGCACCTATCTTTTCATAAATAGTGTAAAGAATTAAAAAAAATGCTAGATTCGTTGAAATCGTGCTTTTTTAGTAAAAAATATTTAAACATCATCAAAATTGCAGTTCTTAACCGAAAATAATTCAAAGTTATCAAAATGCAGAAAATCACTAATTTTACTTTCTTACATCCTAATACCAACCGGGGTTGTCTTGTATCCCTCTTCCATTTGAAATTTGAATGTAATTGTCAAATGAGCAGCTGTAATTGGAGTTTTGTATTGATTAGGAATAGGTGATAGAGAGGTGGGGGTGGGGGCATGCCATTCATTGCAAATAAAGAAAGGAGAATAAATCCGACAAGAAGACATGCCCGAAAGATTTGTTGTGTGGTGGTCCGTGCTATCAATTCAAGGCCCACACCCGTGAAAGGTTTTGTCTCTTTTTGTTTTCTATTCCCAAGTTCCACCCACTACCCCTTACCAGCCTTTGCCTTTCCTTTTCCCCTATTTTCTCCTGTGCTAGCAACAGCCTTTGGACACCATTTTAGAGTTGAGACCGCCAACAGAGTTCATTTCTTTCTCTTTCTTTCTTTCTTTTTTTACTAGAACTTGGGCTTGGTTAAGGGAGTCACCGAGCCAGCCAGATTTGGGCTGGACTCACCTGTGTGGCTGTGTACAGGCCTAAGCCCATTTACAATAGATGAGAGATAGTCTAGTTCGGTTTCGACATGAGCCCTAGTGCTGGTATACGAGTCAGCCTGTTTGGAAAATGTACGCCGAGCCCACCCATTTAAGTCCGTTATTACTTTAGACCCAGAGCCTGAACTCATGAAACAATGAGAAAACCATAAGAGTCTCTTTTTATGAAATGTCGATGGTATGCGTTAATATTGTTTTGTTTAATATTTATGTATAATAAAAAGGGGCATAATAAGATTCCATCAGGCTTTAGACCCAGATGGATTCCGACGCCCACTTAAATGGACCTGGACCCAGGCTGGATTCAGGCCCATTGAGAACCTTAGCTTTCGGTTCATCACAAGTATCAATGCAGGTAGGTTGGATCGGGTTAGACCATCGGCTCAAAATAATGGTTCCAACCCAAACCTATCCCATTCATTAATCAGATTTAAAATTTCAATTCAAATCCAATGAAGATATGTGAAAAAGGAGGGTGAACGAGCGGTCCAGTACTGAGTGCCCTATTTACTGGGTGAGGTTTGGGTCAATTGTTAGGTTAGAGTGTAATCTGTCAGGTTTGGTTGGGGAGGCAGGTAGGATAGCACAAGTGAAATGAAACTAAATCCAACTCAGTATCTGGAATAAAAATTTTGAATGAAAGATAACTCCGAATTCGAAAGGGGAAAAACCAAACCCTGAGTCACCTACTCTGGTCGGGTTTGGTTGGTGGGTTGGGTCAATAATTATCGCACTAGGACAATCCTTTTTTTGGTACCCCAGCAAGAATCAACCCCCCAGTCCCCACACAAGCCCAGTGGAAGAGAGCTTGTACGCATGAAAATTTTCGCTTACACATCTGAGAAGAAGAGGAAAATGTACCAAGGATTGAATCCTGGGCAACAAGATGAATAATGGAGCTGCGAATCATTTAAGCTACTCCTGACTCTAGCCGCACTAGATGGCTCGGAATCATAATGGATGGGTGAGGCCTAATAAAAGCTTTTGACAATTCTCCTATATTTTGCTAGTGGAGTAGAGAAGGCCACACCACACCAAGTATCCGCCGTCAACACCACACCTGCTTTGAAAATGAACTACTGTGGTCACACGTGGGGCCCACCTCTTCAGAGTTTATTTGTACGTGTGGTCACACTAGCTCCGGACCCCATCTAGCCTTAATTTGTAGCTAGTACTGATTTAGACTCTAATGTTACCATCTTACTCTAATGTTACCATCTTAGCCTTTGGCGACAAGTAAAACTAAAATGATCCGTTCAATGATCTTAAATCCAATCTATGGACCACAAATCTAATGAGAGGCTGGATTTTCTAATAATTCCGTTGGTGGGGCCCACTTTGCAAACCAAACAATTCACAATCACTAAGCCTTTCTGTATTTTACTATCACTAATGAAACTTCACTCTCAAGTAAATTTTTATTTTAGATTGATCACATTTAAAACATGATTAGAATAAAAGGTCGAACGTGTTAAATCACAATTAACTTGAGCATATTTTGATTAGAATGGAATTTTTCTTAATGAAGAAAGAATATTGATTTGTGATTTTGAGTGTTTTGAACTTCAACGTCACCATATGGACAGATTTATAGCATTGTGGTCTAAGAATCTCTCAAGTCCAGCGGAGAATTGGGGCTTTTCGAATGGATAGTTAGTAAGAAGTGGTAGCAAATTCAATTCAAAGCTTGGGTTAGAACCAACCTAAGTCTGGGTTAGAACCAACCTAATAAGCCTGACTGACTCAATACGACCAAAACCAAACTGAGGCTGAGATTTTTCTGGCTTTGGTGCACCAAGGCACAACAATCAAACACAATTTGAGTTTTCTGTTGGGTTCAGGTGGAGTTTGAGTCGGTGCTTGTGAAGTTCAGGTCAGGTTTGCAGTCGGGTCAAGTCCAATAAAACCAGGATTCAACTCACTGTAGAAGAAATGGACCCCCAAAGTATAAAGAACTCAAGAGGGTTCCTAACTTTAAACAGAATTCTAACAGCACAAGTCTTCTGGCACAGTGCTATGAGTCTGTTCTGCTTTCAGTTTCTAAGAAACATGTATACTATTCAGTTCACAGATGCTCTGGACATTCTAGGATTGTAGCTTCTTTGTAGTTCTAATTTTTGTGCTGTTCCTTCTCTATGCAGGCCACTTTCTGATGTATCCAGTGATCTGACTGTTGAAGTTGGAGCAGCAAAATTCAACCTTCACAAGGCAAGACATAACCCTTCTTTTTATTAACATCTGCCAAAAATTCAGCTTTGGCTCTGAATTATCAGATGTCACTCTCTGGGGATTTTTTTTTTCTGTTGCGATTTCCATGCTTTTTATCTTCTATCCTCAGTGTGAGATAAATTTGGTCTTTTGAATTTTCATGCTCATCCAATGGCTTGTAATACAGGTTAGTCTCTTACTAAGTTTCTTTAATAATCGTAGTATGACTTTCTGGGCTGCACTAAGTTATCTGAATTTTCATGGAAACTTCATTTCCATGAGAGTTTTAAGCTGTAAGTTGCTTATCATCTATTTTTTAATCTGTTCACATTTCTCTATTAAGCACTTTGACTACAATTTCATAGGTTTGAGATGCAGTTTAGCTTCTTGTTCTATTAATCTTCGACTGATGTGGTGATTTTAGTGGATATATCTAGAAATTTTCAGATATTTCTTTGATCATGGTAGAAAAGGATGTCTAATTCCTCCGCCCTCAGCGAACCACCACTAGTATTTTTTTGTGCAACGTTTCTAAAGTAATGGGTGTATCAGATCAGGTAGAGGATTGAGAATTCTCACACCATGTTTCAGTCATGTGCTGGTTTGAAGGCTGGGTAAAACAAGACAGCACTAGATTGGCAGTCGGCTATAAGAACTTGCCACACTTCAATGTGAATTCCACACTACAAAAAGCCATTCCCCCAGATGGATGGAATGAGGCTTCAACGACAATGATGATTATGAAGATAAAAATACATATATATTCACTTCTTCTCTTAATTCTTTGTACAAAAATGTAATGATTAGTAAACAAACCAATTGCATCTTGTGTCTTATGTTCATGATATGAATTGATCCATTGTTCACATCTTAGACTAATGTATTCCTTGCTCCGTTGTCTGACTAATTTCTGTGTCTAATGTCATGGTTCTCTTGCAGTTCCCTTTGGTATCGCGGAGTGGAAAAATCAGAAAACTATTGTCTGAAGCGAAGGATTCAAAACCATCATGGATAAAACTACATTCAGTTCCAGGTGGACCAGAGGCGTTTGAGCTAGCTGCAAAGTTCTGCTATGGCGTGAGCTTTGAGATCATGCTTACAAATGTTGCTATGCTGCGATGCATAGCACATTATCTAGAAATGACAGAAGAATTTGCAGAGAAGAACTTAGAGACCCGAACCGAGGCCTATCTAAAAGAAACAGTATCCCCTAACATCTTGAACTCAATAAAAGTTCTTCATAGTTGCGAAGGTCTCTTACCAATGGCCGAAGAAATCAGCCTGATCAGCAGACTAATCCAAGGAATTTCGACAAATGCCTGTAAAGAGCAGCTCACATCTGGCTTATCCAAGCTTGAGCATAACATACCTGTAAAACCGATGACCGTTGAGACAGAAACTTCATTGGACTGGTGGGGAAAGAGTCTAACAATGCTCAATCTAGATTTCTTCCAAAGAACTGTGTCTGCAATGAAATCCAAGGGTCTAAACCAGGACACAATCAGCAACATCTTGACGAACTATGCTCATAACTCTCTTCAAGATCTTGTGGTTAGAGATGTTCAAACACTCAAAGAAAGATTCTTAGATCCTGAATTGCAGAAGAAACAGCGGGTGATCGTCGAAACAATAGTTGGTTTACTACCTACTCAATCAAGAAAAAGTTCAGTACCAATAGCATTTCTCTCAGGCCTGCTGAAAACTGCGACAATGGTCTCAACATCTGTCGCGTGTAGATCAGACTTAGAGAGAAGAATTGGTTTGCAATTGGACCAGGCGATTCTCGAAGACATTCTCATTCCTGCAAACCAGCATGGAAGCAACCACCCCCTGTATGAAATGGATTCGATAGCAAGGATCTTCTCAACTTTTTTGAACTTGGATGATGAAGAAGATGAAGTGAATAATTTCAGGGATGATAGTGACATGGGTTATGAGTATGATAGTCCTCGAACTCCAAAACAGAGCTCAATCCTTAAGGCGTCGAAACTCTTGGACAATTACCTGGCAGAAATTGCTCTAGATTCAAACTTAACACCAGCAAAGTTTATTGCCTTAGCAGAGCTCCTCCCTGATCATGCACGTGTTGTGAGTGATGGATTGTACAGAGCTGTTGATCTTTTCCTCAAGGTAACACTGCTTCCTTACACTCGCACTTAATTTCTCACCCAACTTGAAAGGACTTCATATGTCAACAATCCATGTGAGCATACCCTGAATCATAATAGATTTTAATAGTTTTAGCACTATGAATAATCAAGCATTTTCCTTTGCTTCAAACACATGTGAAAATGGTGTTGTGGAGAGATGCAATGGAACAATGAGCAAAATAGTAGTTGCAGTGGCGGTCACCGTAGCGGCCAGTGGCCAAAATGCTACTTTAGCAAGTGATACATAGTGGTTGCGGCAACACGTAGTGGTGTGAATTTTTTAAGTGGTCAAATTTTTTTGAATATTATATAATAGCTAATCTTGTGTTTGTTTAGTGATTTGAAACCATCAAAGGTTGAGATAGCTTTAAGAAAAGCTATTGAGAAGAAATAGGAAAAATAATGTTTCAAATTAAAAATGCTAGACTCTACTAGATTTTAGACCGTAACGCCACTATTTTCAAAATAACATAGCTGCCTCAACTGCTACAGCCGATAATACGGTCACTACGCTAAATTAAACCATACAACAGGATACTTATGAATATGGTTAGAAGTAGATTTAACTACTCCTTATTTCCTGTACTCTATTGTTCAACTTTCATTTGCCATGTTAAACAGTGGACACCAAAATATTCAACTACTTGAGTTTTGGACTACATCCAGAGTCATGACCTTGTCACAATTCCTTTTATAACAAAAATTTTTTCAATTAACTATATGATTAGTGTAAACCTATGATGTCCGGATGCAACATATACATGGCAAGGAGCATGTCAAGGACATTGATTTTACACAAAATGAAGTATTGGATAGGATATGATACACTATCCATTTTGAAGTATTCGGGTATCATAGGTGTAATTATGTTGCTTCACTTTCCTACAACATATCTATGTCCTAAAAAGTCCATTGCTTTCCAATTTTCAGGTTCACCCAAACATCAAGGACTGTGAACGCTATCGGCTCTGCAAAACCATCAATTGTCAAAAGTTATCTCAAGAAGCCTGCAGCCATGCGGCTCAAAATGAACGACTACCCGTGCAGATGGCAGTTCAAGTTCTCTACTTCGAGCAGATAAGACTCAAAAATGCCATGAATGGAGGCCACACTCAGTTCTTGTTTGGGTCTGCAAGTGGCTACTATCCTCAACGTTCGGGCAGTGGTGCGGGTAGTGGTGCCATCTCCCCTAGAGACAATTACGCATCAGTAAGAAGAGAAAATAGAGAATTGAAGCTTGAAGTTGCAAGGATGAGGATGAGATTGACTGATTTGGAGAAGGACCATGTCTCAATGAAACAAGAGTTTGTTCGATCAAATCCCTCAAACAAGTTATTAAGGTCTTTTACTAAAAAGTTGAGCAAATTCAATGCTTTATTTCGGGTAAAAGACACCAAATCCATCAATGGTAAGTCTAATTCTGAATCTCGGTTTATACTTCAAAAGCGAAGGTGTCACTCTCTTTCTTGATCATGTAAAACCAAATAACAAGAGTGTGTACAAATATAACAATCATATTTAATCACACTAGTTCATATTATGAGGGTTCAGATTGAAATGTTACATATACTGATGCACCCCTGTGTTAATGATTATTGAACCTAGGTGTTTGCACTTGGTCAAATCCCAAATCTTGCAGTATGAAATATAGAAATATATTTCTTACTTGTAACTTTTATACGAAAATGTTTCCCAGGATATGTTTATTATTTCTATTGCTTAAATATGATTACATCATTTAAGGCATTAGTATGATGGCAAAGATGTGTAGCTTGCCATCAATAGCTCTGCCAAAAATTTTTTCAATAGTGAGTTAGACATGAATTACACATAGGAGAGCAATTGATTATATCTGCAAATTGGTGTAGAAAAGGATAGATAAAGAACAAACCATTCCTTCTAAAAGTACGTAAAAAACAATGACAAAAAAAAGAACAACACTTTTTGTAAGAAGTTGAAGAAATCAAAAGCATAGGCATTGTCATGTTACTCTATGCTTGCCCCACACTTTGTGTAAAGGATTTTGGAAGATCAACTTAGCAATAAGAACATCATGATGAGAGCATGTGATTGCGTTGCATATATATCCACTAATTCAATGTAACCATTTTCAAAAAATGTTCTCTGTACTTTTGGAGCATGTGATTGCATTGAAAATATATCAACTAATTCAATGTAATCATTTAACAAAAATGGTCTCTGTACTTTTGGATTTGGTGCTAGGGCTATATACACGATGAATACAAATGGAGAAAAAAAAGATAGATATTAATCTCACTTGTTGTGGATATGAGTCCACCCATTGTGCACATGTGTGCATGAGCAACCAAGATCAACAATCAACCACAAAAAAAGATAAGAGATTTACGTGGTTCGGAAAAGCTGCTTACATCCATGGAAAACCAATTTTCACAAAGTGCTTCCACTATCACAACAGAGCATATACAGTCTAGGTCTAGTGTTACAGATTATATCATATATATATAATGACTACTTTCTTAGCCCTTAAGAAAGCTATTCTTAGAAAGGAAACTCCTAATACAATTAGGAGACTACTGTTAGTAAACAAAAAAGTCCTAATACAATCAGGAGACTACCCAAGACCCTAAACCCATTTGGCCAACAATCTTCCCCTCCAGACCATGGGGAGGACTCCCTCAATGCCCTCACTGAGTTCGGCCCTGCCAACTTTGAACACAACTTCGGCTTTCCCTTAGAGATGACCTTTGTCATCATGTTCGAGGGATTCTTGTTAGTGTGAATCTTTCCAACTTTATGAAGTTCTCCTTGATTACCTTAGGAATCCAATGGTATTTGACATCAACATGCTTTGTGTAGCCATGATATGTAGCATTTTCATTGAAATCGGTATCACTTTGATTATTATAATAAACCACATACTCTTCTAACTTCAAACCCAGTTCTTTTTTCAACCAACGCATCTCCCTCCTTGCTTTATTGGCAGCTATGTATTTCGCTTAAGTTGTAGACAATGCTATGCACTTCTACAACTTAGATTGCTAGTCGATAGCCCTCCCTATGAAAATAAACAAATAATCGGAAGTCGACAACCGACGATCAAGATAGCCATCGAAATCAACATCAGTAAAGCCTTCCATTGCTAGTTTTGAGCCTCTGAAACACAAGCGCAACTTAGAAGTACATCTCAAATACTTAAAGATCCATTTCATTGTTTCCCAATGCTCTTTTCCTGGGTTAGATAGAAATCTGCTTACTAAATTCATAGCATGAATAATGTCTGACTGTATGCAAACTATGAAATACATAAGACTCCTCACAATAGAGGAGTGTGGAAAAGATGCCATCCATTCCTTTTATTCATCTATAGTAGGACACAAGTGCTTGCTTAGCTTGAAATAATTAACTAGAGGCATGCTAACTAGTTTAGTATTCTTTATGTTGAATTACTCAAGAACTCATTCAACATATTTTTCTTGTGGCAAGCACAACTTTTTGACACTCTTGTCATGACGTATTTGTATTCCCAATATCATTCGTGTTAGACCCAAGTTTTTCATGTCAAACAACTTTGACATTTTCTCTTTCAACCTGCCAATCAACTTACTATCCTGTCCAACTATCATCATATCATCTCATACAAAAGAAGGATGATGAACCAACCATTGATAAATCAATAAACATAAATACAATGATCTGCAGCTGTTCTCTGATACCCATGACTCATCTTAAATGAATCAAACTTTTTGTACCACTGTCTCAATGCTTGTTTCAGCCTGAAAAGACTCTTCTTCAACTTACAAACCATCTGTTCTTTTACTTCTACCATAAACTCCTCTAGTTTAGTCATATAGATATATTCTTTCAAATCTGCATGAAGAAACACAATTTTCACATCCATCTATCCAAGCTCAAGGTCCATGCTGGCCATTAAACCTAAGACAACTCTAATAGAAGTCATCTTCATAACATGAGAGAAAGCCTCATCAAAGTCGATACCCTTCATCTACATGAAGCTTTATACCACAAACTGTGCTTTGTGCTTCACTAGTTTTTTACTCTTATCATTTTTTAGCTTGAACATCCATCCATTTTTCAAAACCTACCCATCGTTAGTAAGTTGAACCAGCTTATAAGTCTTGCTTTTCCTTAAAGAACTCGTCTTGTTCTACATAGCCTTCATCTAACCATGTTTATCATCGTAAGTCATTGTTTCTCAAAAGCTCCTTGGCTACCCCTCAACCATAAACAAAATATACTCAGATGCAGGATATGGTTGACACTCTTGAGTAAACCTCCTAGCTTGAGGTTTCGTGGTTTTGACTAAGGAAATTGTAGCTCCTCTTGCTCAACACCCTCACCACTTAAAAACCCCTATACCTCATCACTATCTCGATTATTTTGTCCACCTTCTCTACCTATAGTCTACACTGGAGAAGGAGTCGATGTAAGATCAACCACTTTATCAACTATCTGAGAAGACTTATTAGTCTCTCTCAACATCTCCAAAGAATTGGTCTTCATGGAAAATCACATCCCTACTTTTCATAATTTGTCTCTTTTCTAGATCCCACAACCTGTAGCCAAATTCATCTCCACCATAGCCAAGAAATATGTAACTTACTGCCTTATCGTCCAACTTTGAACTTTGTTCCTTTGGTTGTCTTGCATCAAAATACCTTTAAGTGTGAATAGGAAGTATTTTTTACTTATCCATCTTCTCTTTAGAAGATCAAAATTCAAAGGAACTGAGAGAGATATGTTAATCAAATAATTAGCAGTCAAAATAGCTTCACCCCAAAATGAATTGGGCAACTGTGTTACTCTCATCATGCATCTCATCCTTTCAAGAGTAATGCGGTTCATTCTGTATGCCAGCCATTATACTATGGAGTAGCAGGAACTGTCTTTTCATATCGAATGCCATCGTCAAGCAGTAGTTTCCAAATTGGTTGGACGTGTACGCATGACCATTATCTGTGTGGAGATACTTCAAGAGTTTATATGTTTCTCTTATTATAACATGAAACTGTTGAAAAATTTGAAACACCTGATTCTTTGATTTCAAAACACAACTCTAGACTTAAAAAGAAACATCATTGATAAACGTGACAAAAAACTTATTGCCATCCAATGACTCTACCTCATGAGACCACAAACATTAGAATATAAAAAATCCAATACATTAGATTTCAATTTTGTTATTGAAGAGAACAACCCTATATTATTTAGCAAACAAGCAATAATCACAAGGGTCAAGGGATGTAACTTTGGATTAAGAAATTAAGTCCTTCTTTACCAAAGTCTGCAGTCATTTCTCACTCATATGTCCTAGTCTCATGTGCCATAGATTCGGAGAAGAATTGTCTTGAACACACCTTTACACAGCTTCACATGTGTTTTGTACAGCGTGTTACCTGCTTTCCCTCTCATAATAACAAGAGACTCTCTAGTAAGTTTCCATCTGTCATTTTTTAAATAGTTTTCATAACCTGCATGATCCAATGTAGTCTCAGAAATCAGATTTAACTGTAGATTAGGAACATCTCGCACATCTTTTAACATCATTGTGCAACCAATATTGATTTGAATGCAGACATCACCGATCCCAGCAATCTCTGAATGACTTATATTGCCTATATTCACAGTACCAAAGTCATCAACTTTGTACGTCGTGAACATCTCCCTACATGGAATAGCATGGTAGGCTGTTGTTGTGTCAACAACCTAGTCAACCGAATCATCTACAGCAGTTAAACACTCATCATCGTTGCCAACAAGAACCTACTTCCTTCCTAACTTAGCCATAGTGTTTTCTTTGTTATTCTTCTTCTCTTTGTTGGTTTTGATATATTCCTTCAAGGCAAAACAGTTTTTCCTAATGTGGCCCATCTTTCCATAGAAAAAATATTTCACAGACTTTTTCCTTGTCTGTGATCCACCTTTAGACTTGCCATGAATTTCGTCCCCTACTCTTACTTCTCTCCCTTTTCTCAATAACAAAAGCATGTGCAATATCTATCCCTGCAGTTTTCCTACGAGTTTTTTCATTCTATAAACTACTAGTAACCTGATTTATAAACAACACACCATCTGCACTAGAGTTGTTCACAGAAATAACCAAGAAACAACCAATGATTTCTAAGTATTTAGCAAAGAACTTAGAAGCAACAAAGGTTGCATTTCATTACCAAGGATCATCTTTATTGTGGTTAACTAAATTACCACACTTTAGAATTCATTGATGTGATCTTTAATCTTACCACCATCATTAAATTTCATATTCACAAGCTTTCTGATAAAAAAAGAATTTTTTCATTATGGTCCTTTTATCATATCCTTCTTCTAGCTTTTTCCAAAAGATACACGCATTAGTTTCATTAAACACATGGTGAAATATGCTGTTATTAACCCACTGTTTGATGTGACTAATCATCTTTCTATTCATCTTATTCCAATTTACATCATCGATATCTTTTGGTTGGCCACTATCCTCCTCAATGGGATCATAAAGGTCTTTGCAATAAAAGATATCCTCCATCTTTGGCTTCCAAATCAACTAATTGGAATGACTAAGTTTTACCATAGTAGTGTTCACAATGTTGTTTTCCATCTCAATTAAGCAAACAGGAAAAACAAACAACTAATACTGACCTTAATTCTTGCACCATACTATAGATCTCATCACCATGAGCACGCTAGATAAAACGAATATGAAATACGACTCCAGATGACTTTAAAATGGTATAAACAATTTTCCAGGCTCCGATTGGTCAAATGTTCTCATTGATTGTCAAACAACAAATCTTCTTCCACAGTCGCGGAGATTTGCTCGAAATGAGGCCGTAGGTGCAGATAGATCTCGATTAGACTTCGGATGATCAAGATATCGCAAATAAGAAGCTTTTTCCATCCCTATCAAATTGCCTTTGACCGTACTTCCGTAATTTTTGGTAGATACTTCTCAAAATTTAGATACATCTAAAAGTATTGAACCTATAAAGCAATCAAATCAGGCTAAAGGAAGGAGATTATATTTACTCGAAGAGGATGATGATATTCAAGCTAAAATTGCCTATTTGACAAGAGAAGTTGATTTCTTGAAACTTGTGAAGAATAGGGAGCATGCAATTGTTTGTGCCATTCGAGCTTACGATACCCACTCATCTATGGAGTACCCCACACTATCTGCATTTCAAGTGCAAGCAAATGTCACAAACACATACAATTGCCCATTCAACATCTCTTTGGGTAACACATACAACCTTAACTGGTCGAATCACCCCAACTTCAGTTGGAGGAGTGGACCAATTGTTACTCAGCCAAATGTCATGACTTGTGCCGAGAATCATGGGTTTAGGGTTAACCTCGAGGTGTAACACACATACTCTTATGTAATTCACATCCAAATCAGAATCAAAATGGAATTATACAAGGGATATTCACGTACTTACATGTGTGAGGTGCTTAAACGGATAGCTGTCCAAGTATTTAATATGCGGAAGCCTGTCAATATCGCCTATAATGTTTTACTTTTCGTTAAACAATTTAAAATTATCATTACAACTATGAAACAGTCTAAATCTTACTATTTTAAGAGCATAAGATTATTATAGCAATACTACACATCACCTATACAATTCAAATGTGATATGCACATGAACACAACTATGCCAAGGATAAACATTCTATGTAGAAAAAAGTAGAATAATAAAGTACAAAGAACCAAAGGATATTCGTAGAAAGGTCAGATTATGTAGGTAACAATCTATATGGATGCAAATATATGTATATACTAAAAGTTTCAAAAAACCCAAAATACTCATCCCTAAGACAACAGTATGTTACTCTTGGCATATGGATTAATCAGTAAACTTCTGCTGTCCATTCGTTACAGCCCGAAGGAACCACTGCGGTCTCTTTCTCTGACTCCTGGGTCTTTGCCAGACTTGGATAGGGATCTAGGCCTGTAACACCATTAGATAATTGTGAATAAGGCTATTTAGCAAAATATAAGCATAATTAAGGTAATACACATTGTTTTTAAAAGAATTAATGACAAGTGATCAATAGAGGTCAATTTAATATACTACACATGTTGTGCATTGAAACGAAACATGATATAAGGATCAATAAGTGAAAACACATACTATTTGATTACTACATTTGCTATATCCTCCCTGTAGGGTTCTTTGCGTTGAAAACACCATCGACCGAGCCAAAGTATGAATGGTTTCTTCATATATAGAGTCCAAAAGCTCTAAAAGCCCATTGCACGGCACCATTCATATACTATGCCAAAGTCAACCCCACCGGGTATCATAAAGCTAAAACTGAATAGAGTCAAACCATTTTGATTCATATGATTGAATTTGAGTAAGTTATATCATTCGTTTCATTGATAACCATATATACGTTTATTGAGAACCATACATTATACGTTCAATTCGTTCTTACTCAATTTAATACTGACAATAGGAAAACATATAGCAATAAACATTTCAAATAGAATCAATTAATTTTATGATCATTTCAATTCAAAATCATCAAGAATAGAAGGCAATAATGATAATCCAATATGCTATGCAATTCAATTTAGTAGAAGAATCAAGATGATTTACAAGTCAACCATAATCTAGTTATCTATTGTTTCTAATTGTCCATGATGATGTAGTTTTTAAGTTATCCAATACATGGTTGTCTTTACTTTGGTGTCACATTGTGTAGGAGAGGTATATCAGAGTCCCTTAAACCAATATGAATTGGTAGGTACTTAATAGGTGGACAACAACATATGAATATGTCTCAGCCCTCAAGACTTTCCAAGCTGTTTGATTACTCCATTGGGCCAATGAGTAGGTAGAGGAGTCCAAGAACTAAGGGCCTACAAGGCCTTGAAACAATCCCTAAGAAATCTTAGTTTCAATGGTCCTACGGCTTAATAGTGAGTTACCTACAGCTTAACCATGGGCAGCTTACGGCTTAGCCGTAGAATGCACTACGGCTTAGCTGTGGTTACATAACTGTTCCTCCACATTTACGGTTAAACCATAAAATGGACTATGGCTTAGCTGTACTTGACTTACGGCTAAGGCACGATGTGGCAACGGCTTAGCTGTAGCATATTTCACAGCTTAGCTGTAGAAGAATTCTTCAATTTTTTACTCTCTGGATTCCAAGTCGTAACTTACTTTTGGCTTAGCTATAGGCTTTGGGTTTGCTGGGGTTCTGATTGCTTGTCTACTACCTATTGAGGGCATTTAGTTTTACTTTTTATTAACCATTTAACATCTCCAATTTCATTACATGGTTCACTTAAACAATCGACTCATGCATTTTAAACCATTATAAGGGCTAAACTTTCACATTGAAGATTCAATAGATTTACAAGAATCATAAAATACCAATATGTATTCAACCAAAATTAGCTTATACTTGCCTTTGATTTCGAGTTCCACTACTACTCCTTTTCTTGTCTCAGTTGAGAAGAAGAACCCATTGTTTTTTGTCCTAAATGCCATACATGTAAAGAAGAATGTATAAATGAGTGCACGTAATAAAATAAGAGTCTCCTAGGCTTTGCTGATTCATAAATTATGAAACAAATGAAGAGGTCTCGCCTTAGGATCTGAGTTGGAACAATGAAGGCTAGGAGTCTATATTCCAACTGAAAGAAGATGAGGGAGATGATAGTAGCGACAAGTGAAAGCCTCTAAGGACACATGCAACAACTATACCTTTAGTTACTGAGGAAATAGTGGCCACAAGAAGAAAAAAGCTGAAGCAGAGAGCACAGAGAGAGAACACCAAAGAGAGGAGATCGAATAACTAGCTAGCTTCTTTTATACAGAAAAAGTTCTGAAGTTTATAAGAAAGCCCATCTAGTTCATTATATTTCCAATGTAAGTCAAATGAGGGTCCAACTAATTCTAACATAGTCAAATGCTTTTGAGTCAAGTATAAAAATTGATGAGCTCGATAAGACAAACGCGATGGTATCGATATGATGCGTGTATGACGTGAAATCATGAATTCTAAAATTACGAAAAAGGGCTTCCATCTACTTAGGTAAGGTTAAGCCTAACCCAAACTACCTATCTATGACTTGAACTTGACCCATTAGACTGCACAAGACTGAAATAGACTTATTTAAAATAAAACCATATTAATTAGTTAGTAATCACAATTAATTATTCGCTAATCAAGCTAAGCTTGGGTCACAGTGTTATACCAAATTTCTCCCAAAGGTTTAAACCAATATGGTAGTACTTCAGGAGAATTTAATCAAAATGCACAACAAATGCCACCACCTATTATTCATAATCAGACTTAGCCTCTAGAAGAAATGCTGGCTAAATTTCTTTAGGCTAAAAACAGGAGACTCAGCCTTTAAAAGAAATGCTGGCTAAATTTCTTTTGGCTCAAAAATAGGAGATGCAAGAATTTAAGAAATTAGAAATTTCGTTCAATCTCAAAATAAGGGGGTTTTTCTTACCCAACCTCAACTAAATCCGAAAGGATAGTATGAAGTCAATCATGCTAGACCTTCGAACCCCAGGAGTAAGTTCAAGCTATTACCACTCTATAAAGTGGTAAAGAGATTCAAAAACTTGATTTGGAAAAAGATAAACAACCTGCTTCCTCAGATCAGAAGGTAGAGTTGGAAAAAGAACAAGAAAATCTTGCAATTCATGTAAAAGAGAAAACCACAGTTCCTCCAAGGTTCAAACCATTGCCACCCTTTCCAATCCGATTAGCTCCGCCTAAGCTTTCTAACCAGAACCAAGAGATCCTAGACGTCCTTAAAGAAGTCAAAATTAATACCCAGTTGTTAGACGCGATTAAGCAAGGCTCATCTTATGCGAAATTTCTCAAGGAGTTGTGCACTATGAAACACAAGATGCATGTCCAAAAGAAAGCGTTTTTCACTACACATGCAAGTGCTATCTTGAAGCATAACACTCCCCCTAAATATAATGATCTAGGATGCCCCACAATCTCAAGCATTAGTGAAAACTTCCAAATCGAATAAGCATTGCTTGATCTTGGGGCGAGTGTAAACGTACTACCCTATTCAGTTTATGAAAAATAGGGGCTAGGTGAGTTGAAACCTACTTTAGTTACCCTTCAGCTCGCGGATTGATAAGTAAAAAGACTAAGAGGAGGAGTAAAGGATGTGCTTATGCAAGTCGACAAATTCTACTTTCCAGTAAACTTCATTATGTTAGACACTCAGCATGTGGCAAACCTCAAAGTTAGATTCTGATAATTCTTGAGAGACAATTCTTAGCCCCATCAAATGTGCTGATTAATTGCCAGAATGGAAAGATGACACTATCTTTTGAAAACATGACACTAGAACTCAGTGTTTTTAATTTGTGCAAACAAGCACAGGATGAAAATGATGACTATAAAGAGGTTGATTTCATAAAACCTTGGTAGTGAAGACTTTCACATAGTTGGTCTATTCCGAATCATATAATTTGATTAAATTGAGGACATGCTGACCCCTGGGATATGAAAGATGACACTATTGAAATGACCAATGCAGCATGGAAATCGTCTTTGGAAGAGCTTGTACTAACTGATACCCCAACTCTTCCCTCTTAGGTGAGGCTGCCCAAACCTATGTTGACACCCTTATCCCCAAACCTTAAGTATGCTTACCTTAGGGATGATGTTACATTTCCAGTCGTTATTTGTGTGCATCTTGAGAAGGACCAAGAGGTCCAACTATTTCATATGCTCAAACAACATAAAGGTACAATAGGAACCTGGCTGACATAAAAGTAATTAATCCCCTCGTGTGCACTCATCATATTTATCTAGAGGAAAATACAAAATCCTCTAGACAGATGCAATGTCGGCTTAACCCCACCATACAGGAAGTGGTTAAGGTTAAAGTGCTGAAACTTCTAGATGTGGGTATGATTTATCCAATTTCAGATAGTCCATGAGTCAGCTTTACCCAAGTCGTACCAAAGAAAGCCAATGTCACAGTAGTCAGAAACTCAAAGAATGAACTCATTCCAACCCAAGCACCCACAAGTTGGTGAGTCTGTACTGACTACAGAAAACTAAATGCTATCACATGAAAGGTTCACTTCCCTTTGCCCTTCTTAGACCAAATTTTAGAAAGGGTAACTGGTCATGAATTCTATTGTTTCTTAGGTGGATACTCTAGGTACAATCAAATAGAAATATCTCCAGAAGATAAAAAGAAAACAACTTTCACATGCCCCTTTGGTACTTTTGCTTAATGAAAGATAACTTTTAGGCTTAACAATACTCCTGCAACCTTTCAGAGATGCATGTTAAGTATCTTTAGTGATATGATGGGGCATTTTTCTCAAGGTATTTATAGATGATTCCTTAGTTTTTGGAGATTCATTTGAGAATTGTTTGAGCAATTTAGAGAAAGTCTTCTTTCGGTGTGAAGAAAAGAACTTGGTTCTAAATTGAGAACAATGTCACTTCATGGTTTGACAAGGCATTATCCTTTGACCCATTGTATGATTCAAAGGATTGGAAGTGGACAAAGCCAAGATAGATTCAACTTGCCCAACCCCAAAACCATTAGGGATGTAAGATCATTCTTAAGGCATGCTGGATTCTATAAAAGGTTCAGAAAGAATGCAGTTTTATATTTAGACCATTATGTAACCTTCTGTTAAAGGAAGCAAACTTTAAGTGGATTGAAGTATGTCTAAAAGCTTTTACCAAGCTAAAAGACATGTTGATATCTACTCCAATAATGCAACCTCCAGATTGGAGCTTATCCTTTGAGATCATGTGTGACGCTAGTGATTATGCGGTTAGGGCAATTATTGGGCAACGTAGCGACAAAAAACCAATTGTCATATATTACGCTAGCAGGACTTTAAACAGTGCACAGACGAACTATTCTACAATTGAAAAGGAATTATTGGCAGTTGTCTTTACACTAGATAAATTCTGTCTCTACTTGCTTGGATTCAAAATTGTGGTTGTTACAGATTATTCTACGCTGAAGTACCTTTCTAAGAAGGATGCTAAGCCTAGACTGATCAGATGGATCCTTCCGTTGGAAATTTATAGTAAAAGCATACTTTTATATATTCGTCTTTGACTGATTTATTTATTAGTAAAGTTTGTCTTTTCATCTTAATGAGAATTTGCATGGGCAAATGGTTGCATTGTTATTTATTATGCATGTGTGTTTTTTTTTCTATAAAGTGGACAACTTAATGTGTAGAGTTCAGCTTACACACGGAAGACTTGTTTGTCGGTTCTTTTAGAATATAAGTTATTGTTCACAATCTGGAGGAGTTGGACACACCATCTGTACGATTGTAGCATGATGTTTTAGCAAGCTTATCTTAGCTGTAAGAAACGATATAGTTTCGACTTGTTATGCTAGAATGCTTTGTGTGTATTGAACAAGACCGCTTTTGGGTTTATTGTCTTTATGGTGACTATATAAGACGATTAACATCTAAATGGTTATTATGAGTGCTTGTATTCTTAATCCTGATATAAATAATGGACACATACATTTAGTGTTTGGCATTTTGATTTACAAATGAGTGAAACTTTTATAGGTTAATAATCTCAGGAAATTGGATAACTACACTATGTGTATGGTGGATATTATTTTATTGATGAAATCCAAGTCCTGTTATAGGGATTGATGATATCCTCTTAATGAAGCTTATAAGTTTTGATTATGTCAAACTCTGCAAGTGGACTTTATGTCTGACATATCAAATAAGTTAAGTGTAAGGTTTCAAAGAATTACAAAGATATTGATCAAATATAGATATCAACAATTATTTAATCAATAGATATCTGAAATCTTAACATAGGGAGATTAATAAGCATTTTATAACAAGAAAGTCAAAATATTATTTTGAGAATAAGGACGGGAGTGCACTTATAATTCTTTAGTGGACTGAATTGTAATTTATGAAACTAGAATTTTAATTTGGGTCGAATTAATGTTTTCTATTTTTATAAGAAGCCTATTTCTTATTTCCTTCTTAAGGTCCCTATTGTAACTTATAAATATGCACTATTGTTCTCTAAGAAAAATAACAAGAGAAATCTCGTTTTTTAGAGTAAAGAGAAATCACAAAAGAGGGCTACACCTTAGTGCAAGTTCAAGCATAAAGGAATATAGTGGAAAGTCTTGAAATTTTCGAGTTGCTGTAAGACCAAGATCAAATCAGAAAGATTTCACAGGTAAGGTTCTTGAATCATCATCGTCTAAAGATATTTTCGCAGTAATCTATATACAATATCTAAGGATCTTAGCTGCTACCTCCCAACGATGGTATCAAAGCTGATGAGATGACGCGATATTACATGTTGACGTTTATGTCAAATGTTTTGCAACATCAACATCAGTCTTCTCTTACTGCTTATGACATCATGTACAGTCTCAGAGAGATGTTTGGTGATCAGGACCGGGCAGCTAAGCAGGTTGCTATGAAAGAACTATTTAACACTAATATGGCTAAAGGTACCTCTGTGAGGGACCATGTTTTGAAAATGATGGGACACCTCAATGAACTACAGGTCTTTGGAGCTAAAATTGATGGGGAGATCCACATTGATATCGTTCTCCAGTCTTTGACTGATTCCCTTGAGAATTTTCTCTTAAATTACAACATAAACAAGCTCAATTTTTCCCTGGTGGAATAACTTAAGAAACTTTAGGCTATTGAAGGCCTTCTGAAAAAGCCACATAGTGTTCACATTGTTGAAAAAGTTTCTATTTCTAAGTCGAAAGGCAAGAAGAAATAGAAAAAGGGCCAGAATCATAATGTAGTACTTCAAGGGGGCAATGAACCTCAGGGAGGAGTGAAAAAGCCTAAGGCAAATGTTTTTATTGCAAGCAAGCAAGGCACTGGAATAAGCAATATTCAACTTATTTAAATAAAATGAACAATAAAGATAAATTTCATTCACTAGTTGTTGAATCATGTTTGGCGGTTATATCTGCTTATACCTGGTGTGTAGATACGAGAGCCACTAATTATGTTTGCAGTTCTTTTCAGAGATTCTAGGAAACTAGGAAGCTAAGTGATGAGGAGATTTATTCACTTATGGGTGATGCTACGAGAGTGGCAGCAATTGCAATAGGAGATGTTTGTCTAAGTTTTAGCAGAGATAGGACTTTAAATTTATAAGATTGTCTTTATATTTCCTCCATTAGGCAGAATTTAATTTATGTTTCCAAGTTGGTTAAAAACGGATATTCTATTTATTTTAATAAATTTGTGGTTATTAAGTACAATAATCATTTTATCTGTTCTGGTTTATTGGTGGATGATCTTTATATTATTGATCCTATCTCTCCTAAACTACAACTGACTGAATCGAATAACATAATTACCCTACCATGTAAGAGAAAGGAACTTTCACAATTGAACCAAACGTATATTTGGCATTTACGTCTGGGTTATATTAATCTTAACCGGATTTCAAGACTAGTTACAAATGGACCATTAGATTCATTGGAAGTGGAGGCATTTCTAGTTTGTGAATCTTGTTGAGAAGGGAAAATGACCAAGCGTCCTTTTTCAGCAAAAGGCTATAGGGCCAAAGAATCATTGGAATTGGTTCACTCTGACTTCTGTAGACTCATGAATGTCCAGGTAAGAGGTGGCTTTGAGTGTTTCATCACTTTTATTAATAACTACTCAAGGTATGGGTACATTTACTTAATGTACCGTAAGTCCGAAAGCTTTGAAAAATTCAAGGAGAAGCATTTAAGTAAGAGTATTAGGATAGTATTATCTGATCTAGTGGCGAGTACCTCTTTGGAGAATTTAAAGATTACTTAGCATAAGAGGGGATTACATCTCAATTGTTTGCACCAAATACACCTCAACAAAATGGTAGTAGAAAGAAGGAATATGACTCTTATGCATAAGGTAAGGTTAATAATGAGTTATTCAAATTTGCCTAATTCGTTCTAGGGGCATGCTCTAGAAATGGCAGCATACATTCTAAACTTAGTTTCATTTAAGTTAGTACCTACTACACCTACAAAACTATGGACTGAGTGCAAACCTAGTTTAAAGTATGTTCGGAATTAAGGTAATCTGGCACACATGCTGAAAGGGAACACAAATAAGTTGGAACCAATAATGGAATTTGTATTTTCATTGGATATCCTAGAGGAACAAAAGGTGATTTGTTTTATAATCATAAAGATCAGAAGGTCATTGTTAGCACTAATCCTCGATTCTTAGAAGAAGACTATGTAATAAACCACAAACCCAAAGGTATAATTGTTCTAAAGGAATTGAGAGAAGAGAGACCTACCCAAGGTTTTCCATTACCAATAGCACAAGAAGAGAGACCACAAGATAGAGAATTCGGCGTTCCATTACCTCTTCTTAGTGGGAGAATTACTGAGTATCAAGCTGATGATACTCCAGGTGAACCCACCAACATACTGGGTGACAAGTCGGATCAGCATTGATGATGGTACATTAAGATTAGTTTTAGCACCGCATAACACTGCTCATACATAGACACAGGATGTGCCTCATCATAGTGGGATGGTTGTTCGTCAACTTGAGTGGTACACTTTCTTGGGAGAGTCATTTGACATAGTCCCTGATGATCTAGATACTAAGCCTTGTAATTATAATGAAGCACTCCAAGACAAAGATGCCAAACTATGGCAAAAAGCTATGAAATCAGAAATGGAGTCTATCAACTCTAATCAAGTCTAGGATCTTGTAGAACTACCAGAGGGGATAAAACTTATTGGTTATAAGTGGGTCTATAAGAAGAAAGAGGAGTGGATGGAAAGGTTGAAACCTTCAAAGCTAGGCTTGTTATGAAAATGTTTACTCAAAAAAAAGGAATCGATTATGAGAAGACCTTCTTGCCAGTAGCCATGCTGAAATTTATCCGAATTCTTTTATCCATTATTGCTCATTTTGATTATGAAATTTGGCAAATGGATGTCAAGACAGCTTTCTTTAATGGAAATCATGATGAGTATATCTATTGGTGCAACCAGATGGATTCATATTTGCAGGCCATGAGCACAAGTTGTGCAAGCTTAAGAGGTCCATTTATAGACTTAAACAGGTGTCTAGATCTTGAAATATTCATTTTAATCAAGCCATTAAATCTTATGGTTTTGACCAGAACCCTAATAAGACCTGTGTGTATAAGAGGTACAACGGCAATATAGTAATTTTCTTAATACTTTATGTAGATGACATTCTACTCATTGAAAACGATGTTAGGGCATTGTCTTCAATTAAAGTATGGTCACGCAGTCAGTTTAATATGAAAGACTTAGGAGAAGCCAGTTACATTCTAGATATCAAACTCTTATAAGATCGGAAACAAAGAATGTTAGGCTTATCTCAAGCGGTTTATATTGATGCGATTCTTACCATTTTAGCATGTTAAATTCCAAGAAAGGATTTCTTCCCTTTAGACAGAGAATTACTTTATCCAAGGATCAGTATCCTGAGACACCTAATGAGATAGAAAAGATGAAGGAAGTACCTTATGCGTCAACGATGGGAAACCTCACGTATGCAATGCTATGCACTAGACCTGATATTTGTTTTACCGTCAGCATGGTTAGCAGATACTAGTCTAATCTAAGAAGAGAACATTGGACCACAGTAAAGCATGTACTTAAGTATTTTAAAAAGACTAAAAATTATATGCTGATGTACCAGGCCGAGAGTTTGATATCCATTAGATACACAGACTTGACGCCAGAACATCAACCTCAGGGTTTGCATTTAACTTGGGAGGTGGAGCCATAAGTTAGAGAAGTGTCAAGCTATTATGTACTGTTGACTCTACCATGAAAGTTGAATATGTTGCAGCTTTTACAGTAGCCAAGGAGGCAGTTTGACTTAGAAACTTCTTGATGGATTTAGAAGTAGTTCCTTCAGTAAAATAACCTATAATTCTTTATTGTGATAATACTGGTGCTGTTGCTAATGCAAAGGAACCTAGGATGCATAAGAAGGGTAAGAACATCCAGCGTAAATGTCATCTTATACAAGAAATCATACAGAGGACTAATTTAATTATGACTAAGATTACATTGGCGAACAACTTGGCAGATTCTTTTACAAAGAGCTTACCAGCAAAGAGCTTTAATAGTCATGTGGAGGGAATGAAGTTAAAATACATATCAATATGGCTTTGAATCTAAGTGGGAGATTGTTGAAAATTTATATTAAAAGTACACTTTTATGTATTTGTCTTTGACTGACTTATTTATTAGTAAAGTTTGTCTTTTCATTTTAATGAGAATTTGTATGGGCAAATAGTTGCATTGTTATTTATTATACATGTGTATGTCTTTTATTCTATAAAGTAGACAAGTTGGTGTGTAGAGTTCAGCTTACACATGAAATACTTGTTTGTCAGTTCTTATAGAATATAAGTTCTTGTTCACAATCTAGTTAGAGTTGGATACACCATTAGTACGATTATAGCATGATGTTTTAGCAGGTTTGTCTTGGCTACGGAAAACGGTAAAGTTTTGACTCGTTACATTAGTACGCTTTGTGTGTATTGAACAAGACTGCTTTTGGGTTTATTGTCTTTATATTGACTATATAAGACTATTAACAACCAAATGGTTATTATGAGTGCTTGTACTCTTAATCTCGACATGAATAATAGACACATACATTTAGTATTTAGCATTTTGATTTACAAAGGAGTGAAACCTTTTATGGGTTAATAATCTTAGTAGATTGAATGACTACACTACGCGTATGGTGAATATTAGTTTATTGACAGAATCCACGTCTAGTAATAGGGATTAATGATATCCCCTTGATGAAACTTATAAGTTTTGATTTTGTTAAACCTTGCAGGTGGACTTTGTGTCTGACATATCAAATAAGTTAAGTATAAGGTCTTGAGAAATTATAAAGATATCAATTAAATTTAAATATCAGTAATTATTTAATAAATGGATATCTGAAATCTTAATGTGGGGAGATTAAAAAGCATTTAATAATAAGAAACTCGAAATATTATCTTGAAAATAAGGACATGAGTGCAATTATAATTCTTTAGTAAACTGAATTGTAAATTATGAAACTAGGATTCTAATTTGGGTTGAATTAGGGTTTTCTATTTCCATAAGAAACTTATTCCTTATTTCCTTCTTAAGGTCCAAATTGTAGCTTATAAATATACGCCATTACTCTCTAGGAAAGATAACAAGAGAAATCTCATGTTCTAGAGCAAAGAGAATTCGCAGAAGAGGTCACACCCTGGTGCGAGTTTTAGCTTAGAGAAATAAAGTAGAAGGTCTTGAGATTCTCGAGTTGCTGTAATATCAAGATTAAATTAGAGAAATCTCACAAGTATGGTTTTTGAATCATTATCGTCTAAAGATATTTCTACACTAATCTGTATGTAATATTTACGGATCCTGGCGACTGCCTCCCAACACCTTCTACTATAGGAATTTGACATAGGGATAAAGGGTTAGAAAGGACTAGAGAGCATAGTGGCTGATCATATGTCAATGCTTATCCTATCTGAGAATTTAGAACCTTTGTGATACAAGACAATTTCCCTAACGAATAATTGTTCACTGTTTCTTCCTAATCCCCATGGTATGCTGATATTGCCAATTATCTTGTATTTGGAGAAATTCCAAAACAATGAAAAAATTAAGATAGGAAGAGATTTTTCTCCATGGTTAACAATTTCTTTTGGGATGACCCTTACTTATTCAAATATTGGCTAGATCAAATCATTTGGAGATGTGTGCTGAATCATGAAATAAATAATGTCATCTCCTTTTGCCACTCTAAGGAATGTGGGGGCCGAATTTTGCGTAAAAAGATTGCTTACAAGAAATTGCAATCTGGATTTTATTGGCCTAACTTTTTTAAAGATGCATTGGATTATTGCAAGTCATGTGAGCAATGTCAGAAATTGGGTTTTATTTCAAAAAGGAACATAATACTATTGAACCCCATCTTAATTATGGATCTGTATGATGTATGGGGGATAGATTTCATGGGACCTTTTTCCCTTAATTTTGGATTTCATTATATTTTAGTTGCTATGTATTATATGTCTAAATGGATAAAAGCAATCCCATGTTGAAATAACAATTCAAACACTATTAGAAAATTTATTTTGGATAACATGTTTGCCCATTTTGGAAATCCTTGTGCTATAATTAGTGATGGGGGTAGACAATTCTATAACCATACCTTTGAAAATTTGTTTAAGAATTTTGGTGTTACGCATAAGATAGCCACCCCATATCACCCACAAATGAGTGGACAGGTAGAAGTTTTGAACCAGGAAATTAAAAGGATATTGGAGACAACAGTCAACCCTAATCATAAAGATTGATCTTTGTGACTTCTTGATGCATGATGAGCTTACAGAACTGCATTTAAAACTCCAACACGCATTTCTCCATACTAGCTTGTTTAGGGGAAAGCTTGCCACCTTCCGGTGGAATTAGAGCATAGAGCATACTGGGCAATTAAGCAACTAAATTTTGACTTGGATACAGCTGGGGAGAAAATTGGATTTGAATGAACTGGAAGAGTTGAGAAACGAGGCCTATGTGAATTTTAAAATTTACAAGGAAAGGACCAAGGTTTTTAATGATAAGAGGTTTTTGAGAAAATCCTTTCACCCTTCTCAAACAATCCTCTTTTATAATTCAAAATTTCACCTATTCCCTGGAAAGTTAAAATTCATTGGATGAGGCCATTTCTTGTTAAAGAAGTTTTTCTTTTTGGGGTGGTGACTCTTTTGGACCCAAAGAATGGTTCGACTTTCGAAGTGAACTCGTAATCCATTCTTGGAGAATGTTCCTACAGAAGGTGATGACCTTCCTCTAACTGATCCTGTTTATCAGGAATGATGGGCACTAGACCTAACAGTGACCCCTTTTTCTTTGTACCATATGTATATTGTTGCTTTTTGTTTTTGTTTTTGTTTTTTTTTATTTGCCTAACCATAGAAAAGGTGCAAAAAAGCTACACAGAAGTGACCTTTTCCCCTTTACCCTCCTGTTATTTACTTTTCCTCATGTTATGATTTTCATTTATATGCTGCATTTCATGCATAACATCAAGGACGATGTTCATCTTTGGTTGGCGGGTGGGAACAAGCACACTTGTCCACTTTTAGCCAAAATTTTTTAATTTTCTTGTTTTATTTTTAGATTTTTTAGAAAATTTTTGAATGTTTAGGATTCTAGTTTTGGTTTTAGGAATTCTTGCAATCATGTTTTTCATTTTAGAAAAGAAAGTTTTCAAAGGAATTGAGACAATTTAATGATATGTATGAATCTGGAATTTTCAAAACTTTTGGAAGAAAATGAAAAGAAAGTTTGTTATTTTTAAAATAGGAAATCCATCATAGAATTACCAAAACTTTTTTTTCTACCTACACACATGCATAAAATTTTTTCAACATTTTGGATAGAAAATTTTAATGCTATTTTTGGAATTTTTCAAGAGAGTACGATGAGAACCTGAGATTTAGTTGTAAAATATTTTTGTTTTCTGGTTCAATTTTGGTGGGTTGTATATACTAGAACAAAAATGAATTAATTTGAGCAAAACGAGAAAAACTACATAGTGTTTACTTTCGATTTTATTATAGTCCATTATTAAAAAAAGAGTGAAAAAAATATATAGTTTGTGACTAGTTTGGGTTCGTAGCCTTTTTAACTTGAGTTAGTAAGTTCATAGGGGTATATCTATACCTAGTGTCCTAAAGCCATCTGGTTTGGGAGTCATTGGCCTAACACTCGTTACATGAGTTAATTAGAAAGCTTAAAGGACCTAGACATTACACAGTCATAAAATGATTTGTTAAAAATAAAAAAAAATGATAATGAATTATGGCCCAACGAGTGTCCGTAGATATTTTCAAGGGATATGTGCAGAAATGCATCAGGACTAGGTTTGCTCCCTACATCCTAACTGTTTTTTTTATCATATGAACTTGGGAATTTCTATGTTGGAAAAAGTGAGTGAGTGAAGAGTGTCCATAAGAGTTTGTAGGGGAGTATGTGCAGGGATGAACAAAGACTAGATTTGCTTCCTGGATTCTAACTTTCCTTATATCATATGAACTCGAAACCATTATGGTGGAAAAAAGAGTGAGAGAAAAGAGGCCGTCGAAGTAAACAATTGTGTGGCAGCCTTCGTAGTAGCTTTGAGAGGATATTTATTTTCTCTAAATTTCGGAAGATTGGATTATTTGAAGGAAAACTTCCATTTTTACAACATTATCGTGGAATATTTGAAATAAGTTTTTGGTGTATACATTTTTCACCATGTACAAAAGTTTAATTTGAATATAAGAAAGTTTTTGAAAATAGAATTGTAAAACGGACTTTGAAAAGTTTGAAATTTTTATTATTCTAGATTTTGAAAATATCCGATATGAATGGATTTTCTTTTGGAAGATTTCTTTTATCTTTGTTTTTAGTTTGTTCAAAAAAAGAAAAAGAACTTTATGCGTATATTCACTACAAACTCTCATGAGGCATAAACTCGTCCACTAGGAGGAATTTTAGGGTTTAAAGGCTTGCTGCATACGCTAAATGCAATTGAGAGTACCAGTATTTTCCCATTTGTCTTCTACATTTTATTCAAGTTAGTTTAGTTTATTTTTCCTACTATAGATCGCATATTTTGCTTGGAATTAGAAAAATGCCGGTTAGAGGGTGTGATAAGTCCTTAAAAATGCATCATTTTATGTTCATTTAGGGGATTTTCAGAACTTATTTATTAGAAATTTCTTTATTTAGGTGAAAACATGTTTTTATAGTTTTGAGCATCATAATTGTGTTTTCCTGAAAAATCATTGAAAATCATCAATTTTCATAAAGTCATGAAACATTCCATTTTTAAATTTTCATTTTTAGAAGGTTTTTCAAATTCATGATTTTACAAGAAATGATAGAGGTTTTTTTTTCATCATTAGTTGTTTAAAGATAAATCATAATCAATGATGTGAATTTATTGTGTCATTTTATGTCATGGACCCACATTAGTGCATTTGTGACTTTTGGTCAAAATTGTCAATTTAATTAAAAGTCACTTTTGTTTGTAGGGAATTGAAAAAAGGGACCCATAATCAAGATTTGAAGCCAAATAATTATTTGAGAAAAGAACCAAGAAAGAACTGAAGAGAAAAAAGAAAATTGAAGAAAAAAGAAAATTCAAGCAATGGGACCCACACATCATTGAAATTTATGTCCATGGGGGTCCCACCACTTAGTTGATGCGATTGTTGAAGATTTATATTAATTACTTGAGTTTAAATCTTGGAAGGAATTTAGGTAAAGAAGGTAAGTTTGGAGAAACCACGTCTAACATCATCAATCCATGTTGAATGCCAAGGAAGCCTAGTTTTTCTTGCTTCAAAATTTATTTCTTTAGTTTTAGGAAATCTAAAAATCGGTGGGCCATGATCATATTGATAGTGTGAGTTGAAAATAAATAACCCCATGGGATGGCACGTTTTGGAAGCTCGGAGAACTTTACAAACAAGCCATGCAAGTTGCTAATTTTATTTGTGTGAGAAGAGGAATGCTGGTCACATATGGAATTGGAGAGTGGATTAACGTGCATCATACCAATCCATTCCTTATATAAAAATACTTCAAAGAAAGTTTACAAATCTGATTGGCTAAAGAAAACAATCTTGGAAAGAATTTCAATCTCATTCCAGCACATGCCATTATAAAGGGAACACCACATCCCCATCCTCTCTCTCATACCATTCATGAAGCCATACCACCATACATGTCCCACCACCCATCTCCTTTACATAGATCTCCACTCCATGCCAACATCCCTCTCTCTCTCTCCCCTCCACCCCATAAGATCTTCCACCATCTTCCTCACCTTTGGAGAATGACTTGAAGTTAAGACTAGTTGAAGAGCCAGGTGAACAATGATTTTTTGGTTTTGAGAAGTTGTCCAAGTCCGTTCGAACGGACGTGATCTTTGTTCGAACAAACGTGCTCTATGTTGTTCTAACTTGCAGCGCATGCTGGTTCTATTCGAATGGGCATTCGAATGAGCTTGCTCCTTGAGAACTTGATCAGTGTGTAGATTTCATATCTTCATGAATTCGACACTGCAGTCCGAATCTAAAAATAGAAAGTTGCACATAGCATCAGACCCAAATTTTGTTCATTTCCATGAATATGCCAACACACTCAAATCCTTTCAAAATGAAAATCAAAGAATTGACCATTAAAATGTATCGGTATAATCAAATCTCAGTCCTTTAAGTGAAAAAAAGATAACTACTTATTTTTCATTCATAATTGAATTCATTATCATTTCATAGATTGTTGTTTAAAAAAGATAAATATTTTTATGTATTTTTTATTTCTTACATAAAGTTATTAGTAGATTTTCTTTGTGTACTAAAATTATTAGTAGATTTTCTTTTTGTACTCATTTATTAGTATACTACTATTACATTATTTTTATATTTAATTTGAGGAGGTTGAAGATACTAGTTTTTCCTCTGAATAAGGTTCTTGGAAAATCTTCATCTTTTCTATAGTAGCTTCTTTCTTCCATAGGTGAATAATAGTGCATCAGTTTAAATTAAATATATAAATACATAACACAAAATTTAATATTAAAAAATATTAAAATTTTATTTAGGAATAGAAATTAATATAAAAAATATAAAAGGGGAAATCATTTTGATATTAACTTTTTATTTCAATTACATTTTCATGCATTGATTTATCTAATGATGTTTATTAACATTTTAAAACTCGGAATGCTAACTACTCAATGAGAGGTGTGCAATTGTATAGATCAAAATTGGGCCACTTATAAGGCAAACATGTATAAATGAAAACTCTGCATTTAGTCTGATCAGCTCTCTCATCACTTTCCTTAATTTATGTTGATTTTTTATTCCACCACCTCTTTAGTTGATTTCTGATTCTATTTTTTTTTTACATACTAATAGAAATCAAAAGGCCTAATTCCATTAAATAATTAAAAAAATATTTTCCTGGGCTAAGCACGGGGCTGCTTTGCTAGTCTGAATTGATTATGAATGAGCTCATCTAAATCGATAACTTTCCATGCATTCGGATTACATTAAACAAACTAGCCCATATTAATCGGTTAGTTTCCGTGGGAACATATAGGTCTATCCTCCAACGAATTCTTATATATTCCAATTCTATGCTAATAGACAGGCTCATAACTTCATGCAATTACAAATAAATAGGCCAGTTGACAATAAATTCGTATGCGTTTCAATTCCATGGAAATAAAGAAGTCTCTTTGACATGAATTATCATGTATCTAATCCCATGCAACAGACAAACGACTTCTGAATATATAGATTCCAATTCAATGCAATATAAGATCCCATTCAAATGCATTTATGAAAAGAAGGGAAAGGCCCATAACACATGAGGGGAGGGTAAAGGCTTTGAATGCGAAGTCTTTCCGTGTCCCTTCCCAAGAGAAGAAGGTTTTAGCATTTACTTTTATAGATGTTCTTTTAAAGATGTGTTAGCCAAACATACTCATTAGGATTTTTGGGTTTTTGCTCAATCAAAAGCCCTACATGAACTTTTAACAAGTGATCCAGCCCAAGCACATTATTAGCTAATGCGAGTCTGTGAGGGCTTTTGTTTTACTTAGACTTAGCCCTCATATGTAAAGGATAAATAAGGGGAAACCTCAGCTTAACCTTTTTACAACTCTAATTGTCATGCATTCAAGTAGAACGCATTTGAAGATAGCCTTGCTCATAAATATATTCAAGGTTGGTAAACTTTGCAACTTTATCTTTGACTCTTCCAAGTCAACTATTTAACAAATGACCAAAATCAAATATAGGGTAGACTTCGAGTCAAGTATGAGCAACTAATGCTAGAGGTTTGGAGTTTCTAATTAAAAAAAAATGATTGACTGAAATGTAACAAATTGAAAGATTTGAATTTATTATTACTATGAGTAAATCACATGCAAGGTAGTATTCTTGCATATCCACCAATGGTAGCTGCCCCGTAGATGATGGGAGGTGAGGGGTTGAATCAATCTACTCATGATGGACTCAAATATAAAAAATGAGATCAATCTTATGTCACTAAACCCTTGATTTATGGTCCAAAGATTTAATAACTTTATATTAAAGAAAAAAAATTAGCCTCAACTTGGATGTTCTGGTCCATTTAATGCCTGCAACCCCCCAAGTTTGCTAACCATCAAGGAGGTCTCATGCGCTGAATATTTCGAATGGATTATAATGTGTGCCCACTTGGAAGTTCTCACTATAAGAATGTACAAGAACACTTCCCATATATGTATATCTAAAATTTATAAGTATTTAATATATTTTTAAATAAAATTAAAACAAAAACATGGCTCTCCTAAGCCGTGGGCTCACTCTGAGTCAATTTTTTACAGCTATAGGTGAGTCGAGTCTAACTCACGACTTCTCCAAATTCCAACCTCGAATTTATCAAACCGTGGGTTCCCATTTCCCAGCCATAAGAACATGCCCACAGGTGTTCTCTCTCTCTCTCTCTCTCTCTCTCTCTCTCTCTCTCTTCTTGTTTGAAATTTGGAACAAACCCCAAACCCCAAATCACAATCATCTTGGAAGTGGGTTTGATTCTTTTAATATGATTGGGGAATTTCATGAGGATTTAGATTTTGATTTTGGTGGGTGGGTGGTGCTTTGAGACATTGCTCTTTACCTATTTGTTGAAATGCACTGCTTGTCTTAATTCATCTTTGAGCCTCATTTAATCATCATCGACCTTTTTTTCATGCTGGGGAGGCGCGGCGGGTTTGGGGGAGCGGTGGTGCGCGGAGTCCTTTTCACCCCTTGATTTGATTTTTGTTTTTTTTCCTTGTTGTTAGGGTCAGAAACTTGTTGGATGATACAAAATCAATTAGGCCTGTTGGAAAGTTTAATTTACTCTGTCATGTTTGAAAGCTTCTAATGTTTAGATTGAAAAGTTCCTTGTTGGATATTGGCTTGAATTGCGTCTAGCCAGATGCTAGTTATAATAAATGATGACCCAAAGAAGCAAAGTCATACTTAGTAGGCCTTGCACAATGAACCCAACATGCTCTTCTACAATGGAGAACTCCACCCGACCCTCTCTCTCATCCTATAAAGTGTGAAGCGATAGGCTCTTAGGTATAGCATGGAGCCCCCAGATGATAATTTATAAGCCAAGGTGTTGAATTTCGCCTGCTTTGGTGTTTGTTGATTAGGCTTTTGAAATTCTAGTGTAGTTTAGGACTAGAGTAGAAAGAAGTGAGGGGATTTCATTTCAAATATTGGGGGAAAAAGAGTTCAGCCAGATATGAGAAATCCCAAGCCTTAAAAATTAGTTGATTTGGTTTGTCTCTTTCATTAGCATTCAATTCAGTCAAATGACATAAAAGAAATGGGTCTCATTTAGAAATTAGAATTTGCATTAGATATAGAAGAGTGCATAGAAAAAAAAAAGGTTATATACATTATGAGATTTACTTTCGTAAAGTTCAGGCTCTTACAATTTGGGGGGAGAAAAAAACAGATTACGTTCCAATGTGACTAGTGTATATGATATTGACCAGTAGTCATGATGCAGTTCTAAGTATGTTGTTTCCAATGTGACTAGTGTATATGATATTGACCAGTAGTCATGATGCAGTTCTAAGTATGTTGTTTGTCAAGGTGCACATCAAATGGTTTATTACATTGGATAGTTTAGAAAGTTCATGTACTAAAAAATACAATATTCAGATATACACATATTTATGTTGGCATGTATTGATGCTTCCTGTAGAAGGTGGGCCTACATGTGGGCCCACATCTTGTGATGTTTTTTGGATATGCTTAAATACATAATTTCTTTCGTTGTTGTGGGTGTTATAGGAGAAATTTATTATGGCTCTTAGAATGGAAATATGATACACAGCTATCCTTAGGATTTCCAATTTAGTTTCTTTTATTATCAGTAATCTAATACATAGGATATTTTAACATGTAATGACATTAGGAAAACTATTGAAAATATGATTATAATGCCCTTCATTTCCTATTTAAAGCAATGCAACTTGGGTGAAGTTGATGGATAAGAATCTCTCTCTCTCTCTCTCTCTCTCTTCTATGGAAAACCAAGATACAACTTTATTGAAGATTTTCTTAGTGCGATGGGATCCTTTAGTTCTATTGATCAATGTGATCTGTCTATTGATGGGATAATCTACTCCCCTTGTCATCTTCTACATTCAAAATAAAAGTTTCTTTTTTTTTTGAAAGCCTGATCTAATAAGAGGTGGGGCAAGAGCTTTGTCATATATTATATATAGTGAAGCTGAGGGAAAAGGCATGTCATTGTGTGTGATAATAGTGAACAGATCATCAAATGAGTCTGAGTGAAGAGAAAAACCCACAAAGTAGATCGGATATGCGATGATGATGAAGTTTAGTGGAGGGTAACCTGCACTTATTATTTTACTATTACTATTAATGTTACTATTACTATTACTATTTCTTTTATTATTATTATTATTATTATTATTATTATTTTGCTAAGAGTTTCTTGATTTAAGTGGTGGAAGAAAGATATAGAGTCTGCCCCATTTGCTAGATGCTCTTGTAGAGGCTATGTGGTGCTAGATGTGTTATTTTGTGCTCAGAGAGAGGCTGGGTTATGTTAGGTTGTCCCCACAGCCCAGATCATGGAGGGAGGGAGGGAGGATGAGGGTATCATGTGGCCTAGGTTAGTTGTCTTGTCCCCACAACCCAAATTGTTTTTATTTTATTTTATTTCAATTTTTTTTTTGCTGGGAACTGTCTGCTTGATCCCAAATAAGGGGCATCGTGGGTAGGAAGTGGGCATGACTTGAGGTGGGTACCATGCCAAGATTTGTAGCTGACTGACTTTATAGATGCTAATTGCAAACTTTTTCAAGTAGGAATCCCATTTCACTCTTGTTTTCTCATAGTATCCCACTCTTCTTATCTTTTGATAGGCCTCAGTTAAAGAAGAGAACTCATAACAATTGTAGTGGAGATGCCTAGTCTTCCTTTTGCTTGGCTCAAAAGAAGCCCCTTTCAGTTATCCAGGCTTGTCAGGTGGATTCTTGTTCGTTTTCTTCTTCTTTCAATTTATATGTTAGAGGTGTTCTTTCTTGTAATGGATTAGACAGGTTATTGCGAATTTGGGTTCCAATGAGGTGACCCAGAGTCCCACACATCCCTTGTTTGGCCTTGTTAGGTGATTCCTTTTAATTTGATGGGATTAACCATGGATGGCAGCTACCCTAATACTCCTAGACTTGAAGATCCCATCCATCAAGCCAATGAATAACATTGGAAATTTTTATGCAACCATTCCCAACAAATGAGGCATATGGTGTGGTGATCCAGCTCATAGTTCTGCTGAGGTCCACTGTGGATTGACTAGAGGACTTCCAGCTTGGAATATCCTAGCTAATTTTAGTCCAGAACTAGATGGCTACATGGAATACTAAAAATATTACTAAAATAGGTCAATTGAATGTCTAGGATATTCCAAGTTTGAAAGTTTTTTTGAGCGTCCTGATCCATGGTGGACCCTTCAAATTTAGAATGGCATTGTGACTTGTCTCCTAAAATGGTCGTACTGTGGCGCTGTCCAAATCCTGATGCATCCAGTATCCTAAAATTAAATAGTCTTCTTTTTGGGTTCAACTTTTCAATTGATTCCATTGCTATTTTCACGTTAATAGAGAGTGAGATCACCATTAACTACAATGAAAATTGAAGGGGGGGTCTCTTCTGTGGATCAAAATCACAGGCATGTTCATGTGTTTCAGACCTGATTTGCATGAAAGGGGAGAGGTTTGACATTAATGCTGAGAATAACAGAGCCATGGAATGGTTAAACCATGGAGTGGATGGTCAATATTTTTTTGCTGAAAATTTCCACCCTCTCTTTATAATGAAATCTGACCCATTTATATCTCTACCCTTGACCAATTAGACTATTCTTTTCCTTTATCAAAGCTTTCACCTTGCTTTTTTCTGTGGGAATATGGTCAGAAACTCACGAACATGCTCTAAGCCATTTGCTTTGCATTCAAGCCTTGCTTTGAACCAAGTTTGTCAATTCTTGGTTCGAACCAGTAATTATTGGATCAGCTTGTGTCATTTTTCCAAATTTTGCTTTCTCAAGGCATGGTTACGTTATTTCTTGACTCCTTACTTGACTCAATATGTTCAGGGAGCTAGAGAAAGATGTAGAGACCGTTGTTAAGGTACTGCAGCCAGGACCTTTGGGTATTGTAGAGCACAAGTTCTCTGCTGCAGAAATACAAGAAGCAAAGACAACGGTTGAGAGATCAATTGAGAACTGGCGGAGGATTGCTGCCTTAGAAAAACATGGCCATGATGTGAGAGGTGGAGAAAAATAGATTACAATAATTTACAGGGAATGCTATTTACTTCCCCTTCGAGTTATTGAATCCCAGGGATTCTTCCATGTCATTGATTGTTCTTTTGTATCTGCTAAAATAATATCAAGTTTAACACGGCTGATTTATCTGGACAGTGTTATTTCTTGAATGAGCGTCCTTGTGTGATTTCTCGCATTTAAGATCAGAGACATTGTGACAAAACATTGTACTACACATTTATGGTTGAATTCTTTCTCATCAGTGCCATCCATCCAGGATACATTTGGATGAAAATTTGTCAGCAGAAAAATTTGCAAAAGAAAAAGGGTTCTCTTTCTACTGTTTTTGTGAGAACCACTGAGATGGGAGATCATTATGTGAAACTTTTTTTTTGTTTGGCTCGCAATCATCACTGGCACTGATTGTTGATTCTGTTTGAGGGCGGAAAAGTCAGAAATTGGAGCCACATTTGATATGATTTTACTGTTTCTAAGCTGATCTAACTCATAAGTGATTGAAATTGGAGTACAACCAATCGCATTAGTATTCTGAAATTTCATAAACACCTTAAAAATCATAAACAATCATGAAAAATTACTGCCTTTTTGACTTTTGAATATTTTGCTATGAACTATTAACTTCTGTTTCATTCAATCCATCATAATCTGGTTGATGTACGAAATCCAAATCCCAAAAACAAAAAGCTCTTGCATGATCTACACACCCAAAGATGTGTTCGCTTGTTCATCAGAGAAGCTTAGTAATGCATTCTAATTCTCCATCAATGTCACAGTTAGTTATTACAGTATTAAATCAATCTGTAATGTACATCTTGACCAACCAGTAAAAGGGCTGATTTGTTTTTTTTTACACACTTATCAATGGAGATGAATTTTTCTGCACTTCATGTAGAAGTAAATAACTGGCTTCCAAGAGTCACTATGGCTGTACCCTCACCCATTACTGTAGTTAGAGTCATCTCATTTTCCAGAATCTGATCAAGCTCGCACACAACGACATCCATCTTCGGTCGCTTTCTTCCAGTTGAACTCAAGCAATGCCCCATGAGTTTAATGAAACTGTCCATTCCCTCAGTAGTAAAAGTGTTACCCAACCGACGATCAACAAGATCTTTTGAACCCACATGTAGTTCCACCTTGAGAGAGAGAGAGAGAGAGAGAAGATTTAGTGAAGTAACTGCAAACGTTTGTTTCTGATATAAATTAGTCCAAAGCTTGGCAAAAGGTGCAAACCAAGAGGAAGACCTTAAAAGTTGAAACTACCAACTCGCTGGGAGTACACTCCCTCACCTTTTTCTCAAATGGAGTAAGCGAGGGTAGTTTTCATTCGCAGAAAAGGTTGGCTATGGCTTTGAAGCTTTGAAAGCAAAATACCAGAATCTAGATGAGCAAGTATCAGAATTCAGAATTCTATTTGTTTTTAATCCCCGCCCCATGCCCCGACCCATGCCCCCCCCCTCCCCCCCACCCAACAAACACACACACACCCCAACAACCAGAAAAAAAAAAAAAAAATCTCTTTATTGCCATGAGGATTGGTGGCAACTTGATATGCGCAATTGTAGCCTTGTTAATGCACTTTGAATCCCAAGTAACTAAGAAGTCGCGAGCTCGAAGTCTTCGTAGTTCTAGACCTCAAGGGAAGGGAAGGGGACCCTTGTCCCCCTTTTGGAAGATCTGAGTCTGACGACTATTAGGTCATGAGATTATGAAAGTGAGACTGTGTTTTGCCTGTTGGCAGTTTAAGAACAGGAAATTTTCCTTCTGATTTTGAAACTAGCATCATTAGCTATCATACTACTCACAAAACATGCCATTAATTTTAATTGAAAAATATTGAATTGGCTATGCTCTAAGAGAAATCAAATGATGTGAAACATTTTTCTACAATAAGATAACATTTTGAATTTTAGATAAAAGAAGAAGATAAACATATTTTGATTACCCACTGGGTCAAGCTTTCATCAGATTCTGATAAGTCGAAATGCTGAGCTTCCTGACCGGTTATAAGCTCTAAAAGGAAAACTCCGAAGCTGTATACATCACTCATTTCGGCTGGCGTTCCAAATTCTCCAATCCTAAAATGTAAAATATGAAAGGTTGAAAACTAAGTTAATGAAACTGTCTCATCCCAGCATGAACAATATGATTCCATCTGACCAAAAAAAAGAAAAAAAGAAATATTAGGAGTTTAATTCTTCACACTACACCACAGGTGAACAGAAGTAGCCATGTCCCGATATCTGCTTTATCTGATGGTTCTAGTTATCCAACTGGGGGCTTTGCCTGTAGACAACTATTCCAATGGTTCCAATTTAACAAGATGGCTAGGACCATTCAGTGATAGGCATTTGAGAACTCAACATATACAGTTTTTGAACCAATAAAATGGTTCCATCCAACATTGTATATATCATCAAAGAATACATGTGTGGTAGAAAATAATTAAAGGAGAAAAATGAAGAATACTCTGGATCCCTGAACACATTGTTAACAATCATCGGATATGAAGAACTAGTATCTTCAATTCCTTCAAGTAAGCTAGAAATCCCTGCATCTGCAACTTTTGCAATGAAGTTCTCATCAACGAGGACGTTAGAAGTTTTGAAATCTTTGTGTGCCAGAGCAGGTGAAAGACCATGTAAATGGCATAAACCTGTGTATCCAAGGGTAGTTAAAAACTTCATCAATACTACTCGAGGTTTTATCTTTCTTACTAGTTTCCATGTTAAATTGAAAGGAAGTTCAATTGGTTTTAGGAAGTGGTAGTACCTTTAGCTACTCCGAGAGCTATGGAAAGCCTCTGTTTGAATTCTAGTTGTGTTCTTGATTCTTCTCCCTTATCTGCCAGAAGAAAAACCAATAAGATTTTCTTGCCATGCACACTGACGGTTGAATTTCTCCAAGGTAACTTACCATATAAATGATTACACACTGTGCCATTAGGAAGATATTCGAAAACTATCATTTGCAAACTATCTTCCTGGCAGCAACCAAGAACAGTAACCAAATGACGATGCCGAATCTCTGAAAGGCGACGCACCTGTTTGACCACTCAGAGGTGTCAACCCATATACAAAACAAAGAGCTTGTTCATTTATGAAGACTGTTGCACAGAATCATCAAATGATTTTGGCAAATGGTAAAATTGAATATGACCTATATCACAACTGTTTTCAGAAATTTGGGAGAATGCATAAAAAAAAAAAATTCAGTTCACATTTGTGATGAAATGGTATCAACATTATGGATGATGCCTTCTTTCTGTCTCAAATCATTTTCAGGAATTGTTCTTAAACTTAGAGGTTTGCTACTACATTTACATCCCTCCAAGGCAATGTATTACTGCATTCACAAAGAAGTATGCGCTGAGATGCTAAACCTCAGTGGACCATGAATCTCAAGAGCTGTGTTTGACAGATTGGGGACTTGCTGAATGCTGCCATTGATATTCTATAGTATTTGTTTTATCTGAAGGCATGGATTTTATGTTAGATTGCCATATATTGTTTTATTTTTAATTTATATTCAAAATGTGAAAGCAAATGCCGACCCCAACATGGTTGGGATAAGGCTTTGATTAAGAAAACTCCGCCAGTTTTGCTGCCGGTCCCAAGCCCGGGTAAAGGAGGAGGGTTGCGTTAGGTAGGTGACAGCCAGCGTAAAACTTTGTCACAACCCAAACATGAATTCTGAACAAATGATATTTCACGATAAGGCTAGGGCGTTTCCCGCTTTAAGCGACGCATTGCAGCATTACCCGGCTGCAGTGAAAAGTGTGCAAGGGCTACCGCATGACTTTGGGCTAATGCGGTTAAAAAAGTTAGTCCATGAGAAGAAGAGGAGGAATAGGAAAATTAGACTTGCTACTTGGAATATAGGAACCTTGACAGGCAAGAGCATGGAGTTGGTTGAGGTAATGAAAAGAAGAAGAATTAGTGTGGCTTGTATACAGGAGACAAGGTGGAAACGGAATAAAGCTAAGGAGCTCATGGATAGGTATAAGCTTTTCTATGCAGGAAAGAGTAATACAAGAAATGGAGTGGATATAATTATAGATAAGGATTTAAAAGAGAAAATTGTGGGGGTAAAGAGGTTTGGTGATAGAATTATAGCAATTAAACTAGTACTAGAGGAAGACATAATTCATATCATTAGTGCATATGCTCCCCAAGTAGGACTAGAAGAAAGTGTGAAAAGACAATTTTGGGAGGAGATGGATGATTTAATGCAAGAAATTCCAAATAGTGATAAAATTTTCCTTGGAGGGGATTTAAACGGGCATATAGGAAGAGATAATAGAGGATATGAGAGAGTGCATGGAGGGCATGGATTTGAAGAAAAGAATGAATTCGGAAACACTATATTGGACTTTGTAGTGGCATTTGATCTTATAGTAACAAATACTTACTTTAAAAAGAGAGATGAGCATTTAATTACATATAAAAGTGGAAGTAATAGGAGTCAGATAGACTTTTTTCTAGTTAGAAAATAGGACCGATTGGCTTGTAAAGATTGTAAGATTATCCGAGGAGAGAGTTTGACTACGCAACATAGGCTTAGAGTTTTAGATATTTGCATTAGAAGTAAAAAGAGAGCAGTAGTAAACAAAATGGACCCTAAAACAAGGTGGAGAGATTTGAAGGGGAAAGAGTAAATATATTTAAGGACAAAATGATTGAGAAAGGAGAATGGAATGTTGAAGGAGAAACTACAGTAATGTGGAATCAAATGTCTAATTGCATTAGGAATGTTGCAAAGGAGGTACTTGGAGAATCAAAAGGGAAGAGACATATTAATAAAGAAACATGGTGGTGGAGTATGGGGGTTCAGGAAGTTATTCGACAAAAAAAAAACATTGCTACAAAGTTTGGCAGGGAACTAAGAGTATAGAAAATTTTGAGTTGTATAAGAAGGCAAAGAAAGAAGCTAAGAAAGCAGTAAGTAGTGTAAAGTTCAAAGCATACGATGACCTCTATAATAGGTTGGGAACAAGAGAAGGAGAAAATGATATTTTTAAGCTTGTAAAAATAAAAGAAAAGAAAAGTAGGGACTTAGATCATGTCAAATGTATCAAGGATAATGAGGAAAATATTTTGGTGAAGGACAATGATATTATAGAAAGGTGGAAAGAATATTTTAATAAACTTTTAAATGAAGAATATTTGGGCGATACAAGAGTGGAGGAGGATACTTCATTACAAGAGTATACTTTTCTCCGTAGAATTAGAGGGGTGGAAGTGAAGGAAGCATTGAAGCGAATGAAGACAGGAAAGGCAACAGGTCCAGATGGTATTCCGATAGAGGTATAAAAATGCTTAGGAGAGGTTGGAGTAAGTTGGTTATATAGACTATTCAATAAGATACTTGTGACAAAGAAAATGCCGGATGAATGAGAAGAAGCATTGTAGTACCTATATATAAGAATAAAGGAGATATACAAAATTGTACCAACTATCGAGGGATTAAATTTATGAGTCACACTATGAAGTTATGGGAGAGAATAATAGAGCAAAGACTAAGAAAAAAGACTAAGATTTCGGAAAATCAATTTGGTTTTATGCCAGGGAGATCAACTATGGAAGCTATCTTTTCACTTAGGCAATTAATGGAAAAATACCGAGCAAAGAGGAAAAATCTACATATGGTCTTTATCGATTTGGAAAAAGCCTATGATAGGGTACCGAGAAATTTAATTTGGTGGGTCTTAAAGAAAAAGAATGTCCCAAGAGGTTACATTGAAATTTTAAAGGATATGTACGAAGGTGCAATAACAAATGTGAAAACCACATGTGGAGAAACGGGCGGATTTCCCGTGACTATAGGCTTACATCAGGGATCATCCTTAAGCTCTTATCTCTTTGCATTAATTATGGATGAGTTAACTGTGCATATTCAAGAAGAAGTACCATGGTGTATGTTGTTCGCATATGATATAGTATTGGTGGATGAATCAAGAGAGGGTGTAAATGCAAAGCTTGAGAGATGGCGAAGGGCATTAGAATCTAGAGACTTTAAAATAAGTCGTACAAAGACAGAATATATGGATTGCAATTTCAGTGGACATATATAAAGTGTTGAAACCACTGTCAAAATTGAAACCCATGAGATACCACGTAAAGATTCTTTTCGGTACCTAGGCTCGATGATTAGTAAGGATGGGGAGATTGACGAAGATGTGGAGCATAGGATAAGAGCTGGATGGCTGAAGTGGAGACTAGCTTCGGGAGTACTTTGTGATAGACAAATACCAACAAAATTGAAGGAAAAATTTTACAGGACAGTGGTTAGACCAGCTATGACATATGGAGCAGAATGTTGGCCAATTAAGAAGACACATATTCATAAGATGGATGTAGTGGAAATGAGAATGCTTAGGTGGATGTGTGGTAAAACTAGGAAAGATAAAATTAGAAATGAGCGCTTTCGATAACATTTAGGGGTAGCACCAATAGGAGATAAGATTAGAGAAACTCGTTTAAGATGGTTTGGGCATGTTGAGCGTAGGCCAGTAATGGCACCGGTGAGAAAAGTTTGGATATACAGGTGGAGGGTCCATCAAGAGGTAGGGGTAGGCCGAACAAAACATGGATGGAAGTCATTAATTCAGATTTGAAGAAGTTGCACTTATCGAAAGATTTAGCTCAAAATAGAACGAAATGGAGAAATAGAATTCATGTAGCCGACCCCAACATGGTTGGGATAAGGCTTTGATGATGATGATGATATTCAAAATGTGAAAGCACCAACCTACTTGATAGAAGCTCCTTTCCTATGAATTTGGCTTGGTTCACTATGAATTAGGCAAAGGGGCAGGCCCTATAAAATACATAGGAAATTATAGTTAAATGAGCTGCATCTTTAAGATTATCAAAGAGGGAAGGGATGGAGGATCTAGGATGAGAGGTAAAGTATATATGGTAGTGATGTAGATGGACCTTACTTTCCTAGGATTTGAATTCCTAGGGAAATGGCTTGGTATTCATTTACCATCAGCCATTGATTCTATTTTCATAGAAGGAAAACGTTATTAGATGCTCGTTTTGTTTATTTTCATTTGATATTCATTTTTAACCAGTTAGGGCATGCATTCCTATGTATTCTATGCAAACAAACATGCAGTTTGTGCTTCAATTTCCTCCATATTAGAATCCATTCGAATATCTTGGAAAAATGGATGATCATCACTCCATTGTATTTTCAATGATGATATTAGATGGGAAATGCTTTTCCAATCTGCCCCAAATCAATATTCGCAACCAGCAGCATTTATAGTAATTTATCATTGTGGACAGAACTTGCAGAAAAATTGCAACCCCCCTAATGTCATTTCCAAATTGTCATAGAGAGGAGCATAGCCAAAAAACATCAATTTTGAAAAATTAGTGAGTAAATTTATCAATTGTGATTTTCGTTACAATCACAGAAACCATAGATTAATGCTAAATGCAATCTTGAGCCTTTCTGGGCTCTGTTATACTTGGCTTGTCAGCAGCTTAATTTTTTGGATTATCCTGACTATGGTCCCAGATTTTACTAGGTGCTCTGCAATAATGGGCTTCAGAGATGTGGGACTTTCAAATTTTAGAATCAAAGCTCCAGAGATGTAGTTTAAGGTACAAACGTCCAGGATCAACCCATGTTTATTTCTCAATGTTAGAACAACTGATATACCTCCTCAACAAACTGCTGCCGAGGTGCGCCTAGACGTCTTTTGATTGCCACTATAATCCCATCACGAAGCAAGCCCTTATAAACCAAACCAAAGCAGCCGGCACCAATAAGATTGCTTTCACTGAAATTCTTGGTAGCTTCCTGCAACTCTTCCAGTGTGAATTGCCTTGTTCCTAGTGGTCCAGATAGAGAGGGTCCTGCTGCATATGAGGATCTAACACCCTTACTCAATTCCACTACAAATTTCAGAAAAAATGGAGTAAAATTTCAGAAGAAAATGACTTGTCATTCCAGCTCTGCTGAAGTCCTGCATGGCCCTTTCATGGACCTACCTAATGCTGATGGCTCTGAAGAACCAGTGTCTGAGTTTCTGTTTGCAAAGTTCTTACAACGTTGCATGCAAAACCATATAAAACCAATAACTATCACAAGCAATGCAAGACCACCGACTCCACCTCCAATAACAACTGCTGCAATTGACTTGGACATCTGATCAAGAAATTTACTTCTTCGTCTAATCTTAACATTGAATCTGGAAAAAAAAAAGAAAAAACAAACAAACAAACAAAGGACTGAAGAATCAGGAAATCAGGTTGATGTATGAAATTTAAAGTATGATTGAATCTTTGATGTTGCCCAAATGACAATTGGATTGAACATTTTGGCAGGCAATCCATTCAACTGAGCTATTGGTGGTGGGTGCATGGTGAAGGTTGAAGAAAATTGGAACTTAATTGAGATGGGATATTGTTGTTAGCATCACTACCTCAAAATACTACGATTCTCAGCACCAGCAACGATTTGCACCAAAAAAAGAAAAATTAAAACAGTTGCCTACCTAATGTGAGTTCCAATTTCCAATTACCAAAGCACTTGAAATGCACTGCAGGCAAGATAACCAATGTCACAACCAAAATATTAAAAATATGCACAATGGGATATGTTCAAGCACTAGAAATAACTAACAACATCTGAAATTTAACCATAAGCTACGAGTCCTGAAGTCGAAAAATCAATGAAAAAAACGCCCTATCAAGAACTGGACACATAAGGATGTTCATACCTGTAACAATGTCAATGAAATATATGTCGTTGCTTTCAGTCCAAAACCACCCAAATGAAATTGAATAAGAAATACACATTCCACCCAAATGGCCTCAAGACAGCTACAGTCAGAATTAATCAGAAACCCAACAGGAAAGATCTCAAGTATCTACAGAAAGACAAGATCTGGTACAACTGGGTGCTGCCAAAATCTTGACAAGATTCAGAAGACAACACGGCAGCCTGTTTCAGGCTCTCGGCTTCCCCAGGTACCCCAGTCTACTGCTGGATTCTCAGCATCTTATATATTAAAGCCCCATTGCAGAATAGAAAATTTTCCTTCTCACAGAAAAGAACAGCCAGTGACAGCTCAATTTCCACACAAATGAATCCCAAACCATACAAAGGCCTGTCAAACATACTGTCACACATTGTCGATATTCATGCCCGATTGGTGGAACTCTATTGATTCTGAAATCCTCCACGCCTTAGATCCAACCCCACAAAAGTACTGTTTGAATTTCGGTCAAACAATTCAGCACTCAAGTCCTTGAGATGCTGGATACAAAACAAGCAGCATTTCTGAAGACAGGCAACATTAACAGAAATAAATGTAGTACATATGTATATGGATTTCTATTTACATAATTCAGACATACTACACACAGAACAATCAGTCATCCTATATATGAATTTAAGTAAAAAGAATAAACAATGAAGTGCTTCAATTGCATGGCAATTTCTAAAATCATCCGACATTGTGTATGGCTTGAGTATGTCAAAAGAACAATCATCAAGTACCCCAGGTGAATGGTGGATAATATAGAAATAGTGGAATTGCAAAATACCATTTGTTGTACGTGCACAATACATGTATGATAATTGTATACATATATGTATATATCTCTTTCCTCAAAGAAAAACCATGGTTTCAGGATATGAATAATTGAGAACTTGCAAAAGCCAATACCTGATGAATCAGTCTGTTTCAGCCAATTAAAAACTTTTTATAAAACAAAGAAAATTGTGATATTTACTTTTTTTAAGGAGTTTTAGATGTAAAAAAAAATATACAATCATGTTGGTAAGGTAGTAAGAATGGAACTTTAGTTCACTTTAGGTTTCAGACAAAACCCATAGAAAATCAGTATTGATCATGGCTTTTGGGTACATTACACATTACATATACTGGTATTTTATATATGTATCTCTTCTCCTTTAAGGAGAAGACAGAAAATCATCATCTCTGTATTAGAATATAAACAAAAACACATATACACTTGCATTTGAGCACCTGCACATATAACACAAGAATACAACAATTAAAACCTATGCTGCAGATGGGGTTGTCATAAAAGCGACTATTCAACTACTTCTGGTGGGTGTGACATACTCAACTCTGACAAGCCTATCATTTCTTAATCCCTACAAATACGTTCAAATGTGTGTTTGAGTGGGTAAGATTGATCATAGGTGGATTATTCTACCCACCCCAACACCCCATCCAGAATTGGCAGCATCCAAACTGACCACAATCCTTAAGTGTCATTCATCTAGGTGAGTCACTCCCCTAATCCAGACCAAGACTTTACTATGGCTTTTACCATTGTGATTAGCATGCATCTAGGTGAGGGTGCACCTTTTCAAAAGTAACCACCAGGTGTCTTTTCTTTTTTTTTTTTTTTAATTTACACGTAACCAACCTTTGACAATAACAAATAAGTAAATGCCTTGCGAATCTAGAGAATAACCACCTCTCTTAAATTGAAAAATCTCAGTCAACCACTTTGATATCTTGATTGTGAGACTGCAATCCACCTTAGTAATCGCTTGATGTAAGACCAGGTCAAATCCTCCTATGAGCTAAAGATAGGGGACTCCACATGGAATGCTTTGGTTAGCACCGTGAAACTTTGTTCAAGTATCACATCGAAAATATCTAAAGTCCTGATCTTGCTATATATATAAGCATGGCCTTGGCCTTAACTTCACATGAGACATTCTAAAACTGTGAGGCAAGATTTAGTTGAAATCCCATTAGCTAAAGAAGACAATATCATGTGGGTAGGAGGCCTGGATTGTTACATTGATGAAATCGAGACCTATTTTCATTGTAGAAGAAAGTTTTCTTACGCCTAACATGATTAAGACAAAGTTGAGGGAACTAATCTTTTTTTAAATTGACCTGAATTTTGATAGTTTTTTCAGACCAAGGACCTGAAGTTGAGGACAATATACAATGAATCTCAACAATTAAGGGATCTTTCTATAATTTAATAACAATATACAGTGAATTTCATCAATTGATTGAGCACTGGCCAATGACTAATAGTTAACTGGTTGAACCAAAATTTCAGATTAATAGGTGGAAGGCAGGCAAAAGTAAACAGCAATGCAGTTGTCAAACATCTAAGATGAGGGTCTCACCCCTAATCCACACTAATGCCTCATTGTCATTCTTAAAACTCTGATTGACATGCATTTAGGTGGGGTCGAACTTTGCAAAATAAATCCAATTTTTTTAATTTTTTAATTTTTAAGCTACAATTGCGAGTACACAGCTCAACCACCCTCCAAACCCCCCACCCCAACCTAACTCTCCTTGGACAGAATGGACGTGGAGTAGACTAAAATCACTATGGACTCTCTCATTCCAATGCCAACATCCAAGGGAACAAAACCCATGAGAGAGGTGATGCTTATTACCAACTGTAAGTGTGGGGAATTTACCATCAGCATATGGACACTTGACAGAAGAAAGCGACATTAATCAGCATATGTGCATAGACATTATTGTATGTGTTCAAAAGAAAATTGGAATCCAATCTTTCATTTTCCAACTTTTCCTCCCAATCCACATGATTTTCCCTTTGCCTTTCCGTTGACATGATCTCCACAGGGGGAGAAATTCCCATTTTTGTGAAAGATATGAGATTCTTTATTTGTGATATGGGCCTTGACAGATGGGCATGAAAAGACCCATCACAGCAATTTCAACAGCAACCCCAATTTACTTGGGCAGATCCCCAGGTAAAGTGAATTGAATTTGGTAGCCTACATTGGGGAGATCATTTTTGATGCCTCTGTTAAAATCGGTCTTGCATGACTGAAACTTGCAGTGTTCGCTTAAGACATGCGGAAGGTTCTTTGATTTGGATTCTTTTATTGGTTTGCTCTGAAATGTGTAGCCATTTTAACATTTTGATTTTGGTAACTCTGGTGGGTGTTGTCGAGTTTGGCTGGAAACTGGAAAGTAATGGGGATTGGTGGAAAAAGGTTTGTCACATTGCTCAGTTTGGGTCCTTGGGAGCTGGATGGAAAAGGCCATGTCAGGATACGCTGCAGCAACGCAGTGGAGAGAGAGAGAGAGAGAGAGAGCTGGTGGAAACTGTGGGTTCTCTTACAGAGTAGTCTTGGACTTGATTGTGACAGAGAGTTAAGGATCATTTTGTTACTGCTGAAGCAAAACTACCACAAGGTTGATGGCATCTAATGACTCCTCATGTACATGGCACCTGCCCAGTTTTAACTTTAGCTGGAATAATAAACACAGTTGAAGTGAAAACAAGGCTGACGTGGTTAATATCCTCTTGACGCAATTATATTTAACACTGTAGTCTGTACAGTAGGATACATTTTGAAGTAAAATTTGGGTTCTCAAAATTAATGGCATGTGTAGTGTGAGCCATAGGTACCCAATTTGGAATTCCATTAATTCGCATTGGAGTTCATAATTCATAATTTGGCTCTTTGTTGGATCAATGAATTTGATGGAGTGGGTTTATTTGATTCACAGCTCAATTCGCCTAATTCGGAATTCGAGTTCAACAGGTTGGATGAACTAATTCATGAGTGTCCATGTGTAGGTAATAACGAGGGCTACATCTAAAATCCAAACCACTAAAGATAACTGTTCTTTATATTTACTATGGTGAGATTTTGATAATTATAGTTGGCCCACATAAATTGATTGTGCGTGAAATATAAAGTTAAAAACAAAAACCAAGTAAATCTTCATGTTTTACTAGTAGACAATCTTAAGGTGCCACTTTGATTGGAGTTAAATGTGGAATAATGCTAATAGATAGGAGTGCCATGCTTTTTAATTGCTTGAATTTTCAGGTAGGCATCATAAATGGATTTATGTGACTCAAGTTAGAACTACATGAGTCCAGTTCAATGACGGTTCTTGGATTGAGCCGTGAATTGTTCGAAATAAACTATTCAGAGTTTGAAGGCCTCATAAGTAAACTAGGTGACTAGGTGTGAGCAAGTTTGATCAAGCAATAACATACTTGCACAGTCAAAGGTTATTTCCCCTTTTATAAAGGACTAGTAAGAAGGTTCATGTGAAGTGGACAAGAACACTTATGTAGAAACAATAACAACAACATATAGCATAGAGCATTGCAAAATATACCTAATCCAAAACTTTTAACACACACTACCCTAAATCCCAATTTGACAGATCCATCATCAGATCAAATCAAAATAGAAGACATAATTTAAAAGTTGTTAAAACGTTGAGGCACTGACTCAAGAATTGAAATTGACCCAAACCAATGTGAAGGGTTTCGGTTGAAAGTACTGATGCACGAAAAGAATGTCACCAGTGAGTTTCTCACAAAGAGGATGGACCTCATTGGAAAGATAAGATCAAAAAGACATGTTATTAAGCTGTGGGCTGTCCCCAATCTCCTACAACACTCATATAAATAGGAAAATAAATCTTGGATTCTCGTACTCCTAACCAAACTTGGAATCTAAATAAAAACAAGTAGGAAACAAAATAAGAACTCTTACTGAAATTAGAAAGCTAATCCGATTACAACTCATTCAGAAAAATAAATAAAAAAAATTATTAGACTTTCTTTGATCACAGTGTGAGCTAGGCACCTAATTGGATCAGGTTATTGGCTCTATACATCATTCTCTTAGGGTTTGACCTCCAAATTGATTTCTATTTATATAATCTCGTAGACATGGCGTACTTGAATTGCTTCTTGTAACACGTTCCCTTGATTCTTCTTTAGTGGTTTTAGACATAATGGAATAATCTTTCCATTTTGAACAAAAATACATGTGATTTTTCTGCATCCCATGCGCTCCAATCTCATCGTACATCCACAATCATTCAAGTAAAAGAACTTTACTATTCATTGATACTACATCGCACTATACCATATTTTTATAGTCTTCACTTATAACAAAATGAACTTAACAAGTCTGTCATACTTTTACCTCATTACCTATCAGTAAGTAACTAATAAAATTAGGGATGATAATATTTGCGTACCTTTAACTGTAGGCAGTATACAACAGCTTGTGATATGATGTCGCAAGAACTTCCCCTGTCAAAATACAATAGTGCCAACTTGCCTATTTAGAATACCTATTAAACGAAAGATGTTTTTTGGTCCGATGAATTTCATTAAAGAGAAAGAAGATAAAACAACAGGGAAAAAAAAAACGAAGAAAAACAGCCAACAACTTATAGCCCCTAGACAAAAGGATATGAGAAGGCCACTCCCAGTCAATGTCCTGCCTAAAAGAGTAACAAAACTTTGCAAGCTTATGTGATTAACCATTTAGGAACCTACCAATGAAATCAAAGTGTACACAACAAAACAAAAAGGCTACAAGTTTAATGTCCAAAATAATGGAGTTAACGGACCAATCAAACACTCCCTTGAGATAGACGTTATTCTACAACTATCACTTTTTAACAGTTGGCAGGGTACCCTTTAGTGTTCTTCATTACTCGGGGAAGACATAGAAACATTGTAAGAATCTAATGTAGTTTTCAACTCAAATCAAACCTATGGATCTTGACATATGCATTAAATAATAGATAATGTGAAGTTTTTAAAGGCGTACCTTGTGCCATGATATTGATGATGAGCAGTTCGGATCTTATCTAAGACTGTCTTGCCTTGTGATCAACAATCTTGATTGAATAGGGTTTTCTCCTCTCTCTCTTATCACTCACTCCAAGGTGCGTGAGATTTGATGGGTACTCTCATGAGAGGGCAAGAAAACCACTTTATAGATAACACTACAGAGCTTTTTTCTACCAAAGAAATCTATTAGAAGTTAGTTTCGTTAATTTCCTTAATTTGCTCAAAGATTAATCAAATAAGATTCCTAAATGGATTCAGTTTTTTATAAGTGAATCCGATATAGATTTATGAAAATCAAAACTAAAGGGGAAAGCATATTAAAATTGGTAGACTTAAAGTGGGCCGCAATCACTATGAGATGTGTGGTTATGAGGACCACAAACGTTTGATAATCACCCATTTGGTCCGAATGACTACATAATTTCCCACTTGGTCATGATGACCATACAAAAAGAATTCACGTTTTCTTAAAAAAAGAAACTAATTTAGCAAAAATAACTCAACTTGATTGAACTAAATTTAAAATTTCCGACAAGTGGCCACTCATTTGAAAAATAGTAGAGACAATCTTGTTTATACTAATTCTTATATATTATGATTAAAGGAAATCATTAATATGGATCATGATAGTCAAACAACAATTTGGTGACATATTAGTAATTCCATTTCATCAAGTCATAAATCGAGAAAAACAATAGGAGATGACTAAGAATCCTATTTATTGAACCACATGAAATTTAGTGGTCACAATTCCAAAACCATACAATTTTCTAGACCCCTGTTTTCGGTGACCTAGAGCTAGTTAGCCGTTAAACGAATTTCATTCATGATTAACCCTAAGCCAACCACAGTTCAGAACTTTTCAGTCAAGTTATTCATTGGGAATTTGTTAAACTACTAGTCAAAGATTGACAACTAACAATAAAAGGACGTAGGCCAACCGTCAAGTTGTAGTCAGAGCCAAGGATGTAAATATCCTCGTAGTGGCCGATATATCACCCGTAGTGCCCATGGGTGCTATGATATTTATGAAATAGTGGGCTTCACAAATGTAGTGGCCGCTACGTATCGGGTGGGGTTAAAAACCCCATCGGTCAACATTTTCACCCACTTTTTCATTTTTACTCCTTTTTTCCACTTTTCACTGCTCCAAACCCCTTTCCTTGCCTCTATTTTTCAAATCCTCTAAAAAAAAACACTAGAATCTTAAAGAAAAACATCAAAAACATCAAACCATCAAGGTGGTATTCAAGATTCAAGTATCAAACTCAAAAAAGGTGAGTTTGGGGGCTTTTTTTTTTCTATTTTGAGTTTATTTCTCTCTTTTCTTCCATGAATCACTTGAAAATGAGTTATTGTTGTTAGATCCATGTTCCCCTTTGATCAAGCCCCTTCTTTTTATCACTTTCTTAATTTTTTTATTTTGAATTTTATTTTTGGATTATTTTATTATTTGAAAAAAGAAAACTATTTTATTCATGGAAAACCAATAAAATGAGTAGAAAATGATTCCTAAATGTTAGATCTATGTTTCCCATAGATCAATCCCACATATTTTTGTGTTCTTCTAATTTTTTTATATTTTTTCTTTTCTGATTTTTGCATTTTTTTAAAAAAATATTTTTTTTTATAAAAGTAAACTCAATCAAATAGGTTGAAAATGGTCCCTCAATGTTAGATCTATGTTTCCCATAGATCAATCCCACATATTTTTGTGTCCTTTTAATTTTTTCATATTTTTTATTTTTGGATTTTTTTTATTTTTTTTAAAAATATTTTTTTAAGAAGTAAACTCAATCAAATGGGTTGAAAATGGTCCCTAAATGTTAGATCTATGTTTCCCATAGATCAATCCCATATATTTTTGTGTTCTTCTAATTTTTTTATATTTTATATTCTTGAATTTTTGTATTTTTATTAAAAGCTATTTTTTATAAAAGTAAACTGAATCAAATGGGTTGAAAATGGTCCCTAAATGTTAGATCTATGTTTCCCATAGATCAATCCTATATATTTTTGTGTTCTTCTAATTTTTTTCATATTTTTTTATTTTCAGATTTTTGTATTTTTTTAAAAAATCTTTTTTTATAAAATTAAACTAAATCAATTGGGTTGAAAATGGTCCCTAAGTTAGATCTATGCTTCCCATAGATCAATCCCATATATTTTTGTGTTCTTCTAATTTTTTCCTATTTTTTATTTTCAGATTTTGTATTTTTTTTTAAAATATTTTTTTTTATAAAAGTAAACTAAATCAAATAGGTTGAAAATGGTCCATAAATGTTAGATCTATGTTTCCCATAGATCAATCCTACATATTTTTGTGTCCTTTGAGTTTGTTCATATTTTTTATTCTTAGACTTTTGTATTTTTTATATAAAATATTTTTTTATAAAATAAACTTAATCAAATGGGTTGAAAATGGTCCCTATATGTTGCATCTATGTTTCCCATAGATCAATCCCACCCACGTAGTTGCTTGTTCTTCTAATTTTTTCATGTTTTTAAGATTTATTTAAATCTTAACCTATTAGTACTTTTGAATCTTTTTTAGGTATTGTGACGTGAAAAAATGCCGCGTGAGAGAGATCTTACATGGAGTTATGGTGAGGCAATTGAAAACAATCGGTTGAAGATTAAGTGCAAGTTTTGTAACAAAGTGACCAATGGGGGCATTACAAGATTTAAGCAACATTTGGCCCATGTGCAAGGCAATATTACAAGGTGTCCTGAAGTGTCCAAAAAAGTTAGAGAGCAAATGAAAAATTTATCGAATTAAACAAAATAGAGAAAAGTACAAATTAAAGAGAAGAGGCAGCAGGGTGTTGATGCAGCACGCCATGATATATTTGGGGATGAAGATCTTGGTGCTGTTTCTGATAATGAGTTTAAAGACCTAGAAATGATAGCTGCATGCCGAGAGTTGCTTATGTCGTGCCAAGAAGAAGCAGAGCATAAGCATATAGTTAACGTAAATACTATGATGAAGGTGGCTCATCTGGTGCAACAAGCAAAGGCAAGAGCATTGCGGGGAAAATGCATAGAGTATCTAGCACCCGACAATGGGATAATGATATAGAGATTATTTCTACTCGAATGGTTACACCTACACCTACATAAACTGGAAGAAGGGTTGGTTTTGTTGATCCTTTCGCACATAGATCGGAGGCAACTAAACAACAAAAAATCTCTAATGTTGTCAAGGGTGTTATGAAGGCTATAAGAGATAGATTAGCCAAAGCTACAGCAAAATGGCAAATTTATAAGAATATACCCCCTACCACAATTAATTCTCCTTATTTTCAGACAGTTCTTGATGTTGTGGATTAAGTTGGGGCAAGGTATTACGTTATCATTTGTGTATGATATGCGGACCAAGTACCTTGAAGAAGAGTATAAAGAAATAAAGGCTTGAGTGGAGACGTTAGCCTATGTGGGGGCAAAATGGGGTCACTATTATGTGTGACAGGTGGACAAGTGGCACCCAAACATGATTAATTAACTTTTTGGTGTATAATGTCGCTGGGCCATCCTTGTGAAGTCCGTTGATACATCTGAAGAGAAACGGACAGCAAATTATATTTCTAGGCTTATGGATAAAGTTATAGAAAGTGTTGGAAAGGAGACATTGTCTAGATTGTGACAGACAATAAAGCCAATTTTAAGAAGGCCGGTCAACTGTTAATGGAAAAAAGGACACATTTATTTTGGACCCCATGTGCAGTACATTACACTGACCTTATATTGGAAGATATTGGAAAAAAAAAGAATGTGGCCGTTACAATCAAGCCATGTAGAGGCATTATAAGGTTCATATATGACCATTCATGGCTCTTAAGCTTGATGAAGAGATTCACAAACAATCATATCTTGATGTGTTCAGCATCCACTAGATTTTCTACTCATTTCATTGCTATGGAAAGCCTAGTACATTGGAGAACGGAGCTAATTCAAATGTTTGCATCAGAAGAATGGCTTCGTTCAAAATGGGGCAAAGCAACACGTGGTCCGGAATTCGACATCCTAATTCTAATAAGGGATAATAAATTTTGGGCCAAAGTAGAGAACATATTAAAGTTATATGAACCTTTAGTGAAAGTGTTGCAGCTTGTAGATGGTAATGAAAAACCGACGATGGGGCACATTTATGAAGCAATTGATCGGGCAAAGCAAGCCATTATAGAAAATTGCCGATATCATGATGAATACATAAGAATTATTGATGCCCAGTGGAATAATCAGCTGCACCATCTATTGCATGCTGCAGGTAGTTAACAATTTAACATAATTCTTTAAATGCTTGCTTTTAAAAATTTTTTTTACTCATTAAGAATTTAACTCATTGTATGTTCTATTTTTTTCAATATAGGTTATTTTTTAAATCCTAAATTCTTCTATCGCAATGCCCCACACCACTCTAAAGCAAAAGAAACATAATTGCGAGTAGGATTAAGGACAGTATTGAAAAGAATTTTAAGTGAAGATGATCATATTGAAGCTATACAAGAGGTGAGTTAGTTAAGAAATTTGTTTAATCTTTTACATATATGATACTTGCATTGCTATGGTGTACTTATTTATTTTAAGTTTTTGCGCTGTAGATTTCTATTTATACACATAAAAGAGGGATTTTTGCTGACCCTCTTGCACAGTGAGCAATTGGAAGATATCCACCTGGTAGTTATATACAACTAACAATACATAGAAAGGAACTTTCTATGATTTAAAGACATCTAATTTTTCTTTTTTTATTTTGTATTCCAGTCGATTGGTGAGAGAGTTTTGGAGAAAGTACTCCACATCTAAGGAGAGTAGCCATTCGCATCCTTAGTCAAACAACAACATCATCAAATTGTGAAGGAATTGGAGCACTTTCTCCATGATCCATACGAAGCCTAGGAATAAGATAACCATAAGAAAACTTAACAAATTGATATACTACCATTACAATCTCAAGTTGAGGAACAGAAATAAAAAGAGAAAGGCAAGGGATGATCTTACTTATTGTGCAATTAATTTTGATCATATATTCAGAGATGATGATCCTTCACTTCCATGGATAGCCGAGATTGAAGATCCTTTGCTAGATTCAAATTTGGATTTTCAAGAAGAAGTGCAACATTTAATTACTGAAGATGTACAAATGTCAGGAGGATAGCCACCTCAGGGAGAAAGAAGTAGTGTAAGTGCAAGTGCAACATCTAAAAGGAAGGAACCGGTTCATATTATGTCATCTTCTGAAAATAGTAGTTCCACCGTTGCCTCTTCCAGTAGCCATGGGAGAGGTCCTGGAGGAGATAGAGTAAACAACAGGATAGGTGGAACTACTGAGTTCTATCAATATGATAAAGAAGAAAATGTCATTCCTATTGAGACCGTAGAGGATTTTTCCCAACAATCAAGAATGGATCCACAATGTGCTTATCAAAGGCGACGGAGAGTATCATCACCCGCACACATAGATGAGCAAGGGAATATGGGTGGAAGTGGAAATGTAGGAGGGGAACAAACAACATCTTAGAACCCTACTTACAATGTTCCACTTACACATTCAGACTACAGGTCGTATCCTAGTGAACTATCACAATATTATTAGTATAGTCATCTGTAACAAGAAGAAGAACAATCTTCGGCTTCAGGGTCTTACTCATATGGTGACTATGATGACAGTCAACCTCAACATAAATATTCACCTCCTCCAAGCTCCTTGATTTCTTCTTTGCATTCCAAGATCCCAATGCCCACCAATATCAAATTCATTTTGGTGGGAATGTGTAATATCGTAGTGGCACAACAAATGATGATGGAGATGATGACACTGACAACAATTTGATTCCTGAAAGACATTCCCTTTGGTATTAGAGATAATTAGCATGGTATTCCTCCATTACAAAGTCTTTGCTCTTTAAGTAGATTAGTATATTATTTCTCTATGAAGTTTGAACATACTTTATCTTTCATTCTTGAATAAATCTTGATGAATTTTTTTTGTAAAATTTTTTTATAAGCCTCAAGTTAGTATTAAGTTGACATAACTAAATAACATGAATCCATATGAAAAACATTGATCATTCATATTATTTTCTATTGATATAGGACCTCATGCAATGAGGGAACCGCTACATACCCATATACTAGTTACTTTTGCAAAACAAACATATATTCCATCTTTGGCCAATATTCTAGATTTTTTGAAAATTTTTTGGATTTTTTGAAGACATTTTTAAATCACACCACTACGCCGCTACGTATCGCCGCTATCACTACGTATTGCCAGCTATGTAGCATTTTGCCGGCAGGCCACTACACCTGCTGCCACCGCTATTTTCATCCTTGGTTGGAGCTCTGTTTATATATATATATATCAAGAGCTCATTTGATTGTGCAACCTTTGGAAAATCTTAAGAGCCTTTTACATCATTGTGCACAGTAAGGAAAATCATTTAGAGCTTCCTAAACCCATTTCACTCAGACTAAAAACCTTTAGAAGCAAATCTAAGAGCATTTCAAGATCAGGATACGTGTCATTAGTGAATCCTCTCAATTTAGGGTAATCTTTAGCTTTCAAAGTTAAAACTTCTCTCCCTAGATCTAAACCTTCACCTTCAGTTAAGCACATTGGAGCATCTTCATAACCAAGGAACGGCGCAAGGAAGTCAAAGCTTGGAGATCAAGTTCAACCTTCAAGAATGTGTATCAAGTTAGATTCGTCTACAAGAGGATAGTGTTCTTAGTAATTTTAACTTTCTATTTCCTTGTAAAGTGTAGTAGACCTAAGTAGTCAAACCACTATAAAAAAATTTGCTGGGGTAGATCTTAGTGATTGAACGTATCTAACTATTGGTAAGTGTATTTGGTTAAAGGTGAACCTTTAGAAAAACCTCAAAGAGTGGACCAAGAGACCATTGGGTTTGGTGTTCTTGATAGTGGACATAAAGCAAGGACAGATACACTATGAGTAGTTGTGTTATGGGTGCTTTTATTTCTCCTATGCTTGGTTGTTATATTTTACAATTTCAAGATACTCATGCTACATGATCACATGTTGATTAAATTGGCACACACTCCACATTTGGTAGACTAGGTGGAACATATTGACATATTATTGAGTGATTAGCACACACCCCTTTTGCACTATCCCTTGATTTCAGTCTTTCTATATTTGCATATTGTTGTGGATTATAAGTGAGTTTGTATTTGGGTTAAATTTTGGGTTACATTGGACTAATCTAAAAAATTATGTTGAAAATTATAACTAGTCCTACTCATTCAGGATTCGAATGCTCTTAGCATGGTTGCTTGTGTGTGTGTGTGTGGGGGGGGGGGGGGGGGGGGGGGGGCAAAGATTGTTACTGTATGGGCACAATAGTCCAATGCAGGCAGGGAGATGGCATCAAACTGCATTACCCTATTCCACAAATGCGCATGACCAGCCTTCCCAAAAAAGGATTTTAAAACCATTGATTCTACCAAATTTGGGATGAGTGATAGCTCAGTGGAGTGTTAACAAATGATTATCCAAAGCTGGAGCCCATCGAATTTGCTAAATTTTATACTATTTTCGCTTCAAATCCACTTGATCTTCATTCTTTTAGCTTGGATATGATATTACATCATTTGGATGGCTTTTCTTTATGCTTTTGAGTGCTTAACTTGATTGTTTGATGGTCAAACTAAATTTTGATCTCTCATGGTTCTATGGAACCTATGTATGGCCCGATCTTTTAGAACTTTCCTTTTCTTATATGCCAACATTTAGTATTATCCTTTGATTCAGAGTAACTTCATCATTGATGTTTCCATACATGTCAACTTACTTCAACTTTTCTTCTTTTGTTTCCATGCTTAACTGCTCCTTAAATTTTGGCTCATCCTGCTCTTCAAACACATAAGTGATTTGTATTTAACCTTCCTTGGGGCATTATTATATGCAGAATTGACTCCATATGTTGGCTTGATTGCGTTGGGCTACCATAGGTGTTGATGTTAGTGTAAAACTAACATCACCGTAATTTGGATCTTTAATTTTTGAATCTTTGATTGGGAATTTACTACACTCCTCATTACGGCTCAAATACGTGATCTTGATGGAATAATTAATATAATGTGTAAAGAGGAGCTATAACCCCTAAACCCTATGTATAGGTTTTCATAGGGAACTTCATTCCCATCATGGAGTCTTACTTCAATTAGGATTTAAATTTCTCTTAGTATAGGAAATATCATAAGGTTAGCAACTTTACCCAAATACCAAAGTAATTCCCATTAAGGAGACTTACCAACATTGCAATCCTGATAAAATAATGTCTACTAAAGCAGGGAACCCACATTGGCATGTGGTCATTGGGCCATACTTAATGCTCAATAATTCTAACATTCTCCCTCTTAGTCCACATGACCATAAGCATTACTTGAATATCCTTTGGTTATTGTGATCACAAAAAATTCTTTAATATTACTAACCATTCCTATTCGTGCCAAGCCCTTATACTTTGATAAAATGAGAATTGTTAATGTGAATCATGATGGTTACACATTATTATAGTGACATGCTTCCTTCCATGTATTACACTCATTAACAATCTTCACTTGACCAAGTCTTTTATAGAGGTAATAGGATCCTTTCATGACCATCCTATTAAATTAGTTACACTGAAATTGTCATATCCTAAACTTCTTACACCTCATTATATATGAATAAATAAAATAAAGAAAGAACATGAAATCGTTTGACAAAAATTGATATCAACTAAAATTTGATCAACCTCAACTGTATCCAAAGAAAAATAATTTATCAAGGCAACTTTACAAGCCCCATGTCAGTGACATATTTCTTAAATGCTTTTGATGCCAATGCCTTAATCAAAGGATTTACAATAATGAGACCTATAGAGATCTCCCCTCGATACACACTAGACGATTTCGAACATTTTCTTTCATGACAAGATACTTACCTTGCAAATATTTGGAACTACTTGAGCTGTTGTCATTATTGGATAATCTAATGGTTGAGGTGTTGTCCTAATTAGCTCCAAAATTGAATCAATTATACAAAGGCCCCATAAAATTCAATTTCTCAACCATTAGACATGCGTCGTGGCTTCAAAGCATGCCACGTACCAGCTATCAAATGTAGATTATTGAAATTGCACCTCTACTTAATCGGAAAACATAATCAGATGTCGATTGCCTAGTATCGAAGCATCAAGCAAAATTTGCATTACCCAATCACTTTCAAGTGATTTGATTTTTATATATGTAAGTATATAATTCATCTTGCCTTTAAGGTACCTTAAAACTTGTTTAGCTACTCTCCAATTTCCCAAACTTAGATTATTTTAATATCTGCCGAACACGCCAACATCAAAATTGATATATGGTATTGTATATATTTGAGCACCGCAACATCGTGAGTAACATTGTTCAACTATTTTCTCTCAATTTTATTTTTCAGACATTGAACTTTATTACTATCTAGTAAAATATCATCCACATTTAGTATCAAAAATTATAAACTTGCTCCCACTAATCTTTAAATATATACATTGTTCAACAATGTTATTAGTAATTCCAAAATAGACAATGATTCCATGAAATATTAAATTCCATTTCATGGAAGATTGTTTAAATACATATATGGATTTCTTTAATTTGCAAACTAGTCTATTGTTTCCTTATTTCATAAAACATTCGGGTTGCTTTATATAGACTTTCTAGATTCCCATTTAAGAACATAGTTTTAATGTCTATTTGATGTAGCTCAAGATCAAAATGAGCCACTAAAGACATAATGATTCTAAAAGAGTCTTTCTTGGAAACTGGAGAAAATATTTCCATATAATCAATGCCTTCCCTTTGAATATCCTTTAGTTACTAATCTAGCCTTATATCGTTTAATATTTCCATTAGGGACCTTTTTTGTCTTAAAGACCCATTTAGGACCAATGGCCTTAGACCCTTGTGAAAGTTCAACCAAATCCTAGACTGCATTACTAGCCATTCAATTCATCTCCTCTTTTATGGAATCCAACCACTTTTAGAATCAATACTCTCTATGGCTTCCTTGAAAGTTAATGGATCTTCAATTCCAATATTACCATTTGCCTCTTCCAGATCCACAATGTAATCATAAGGAATTATTGATCTCAGTTGATAGGAGGATCTCTGTAATATTTCTTGATCAGTTTCATTTTCAACTAGATGTGTATTTGCTAGATGAGTCACAACATCCTCATCTGGGAGCAATTTCATAATGATAGGTTGTTGTTCTACAATAATGTCATGTGGAATAATAATTCTATCTCCAATATTAGATGTTATACCCTGATTCCAAATTTCAAAAGCGTAAGATTACGAGATTTGGTGTTCCCACCAATGTTATGATCCTCCAAAATTTTGGTATTACTAGATTCCATAATTCTCATACTATGATTAGGAATCTACCAAATGGGCCAGGGTTATGACATGTTGAATTATATCTACCATAATATTCACCACCTCTATGAGATCTCACAACGTTAATCATTTTATCTAAATGATTTTTCACTTTCCCTTTAAATTACCTTAAAGGCATTCAAAGCATTGGATTTGTCACATAATAGACAGATGTAACAAAAAAGTGAGAAAATCATCAATAAATGTGATAAAATCTTCTTCACCCGTAATACAAGGAATATGCAATTTTCCGTGAATATTTGTGTGGATAAGTTATAAAAATTTATAACTCATTGTTGCAGTTTTCTTACCTAACTTGACTTGCGTTCTCTTAATGTAGTCAATGTAGACACAAAAGTTAGTGAAATGAAGATTCCATAAAATTTTATCTTTCACCAACCTATTTATTCTCTCTATTGAGATGTGTCCAAGTCTTTTATGCCAAAACATATATAAGTTCTCATTGATTAACCCTCCTTTATTCCCACCGTCTAAACTAATACTTGCGTTTAAGATTATCAGGGACTTTGCAAATATTGGATTCAACTTTAACTTGCACAAACCATCACATATAAAACCACTTCTGATTAGAATATTATTCATATACATACTCAAAATTCTAATGTCCACAATTAAATACGAAACCATCATTGTATAAATTGGACAAGTTAAATTTCTACTAATGGAAGGAGCATAAAAGGTGTCAGTGGAGTTTAGTTGAAATCTAGTGTCCAAGATAATCTAAGATGTTCACATGGCTTCAACCTTAGCCTCTTGTCGATGCCCCATAAAGATGGAAATTTGTCCATTATTTGGATTTCGGCTTGAAGCGAAACCATGCACACTGTTACACACATGAACAATGGCACCAGAATCTATCCACGAGGTATTGGAAGATACATCTATTGAATTGGTTTCCAAACAAACAAGAGATAAGTCACAAAAAATCACCTCTTTGTCTAAATCATTTTTACATGCTTCAAACTATCATCTTTAAATTAGAACCTACGGTGACAGAAACATATCCGGACACTCAGCAGAGATATTTCGCATAAAAATTAGACTACTCCTAAATTGAGCAAGTAAAGTCAAATTAGGGGCAATTGATGAACTCACATTAATCAACTATGCTTTAAATTAAATCACGTAAGTTATAATTCAATTTAATTTAAAATAATGTGAAGAAATAAATTAAACTTTTTAGTAATCTTACATCCTCATCTACCTCCTTTGGCCGAAATATAACATGCAAATTGATTACTTTTGATGAACCAATCATTCCAATAATACTATTACACTACTTATAATATAAAAAGACGGGTAACGCCTTTGGGCAAGACAACCGCAGTTAAATTAGGAAGCACCCATAAAAACACTTTATACTGGTTTTCAAGTAATTGATAGAAGAACGTACCTTTGGGCTGATCCTCAATCTCCTAATTGGATCTTGCAATTTCAATGATATTATCCTTTCAACTATAAACAGTAGTAATATATTTAATTTAATTAAAAAATCTACAATTAATCATGACTGAGCCACTTTGGTAACTACGCAGCCAATCAAAGTTGAGATTTTAATTGACACATATAATAGTATTGAGTATAATCCAATATGTCATTGATAGCTCATTGATAAAAAATTTGTCACCTGATACAATGAATAATCTAGGGCCTAAGAGATAATTATTTATCTTTGCACTTTGATTTGGGCCATTGGTAGTGATGACAATCCAATGACATGTAACAAACAGATCCCTTTATACGATCATAGGTCTAGATTAACCTTCATTGCACCATTAGATCAAAATCTAATCACGTAAACTGACATATAATAAAACTAACATATCATAGATCTTTTTTAAGCTATCCAATGATTTAAAAAATAACATGGGCATAATATAATATAAAATGAAATCAGGACTGAAACTGGTTTATATTTATTAATGATTTCATTCATGGTTATCAGTGGAAGGATCCCACATATGCCAAAATAGTCATTATTTAATTATGCCCTAATTCCGATGAAAGATGTGACAAGCGCAACTTTTCTGTAGAATGATTAAGCACTACAATTATATATGACAATCCATTAGCTAAATAAAAATAAAGGTTTCGATATGCTAATTGCTCATGCTACCAAAACCTTTTTGCTTCTAGTTGGATTGTCTTTCTTTGATTGTTACTATACAGTGCTGGCCACAAAACCGCAGAACCAAACTGCACGTTGACAGGAATTCGTATGTGAGAGATATCGCCGGGTCAAAGTTTCAGTCGAAAACTTTGACTGCGCTTGCCTTTCCTCACCGAGATATCGCCTGCAATGCTGTACCAGCGCTTTCAGCATCTGGTTGCTTCTGCTACGGGTTGGGCTTAGGTTTATAGTTGGTTAGGTACAAACAGACCTGTCCTGACCTGCGTCAGAAGAAACCACCCACCTGCCCACCTTTACAGTTGGGATTTCCGGTGCTAGAGAAAAGAGTGAGTAGGTGAGCACACATGCTGGTTCTCCGAGTTTGGCTCGACTTTTGTCTTCTAATGAAGAAAAGACAATACTCTAAAAAGGAAATTGAATCTCAGAGACTTCTTTCTCACCGTTATTTTTTATCTTCTGAGTGGGAGGAGAAAATAATAAAAAAGCGCTTTCGTTTTGGGAGAGTTGCAGTAAAAATAGAAGCCTGAAACGAAAATGATGGAGAAGACAATCCGCAATCTATTGCAAGATTTTAGTCATAGATATTTGCTTGGGGACTTTGATTGGAGATTTACTATACTCTTCAACTATCATTCAAATACATGATTTGGATGAGATAATTTAATGTGCAGAGACGAGTTGTAACCCCTAAATCCTATATATAGGTTTTCATAGACAACTTTCTTCTTATCATAGAATCTAACTTCAATTAGGATTTAAATTTCTCTTAGCAAAGAAAATACTATAAAGTTGGAACTTTACCCAAATATCAAAGTAATCTCTAGCATGGAGACTTACCGACATTGCAGTCCTAATTAAATAATGATCTACTCAAACGGGGGACCTACATTGGCATGTAGTCATTGGACCACAGTTAATGCCCAATAATTCTAACAGGTGATGCAAGCAATTGACTTAACACTTTGGGCAATATTTATTTTACAAGTGGTATAGTAATTCTAGCCATAAAAATTTAACTTTATCTTATTTGGTTGGTCAAGGCAAGTGGAAAAGTAAAGTCTCAACCCCAAAAAAATAAATAATAATAATAATAATAAAATAATAAAATAATAAAATAACAAAGCGTTTACTTTACCAAATACTAAGTTTTAGCTCATAAAATATAAGTACTTAATTTACCACTTGTTGACTTTTCATCTGTGAACCTTACTTACCTCTTAAAAAAAATGCATCTTAACTTTATCAGAAAGTGTACTTCACCTTACCAAATCATTATCTTTCCCATTGACTTCACATTTGTTTAGCTTACTTTATTGGTCAATAAATCAAACATGCCCAACTTTAGAGCTTGATGGTTGGCGATCTGTTTAGCTTTTAGCTCGTCCTACAACACCTCATCTACTCTTTCAAAGTTTTGAAGTACAAAGAGACACTGTACAAAAAAATTTATGCCTAAACGAAGGCCATGATTATACATGTAGGCAGCAATATCTTCTGATCCTTCTACGTCACCCGTTGTGCTAAAAAAATAACTCTGCATAATTGACAATGTTTTAATGTCTTTCTTTAAATCCTATAGTGTGATGGAAAAAAAATCTTTCTGATAATTGATTGGACTGAAGAAATTCTGTTTCATCAGATTTTGCATTTCTACTCATGTTTCCACCAGATTCATATAGTGGCATCCCCATCATAGTTGCAACTTTGTTTAATCAAAACGCTTCATACCCCTAAATCTGATAGCTACTAGTGTAATTTTGTGTCCATACACTGGCGAATCCATGAATGTTGCTGGGTCGTACTCAAGAATAACAATCTTAAGAACAGCTCGCAGTTCTTATTAGGCTAGTGGTAAGGACTAGTAGTTCTTACCTAGCTATCTAGAATTTGAATTCTGGGTATGCCACCTTTCTTCTTTTGTGTGGAGGTTACACCACCTTTCTTCCCATGTGCACAGGTTGCCTTTCCACTTTGTGCACTTTCTTCCTGTATCTTTTCTTTTTTGGGTGTACCCCCCCCCCCCCCCCCCCCCCCCCCCCGCGTTCTGCAAAACAGCGCTCTGCTGGGTTAATAATAATAATAATAACATTCTTGATACTCAATCCCTACTAATGGTATTAGGGCATGAGTTACATTGGTTCATAAAATTGTGCTCTTCATCTCAACAGATTTGCATCTAAACTGTGGCCCATGCCTAGACCTGACCATCAATTGAGACCGAAGGAATAAAAAAGGCCCGCATAGAGATTTTTGAGCCAAATGCTTTGGATATCCAGGTAATTACCCCACGGAATTCGAGCCTAATTAGAACTCACTAACTTTTCTTCTGTGGTTTACTAGTTCCCAACAGTACCTGGAAGGGAATCTACCAAAAAAAAAAAAAAAAGAGTACCAGGAAAGGAAAGTGACTTACCAATGATGTATACAGTTTATGATCCACAAGCAAATCTAGTGATATGAGGAATCTTATATTGTGGGGGCCTCATTATCATTTTGTCTCTCAAAGGAGCTTTTGAGGGGAACATACACAGGCTGTTGATGAACTTTTTCAATAAAGAGGCTGTAAATCCATCAGTGTGGCACAAATTCAACCGTCCAAAATTAATGTTTCCCATGTGATGTGGGCCAATTATCACCCCAGTTACAATTGGATTGTAGTTCTTTACTTTAAGCAGTTTGGATTTTGTAAGTGAGCGGCATGCACTAAAGAATTGTAGGCTTGGTCACGGGGATTTCCATCATTCTTTGAAAGATGACCGGACCTTGTGATGGTAAGGTTCCACCTTATGATCCATCTCAACCGTTCACACTCATGAGAAATAAACCCTTCAACTCAGCTATTTGAACCGTTCACACACACAAGAACCCCAGCACCAATGGGTTTGCATCTATCCGAATGGATTGAAAAGAGGGTCAAAATCTTTGTTGATGTAAAGTGGTTAAACTTGTGGGTGTTGGGGCTTTGATGCAACCTAATAGATCGGGCTAGGGCAAGAAATCAATCCATTCACCACACAATAGAGAAAGAAGACAAACATGTATCGATGACACAGATTTTACGTGGTTTGGCAAGATTGTCTACATCCAAGGGCTATGAGCATCTACTTGATTTCACTATGAAAATATTGGGTAACTCGTTACAAGGATTCTCAATCCTCTAACCCTTAGCCTATTCACACTACGTAGATCTCAATCTTGCTCTTATAGCCCCCTGCCACAAGTGCTAGTCATACTCTGAGCAACATAGGGAAGAGAGATCTAACCTCTCTTGCACCTTACAATGGCGATACATGGTTAATCACCATGGGAAGAGAGAGCTCTCACCTCCCTCAAACAGAGTCTAGTGTTAGATTACATGAATATATAACATGCGCTTTTTTGGCTCCAAGGAAGTCTGGTACAACTGTTCGTTAATTCCAAGTGCATAAATGTGATGTAGTAATAAAAATTGGTGAGACTAAGTCGATTTTCAAGGAGCAATGTATGTTAAGGTTCCTTTTCAACTTGTACCTGTCCTATTAAAAAAAAAATCTAAAACTAGCCTAATTAAAAACTAACAAATACAACTATTCCTACTTTGCAAAAATAAAAATTAAACAATTACAATTCAAATAAATGAAACTTCCTAAATTAGAAAACCTAAATCTAAAAATTTCTAAAAAAAAAAAACTAAAGTTGTTGCAAAACTAAAACACTAGTTAAAACTTCCAATAGTAGAACGTTACTAAAAATAAACTAAAAAACTAAGATTAGAAAGTAAAATAAAGTAAATTAGAAACAAACCAAAATTAGTAACAACCAATCAAGTAAAGTTAGAAAACAAACCTACTTTCAAAATTAGAATGCTAAAGTTAGAAACTTTCTAAAGTTAGAATTTCCAAAATTAGAAATCTTTCCTATTTAAAATCTTCAATTAAAACAAGTATAGAAGATATTTTAATTATGAAATTATCTAGAATAAAAACAAAAAATAAAACTAGAAATAAATTTAAAATTAAAAAGTTAGTAAAGTTAATAATGCAATACATGCCACGAGATGCTGAAAAATTCTAAGTATGAAAAACTAGTATGTTGGTGCAATCTTTATGTATGATTTTTACTAATCTAATGCATGTTATAAGTTTAATGGCTGGAATTCAAACTATACTAATGTAGGAAACTAACAAAAAAATTTAGAAGTTAAAAAAGTATCTAAAATGAAAAAGTTTTGAATGTATGAACATGACAAGGTTGCAAAAGTTTGTGCATAAATCATGATTCGAGTTGATCGATTGGTAAAGTTTAAGCTTCTGGGTTGATCCATTTCCTGAAATTACTTTGATTTAAAATTCTGGAGAATGAAATATTATATCCTAAACTTTAAATTTCCCAATTTAAAAAAATATATATTATGATTTGATTGGGCTATGCACTCCGAACATTTTGCCAAATATTATTTCTACAATTTGATGAAATTGTGCGGAAATTGGGCTATTTGTGTGCAAACTTATTTTTAGCACTTGTGCAGGTCTGAATTTTATCATTAGATTCAAATCTGAAAGCTTGATTTCCAACAACTTAAATATGCACAAAATCCTATAATATAAAAATACATGCAATGAACTCTAATCCAACCATCAAACTATGCATAAAAACAAGATAAAAACAATAAGAACTTGACTAGAAAAATAAAAGTGTAGTAATTTAAGTATGTAGTTGCAAGGAAAGTAAATGTGTGGAATTGACAATGAATTTAAATGTATGGAAAGACAAGACTTTAAATGTATGGTTAACAATAAAAATAAAAGTGTGGTAAGTGTTTTCTTCTCTTTCAAAACTCTTTTCTAAGCGAGTTCATAATTCGAATCATGCTCTTAGGGCCTTCAAGTCATCAATCTAAATACCAACAAGAAAAGAACACAAAACAAGCACTAATCACGCAAGTACAAGAAAGAAAAATTAAAAAAAAAGCAACACTTTGACTAGAATGCAATGTCTTTACATAAAAGATAATGAATTAAAATTAAAACAATTACATACTAGGATAAGAAGCCTCTTTTCAATGAAAAACCCAAGGGTGTAATGTGATTTCTGGGCCAAATCTCCTTGAGGACTTCAATGGAGAGAGAGAGAGAGTTAAAGAAGATAAGTGTAGTAATTCTAGACAGAGGTGGTGTATCTTCCCATGAAGAGTATGGAACACCCAAGCCTTAGCTATATATGAGTGGAGAGCCTCTTGTTTCTCTCCATTATTTTACTATGTAGCAAAAGAATCTCCTTCAATTGGCGAGTCCTTTTCTTGGCCGACAAGTTTTCTAATATTTGGCAAGATATGTGAAAGATTATTGATTGTTTCCTTTCTTAAAAATTTTTTACATAATCTTTCTAAAAATAACTCTCCTAAATCTTCATAATTTGGCCCCACCAAATATGAATTTTTGATATACATTGTAGGCTCCATCTTTGGTCTTCAATGTACTTCACTTTGCATTGAATGAGCCCTACATAAATGTGTATAACATGGAGAAAATTTCCAAACTATTTGGATTCCCACCTAAAAATGTACAATAAAGTACCCGTGGTCATATCTTTGTCATTTCAACTTCGATTGGTGTAATCTTGGATCCTATGGACATCGACTCGAAAAAAGATTTCCAACGGCATGTAGATTGCTCAAATCCGATGCTTTGTTTAAGAGTTATGACCATATTAATGTATGTTATTAAAGGAAAATGGGATTGCTTTTCCATTTTTAAATTCTTCTTTTCTGATGTTCCTTTTCTTGAATTCTCTCACCTTAGATTTCTTTTTGTCATGCCCAATTGGAAAATTATAGTGGATCCCGAGGCACGACAAATGCAAGTGTGGCAATCTGTGCCATGTCAAGACACGCACAAACTGCCACAAGGGTTATTCCACAGGTATGTGTAAGAAAGATCCATAAACACATATCAATTCTTTTTTTTTTTTTAAATCAAGTAGCAGAAACTTATGAAGTACACCGTAATTATCATAAGTATTAATAAACATTCATTCCTTTAGATACCAAGATTTTATAAAAAGTCCATACACATACACATGATAAACATAGGTACCTAGACACATATGAATACAAAATGACATGTCCGTCAAACGATAACCACAAACAAACATGATAATGATCATATGATCTACAGCAAGCCATACCATGACTACACACCAGGTAACAAAAAAGAACCATGTAACGCCTACGTAGGATGATTAGTAGAATACATCATCCTCGTTCCACTCATTTATACTCCAAGGTACTGCTGTGGTTCCCCTGGGGGTGCATTGATTGCCGTACCGGTGTTAGGTTCTGTACCTATAACACCAGGAGTAGCATTATTAATATGACGGTTAGGAAATTATAAGAATATATAAGACTATCATAATGTATCAAATGAATTTAAAAACATAATGATTAAAAGAGAGCAATAATGAAAGTTAGGCATATTGTGCATGTGAATAAGTATGAATAGAGAATTACATATGGAAACATAATCATATACTAACTGGTATCCACATGGTTATAGTCTCTGTAGAAAGAGAGCATATTGTATAGTGGAAAATCACTAGTGGTCAGGCAAAAACCATCTAGTTACCCTAAAAGTGCCGACCAACTCTTTAGATAACTATTGCTCATTTAGTCCCGTTGAACCTCCTATGAGTACAAGCTAAGTGGTACCAACTCAATGTATCAAGACCGATCAAAATTCATACTTTCATACTTATCATATATAGCAATCGACTCATATGTATACAGAAGTGTATGTCGGTCTTGAAATTGTAACCAATTATAAAATTAGGATTAAATGGAGTAACTGATAATAAAAAATCCATACTTAAATAAGCTATTAGAGCTTGAATCCTTTCAACCTTAGCTACACCTATCTTGGCTTATGGGCCCACATTCATTAGAAGTTTCGTCTCCGATTTTGCCTCAAGGTTCACCAGGAAGAATGGGTATATGATTTAATTATGTTGAGGGTAAGGTTTAAATAAACAATATGAATGCATTTAAATTGAGAACAAGAATATTTACTAGCCAACCTTATGCTAAGATATTCTGTGTTTCCTTAGTCATTTAATATGACATATTCATAAAGCATCTTGTGTCAATGTGTTAACAAAATCTTAGTATTATATTGTAAAGGCAATGGACACCACTTCTTACGCCGACACCCATGACGTGACATTGGGAAACAACCGGAAATCAAGAAAAAATGAGTAACAGCTCTATACTCTTCCTTCTTAATATTTAATTACCATTAGGTTAATTTGTTTAAAATAAAGGCACAACTTTTAGGGCCCTACATGATCTTTTAATATACTTAAGGTTTTAAGATAAGATTGGCTTAGAACATATCTCTAAAGTCTTAAAATAAAGCTAAGAGAACTCCCAATTTAATCCCCATTTTAAAGAAATAAAATAAGGTTTTACTAAAACTAGGGGTACATTGCTTCCTAATGACTCTCGTACAAAGTCTCCCAAAATATTCATAAAATAGCTCTCATTTTCATAAAATATTTGTGCTCATATAGAGCTTGCCTCACGAAACATCCTGAGTGAGTTCCTAGAGCATTTTGGGTAAAAAAAATACTAAAGATTATGAATGAATTATTCTTTATCCAATTAAGTATTCTAAAGTATTACCCATTTTTCCATACATACTAGCACTTATTAGAGCTTTGGTAAAGCCTCATGTTCCAACAATTTTGGATATTATTAAGGTTGTAAGAAATTTGTATAATCAAATGATCAACTTTAGAACACCTCGACTCCACCAAAATCAAAAGTGTAGCCTCTCCTTGTACCCTGCAATGGATTATGGAAGGTACATGGTTAGTCGTTTGAACCAGACTTTAAAATAAGGTTTTTAAAAGAAAACCCAAGCACCCGACCGGTTGGGTAGGTGTCCAATTGGTCGGACACCTCCCAGAATGGGTATTTGACCGATGTTCAACCAGTCGGCCCTGGAGCTTTTTGTTCCAGGCAGAATAAGTCTCAAAGCTAATTTTTCCTTGCTTATTCGACCTCACCTACATTTGAATATCAAAGAGACCCTTTATACTACATTTTGAGTCTCCGCCATTTTCATCATTCCTTCATAAACACATTCATTAACACTTAGACCAGTCTTACATCCTTAATTAAAGATTAAAAGAGATGTAAATTGACATTTATAAAGAGCTTATCAAGAATCAACAAATTAACCATGCATGTAGTGAATATAAACCCTTGTACTTGCCTTAAGTTCAATGTTTCACCCAAATCAAGTTCTCCTTTGTTTTTATGGTGGAGAAAGCCTTAATAGAAGATGATCTAAGACATGTATTGAAAGAAATGAGCATGAGATGGAGGCATGCTACAAGATTGAGTCTCCTTGACTCTACTGAACCCAAAAAATGGATTGGTGATGGGGTCCTCACCTTGGAGAGCTATAGAGAAGAAGGAAAGATGGATTTATGAATTTCTAATGAAGAAGAGAAGTAAGAAGACGATGTGGAAGAAGATGGAGTTGCTCAAACACACATGCAACCCCTTTCTACTCTTGTATTTTGTAGGAGGAAGAAGAAGAAGTAGAGAGAATGATAGAAGAAGAGAGGCTCCAGCAGCTGCCCTTGAGAGGATTAGGAGGGAAGAATGGGTTTTGACTATTTTTAATCAAATTTCCGGGGAATTGTATGCAAGTCCAGTTTGCATGAAGAATTTACATATAGAGTCAAATGGACTCTAGTTGGGCCAAAATGGATCCGAATTGAGTTGGGCCAAACATGAAAAATGACTCGCAAAATGAAATACATTAATGCAATTAATATGGTGGAAGACCATGTAACTATAAATTATAAGAAGTCCTGGACTACATAAGTAAGGTTTAAACCCAACCTAACTACCTTTTATAACCCAAACCTAAGGAGATTTAGATTGAATTAGCCTAATTATATATTAATTAAGGTAAAAGAAGGCTAATTATAGTAAATTATGATTAACTCGGGTTTAGACCTTACACTTGTCTTGAATCAAATTTGAGTTTTTACAATAATTGAAGAATGGCACCTTGTTCTTCAATTACCTATAAACAAACAATGACATTTCATTTAAAAAGTCAATTTTGACTACGAGTCAACAATGCATGAATGTGGGTCCAATTAACTTGAAATGGTAACATGAATGCACATCATCGGACATGATTTTTGTAAAATAAACTAATCATGATGAAAAACGGATTTATTTCATGAGAAAAATAATTTTCACAAAACTTTTTAAAAATAAAATCCTAAATGTGGCAGGTTTCATGAATTTATGCAAAAATGATAATTTTTGAGCAAACTGTGCAAGAAAACACTGTAGTTAATGTAAAATGCATAAAAGATTATTACAATCTACATCAAGCACTTTTGACTACTCAACAAAGTCCTTAAAATAGTTTAAAATTATGTGAAAATATGCGATTTTAAAGACTTATCACCCCCCTCAACCAGCATTTTGCTAATCCCTAGCAAAAACTACAATCAAAATATAAGGATTCCATTATAACCTAATCTATCCTAAATCTAATGTAGTGAAAACAAACATGAATGCAATGCCACTTTTGCTGGCACTTTTGACTGTATTTAGTATATGCACTAAGCCCTTAAACTCTTAGGTTCCCCATAGTGGACGAGTTTTACCTCATGAGGGTTTACAATGACTATACCTATAAAATTCATTTATTCTAAACACAACTCCAAGGGAAATTTTTCAAAAGAACATCAATTCAAATAAGATATCTTTGACTTTGGGAATAATCAAAATCTTAGACTTTTCAAAATCAAGTTAACTTTTCTAATTGCAAAAACTTTCTCATAACATATATTGAGCTTTGTGTGCCTTGTACAAGTGTGTGCATCAAATTAATCCTTTAGATAGTCCACAATCATGTTGAGAATAGAATTCTCCTTCAAATATTCAGACCTCCCTACATTTATGTATTAAAAGCCTTCTCTCAAGGGTAGTATGATGGCTTTTATCCTATTGTTTACTTCGAAAAGTCCTTTTTTAATTTTGAAAATTGAACCTTTATTGGTAGCTTTCATACTATTAGGTTTGGTAGCCTTCTCAAAGGTAGCTTACATACTCTTAGTAGCCTTTTCTTCCAGTTTAATTCAAAATTTCCCTCGGTCTCTTTTTTCGATATAAGAATTTTCGAGTTCATATGATATAAGAAAAGTTGGGATCTAGGGAGCAAACTTAGTCCTTTTTCATCCCTACACATACTCACTTGCAAACTCATGCAAACACTCTTCTCTCACTCGCTTTTTTTGACGCATAAATTTTCAAGTTCATATGATATAACAAAAGTTAGGATCTAGAGATTAGAACTAGTCCTTATGCATTCTGGCACATATCCCTTGAAAATTTCCATGGACACTCGTTGAGCCATAATTCATCATCATTCTTTTTTTTAAATAAATCATTTTGTGACTGTACAATATCTAAGTCCCTAAGCATTCTAATTAACCCATGTAATGAGCATTATGCGAATAACTCCCAAACCAAATGGCTTTAGGGAACTAGGTTTGGACATACCTTTACAGGCTTACTAGCTCGAGTTAAAAAGGCTATGAACTCAAACTAGTCACAAAAAATATATATATATATTTAAAATCAAGAGCAAACAATAGATAGCCTCCTTCATTTCACCCGAATAACTCACAAAGGTTTACCAATAAAAATTCACCTAAGTGTGCCAGAAAAAAGTTATAAGTCTAAATTTCAAAAAAGCCATCCTATTTTCTGGAAAACTTTGAAAATGACATCAAAGCTTTCCACCCAAATTCTTCGAAGATGCACACGTATTTTAGTGAAAAGCGAGGCATGGCAATCTTTAGATAGATTAAACTGCTTAGAAAAAGCGAACCTTCATTTTACTTCCTTCTAAGAAAGTCTCGAAATTTTGGGTTTATAAATTGCTTCAAATCATGTCAATTCCTTCGAAAACTTTCTCATGAAGAGCATTTTTTTTCTTTTTTTTAATAGAGAAAGAAATAAGGTTCCAAAATAAAGGCCTCAGAATCTGAAAAATGAACTAAAAGACAAAAAAAAAGTAGAAAACTTGAGAAAAAAAAGACTTGCCTGAAATTGGACAAGCATGTTTGTCCCCACCCCCAACCTAAAATGAATAGCGTCCTCGATGTATATACATGTAATGCAGAAAATGTAAATATACATAAAAAAACATAAATGTAAATAAAAGGAGGTAAGGAGAAGAAGTCACCTGAAGATTTGTCTGAGTTACTCTTTGTCCAAGGTTAGACAAAATATAGAAAACACAAGAAAGGAAACTACTCTAAAAATAATTCTATGCAAAAAAAAAAAAAAAAAAAAACCTATGCTCGGTGATCCGTAACCATGTGACCACCTAGATCCCAGATAAAATTTTTCTCCGCACAGTTCATAAGAAGCACGAATAATGAAGCAACTATGTGAACTTGAAGCACTATGACCATGAGGACCACATGTTCATTTTGAATGTGTGAAGTAGAGATCACCATGAAAAATCCCTTTTTCTCCCTTAAAAATTGGTCTTTGTATGGAAAGAGAGGCGAACTCAATGAACAACTGGGTGGTCCTAGGTCCTCTTGTGCATAAAATCTTTTGAATTGATTCCCACAATGTCCTTAGGCATGGACTTAGATTATTCCAAAGTGTTAGACGCAAAGGTCTGAACGTGATCACATTCTCTAATTTCACAAGTTTTTCTAAATAACATTGAGGCCAAGAAATGTGAGGGCAATTTCTCTAAGGGTTGGATTCCAAGGATTCCAAATTGTCCGACTCAAAAATTTAAAAAGTGGGGTCATCCTCCCAATTGTGATTTTTCATTTGGGGCACATTGGTTGCATTCGTGGTTTCCTTGATCATGGGAACATTAAATTTTTGAAAGACCATAATACCAAAATCATCAGAGGAATCTGAATCATAAAAACAATTTCAGTAAAACGGTATAGATTCCTCTTTGGTGAAGTGGAATGGGTGGTATTGAGGAAATGTGGGGTACATGAGCTCATATGATTCATCAATTGCTTTAAGCATCACACCATCAGCCATATTCTTATGTGCACCCTCAGATATCCACTATGTGTTTGTATAATCCATATCTGTTGGATATTTAATGAACAATGGATCATCATGTCGAAACTCATTCTCACTTCCAAGGGTGTTATTTACTTTTTTCATCTGAAGCGCAATTTGACTAATTGAAGTCATTAGTCTTTCATTGGGGTTTTCATTAATTTGTATGGATTGCATAATGCTTTGCCTAAACTCAATGAATTTGGTTTAAGTATCCTCCAAAAAATCCTTCGGGGGTGGTGGTGGTTCATATGACCTTTCAGACAATGGGAAATCATAAAGTGCATATGACCACAGGGAAGAAGGGGGTGCATATGATGTGTCTTGTGAGGGGAAATCATAAGACCCGCTAAACTAAATTCTTATGGATAAGAGGCATGATCCATATCGGGCCCATTTTGCCAACTATCAAGTGATTGATCATCCCATTTCGGACCACACATGTTACCCATGTCACTGTGACAAGGCCAATGATTTGTTTTTTATTTGGCCCACCATTGAAATCCCACATTTGTATGAGGAGTGACTAAGAGAGTGTTTGGAAATTTACTTTGGGGTCAGGTAAGGTTAGTAAAGTTATCCTATCGTGTTTGGGTATTACTGTCTAGGGGGATAGCTATTGCCGTCTGATGGATGAAGTGAAATAAAGTTGACTCCATCTACCATCCACTTTGTATGGTGTCTACTCGCTAGTTTGAAAGGGAAGTGGGTTGTTTAACACTAAACCACCTCCCAAATCAACATTGATTCCACATTTGTTGTCTTGCAACTTCCTATTTGATCATCTAGCAAGCTAAAGACGCTCTAACTCCATCTCCATGGTACTAGTTAAAGGAGGCGTGTTCGTTCCAATGAATGGATCTCTCAGATTCTCTATACCCTAAAAAACGATCACTATCTAACAAGAAGATCCAAGCAATACTTCCATCGAGAAGATCGTCGTCTGCGCATATATGGTTCCGAGAAGGGTTTGTTGAAGGATAAGACAGTTCACCAATACGCTTTAATAGGAGTAACTCTTATAAATAAGTCTATAAATCCCATTCCTCTCTTTGCCATGGAGACAACATCCTGGTTAAACCAATTCCACAAAGCTGTAGATAGGTAAAAACCTTCCTTCCCTGTTGTCCTTACATTTACTGTAAATGCTAACTTTGGAGCATCAGTGATTTCTTCTTTTCATTGGACTCTAATCGAGCAGTCAACTGTTCTCTTGCTATGAATTTTCCTTAATTTTGGCTCCCTACTTAAGGCTAAACTATTAAAACACAAAATCTGAGAGTACCGCATGGTCTAAAATACAAACCTAGGTTTGAAACTAGCCCTAAAAATGTCTTGTTTTTAACCCTCAAAATCCAAAGCTAGTCCTAAAGGCTCTCCCACCCGTGCAAGGTCTTTTACAATAGAACAGTCATCTAAAATAGCAGTTCAAGTGAATGGCTAATAGCTCTTAAAAATAGTTTATAAGGATGCCGGTTCATTAGTAAAAGAGGAAACAGGATACAGTACTCTACTCTTGATCCACCATTATAGCTATTTAGGTCGGCTTAAACTTTCTGCATGTAACAATATTACTGGAAAAAGGTGTCAACATGAATACTTGTTGTGAAATAAGAATGTGTGGACCATAACAAACTAATTGGTATCTTATTTTCTTCCATTAACTTATTTCTTATACTGAATAAACACATTGATCGCGCTTAAAAATGTATGCGTGGAAATGAATTACGGAATCAAGGTCCGACATTCACGCACTTTAAGCGTTAAGAAGAATGGGAAATAATTACAGTTCATCATTAATTTCCCTTTTGTTTACATGGGTTCAAGTGCCCTGACCGCGGGGATGCAGGTTGTTTACATACATTTTGAAAGTTTACAACCCTTCCCTCAAGTCTCAGATGTGATCTCAATTTGGAAAATACAAGAAAATGTACATAAGGTGGAAGAAAATGTGGAAAAAGGGGAAAAATGGGGGGTGACCGTGACCCGCGGTCACTGCCCCGTTCCAGTGACCGTGACTCACCCGCGGTCACTGGGGCCTTCCAGTGACCGTGACTCACCCACGGTCACCGGGGCCTTCCAGTGACCGTGACTCACCTGCGGTCACTGGGGCCTTCCAGTGACCGTGACTCACCCGCGGTCACTGGAACCTGCTAGTGACCGGGGATCACGGTCACTGACAGACAACGGCCCTGTGCCTCCGTTTTTTGTGTGCTGTTCACGTTGGTTCTTTCTTGGAACTTCTTTCAAGTGTTGGAACTCCATTCTCATGACTTTGGAGCGGTGGACAACCATCAAGAAGATCACATTTTATCATGGAATCAATTGAAACCGCTGTAACTCATCATTCGTGCTTACGGACTGCATTTTTGTTTCAAGTCTGAAATGGGCAAATTTGAAGCCGGAGTTGTGTCATTTGAACCTATCATTTTCAAGGAACAAAATGAGGCCTAGAGAGGCTTTTTTCACAACTCTTGTAATGGCTAAGAAGCCCTACGAATGAGAGAAACAGAGGTGACAATGTCATCCTCTAAAAAATTGGCGTCGTACGAACATGGTATGGACTTTGGCCATTTCCCTTCCTTCTCTCCTTCTGAATTTTCTTGCTCACCTTTAAAACTAAGAAAAGAAGGTGGGAATGGTCGTGGAAGTGCTGCTGGAGTTTGCTTCTTGTTGCCTTAGGTGGTGACTTTCTTCAATCTCTTCACTTTTCTTCCTTATGTCTGTGTGTGTGTTTTTTTTTTTTTTTTTTTTTTTGTTTCTTCCAAATTCTCTCTTTTTATAGACTCCCCAATCAGTTTTGTACAATTTTGGGGAGTTAATAGTAGTTGTGGGGAGTTGGATTTTGAAGAGGAGTGGAGGGAAACCACCCAAAATCGTGGGAAACATCCTTTGAAGGTCCGTGACCGCAAGCTGGGCCACGGACGAGGCCCAATTTCAGGTTTTCGCGTATGTGGCCCATTTTCATTTGTCTTGGGCTCAAACGAAGTCCGATTGCCACCAAACTTGGAGAGATGCTTCTTAACACTATTTTCTACATGTCATAAAACTTTCAGCCCTTTTTGACTACAGGAAGCTGGTCAACTTTTTCATTAATTGGGCCCCGGTCACGGACAAGGCCCATTTTTGGAACATTGTATATGCAGTCTATTTTCCATTGTTTTAGGCCCGAATGATGTCCAATCATCACGAAACTCGGAGAGATGTTGCTTGACACCATTTTAAGTGTTTCATAGAATTATCAGCTCTGTTTGACCACCTGAACATGGTCAACTCCTTTTGTTTGTGGGCCCCGGTCACTCTCAAGGCCCATTCTTGGATTTTTGCATGTGTGGCTTGTTTCCGCTTGTTCGGGGCCCAAACGATGTCCAATCGCCATGAAACTTGGAAGGATACTTCTTAACACTATTTTGAGTGTGTCACAGAAGTTTCAGCTCAGTTTGACCACCTGAACTTGGTCAACTCCTTTTGTTTGTGGGCCCCGGTCACTCCCAAGGCCCATTCTTGGAATTTTGCATATGTGGCTTGTTTCCGCCTGTTCGGGGCCCAAACGGTGTCCAATCGCCACGAAACTTGGAGGGATGCTTCTTGACACTATTTTGAGTGTGTCACATAGGTTTCAGCTCTGTTTGACCACCTGAACTTGGTCAACTCCTTTTGCTTGTGGGTCCCGGTCACTCCCAAGGCCCATTCTTGGAATTTTGCATATTTGGCTTGTTTCCGCCTGTTCGGGGCCCAAACGGCGTCCAATCGCCATGAAACTTGGGGGGATGCTTTTTGACACTATTTTGAGTATGTCACAGAAGTTTCAGCTCTGTTTGACCTCCTGAACTTGGTCAACTCCTTTTGTTTGTGGGTCCCGGTCACTCCCAAGGCCCATTCTTGGAATTTTGCATATGTGGCTTGTTTCCGCCTGTTCGGGGCCTAAACGGTGTCCAATCGCCACGAAACTTGGAGGGATACTTTTTGAAACTATTTTGAGCATGTCACAGAAGTTTCAGCTCAGTTTGACCACCTGAACATGGTCAACTCCTTTTGTTTGTGGGTCCCGGTCACTCCCATGGCCCATTCTTGGAATTTTGCATATGTGGCTTGTTTCCGCCTGTTCGGGGCCCAAACGATGTCCAATCGCCATGAAACTTGGGGGGATACTTTTTGACACTATTTTGAGTGTGTCACAGAAGTTTCAGCTCTGTTTGACCTCCTGAACATGGTCAACTTCTTTTGTTTGTGGGTCCCGGTCACTCCCAAGGCCCATTCTTGGAATTTTGCATATGTGGCTTGTTTCCGCCTGTTCGGGGCCCAAACGGTGTCCAATCGCCACGAAACTCGGAGGGATGCTTCTTGACACTATTTTGAGTATTTCACAGAAGTTTCAGCTCAGTTTGACCACCTGAACATGGTCAACTCCTTTTGTTTGTGGGCCCCCTGTCACTCCCAAGGCCCATTCTTGAAATTTTGCATATGTGGCTTGTTTCCGCCTGTTCGGGGCCCAAACGGTGTCCAATCGCCACGAAACTTGGAGGGATGCTTCTTGACACTATTTTGAGTGTGTCACAGAGGTTTCAGCTCTGTTTGACCGCCTGAACTTGGTCAACTCCTTTTGTTTGTGGGCCCCGGTCACTCCCAAGGCCCATTCTTGGAATTTTGCATATGTGGCTTGTTTCCGCCTGTTCGGGGCCCAAACGGTGTCCAATCGCCACGAAACTTGGAGGGATACTTCTTGACACTATTTTGAGCATGTCACAGAAGTTTCAGCTCAGTTTGACCACCTGAACATGGTCAACTCCTTTTGTTTGTGGGTCCCGGTCACTCCCAAGGCCCATTCTTGGAATTTTGCATATGTGGCTTGTTTCCGCCTGTTCGGGGCCCAAACGGTATCCAATCGCCACGAAACTTGGAGGGATGCTTCTTGACACTATTTTGAGTGTGTCACAGAAGTTTCAGCTCTGTTTGACCACCTGAACATGGTCAACTCCTTTTGTTTGTGGGCCCCCGGTCACTCCCAAGGCCCATTCTTGGAATTTTGCATATGTGGCTTGTTTCCTCCTGTTTGGGGCCCAAACGGTGTCCAATCGCCACGAAACTTGGAGGGATGCTTGTTGACACTATTTTGAGTGTGTCACAGAGGTTTCAGCTCTGTTTGACCGCCTGAACTTGGTCAACTCCTTTTGTTTGTGGGCCCCGGTCACTCCCAAGGCCCATTCTTGGAATTTTGCATATGTGGCTTGTTTCCGCCTATTCGGGGCCCAAACGGTGTTCAATCGCCACGAAACTTGGAGGGATGCTTCTTGACACTATTTTGAGTGTGTCACAGAAGTTTCAGCTCAGTTTGACCACCTGAACATGGTCAACTCCTTTTGTTTGTGGACCCCCGGTCACTCCCAAGGCCCATTCTTGGAATTTTGCATATGTGGCTTGTTTCCGCCTGTTCGGGGCCCAAATGGTGTCCAATCGCCACGAGATTTGGAGGGATGCTTCTTGACACTATTTTGAGTGTGTCACAGAGGTTTCAGCTCTATTTGACCACCTGAACTTGGTCAACTCCTTTTGTTCGTGGGCCCCCGGTCACTCCCAAGGCCCATTCTTGGAATTTTGCATATGTGGCTTGTTTCCGCCTGTTCGGGGCCCAAACGGTGTCCAATCGCCACGAAACTTGGAGGGATACTTCTTGACACTATTTTGAGTGTGTCATAAAAGTTTCAGCTTTGTTTGACCATCTGAACTTGGTCAACTCTCTAGTTGACTTTTTATGACAGTGGGCCCTTGTTTCAGCTGTTTGAAGCCCAAATGACCCCGGTTTGATTTGAAACTTGGAGGGACTGACGTCAAGAACATCTTGGAGTATTCATCCAAATTTCATGCAGTTAGATTTGAGGAAATAGGATTTCGAACAGTAACCTATTCATTGCATGCGTTGGGTCACTATTCACTCCACATTGAGACAGTTAGCCTGTTTTCTATCCGAACAGCCTCCCCTTGACTTGAAACTTTGGGAGAATAACTTGGGGCATTCTTTGAGCATTTGTTCCAAATTTTATCTGCTTTGGCCTTCTGGAAGTAAGATCTTAGCTGGTGACCCCCAAATTCGGGATTACTGTCCTCTAAGCTGACATGTAATGAAGTTTAGGCCAAACAAAGTCTTTTCATCTTGAAAATTTGCAAAGTATCTTCTGAGTATGACTGAAGCTTCGCGTCTAAATTTCATTAATTTTGGACATCGGGAAGCAGAACTTTGGTCAGTGACCCCCTGGCTTGGGGGAACTGACCTCAGGCTGACATGCTTGTGGCTTTTGAGTTCGATGATGTCTGTTCAACCCGAAATTTGAACTTCTTCTGAGAGTTCCAGCTATGTTGATCTTCATGGAATGCCGGTTCTCACAGTGATTCCCCAAGATCTGCAAATAACCTCTGTAGCCTAAATTAAGTTGAGATGAGGTGTCTTCGCTGCAGTATTTGCAATTTTTATAGGTCAACAAGTGCCCCCTCGAGGTGCAATGATTATAGTATAATAATCGTTGTGCCTCGAAATAGCCAATCTGTGGGAATGATGGATGGCTTGATGAAAAGACAGTTTGTCAAGGTAGGTTGTAGGCCTAAACTTGGGATTTGAAAATTTTGATAAAAACCATGAAGGGTTTGATGACGGAATTTTGAAAAGACATAAGAAATCTTAATTTCTTTGCCCTATTTTTACGGATATCAAAAGTAGCATCTCCGTGGGGACTGTGGGGAACACCCACAAAGGAATCCCTTAGGTATTTAGAAAATTCAGAAGTTTATGAATTTTGTTTGGATTTTGGAAATGAATTTGATTTTCTTTTAACCTATTTTTCACAGATATCCAGAGTGGCGTTTCTGTGGGGATGTGGGGAACACCCACAAAAAAAATCCCTAAGGTTTTAAGAAAATCAAAAGTTTTAGTAAAAATGGATTTAGGTTTGGATCTTCATGGATTTTTGGTTCATTTTCAAAGATCAAAGTTTTGGGTTTGGACTTGGCTTGACATGATTTAAAATGAGATGCAATTTTGACAAAATGAGATGTAATTTTGAAAGAGATTGGCCTTTATGGGTTTTGATGAAAAACAATTTGAGACATTAGTTTGAAATCAAATTTTGACCCAAAGTTGATTTGGAAAGAAACTCCGCCTCTATTTTTTTGTATAATTTCCCTCGAAATACCCTAAAAATAGGATTATTTCTTTGGTAAATTACTCCAAGTGGACCCATCATGAGAATTTTAAACAAAAGATGATCATGTTATGGATTCTATTGCTTAAAATTAAGAGACCGTAGATGAAGAAGGACGAATCCATTGAGACTTGATCAAGGTTTTAGACTCCACTGATTTTAATCATAACCAAATTGTATTTGTGGGAAGGACTTGAGCTCGAGGGGATTCAGCAATGGGCTCCACCAGTTCAAGTTTGCAATGACCGTGGGTAAAGAGGCCAAACGGTTTTTTTTTTTTTTGGAAGAGCGAGCAACCCAAAATAGCTGCCAATTATATCATAAAACTTTTACAGATATTTACTCTTGAACTGATACTCTCTTAGTTTACAGCTTCTATGGAGTTGCAGGAACTGTAGATGAAGCACGGAGAACTTGTTGCAGCAATCGTGCTGCAAGACGTTGAGTAATCCCTCCAACAACACGCTCACTGAGGTTGCGTGCTGCCGGTTCTTGAAGGACTTGTAAAATAGGCTGCAGAAGGGCTGGGTCAAAATTCTCTGAAGATCTTAGAAGACTCCACACTCTGTACACACGATCTCTAAGTTCCAACATGCTGCCTTGTTCACTGCTACTAATTGCAAAAGGTCCAGTTGCATTACCGTTGAAAAATAGGAACCTCATAAACTCAGGAATGGCATTATATGTATCAATTGTTGTGCTGATTACAATAGCTTCCGTGACTCGGATAGCCTCTTTAACAACTAAAGCACGTAGCTCTTCACCATTAGGGCCCATTAGTAGATTTAGAATAGGTTGCAAAGCTTCTCTAGCTGTGAAATCTCTATCCTTGCGCCCCTGAACAAGCAAGTTCTCAAGTCTATTCCACCTGAATCTTAAAATTAGGATCAGCATAAAGAGCCAAACCTTCCAGCACAGTGAGTGATCTCAATATCAATGCATAATAGGCAGGAACAGTAAATGGATACTGATATAAAACAGCACCCAAACCATCCACCAGCGTTTTGAAATTGAGCTCGCTCACTGTAGAACTAAGGGCATCATCAAAAAAGTTCTTGAGTGATGGCACAGGATGTTTTGGGATGTGATGGTGGGGGACAGTGCCAATTGGGCGCTCTGGGGACTGCTGCCATGTCATGGGGCGATCAAGTGGTTGCCACATGAGCGAATTAGTGATGGTAAACCGGAAGCCCCGGTGCATCAAGTGGGCAAGGAGGCGGGCTGTGTTCCGGGCATCGTCCAAACTGCAGTGTGCACGACCCACCCAGGCCAGACCAGCCAACTGAACTGCATCCTTCAGGTTGCAGCGTACACCACCAAGCACCTCCTGGAATGGAACCTTTAGATTGATCCACCTATTAAAGTAAGGAGGCTTCCTTATCCTCTTGAATCTGCACTCCGATTCTAACATCACACGACAATCCCAATTGGACCACGTTACCACAGCAAAGTTTGTATGCTTGATTCCCTTGTCCTCCAGCCATTTATCATGCATGAGTAAAGCTTCACTAAGAGGAACGCCTCTGTCCACCTGAATTTGCTGGATTCCTGTGAGCTCCTTGCAAAAATCACTCAGAAGTTGATGGTAGAATGGCCGCACATATGTTTGAAAAGAAGCTTCCAGCTGCCCTGTGACACTATTCACTAGAACTGACGGGAACTCAATGATCTCCTGTGGATGGGGATTTTTCTCCTTGTCACATGTTGCCTCAAAGTCAATGACAACAAAATATTGAAATTCTTGAAATTGAAGCTCAAGTGGATATGTCCGAGAAAACATCTTGAATGGCACATAATGAAATCTGTTCTCCAAAGGAAAAGGATATTCCCTATTCATAGGATAGAAATGCTCATATATATTATTATCCCATTGATTTTGTTGCATTCTATGAACGTCAGGATGGAAAGCGGACCATATGAAGAAGTCTTGCTGATGCATAGGCCTGTAGTAACTTTCATTTGGAGGTGCAAAAGATTCACCACCCAGTGAGTTCTCTCCTTCTGCAATGCCACCTTGAGGGGTATTGTTTTCATCATTGAGTTCAGGAAACCCTTCAATGGTAGTTCCACCATCTTGTAGACTAACATGAAATGCTTTGTTATGGAGGCATCTAACAGATGCCTCTTGGCCCATTTGCATTCCTTTTTGTTCAGGATCAATCATGGTCATGAAAGTGGATCAAATTAGCCTCTGGGTTTTTCCACATTGCTGTGGAAGAAAGAGAGAGGACTGACTGAGAGAGAGAGAGAGACCGGGAGAGAGAGAAAGAAATTGGGAGTGAGAGATCAGGAGAGAGAGACCGAGAGAGAGAGGAATTGGGAGAGAGAGAAATCGGGAGGGAGAGAGAAAAAAAAAAGAAAAAGATAGACTGAGAGAGAGAAAAAGACAGAGAGAGAAAAACTGAAATCGGGAGAGAGAGAGAAAAAAGAGAGAGAGACCGGGAAATAGGAAAAAAAAAGCGAGAGAGAGAGAGACCGGGTGAGAGAGAAAAAAAAAGAGAGAGAGAGAGACCGGGAGAGAAAGAATTGACTGGGAGAGAGGGAGACTGGGAGAGAGAGAGACCGAGAGAGAGAGGACTGACTGGGAGAGAGAGAGACCGGGAGAGAGAGAAAGAAATCGGGAGTGAGAGAGATCAGGAGAGAGAGACCGAGAGAGAGGAATTGGGAGAGAGAGAAAAACTGAAATCGGGAGAGAGAGAGAAAAGAGAGAGAGAGAGACCGGGAGAGAGAGATAGAGAAAAGAGAGAGAGACCGGGAGAGAGAAAAGAGAGAGACCGAGAGAGAGAGAAATTGGGAGAGAGAGAAGAAAAGGAGAAAGAGGGAGAGAAACCGAGAGAAAAACAGAGAGACTAGGAGAGAGAGAGAAAGAGAAATTGAGAGAGAGGGAAAACTGAGAAAAAGGGAGAGAGACCGAGAGAGAGAAACCGTGAGAGAGAGAAAAGAGAGAGAGACCGAGAGAGAGAGAAATTGGGGGAGAGAGAAGAAAAGGAGAAAGAGGGAGAGAGACCGAGGGAAAAAAAACAGAGAGACTGGGAGAGAGAGAAAGAAGAGAGAGACCGAGAGAGAGAGAAAAAACTGAGAGAGGGAGAGAGACCGGGTGAGAGAAAAAAAATTGAAAGAGGGAGAGAGACCGAGAGAAACAGAGAGTGGGAGAGAGAGAGAAACCGAGAAAGAGAGATAGACCGGGAGAGAGAGAGAGACTAAGAGAGAGAAAATTGAGAGAGAGAAAACTGACTGGGTGCATCTTTTTTTTTTTTTTTAGGAATTGATGTAAGATGATTTGTGAAATCATCTCAAGCTCACAAATCTAGTGATCAATCGATCCCATAGTGGTTTATCATGGCCACCACCTGTTTAAGGAAATGCTCAATTGAAAATTTCCTGCTGAACTTGCTTTTTGACCCACTGTCATGGCCTTGGCTTTGGCTAAGCCCACTGTTACGGTCTAAGCAAACCGAAGGGGGTTAATGGTTATGACCGAACTGTCCATGGCTTGGGAAGATTTTTTTTTTTTTGATGCAAAACCTGTAAATGAATTCTAGTATTGATCTCCCAGACTTGAAATACAGCCAATCTTAATGAACCCATGGTGATGGCCACGGTCACACCCTGTTGAGAGCAATATTTGAGAGAAAATGGAATTCCATTATCTATGTTGCTCCTCTCTCTTCTAAAGAAATCTGTTCCTTGTTGCCAGTAGTACAGTCAAGGGATTTACAACCACCATTATCTGATGCAAATTCATTGTCATTGCGAAAGATAACTATTTGTATGTAATCCGTGTCAGTGTCCATTTAAGGTGTGATGAAATTCTTGCCATATCAAAGCAATGAATAGGCTTACTGGTACTGCCAATGTTGTCTGCGAGAAGCCCGCAATCACTGCCAACCTGTGACGATTTTCATGGAATTCTTGTGTCTTGAACACTGCCCGAATTTTTTCATGGTCACTATCAATCCTGACTGTCTAATACTTGTTGCTATTGACACAGTGACTGGCACAAACTGAACTTTGCAATTCATGGTGACTGATATGAGTTGGAATTATCATTGGTGAGAGTGCTTCATACCGAATAGTGGGGAAATTTAAAACCAGGGAGGTTTAAAACTAAACAGTCATTGTATCTAAGTGCACAAATTTCACTTCTTGTTCACAGTATGACAGAATCCATTACCACTTCATTTGAGTGTTAACCCTCACTATTAAACTTAGTGAAAGGACATCCACCTGTGTTTGAGTAGTAACATACACACCACTGAACACGCGTCTAACTTTCTGTGATCAAAGCTCTGTGGGTATTATAGAATGCCATTTTCGTGCTTGAACACGAACCTGCTGGCCCCCTGAAAAGGTCTTAAGGTGCTTGAACATCTGTTTGGACCGGGAGCTTCGGTTTTGAGACTTAAGTGTGCCTTTGATGCCAATTCTTGGTCTCAGAACTGAGTATTACCTTCTGCTTTTGGTCTTATACTAAGGGGAGATGCTGCCAATTTTTTTTTTTTTTTGAGAAGTTCCATATCATTGTTACTGATATCCATCTTTTCTTTCTTTTGATCTGTTTTGCAGATAAAAGAGGTAAAGCACCTGCAACTGCAACTGCTGGGGCACCCAAAAGTCGTGCCAAGGGTAAGACCACAAGAGGGCTTGATCCGAAAGACCCAAATGAAGCATCTGATGTTAACTTGTGGCTCGAGAGGGCTAAAGCTTTGTCACCCAGAAATTGGTAAGCTGGACGAGGTTGACATTAGTACTACTATCCCAGCTTATGCAAGCTACAAAGGGCGCATCCTCATGGCAGAAGTGCTAAATGCCAAGGGGAAACTGGAGGAGTTCCTGGACTGAGATTCTCTGCTGCACCTTCCATTTGATGGTTTTGCTTTTTCTGATTAGCCTTGAGGGCCATGTGTACATTGACTTCACTGCTTGTATTCAAACTTTAAAATGGATATCAATGGAAATTGTTTTCCCTTTCTATTTTTGTCATTGGTATGGGTGTTTGGTTTGATTTTTTGTGGATGTTTGATGTGGTTTATGTGGATGGTTTGTTTGGTTTGGTTTTCTCAGACTTGTATGAAGGTGTGATTTGCGATCTTTTGGATCCACAAATCGAAAATAAGGGAGTCATATAGGTGGACGTTATCCGGTGCCCATGTGTGAGGCTTTCTCCAGGGTCCATGACTTGATCCTTTTGGTGTTGAAAGGGGTCAAACAAAGTGGATGTTATCCGGTGCCCATGTGTGAGGCTTTCCCCGGGATCCTTGACTTATTCCTTAGGACAAAGATTTGGTTTTGGTTTTTGTTTAGATTTTGGTTATACAGGGTCTGCAAAAAGACTTGTTCTATATAACCGAAGGTAGTCATATAGGGTCTACAAAAGACTTGTTCTATACAACTAAGGATTAGCTATATGGGGTCTAAAAAAAGACTTATTCCACACAGCTGAGTTTTGCTATATAGAGTCTGCAAAAAGACTTAATTTATATAGCAGGATGTTACAAGGGGTCTTGTAAGGACATTATCCGAGTAACAAAGGTTTGACTAGAGGGGTCGAAGGACTTGATCCTCGCAGTCATTTTATACAAATCTGAGGGATTTTGGTTACGAGTCATAGGTTGTAAGGCTCGAAACCAAAGGATTTTGATTTTGGTTAGGAGTGAGAATGTACACTGTACATGGTTTGGGTACTTTGTACATGGTTTGGGTGTACCAATGACATTCAGGTATAGTATTTCTTGAGAAGTTTTCCATTGATAGGCATCATGCATCTTTCCCCTTCAAGTGTGAGGAGCGCATAGGCGCCATTGGAGTAAACTTTGTCGACAACAAAAGGTCCTTCCCATTTAGGTTCGAACTTGCCTCCCGACAAGTGCGTGGAAAACATAGGTCTTCTAACTGCAAGGACTAAATCTCCCTTCTTGTAAGCTCTATACTTGACCTTTTTGTTGAAAGATGCAGCCATACGAGCTTGATACAATTCAATACTTTGTCGAGCGGCAAGCCTTTTCTCATCAAGGTTTTCTAGCTCTTGCAATCTGAGTTTGGCATTCTTTTCTTCAGTATATTTGTTTATCACAGCCACCCGAAAAGAGGGAAGTTGAATTTCCAAAGGTATTACAGCTTCACAACCATAGACCAAGGAGTACGGTGTTGATTTGGTAGGACCACGAACTGTAGTTCTGTAAGCCCATAATGCTTCAGGAAGCCTGGTACTCCAACTTTTTTTGTTGTCAGAAACCATTTTCTTCAAAATCTTGCAAATGGTTTTGTTAAAGGCCTCAGCAAGTCCGTTGGCCGCGGGGTTATACGCTGTAGATGGACAACACTGGATTCCGTATTTGTCACAGAATCTGTAAAATTTATTATTATTGAATTGCGGGCCATTGTCATGATACAGACGTTTGGGCACCCCAAAACGGCAAATGACATGAGTTTTCGGGAAGCTAAGGACTGTATCAGTTTTGACTTCTGTGAGAGGTACTGCTTCTGCCCACTTAGAGAAGTAATCGGTTGCAGCCAAAATGAATTGATGTCCACGTTCTGAGGGTGGACTGATCTTCCCCACTATATCCATTCCCCAAGATTCAAACGGCCAAGAAGTGGTCGTAGGGTGCAAATGTTCAGGAGGCTGGTGGATGTAATCACCATGAATTTGGCACTCATTGCATCTTTTAGCAAAATTAATAGCGTCAAACACCATGGTAGGCCAATAGTAGCCTAATCTTCGAATTTGATCATGAAGTTTTGGTCCAGCTTGGTGAGCACCACATAGGCCCGCATGAACTTCTCTGAGAACTTGTTCAGCTTCTTTCGGGGACAAACATCGAAGTAGAACTCCATCGTATGATTTGCGATAAAGAGTTTTTGAGGGCAAATCAAAATGGAATTTAAGAGCTCGCCTTTGAATACTAGTTCTATCTTTAGGATTCTCTGGTAATACTCCATGCAGAATGTAATCAATAAAAGGATCTCTCCAATCCTTGAATGAGTTTTGGAAATATGAAATTCGATTTTTTATTACAGTGAAGCTATCTTCTACTGCCTTGTAAGTATCGAGTGGGGGTAGAAGTCTTCTCTCAACAACTTCCAATATCATCTTGTCATTCTCAGGGATTGCCATTGAAGCTGCCAAGCTTGCTAAGGCATCTGCTTTGACATTCTGGCATCTCGGAACATGATGAAACGCAATCAATTTAAACCTTTGTTTGAGTTCATATGCCCTATTGAAAAGGGGAATTAGGTCTGGCTTCTTTACTTCATACTCGTGATTCATTTGCTTAATCACAAGTTGTGAATCTCCATAGACCCCTAGCATGTTAATGCTAGCATCTAAAGCTAACTCAAGCCCCATAATTAATGCCGTGTATTCTGCCACATTGTTCGAGCATGGCTTGATCAATGAAAAGGAGTGAGGAACATAAAATCTTCCTGGACTGTAGAAAATAATTCCAACCCCTGATACTGGCATTCCTCGTTCATTAGTCCTGGAAGCTCCATCAAAATGCATGGTCCAATGTAGATCTGAATCAATGGTGGATTGCCGTGTTTGTTCAGCGAAGAAGACTGACTCATCAGGGAGATTGTCTGTGAACTCAAAATCTTCTGACAGTGGATGTTCTGCTAGAAAATCTGCAAGAGCTTGTCTTTTTACTGCTTTCATAGGAGTGTATCTGATGTCATATTGAGAAAGAAGGATGGACCATTTGGCCAGACGTTCACTCAATGCCCCGGCTTTTGTCACTAATACCTTTAATGGATTAATATTGGAAACCAGATACACCACATTAGAGAGGATGTAATGCCGCAGCTTTTGTATTGCAAACATAAGCGCTAGACATTCTTTTTCTATTGGGTGATAATTGTGCTCAGCCCCAACTAGCATCCTTGACAGGTAATAGAGTGCCACCTCCTTTCCTTCATCATTCTTTTGAGCTAACAATGCTCCCAAGGAATGATCAAGAGCTCTGGTATAAAGAATGAAAGGCTTGCCCGGAATTGGAGCTGAAAGAACTGGCGGGTTTGTAAGATATTGTTTGATATCCTGAAAAGCATTTTCACAAGCTTTGTCCCATACAAAGTCTACTCCTTTCTTCATTAATTTGGAGAATGGTCTGCACTTTCCGGACAAGTTGGAAATGAACCGTCGGATGTAGGTGAGTCTTCCCTGTAATCCTTTCAATTCTCTCAAATTTCTCGGCGAAGGCATTTCCAATATGGCTTTGGTTTTGACGGGATCTATTTCAATGCCCCCTTTTCGCACCACAAATCCTAGAAACTTTCCGGAAGAAACTCCGAAAAAGCATTTCAGGGGATTCATTCGAAGATTGAATTTCCGTAATCTCTCAAAGACAGTGCGAAGATCGGCGAGATGGTCTGATTTATGCTTGCTCTTGACTGCCAAATCATCAACATAACATTCAACAGATTTATGTTGTAAGTCCTTGAATATTTTCATCATTGCTCTTTGATATGTAGCTCCAGCATTTTTGAGACCAAATGGCATGACAGTATAGCAGTAAATGCCGAATGGAGTTCTAAAGGAAGTGTGTTTCTCATCCTCTTTGAACATTTTGATCTGATTATACCCCGAGAAGCCATCCATGAATGACATTCTTTCGAACCCAAAAGTATTGTCAATCATTATTTCTGGTATAGGTAATGGAAAATCATCTTTGGGGCAGGCTTTATTCAGATCTCTGAAGTCAATACAGATTCTGATTTGTCCATTCTTTTTAGTAACTGGGACTATATTAGCCAACCAGTCTGGATGCTGTTCTTCACGGATGAAATTAACGCCCTTGAGTTTCTGAACTTCTGCTTCTATCTTCTCCATGATTTCAGGCTTAGTCCTCCTTTGGTCCTGTTTTACAGGTTTAGCATCATCTGCTATATTTAATTTGTGTATGGAGATTTCTGGATCTAAACCCGGCATTTCTGCATAAGTCCATGCAAAGCAATCTATGAACTCTCGCAAGAATCCCACATACAAATCAAGTTCACTTCCTTTAATTTGAGAGCTTACAAAGGTAGGTCGGGGATTTTCTGGGGTTCCCAAGTTTATTTCTTGTACTTGGTCCTCAGTTGGAAGATTAGGAGGAAGTGTTTTTACATTGTTATTGGAAGTTTCTAACTCTGTGAAGCCCTCTGGGGTTTCAGCTGGGGGTTTTAGCCAAGGCCTGATCCCTTTCCAAGGATTTGGTTTTTTAGGCTCTTTGGCTTTTACATCAAGGGCTAAGCATTCCTAGCGGACATGTTGGGACGGGCTTATTTCCTCGTTGAGTTCAGGTGTCCAATAGTCAGTGATTTGTGATGCAGCATCATCTTCATCACTTGCCCCCTCAGGATGCTGAAAAATGGCCCAATCAACGGGATTTTGAAGCACAGGAATTTCATGAGAGTCATCCAAGTCATATTCTTCAGTGAAGACTACCGATCTGGCTTTAACACTTTATTTAAATTTAGGAATGTTACTGTAAGGAACATATCCTATGCAATGACGCAGCTGCTCAATTCTGCCCCCTGTCTGGAGATCTTCTTTCATCTCTGGAGTAAAGACATCCAAAGGAGCCCGTATGCCATTTGCAGTTAATCCAAGACCCATAGGTTTCTTGAGATTGTACCCCATATTTTTCACCATGTTACAGACCACAGGATTATAAATATCAAGCTGGATTTTTCCCTCATTACTGATTTTATCAATGATATCTGGTGGAGAAGTATCTTCAGCCCGATGAAAAATAATCGGATGATTATACTGCTTAGATGAAGGTACCAAAAAGCAAGAACCTTCGAATTCATAAATGTGAGAGGGAGTAGGCCATGGCATAAGCGGAAGATTGCAGTCTACCATAGAATGCACGAAGGTGCTCATTTCTTCAGCATCTTCAGAATCTAACTCAGAATCTGTATCTCTGATCATTGAAATGACATGTATTGGACGCATTCTTCTAGACCTCCTGCGCAGCCGGTGGAGTGCCACTTCGAGAGATGATACAATTCGAGACATCTCATCAAAGGTTTGAAATTCCATTGCCATGGTTAAGCTGCGGAGAGCTGGCCGAAAACCTATCCAGCACAAGTGAATCCATGTGGAGCAGTGTGGAGGATTTTCACATCTTTCAGCCAAACGGAGCCATCTATCAATGTACCTGTCGGCTAATTCTCCCCTCTGCTGTGATGTCAATATCAATTGACTAAAAGTGATAGGAGAATCAGGCTTTATAGGTGATATTCTGCTATTAAGGGGAGGTATATCATTGCTTTCTTGATTAGAGCTCGAGGATACCATGTTGGCCGAAAATGAAAACTTCTGATGTTTAGCATCTTTTACTTTTGATAGCTTTGTGGATATGATTAAAGGTGGATCTGGCTTTTTGATTTCAGATTTCACCTTAATTATCAAAGGAGCTTTGATATCCACGCGTTTTGCCGCAGATTTTCCTGCACATTCCAACTTTATGGGGAGATCAGATTTTTGACCAACTTTCTTTGTTGAAATAGTGAAAGGTTCTGCAGGATTATCATTCACAGCAGCATTCTTTGTATCTGAGTTGGATTTTGTAGGCTTTTCTTGATACATTGCTGCGTCTGTGAAATAAACCTCCTTTCCTTTGAATGGCTTTTCCTCTGCAAAGACTCGATGTACTTTCCCCTCTTTGTCAATGTATTTAAGACATTGATGAAGAGTAGAAGGTACTATGGCATAATCATGAAGCCATCGTCTCCCCAAGAGGATGTTATAGCAAGCACGAGTTTTTACTACATGCAGAGTGGCCTCTGAGACTAAATCTCCCAACTGGAATCGAATTCGGATTTTACCAATCGGATCCTGGACTTCCCCATCGTAACCTTGAATAGAAGTCTTTGTAGCAGACAGCTTGCTCACTGGAACACCGAGCTCTTGAAGGGCCGTGATTGTGATGAGATTTAGCGCTGACCCTGGGTCAACTTGAACTCTTGGGACAGGCATATCTTTGATGTAGGCCGTAAAATAAAGTGGCCTCGTATGCTTCATATTTCCCAAGAGGAGATCCTCTTTGGTGAAAGAGATAGTAGCTTTAGAAGCATTGTGAGTTAAGAGGCACTCCTTGCATTGCTTTTGAGGCTTCTTGGATTTCGCCTTCAAATAGTTCTTTTCTATTTGATGCACTTGTGCTATATGACTATGATTTTCAATATTCAAGGCCTGTAGTGCTCGTATGAAGTTGTCACGAGTCTCCTTGGACATCTGCAAGAGATCAAAAATGTGGAGTCGTGCAGGTATGTGCTTAAGGTGTTCAACAACATCATACGTGAATGGCTCTGGTGGCCTTGCATTATCATTTACTTCTGGAGAAGTTACATTTACATTTGTATTGCCTCCCGAAGGGTTTACATAAGAAGAGGAAGGAACAGAGGATTTATCATAGTTGACCCTATAATTACGACCAGAGCGAGTGCCATCATTAAGCATGTTGCTTCGGTCAATTTCTGGTCGTGCGTCTCTTCTTATGGCATTGACTTCTTCTGGTTCGATGAAAAGCTGATTGACCTCTTCCAGGCCTACTTCTTGGTTTACATCATTAGGAATAGCCTGCGATGTTTGGGGTTCTATGGCAGCATTCAAAACCACCAGGGAAGGAGCCGTTGACAGTTCCTCTTCAAAGTCAGAGATATTCTCCACAATATTACTAATACTGGGGTTATTATGTCTCCTTGATAACCCAAGTTCCCTGACTGAGTTAAAGTCAACAAACTGATTACTTAATTCAGAATTTTCATTTGAAAAGATCAACTCTGAATTAGGTGTGGAAGAAGCCTCTGGTGTGGAAGGAGGAAAAACCGTCTGCTGATCCTGAACTTCATCGTGCCCGACTAATGGTAGTGGATCCGGATGAACTTCTGGAGGTAGTGGAAAAAGAGGAGGATCATTCGACCAGCCACTTGAACTTGGCCTGTGTATGTCATACAAGGTCACTGATAGTGTATTTAGACCGTGCTTGATATTAAGCGTTCCCGTCTTGGGGTCAAAGGCTTGTTCGAAATCCTCGTCCTCATCAGAAGGGTATTCATCAGCAAAATAATCATCGATCCATTGATCGTCTTCAAGATCAGAGTAATCCGACCATTGATTTTCATCATCGGAGTTAGGGGGTGTACCATCCCATGATATCCGATTGCAGCTGGATATTGCTGGTTCTTCCTCATCTTTTGGAATTGGAATGATGTAGTCAGCTAGAGTAAAATAACCTCTGGCTGATCTGGGAGGATTTTCTAAGACTGGGGCCTCGACCGCCTTGTCTTTCTTCTGCTTAAACTGTTGTTCTTGTTTCTTTTGAGCAGTTTTCTGGAGACATTTAATTTGCCTTTTGATCTTTCTTCTTTCCACAGGTGTGGGTTTAGTTTTCACTTTTTCCCATCCTTCATCATTTATTAAGTCCGGGTGAACCCACATTTCCTGCCCTGTAGAATCTTTGATAGGTATCAACCCCTGTTCATTATGTAGTGCATTGATGACCCGGAATTCAACCATTGGTGGCCTTGATGGAGCGGGTATTGCCACAGGTGCAAATTGCCCGAAGGAAATCATATTGACTGGGGCCGCATCATATTTTCGATCAAATGTTATTACTCTATTTTTCCACATCTCATTGACCTTTTCTTTTAGGATAAAGCAGTCTTTCAAAGGATGAGATACCATCCGATGGTATGCACAATAGTTTGGATCATTAACACGACCCGCTTGCTTTGGCTTTTTCATGGGTGGAAGCTCGAGCTTGTTGTTCTCCATCAATGCTTGGAAGATGACTTCAATGTCCCCATCAAAATGGTACTTAGTTTGCTTCCTCTTTTCATACTCTTCCTTTTTATTTTGCTCCGTCTTACCATTCTGTGGTTTTTGAGGAACTAGTTTGGAGGTTTGTACATTGAATACCTCCTGCTTCTTTTGGGGTTTCGGCACAGTTGGTTTTGGAGCAGAAGATGATGATGATTCCATTTTTCGGGAACTTGCTTTCTTCTGGCTAATTTCTTTCAGGGTAAACTCCGCATCAGTGGCTACTTCAACCAATCTGGCCAAAGACTTAGTTTTATGACTAAGTATGATAGCCTTAATTTCTGGCCGTAAATTGGTTTTGCACATTTCAATTGTCGCCTTTGGAGATGGTTGTTCTAGGCATCTGTAAGACAATGCTCTCCATCTATTGATAAAGGCTTGTGCAGTTTCATTTTCCCCTTGCTTTGTACTACTGAGCATAGCGAAGGTGACCGTTTGATCTTCTTCCTGAAAGTGAAGTAGAAACTTTTCTTCTGTAACTGGCCATGTAGTGAAGGAGAGTTCTGGCAATTGTTTGTACCAATCGAAAGCAACTCCCTTCAATGTACCAACAAACAGCCTTATTTTTAGTGCATCCAATTCGGGTAAACTGCCAAGGAGCGACTTAAAATGCACTATATGCTGATAGGCTGACCCTTTTCCAAGGTAAGGCTGGAAAGTCGGAAGTTTGTAATCTGGCGGAAATAGAACCAAATCAAACTCCGGAGGGTATTTAGATGTAATACCCTTTTTCTTCATCCTGGTTTCCACTTTTGATTTGTTTAAAATTTCCTCCACTTCTTTAAAAGTTACAGGTTTTTCAGGATCTGCGTGGAAACCAAGGATTGAGGAGTGATCACTTCGAGTTGAACCTGAAGCGATTACTTTATCTGTTAGTGCCTTGATTTGTGCTGTAAGTAGGTCAATTTTGTTGGCATTCCTCCTGATCATTGCCTGTTCTCTTCTATCAGCAAATAAAGAGTTAACAGGAGCTTCAGCTGGACTACCCAGTTTGTCTGCTAAGATTTTCAATTGAGCCGTCAGGTGGTCAATTTTAGCTCCTTGTTGCTTGACAACATCACTGACGTCATTCTCTTGATTTTCGTCAGCATTTTCTTCGCTAACATCTTTGCCTCTACCGGCATCCTCTTCATTACCGGTCCCACTCCCTTCAGCCATAAATACGGTGTACTGACGGGGGTAAGAGGATGTAGGAAGAGTGGATTGACTATCTTCGGTGTCCAGGAGAGTTATTGAGTCCTTATCAGAACCATGATCGTCAGAGGTCCTATCTGAATGAGAGTTCGAATCAGAATCTTGGGACTGAGTTCGAGCCATACTTCGAGTAACTCTCCTGGTTGAGCCAGGTCCGACCATACATGAAGAGGTTAGATTTGGCTCATCTTCTTTAATCACCCATTTTTTAGTGATTCTATGCTGTGACTGCTTCCGAGCATGTCTCTTGGAGCGAGCCAAAGCCCTCTTCTTTATTTGCTGGGCCAATCTGGCTGCTAGAGTTTGATCTCTGAATCTAGCAACTAATGGCCTAGAAGTGCTAGCAACTTGCTCCTAATCTATAGGTTCGGAAGTGGGAAGCGAAAGGATGTTAACAGCATTTCTTTCAATTTTCTTCTTCTGCTCCTTTTTTTGTTGAAGCAAATTTTTAAATTGAACGAGATCGGTCGAATTTTTGATGACCAATCGTTCAGCATATTTCTTGTCTGTAGTGCCATATGACGGGCGCTGGGTTGAAAGTGCTGGTGATGGTGCCACAATAACAGAAGGTAAGCGTCTCCTGCCGAACCTCCGTCCCTCCTTCTGGGTCAAAGGGTAAAAGACATTCTTTTCAAGTGGGGCCAAGGGTTTCTCCTCAACTTTTCTAGACTTCTGCATACGTGGCTGTGGTGACCACATACGGCAATTTGTAATAACAACATCCTTCTGCCTTTTCATGGGCTAGGGCTTGCTTGCGAGTGGTTTGCTTTTTGAGATGTACCCTTTGTTTAGGATGCATAAATGAGGACTTAATAGTCTGCAAAGGCTCCTGCTGTGAACCAACGGGTATCTCCGTTTTGTTGTTCGTAAACCGAACCTGCCTTGCCCCCAGTCGAGGCTTGGTGATCTGAAAATTACTGCCTTCCGACCTCACTTTGTGTTTTAAGTCATTGTGACCTTTGTGAAAGACTCCAAAGGGGTTTTGGGCATATTTGGAGACCCAAGTTTGAGGAGTCTTTGCCTTCTTGATGGGCTTCAGGGTCTTTGATGACCTATCGTAGGTCGAGGTTATGTAGCTTGAGGGAGTAGAAAGCCTTTGAAAGACCGAGACCCTTGATGCAGGAGCATTGGTGTTCATTCGGCCCCTTTTGGGTGCCCTTGTAATCTGAGCCATGGAGATTTTGAACAATCTCTCTTTAGCTTCGTCAAAAGTGATAATCAAAGAACCCATGCTGTTTCCTGCAAAAAGTTAGCCGATGAGACTATATTAGTAGTATAACCAACATGGCTGCCTCTTGGGCTAGCCGGAATGGTTTTTAGATGCCATCTAAACCAACATGGTTTTTGAACCGAAATGGTTAGATATAGGCATAAATCCCATCTCATTATGCTTTGCTGACTATCCCTACTGTCAGAATTTCTGCAGCATTTCGGGTTTATTGAGTCAGGCTTAAAAGCACGCTATGCTGACTAGTCCTTGCTACCAAAATTTCAGCAGCATGTCTAGACTATCTGTGTCAGACTTATAAGCAAAAGAGGGTTGGATCAATCAAAGGGATAGGGCTCACAGGATCAAGCCTGCACCACTATCACAATGACCACACAAGATCCATCAGTGGTTGACGCCGGACAATGCATAATTACAATGTCGTTGGTCTTATCACTAATTTAATAAACTTTTTATATGGGTCAGAAGCCCTTTGAACTGAATCATCACTCTTCTAAATTGAAAAGGGTGATGATTTGGTTCATACACATCAAGGTGCAAATTCTTCAATCAAGTTATGCACATCAACGTGCAAATTCTTCCAATTAAATGGCAAATGTATGCACATCAAGGTGCCCAATGCCTTCATTTGTATGAACAATATGCACTTCAAGGTGCAAAAGTCCTTTAAATGATATTTTCAAACCCATTGCAGACATCAAAGGCCTTGTATGGGTGTAATTGGAGGTTAACTAAGCCTTTGTCATCATAAAAATGGACAAGTGACCATGTGCCCCGGTCACAGGCTTTTAGCAGCAGTTTTCAGTGAAACAGCGGCAGTTTTCAGTGAAACAGCGGCAGTTTTCAGTGAAACAGCGGCAGTTTTCAGTGCAATAGCAGCAGTTACAGTACAATAGCAGCAGTTTCAGTGAAACAGCAGCACTCTTTAACACAACAGCAGCACTTTCAGTGAAATAGCAACAGTTACAGTGCAACAGCGGCACTTTCAGTGCAACAGCAACACTTCAGTGCAATAGCAGCAGTTTTCAGGGCAACAGCAGCACTTTCAGTGCAACAGCAGCAGTCACAGTGCAACAGCGGCACTTTCAGTGCAACAGCAGCAGTTACAGTGCAATAGCGGCAGTTTTCAGGCAACAGCAGCACTTTCAATGCAACAACAGCAGTTACAGTGCAACAGCGGCACTTTCAGTGCAACAGCAGCAGTTACAGTGCAACAGCGGCAGTTTTCAGGGCAACAGCAGCACTTTTCAGCAATTTTCAGCGCTTTCATGCATTTTTCACCAAATTCGATCACAAATTAGGGCATATACTCCCCACAGACGGCGCGAATCTTCTGATCGCGCTTAAAAATGTATGCGTGGAAATGAATTACGGAATCAAGGTCTGACATTCACGCACTTTAAGCGTTAAGAAGAATGGGAAATAATTACAGTTCATCATTAATTTCCCTTTTGTTCACATGGGTTCAAGTGCCCTGACCGCGGGGATGCAGGTTGTTTACATACATTTTGAAAGTTTACAACCCCTCCCTCAAGTCTCAGATGTGATCTCAATTTGGAAAATACAAGAAAATGTACATAAGGTGGAAGAAAATGTGGAAAAAGGGGAAAAATAGGGGGGTAACCGTGACCCGCGGTCACTGCCCCGTTCCAGTGACCGTGACTCACCCGCGGTCACCGGGGCCTTCCAGTGACCGTGACTCACCCACGGTCACCGGGGCCTTCCAGTGACCGTGACTCACCTGCGGTCACTGGGGCTTTCCAGTGACCGTGACTCACCCGCGGTCACTGGAACCTGCCAGTGACCGGGGATCACGGTCACTGACAGACAACGGCCCTGTGCCTCCGTTTTTTGTGTGCTGTTCACGCTGGTTCTTTCTTGGAACTTCTTTCAAGTGTTGGAACTCCATTCTCATGACTTTGGAGCGGTGGACAACCATCAAGAAGATCACATTTTATCATGGAATCAATTGAAACCGCTGTAACTCATCATTCGTGCTTACGGACTGCATTTTTGTTTCAAGTCCGAAATGGGCAAATTTGAAGCCGGAGTTGTGTCATTTGAACCTATCATTTTCAAGGAACAAAATGAGGCCTAGAGAGGCTTCTTTCACAACTCTTGTAATGGCTAAGAAGCCCTACGAATGAGAGAAACAAAGGTGACAATGTCATCCTCTCAAAAATTGGCGTCGTACGAACATGGTATGGACTTTGGCCATTTCCCTTCCTTCTCTCCTTCTGAATTTTCTTGCTCACCTTTAAAACTAAGAAAAGAAGGTGGGAATGGTCGTGGAAGTACTGCTGGAGTTTGCTTCTTGTTGCCTTAGGTGGTGACTTTCTTCAATCTCTTCACTTTTCTTCCTTATGTATGTGTGTGTGTGTTTTTTTTTTTTTTTTGTTTCTTCCAAATTCTCTCTTTTTATAGACTCCCCAATCAGTTTTGTGCAGTTTTGGGGAGTTAATAGCAGTTGTGGGGAGTTGGATTTCGAAGAGGAGTGGAGGGAAACCACCCAAAATCGTGGGAAACATCCTTTGAAGGTCCGTGACCGCAAGCTGGGCCACGGACGAGGCCCAATTTCAGGTTTTCGCGTATGTGGCCCACTTTCATTTGTTTTGGGCTCAAACGAAGTCCGATTGCCACCAAACTTGGAGAGATGCTTCTTAACACTATTTTCTACATGTCATAAAAATTTCAGCCCTTTTTGACTTCAGAAAGTTGGTCAACCTTTTCATTAATTGGGCCCCGGTCACGGACAAGGCCCATTTTTGGAACATTGTATATGCGGTCTATTTTCCATTGTTTGAGGCCCAAATGATGTCCAATCATCACGAAACTTGGAGAGATGTTGCTTGACACCATCTTAAGTGTTTCATAGAATTTTCAGCTCTGTTTGACAAACTGAACATGGTCAACTCCTTTTGTTTGTGGGCCCCGGTCACTCTCAAGGCCCATCCTTGGATTTTTGCATGTGTGGCTTGTTTCCGCTTGTTCGGGGCCCAAACGATCTCCAATCGCCACGAAACTTGGAGGGATACTTCTTCACACTATTTTTAGTGTGTCACAGAAGTTTCAGCTCAGTTTGACCACCTGCACTTGGTCAACTCCTTTTGTTTGTGGGCCCCGGTCACTCCCAAGGCCCATTCTTGGAATTTTGCATATGTGGCTTGTTTCCGCCTGTTCGGGGCCCAAACGGCGTCCAATCGCCATGAAACTTGGGGGGATGCTTCTTGACACTATTTTGAGTGTGTCACAGAAGTTTCAGCTCCCTTTGACCTCCAGAACATGGTCAACTCCTTTTGTTTGTGGGTCCCGGTCACTCCCAAGGCGCATTCTTTGAATTTTGCATATGTGGCTTGTTTCCGCCGGTTCGGGGCTCAAACGGTGTCCAATCGCCACGAAACATAGAGGGATGCTTCTTGACACTATTTTGAGTATGTCACAGAAGTTTCAGCTCAGTTTGACAACCTGAACTTGGTCAACTCCTTTTGTTTATGGGCCCCGGTCACTCGCAAGGCCCATTCTTGGAATTTTGCATATGTGGCTTGTTTCCGCCTGTTCGGGGCCCAAACGGTGTCCAATCTCCATGAAACTTGGGGGGATGCTTCTTGACACTATTTTGAGTGTGTCACAGAAGTCTCAGCTCTCTTCGACCTCCTGAACATGGTCAACTCCTTTTGTTTGTGGGTCCCGGTCACTCCCAAGGCCCATTCTTGGAATTTTGCATATGTGGCTTGTTTCCGCCTGTTCGGGGCCCAAACGGTGTCCAATCGCCACGAAACTTGGAGGGATGCTTCTTGACACTATTTTGAGTGTGTCACAGAAGTTTCAGCTCTGTGTGACCACCTGAACATGGTCAGCTCCTTTTGTTTGTGGGCCCCCGGTCACTCCCAAGGCCCATTCTTGAAATTTTGCATATGTTGCTTGTTTCCGCCTGCTCGGGGCCCAAACGGTGTCCAATCACCACGAAACTTGGAGGGATGCTTCTTGACACTATTTTGAGTGTGTCACAAAAGTTTCAACTCTGTTTGACCTCCTGAACATGGTCAACTCCTTTTGTTTGTGGGCCCCGGTCACTCCCAAGGCCCATTCTTGGAATTTGGCATATGTGGCTTGTCTCCGCCTGTTCGGGGCCCAAACGGTGTTCAATCACCACGAAACTTGGAGGGATGCTTCTTAACACTATTTTGAGTGTGTCACAGAAGTTTCGGCTCTGTTTGACCTCCTGAACATGGTCAACTCCTTTTGTTTGTGGGCCGCCGGTCACTCCCAAGGCCCATTCTTGGAATTTTGCATATGTGGCTTGTTTCCACCTGTTCGGGGCTCAAACGGTGTCCAATCGCCATGAAACATGGAGGGATGCTTCTTGATACTATTTTGAGTGTGTCACAGTGGTTTCAGCTCAGTTTGACAACCTGAACTTGGTCAACTCCTTTTGTTTGTGGGCCCCGGTCACTCCCAAGGCCCATTCTTGGAATTTTGCATATGTGGCTTATTTCCGCCTGTTCGGGGCCCAAACGGTGTTTAATCACCATGAAACTTGGGGGGATGCTTCTTGACACTATTTTGAGTGTGTCACAGAAGTTTCAGCACTGTTTGACCTCCTGAACATGGTCAACTCCTTTTGTTTGTGGGTCCCGGTCACTCCTAACGGCCATTCTTGGAATTTTGCATGTGGCTTGTTTCCGCCTGTTCGGGGCTCAAACGGCGTCCAATCACCACAAAACATGGAGGGATGCTTCTTGACACTATTTTGAGTGTGTCACAGAAGTTTCAGCTCAGTTTGACAACCTGAACTTGGTCAACTCCTTTTGTTTGTGGGCCCCAGTCACTCCCAAGGCCCATTCTTGGAATTTTGCATATGTGGCTTGTTTCCGCCTGTTCGGGGCCCAAACGGTGTCCAATCGCCATGAAACTTGGGGGGATGCTTCTTGACACTATTTTGAGTGTGTCATAGAAGTTTTTGCTCTGTTTGACCTCCTGAACACGGTCAACTCCTTTCGTTTGTTGGTCCTGGTCACTCCCAAGGCCCATTCTTGGAATTTTGCATATGTGGCTTGTTTCCACCTGTTCGGGGCCCAAACGGTGTCCAATCGCCACGAAACTTGGAGGGATGCTTTTTGACACTATTTTGAGTGTGTCACAGAAGTTTCAGCTCTCTTTGACCACCTGAACATGGTCAACTCCTTTTGTTTGTGGGCCCCCGGTCACTCCCAAGGCCCATTCTTGGAATTTTGCATATGTGGCTTGTTTCCGCCTGATCGGGGCCCAAACGGTGTCCAATCGCCACGAAACTTGGAGGGATGCTTCTTGACACTATTTTGAGTGTGTCACAGAAGTTTCAACTCTGTTTGACCACCTGAACATGGTCAACTCCTTTTGTTTGTGGGCCCGGTCACTCCCAAGGCGCATTCTTGGAATTTTGCATATGTGGCTTGTTTCCGCCTGTTCGGGGCCCAAACGGTGTCCAATCGCCACGAAACTTGGAGGGATGCTTCTTGACACTATTTTGAGTGTGTCACAGAAGTTTCAACTCTGTTTGACCACCTGAACATGGTCAACTCCTTTTGTTTGTGGGCCTGGTCACTCCCAAGGCGCATTCTTGGAATTTTGCATATGTGGCTTGTTTCCGCCTGTTCGGGGCCCAAACGGTGTCCAATCGCCATGAAACTTGGGGGGATACTTCTTGACACTATTTTGAGTGTGTCATAGAAGTTTCAGCTCTGTTTGATCTCCTGAACACGGTCAACTCCTTTCGTTTGTGGGTCCCGGTCACTCCCAAGGCGCATTCTTGGAATTTTGCATATGTGGCTTGTTTCCACCTGTTCGGGGCCTAAACGGTGTTCAATCGCCACGAAACTTGGAGGGATGCTTCTTGAAACTATTTTGAGTGTGTCACAGAAGTTTCAACTCTGTTTGACCACCTGAACATGGTCAACTCCTTTTGTTTGTGGGCCCCCGGTCACTCCCAAGGCCCATTCTTGGAATTTTGCATATGTGGCTTGTTTCCGCCTGTTCGGGGCACAAACGGGGTCCAATCGCCACGAAACATAGAGGGAAGCTTCTTGACACTATTTTGATGTGTCACAGAAGTTTCAGCTCAGTTTGACAACCTGAACTTGGTCAACTCCTTTTGTTTATGGGCCCCGGTCACTCGCAAGGCCCATTCTTGGAATTTTGCATATGTGGCTTGTTTCCGCCTGTTCGGGGCCTAAACGGTGACCAATCTCCATGAAACTTGGGGGGATGCTTCTTGACACTATTTTGAGTGTGTCACAGAAGTTTCAGCTCTCTTCGACCTCCTGAACATGGTCAACTCCTTTTGTTTTTGGGTCCCGGTCACTCCCAAGACCCATTCTTGGAATTTTGCATATGTGGCTTGTTTCCGCCTGTTCGGGGCCCAAACGGTGTTCAATCGCCACGAAACTTGGAGGGATGCTTCTTGACACTATTTTGAGTGTGTCACAGAAGTTTCAGCTCTGTGTGACCACCTGAACATGGTCAGCTCCTTTTGTTTGTGGGCCCCCGGTCACTCCCAAGGCCCATTCTTGAAATTTTGCATATGTTGCTTGTTTCCGCCTGTTCGGGGCCCAAACGGTGTCGAATCGCCACGAAACTTGGAGGGATGCTTCTTGACCCTATTTTGAGTGTGTCAAAAAAGTTTCAACTCTGTTTGACCTCCTGAACTTGGTCAACTCCTTTTGTTTGTGGGCCCCGGTCACTCCCAAGGCCCATTCTTGGAATTTTGCATATGTGCCTTGTTTCCACCTGTTCGGGGCTCAAACGGTGTCCAATCGCCATGAAACATGGAGGGATGCTTCTTGATACTATTTTGAGTGTGTCACAGTGGTTTCAGCTCAGTTTGACAACCTGAACTTGGTCAACTCCTTTTGTTTGTGGGCCCCGGTCACTCCCAAGGCCCATTCTTGGAATTTTGCATCTGTGGCTTATTTCCGCCTGTTCGGGGCCCAAACGGTGTTCAATCACCATGAAACTTGGGGGGATGCTTCTTGACACTATTTTGAGTGTGTCACAGAAGTTTCAGCACTGTTTGACCTCCTGAACATGGTCAACTCCTTTTGTTTGTGGGTCCCGGTCACTCCCAAGGCCCATTCTTGGAATTTTGCATGTGGTTTGTTTCCGCCTGTTCGGGGCTCAAACGGCGTCCAATCACCACAAAACATGGAGGGATGCTTCTTGACACTATTTTGAGTGTGTCACAGAAGTTTCAGCTCAGTTTGACAACCTGAACTTGGTCAACTCCTTTTGTTTGTGGGCCCCAGTCACTCCCAAGGCCCATTCTTGGAATTTTGCATATGTGGCTTGTTTCCGCCTGTTCGGGGCCCAAACGGTGTCCAATCGCCATGAAACTTGGGGGGATGCTTCTTGACACTATTTTGAGTGTTTCATAGAAGTTTCAGCTCTGTTTGACCTCCTGAACACGGTCAACTCCTTTCGTTTGTGGGTCCCGGTCACTCCCAAGGCCCATTCTTGGAATTTTGCATAAATGGCTTGTTTGCACCTGTTCGGGGCCCAAACGGTGTCCAATCGCCACGAAACTTGGAGGGATGCTTTTTTACACTATTCTGAGTGTGTCACAGAAGTTCCAGCTCTCTTTGACCACCTGAACATGGTCAACTCCTTTTGTTTGTGGGCCCCCGGTCACTCCCAAGGCCCATTCTTGGAATTTTGCATATGTGGCTTGTTTCCGCCTGTTCGGGGCCCAAACGGTGTCCAATCGCCACGAAACTTGGAGGGATGCTTCTTGACACTATTTTGAGTATGTCACAGAAGTTTCAACTCTGTTTGACCACCTGAACATGGTCAACCCCTTTTGTTTGTGGGCCTGGTCACTCCCAAGGCGCATTCTTGGAATTTTGCATATGTGGCTTGTTTCCGCCCGTTCGGGGCCTAAACGGTGTTCAATCGCCACGAAACTTGGAGGGATGCTTCTTGACACTATTTTGAGTGTGTCACAGAAGTTTCAACTCTGTTTGACCACCTGAACATGGTCAACTCCTTTTGTTTGTGGGCCCCCGGTCACTCCCAAGGCCCATTCTTGGAATTTTGCATATGTGGCTTGTTTCCGCCTGTTCGGGGCCGAAACGGTGTCCAATCGCCACGAAACTTGGCGGGATGCTTCTTGACACTATTTTGAGTGTGTCACAGAAGTTTCAGCTCTGTGTGACCACCTGAACATGGTCAGCTCCTTTTGTTTGTGGGCCCCCGGTCACTCCCAAGGCCCATTCTTGAAATTTTGCGTATGTTGCTTGTTTCCGCCTGTTCGGGGCCCAAACGGTGTCCAATCGCCACGAAACTTGGAGGGATGCTTCTTGACACTATTTTGAGTGTGTCGCAGAAGTTTCAACTCTGTTTGACAACCTGAACATGGTCAACTCCTTTTGTTTGTGGGCCCCGGTCACTCCCAAGGCCCATTCTTGGAATTTTGCATATGTGGCTTGTTTCCGCCTGTTCGGGGCACAAACGGTGTCCAATCGCCACGAAACATAGAGGGATGCTTCTTGACACTATTTTGAGTGTCTCACAGAAGTTTCAGCTCAGTTTGACAACCTGAACTTGGTCAACTCCTTTTGTTTATGGGCCCCGGTCACTCGCAAGGCCCATTCTTGGAATTTTGCATATGTGGCTTGTTTCCGCCTGTTCGGGGCCCAAACAGTGTCCAATCTCCATGAAACTTGGGGGGATGCTTTTTGACACTATTTTGAGTGTGTCACAGAAGTTTCAGCTCTCTTCGACCTCCTGAACATGGTCAACTCCTTTTGTTTGTGGGTCCCGGTCACTCCCAAGGCCCATTCTTGGAATTTTGCATATGTGGCTTGTTTCCGCCTGTTCGGGGCCCAAACGGTGTCCAATCGCCATGAAACTTGGAGGGATGCTTCTTGACACTATTCTGAGTGTGTCACAGAAGTTTCAGCTCTGTGTGACCACCTGAACATGGTCAGCTCCTTTTGTTTGTGGGCCCCCGGTCACTCCCAAGGCCCATTCTTGAAATTTTGCATATGTTGCTTGTTTCCGCCTGTTCGGGGCCCAAACGGTGTCCAATCGCCACGAAACTTGGAGGGATGCTTCTCGACACTATTTTGAGTGTGTCACAAAAGTATCAACTCTGTTTGACCTCCTGAACTTGGTCAACTCCTTTTGTTTGTGGGCCCCGGTCACTGCCAAGGCCCATTCTTGGAATTTGGCATATGTGGCTTGTCTCCGCCTGTTCGGGGCCCAAACGGTGTTCAATCACCACGAAACTTGGAGGGATGCTTCTTAACACTATTTTGAGTGTGTCACAGAAGTTTCAGCTCTGTTCACCTCCTGAACATGGTCAACTCCTTTTGTTTGTGGGCCCCCAGTCACTCCCAAGGCCCATTCTTGGAATTTTGCATATGTGGCTTGTTCCCACCAGTTCGGGGCTCAAACGGTGTCCAATCGCCATGAAACATGGAGGGATGCTTCTTGATACTATTTTGAGTGTGTCACAGCGGTTTCAGCTCAGTTTGACAACCTGAACTTGGTCAACTCCTTTTGTTTGTGGGCCCCGGTCACTCCCAAGGCCCATTCTTGGAATTTTGCATATGTGGCTTATTTCCGCCTGTTCGGGGCCCAAACGGTGTTCAATCACCATGAAACCTGGGGGGATGCTTCTTGACACTATTTTGAGTGTGTCACAGAAGTTTTAGCACTGTTTGACCTCCTGAACATGGTCAACTCCTTTTGTTTGTGGGTCCCGGTCACTACTAAGGCCCATTCTTGGAATTTTGCATGTGGCTTGTTTCCGCCTGTTCGGGGCTCAAACGGCGTCCAATCACCACAAAACATGGAGGGATGCTTCTTGACACTATTTTGAGTGTGTCACAGAAGTTTCAGCTCAGTTTGACAACCTGAACTTGGTCAACTCGTTTTGTTTGTGGGCCCCAGTCACTCCCAAGGCCCATTCTTGGAATTTTGCATATGTGGCTTGTTTCCGCCTGTTCGGGGCCCAAACGGTGTCCAATCGCCATGAAACTTGGGGGGATGCTTCTTGACACTATTTTGAGTGTATCATAGAAGTTTCAGCTCTGTTTGACCTCCTGAAAATGGTCAACTCCTTTCGTTTGTGGGTCCCGGTCACTCCCAAGGCCCATTCTTGGAATTTTGCATATGTGGCTTGTTTCCACCTGTTCGGGGCCCAAACGGTGTCCAATCGCCACGAAACTTGGAGGGATGCTTTTTGACACTATTTTGAGTGTGTCACAGAGGTTTCAGCTCTCTTTGACCACCTGAACATGGTCAACTCCTTTTGTTTGTGGGCCCCCGGTCACTCCCAAGGCCCATTCTTGGAATTTTGCATATGTGGCTTGTTTCCGCCTGTTCGGGGCCCAAACGGTGTCCAATCGCCACGAAACTTGGAGGGATGCTTCTTGACACTATTTTGAGTGTGTCACAGAAGTTTCAGCTCTGTTTGACCTCCTGAACATGGTCAACTCCTTTTGTTTGTGGGCCCCCGGTCACTCCCAAGGCCCATTCTTGGAATTTTGCATATGTGGCTTGTTTCCACCTGTTAGGGGCACAAACCGTGTCCAATCGCCATGAAACATGGAGGGATGCTTCTTGATACTATTTTGAGTGTGTCACAGTGGTTTCAGCTCAGTTTGACAACCTGAACTTGGTCAACTCCTTTTGTTTGTGGGCCCCGGTCACTCCCAAGGCCCATTCTTGGAATTTTGCATATGTGGCTTATTTCCGCCTGTTCGGGGCCCAAACGGTGTTTAATCACCATGAAACTTGGGGGGATGCTTCTTGACACTATTTTGAGTGTGTCACAGAAGTTTCAGCACTGTTTGACCTCCTGAACATGGTCAGCTCCTTTCGTTTGTGGGTCCCGGTCACTCCCAAGGCCCATTCTTGGAATTTTGCATGTGGCTTGTTTCCGCCTGTTCGGGGCTCAAACGGCGTCCAATCACCACAAAACATGGAGGGATGCTTCTTGACACTATTTTGAGTGTGTCACAGAAGTTTCAGCTCAGTTTGACAACCTGAACTTGGTCATCTCCTTTTGTTTGTGGGCCCCAGTCACTCCAAGGCCTATTCTTGGAATTTTGCATATGTGGCTTGTTTCCGCCTGTTCGGGGCCCAAACGGTGTCCAATCGCCACGAAACTTGGAGGGATGCTTTTTGACACTATTTTGAGTGTGTCACAGAAGTTTCAGCTCTCTTTGACCACCTGAACATGGTCAACTCCTTTTGTTTGTGGGCCCCCGGTCACTCCCAAGGCCCATTCTTGGAATTTTGCATATGTGGCTTGTTTCCGCCTGTTCGGGGCCCAAACGGTGTCCAATCGCCACGAAACTTGGAGGGAAACTTCTTGACACTATTTTGAGTGTGTCACAGAAGTTTCAACTCTGTTTGACCACCTGAACATGGTCAACTCCTTTTACTTTGTGGGCCCGGTCACTCCCAAGGCGCATTCTTGGAATTTTGCATATGTGGCTTGTTTCCGCCTGTTCGGGGCCCAAACGGTGTCCAATCGACATGAAACTTCGGGGGATGCTTCTTGACACTATTTTGAGTGTGTCATAGAAGTTTTTGCTCTGTTTGACCTCCTGAACACGGTCAACTCCTTTCGTTTGTGGGTCCTGGTCACTCCCAAGGCCCATTCTTGGAATTTTGCATATGTGGCTTGTTTCCACCTGTTCGGGGCCCAAACGGTGTCCAATCGCCACGAAACTTGGAGGGATGCTTTTTGACACTATTTTGAGTGTGTCACAGAAGTTTCAGCTCTCTTTGACCACCTGAACATGGTCAACTCCTTTTGTTTGTGGGCCCCCGGTCACTCCCAAGGCCCATTCTTGGAATTTTGCATATGTGGCTTGTTTCCGCCTGTTCGGGGCCCAAACGGTGTCCAATCGCCACGAAACTTGGAGGGAAACTTCTTGACACTATTTTGAGTGTGTCACAGAAGTTTCAACTCTGTTTGACCACCTGAACATGGTCAACTCCTTTTACTTTGTGGGCCCGGTCACTCCCAAGGCGCATTCTTGGAATTTTGCATATGTGGCTTGTTTCCGCCTGTTCGGGGCCCAAACGGTGTCCAATCGCCACGAAACTTGGAGGGATGCTTCTTGACACTATTTTGAGTGTGTTACAGAAGTTTCAACTCTGTTTGACCACCTGAACATGGTCAACTCCTTTTGTTTGTGGGCCTGGTCACTCCCAAGGCGCATTCTTGGAATTTTGCATATGTGGCTTGTTTCCGCCTGTTCGGGGCCCAAACGGTGTCCAATCGCCATGAGACTTGGGGGGATGCTTCTTGACACTATTTTGAGTGTGTCATAGAAGTTTCAGCTCTGTTTGATCTCCTGAACACGGTCAACTCCTTTCGTTTGTGGGTCCCGGTCACTCCTAAGGCGCATTCTTGGAATTTTGCATATGTGGCTTGTTTCCGCCTGTTCGGGGCCTAAACGGTGTTCAATCGCCACGAAACTTGGAGGGATGCTTCTTGAAACTATTTTGAGTGTGTCACAGAAGTTTCAACTCTGTTTGACCACCTGAACATGGTCAACTCCTTTTGTTTGTGGGCCCCCGGTCACTCCCAAGGCCCATTCTTGGAATTTTGCATATGTGGCTTGTTTCCGCCTGTTCGGGGCACAAACGGTGTCCAATCGCCACGAAACATAGAGGGATGCTTCTTGACACTATTTTGATGTGTCACAGAAGTTTCAGCTCAGTTTGACAACCTGAACTTGGTCAACTCCTTTTGTTTATGGGCCCCGGTCACTCGCAAGGCCCATTCTTGGAATTTTGCATATGTGGCTTGTTTCCGCCTGTTCGGGGCCTAAACGGTGACCAATCTCCATGAAACTTGGGGGGATGCTTCTTGACACTATTTTGAGTGTGTCACAGAAGTTTCAGCTCTCTTCGACCTCCTGAACATGGTCAACTCCTTTTGTTTGTGGGTCCCGGCCACTCCCAAGGCCCATTCTTGGAATTTTGCATATGTGGCTTGTTTCCGCCTGTTCGGGGCCCAAACGGTGTCCAATCGCCACGAAACTTGGAGGGATGCTTCTTGACACTATTTTCAGTGTGTCACAGAAGTTTCAGCTCTGTGTGACCACCTGAACATGGTCAGCTCCTTCTGTTTGTGGGCCCCCGGTCACTCCCAAGGCCCATTCTTGAAATTTTGCATATGTTGCTTGTTTCCGCCTGTTCGGGGCCCAAACGGTGTCCAATCGCCACGAAACTTGGAGGGTTGCTTCTTGACCCTATTTTGAATGTGTCAAAAAAGTTTCAACTCTGTTTGACCTCCTGAACTTGGTCAACTCCTTTTGTTTGTGGGCCCCGGTCACTCCCAAGGCCCATTCTTGGAATTTGGCATATGTGGCTTGTCTCCGCCTGGTCGGGGCCCAAACGGTGTTCAATCACCACGAAACTTGGAGGGATGCTTCTTAACACTATTTTGAGTGTGTCACAGAAGTTTCAGCTCTGTTTCACCTCCTGAACATGGTCAACTCCTTTTGTTTGTGGGCCCCCGGTCACTCCCAAGGCCCATTCTTGGAATTTTGCATATGTGGCTTGTTTCCACCTGTTCGGGGCTCAAACGGTGTCCAATCGCCATGAAACATGGAGGGATGCTTCTTGATACTATTTTGAGTGTGTCACAGTGGTTTTAGCTCAGTTTGACAACCTGAACTTGGTCAACTCCTTTTGTTTGTGGGCCCCGGTCACTCCCAAGGCCCATTCTTGGAATTTTGCATCTGTGGCTTATTTCCGCCTGTTCGGGGCCCAAACGGTGTTCAATCACCATGAAACTTGGGGGGATGCTTCTTGACACTATTTTGAGTGTGTCACAGAAGTTTCAGCACTGTTTGACCTCCTGAACATGGTCAACTCCTTTTGTTTGTGGGTCCCGGTCACTCCCAAGGCCCATTCTTGGAATTTTGCATGTGGCTTGTTTCCGCCTGTTCGGGGCTCAAACGGCGTCCAATCACCACAAAACATGGAGGGATGCTTCTTGACACTATTTTGAGTGTGTCACAGAAGTTTCAGCTCAGTTTGACAACCTGAACTTGGTCAACTCCTTTTGTTTGTGGGCCCCAGTCACTCCCAAGGCCCATTCTTGGAATTTTGCATATGTGGCTTGTTTCCGCCTGTTCGGGGCCCAAACGGTGTCCAATCGCCATGAAACTTGGGGGGATGCTTCTTGACACTATTTTGAGTGTGTCATAGAAGTTTCAGCTCTGTTTGACCTCCTGAACACGGTCAACTCCTTTCGTTTGTGGGTCCCGGTCACTCCCAAGGCCCATTCTTGGAATTTTGTATATATGGCTTGTTTCCACCTGTTCGGGGCCCAAACGGTGTCCAATCGCCACGAAACTTGGAGGGATGCTTTTTTAAACTATTTTGAGTGTGTCACAGAAGTTTCAGCTCTCTTTGACCACCTGAACATGGTGAACTTCTTTTGTTTGTGGGCCCCCGGTCACTCCCAAGGCCCATTCTTGGAATTTTGCATATGTGGCTTGTTTCCGCCTGTTCGGGGCCCAAACGGTGTCCAATCGCCACGAAACTTGGAGGGATGCTTTTTTAAACTATTTTGAGTGTGTCACAGAAGTTTCAGCTCTCTTTGACCACCTGAACATGGTCAACTCCTTTTGTTTGTGGGCCCGGTCACTCCCAAGGCGCATTCTTGGAATTTTGCATATGTGGCTTGTTTTCGCCTGTTCGGGGCCTAAACGGTGTTCAATCGCCACGAAACTTGGAGGGATGCTTCTTGACACTATTTTGAGTGTGTCACAGAAGTTTCAACTCTGTTTGACCACCTGAACATGGTCAACTCCTTTTGTTTGTGGGCCCCCGGTCACTCCCAAGGCCCATTCTTGGAATTTTGCATATGTGGCTTGTTTCCGCTTGTTCGGGGCCGAAACGGTGTCCAATCGCCACGAAACTTGGCGGGATGCTTCTTGACACTATTTTGAGTGTGTCACAGAAGTTTCAGCTCTGTGTGACCACCTGAACATGGTCAGCTCCTTTTGTTTGTGGGCCCCCGGTCACTCCCAAGGCCCATTCTTGAAATTTTGCATATGTTGCTTGTTTCCGCCTGTTCGGGGCCCAAACGGTGTCCAATCGCCACGAAACTTGGAGGGATGCTTCTTGACACTATTTTGAGTGTGTCGCAGAAGTTTCAACTCTGTTTGACCACCTGAACATGGTCAACTCCTTTTGTTTGTGGGCCCCGGTCACTCCAAAGGCCCATTCTTGGAATTTTGCATATGTGGCTTGTTTCCGCCTGTTCGGGGCACAAACGGTGTCCAATCGCCACGAAACATAGAGGGATGCTTCTTGACACTATTTTGAGTGTGTCACAGAAGTTTCAGCTCAGTTTGACAACCTGAACTTGGTCAACTCCTTTTGTTTATGGGCCCCGGTCACTCGCAAGGCCCATTCTTGGAATTTTGCATATGTGGCTTGTTTCCGCCTGTTCGGGGCCCAAACGGTGTCCAATCTCCATGAAACTTGGGGGGATGCTTTTTGACACTATTTTGAGTGTGTCACAGAAGTTTCAGCTCTCTTCGACCTCCTGAACATGGTCAACTCCTTTTGTTTGTGGGTCCCGGTCACTCCCAAGGCCCATTCTTGGAATCTTGCATATGTGGCTTGTTTCCGCCTGTTCGGGCCCCAAACGGTGTCCAATCGAAACGAAACTTGGAGGGATGCTTCTTGACACTATTTTGAGTGTGTCACAGAAGTTTCAGCTCTGTGTGACCACCTGAACATGGTCAGCTCCTTTTGTTTGTGGGCCCCCGGTCACTCCCAAGGCCCATTCTTGAAATTTTGCATATGTTGCTTGTTTCCGCCTGTTCGGCGCCCAAACGGTGTCCAATCGCCACGAAACTTGGAGGGATGCTTCTCGACACTATTTTGAGTGTGTCACAAAAGTATCAACTCTGTTTGACCTCCTGAACTTGGTCAACTCCTTTTGTTTGTGGGCCCCGGTCACTGCCAAGGCCCATTCTTGGAATTTGGCATATGTGGCTTGTCTCCGCCTGTTCGGGGCCCAAACGGTGTTCAATCACCACGAAACTTGGAGGGATGCCTCTTAACACTATTTTGAGTGTGTCACAGAAGTTTCAGCTCTGTTTCACCTCCTGAACATGGTCAACTCCTTTTGTTTGTGGGCCCCCGGTCACTCCCAAGGCCCATTCTTGGAATTTTGCATATGTGGCTTGTTCCCACCTGTTCGGGGCTCAAACGGTGTCCAATCGCCATGAAACATGGAGGGATGCTTTTTGATACTATTTTGAGTGTGTCACAGCGGTTTCAGCTCAGTTTGACAACCTGAACTTGGTCAACTCCTTTTGTTTGTGGGCCCCGGTCACTCCCAAGGCCCATTCCTGGAATTTTGCATCTGTGGCTTATTTCCGCCTGTTCGGGGCCCAAACGGTGTTCAATCACCATGAAACTTGGGGGGATGCTTCTTGACACTATTTTGAGTGTGTCACAGAAGTTTCAGCACTGTTTGACCTCCTGAACATGGTCAACTCCTTTTGTTTGTGGGTCCCGGTCACTACTAAGGCCCATTCTTGGAATTTTGCATGTGGCTTGTTTCCGCCTGTTCGGGGCTCAAACGGCGTCCAATCACCACAAAACATGGAGGGATGTCTTGACACTATTTTGAGTGTGTCACAGAAGTTTCAGCTCAGTTTGACAACCTGAACTTGGTCAACTCGTTTTGTTTGTGGGCCCCAGTCACTCCCAAGGCCCATTCTTGGAATTTTGCATATGTGGCTTGTTTCCGCCTGTTCGGGGCCCAAACGGTGTCCAATCGCCATGACACTTGGGGGGATGCTTCTTGACACTATTTTGAGTGTATCATAGAAGTTTCAGCTCTGTTTGACCTCCTGAAAACGGTCAACTCCTTTCGTTTGTGGGTCCCGGTCACTCCCAAGGCCCATTCTTGATATTTTGCATATGTGGCTTGTTTCCACCTGTTCGGGGCCCAAACGGTGTCCAATCGCCACGAAACTTGGAGGGATGCTTTTTGACACTATTTTGAGTGTGTCACAGAAGTTTCAGCTCTCTTTGACCACCTGAACATGGTCAACTCCTTTTGTTTGTGGGCCCCCGGTCACTCCCAAGGCCCATTCTTGGAATTTTGCATATGTGGCTTGTTTCCGCCTGTTCGGGCCTAAACGGTGTTCAATCGCCACGAAACTTGGAGGGATGCTTCTTGACACTATTTTGAGTGTGTCACAGAGGTTTCAACTCTGTTTGACCACCTGAACATGGTCAACTCCTTTTGTTTGTGGGCCCGGTCACTCCCAAGGCCCATTCTTGGAATTTGGCATATGTGGCTTGTCTCCGCCTGTTCGGGGCCCAAACGGTGTTCAATCACCACGAAACTTGGAGGGATGCTTCTTAACACTATTTTGAGTGTGTCACAGAAGTTTCAGCTCTGTTTCACCTCCTGAACATGGTCAACTCCTTTTGTTTGTGGGCCCCCGGTCACTTCCAAGGCCCATTCTTGGAATTTTGCATATGTGGCTTGTTTCCGCCTGTTCGGGGCTCAAACGGTGTCCAATCGCCACGAAACTTGGAGGGATGCTTCTTGACACTATTTTGAGTGTGTCACAAAAGTTCCAACTCTGTTTGACCACCTGAACATGGTCAACTCCTTTTCTTTGTGGGCCCCCGGTCACTCCCAAGGCGCATTCTTGGAATTTTGTATATGTGGCTTGTTTCCGCCTGTTCGGGGCACAAACGGTGTCCAATCGCCACGAAACATAGAGGGATGCTTCTTGACACTATTTTGAGTGTGTCACAGAAGTTTCAGCTCAGTTTGACAACCTGAACTTGGTCAACTCCTTTTGTTTATGGGCCCCGGTCACTCGCAAGGCCCATTCTTGGAATTTTGCATATGTGGCTTGTTTCCGCCTGTTCGGGGCCCAAACGGTGTCCAATCTCCATGAAACTTGGGGGGATGCTTCTTGACACTATTTTGAGTGTGTCACAGAAGTTTCAGCTCTCTTCGACCTCCTGAACATGGTCAACTCCTTTTGCTTGTGGGTCCCGGTCACTCCCAAGGCCCATTCTTGGAATTTTGCATATATGGCTTGTTTCCGCCTGTTCGGGGCCCAAACGGTGTCCAATCGCCACGAAACTTGGAGGGATGCTTCTTGACACTATTTTGAGTGTGTCACAGAGGTTTCAACTCAGTTTGACCACCTGAACAAGGTCAACTCCTCTTGTTTGTGGGCCCAGTCACTCCCAAGGTGCATTCTTGGAATTTTGCATATGTGGCTTGTTTCCGCCTGTTCGGGGCCTAAACGGTGTTCAATCGCCACGAAACTTGGAGGGATGCTTCTTGACACTATTTTGAGTGTGTCACAGAAGTTTCAACTCTGTTTGACCACCTGAGCATGGTCAACTCCTTTTGTTTGTGGGCCCCCGGTCACTCCCAAGGCCCATTCTTGGAATTTTGCATATGTGGCTTGTTTCCGCCTGTTCGGGGTTCAAACGGTGTCCAATCGCCACGAAACTTGGAGGGATGCTTCTTGACACTATTTTGAGTGTGTCACAGAAGTTCCAACTCTGTTTGACCACCTGAACATGGTCAACTCCTTTTGTTTGTGGGCCCCCGGTCACTCCTAAGGCGCATTCTTGGAATTTTGCATATGTGGCTTGTTTCCGCCTGTTCGGGGCACAAACGGTGTCCAATCGCCACGAAACATAGGGGGATGCTTCTTGACACTATTTTGAGTGTGTCACAGAAGTTTCAGCTCAGTTTGACAACCTGAACTTGGTCAACTCCTTTTGTTTATGGCCCCGGTCACTCGCAAGGCCCATTCTTGGAATTTTGCATATGTGGCTTGTTTCCGCCTGTTCGGGGCCCAAACGGTGTCCAATCTCCATGAAACTTGGGGGGATGCTTCTTGACACTATTTTGAGTGTGTCACAGAAGTTTCAGCTCTCTTCGACCTCCTGAACATGGTCAACTCCTTTTGTTTGAGGGTCCCGGTCACTCCCAAGGCCCATTCTTGGAATTTTGCATATGTGGCTTATTTCCGCCTGTTCGGGGCCCAAACGGTGTCCAATCGCCACGAAACTTGGAGGGATGCTTCTTGACACTATTTTGAGTGTGTCACAGAGGTTTCAACTCTGTTTGACCACCTGAACATGGTCAACTCCTTTTGTTTGTGGGCCCGGTCACTCCCAAGGTGCATTCCTGAAATTTTGCGTATGTGGCTTGTTTCCGCCTGTTCGGGGCCTAAACGGTGTTCAATCGCCACGAAACTTGGAGGGATGCCTCTTGACACTATTTTGAGTGTGTCACAGAAGTTTCAACTCTGTTTGACCACCTGAACATGGTCAACTCCTTTTGTTTGTGGGCCCCCGGTCACTCCCAAGGCCCATTCTTGGAATTTTGCATATGTGGCTTGTTTCCGCCTGTTCGGAGCTCAAACGGTGTCCAATCGCCACGAAACTTGGTGGGATGCTTCTTGACACTATTTTGAGTGTGTCACAGAAGTTCCAACTCTGTTTGACCACCTGAACATGGTCAACTCCTTTTGTTTGTGGGCCCCCGGTCACTCCCAAGGCGCATTCTTGGAATTTTGCATATGTGGCTTGTTTCCGCCTGTTCGGGGCACAAACGGTGTCCAATCGCCACGAAACATAGAGGGATGCTTCTTGACACTATTTTGAGTGTGTCACAAAAGTTTCAGCTCAGTTTGACATCCTGAACTTGGTCAAATCCTTTTGTTTATGGGCCCCGGTCACTCGCAAGGCCCATTCTTGGAATTTTGCATATGTGGCTTGTTTCCGCCTGTTCGGGGCCCAAACGGTGTCCAATCGCCATGAAACTTGGGGGGATACTTCTTGACACTATTTTGAGTGTGTCATAGAAGTTTCAGCTCTGTTTGACATCCTGAACACGGTCAACTCCTTTCGTTTGTGGGTCCCGGTCACTCCCAAGGCCCATTCTTGGAATTTTGCATATATGGCTTGTTTCCACCTGTTCGGGGCCCAAACGTTGTCCAATCACCACGAAACTTGGAGGGATGCTTTTTGACACTATTTTGAGTGTGTCACAGAAGTTTCAGCTCTCTTTGACCACCTGAACATGGTCAACTCCTTTTGTTTGTGGGCCCCCGGTCACTCCCAAGGTCCATTCTTGGAATTTTGCATATGTGGCTTGTTTCCGCCTGTTCGGGGGCCAAACGGTGTCCAATCGCCACGAAACTTGGAGGGATGCTTCTTGACACTATTTTGAGTGTGTCACAGAAGTTTCAACTCTGTTTGACCACCTGAACATGGTCAAAACCTTTTGTTTGTGGGCCTGGTCACTCCCAAGGCGCATTCTTGGAATTTTGCATATGTGGCTTGTTTCCGCCTGTTCGGGGCCTAAATGGTGTTCAATCGCCACGAAACTTGGTGGGATGCTTCTTGACACTATTTTGAGTGTGTCACAGAGGTATCAACTCTATTTGACCACCTGAACATGGTCAACTCCTTTTGTTTGTGGGCCCGGTCACTCCCAAGGCGAATTCTTGGAATTTTGCATATGTGGCTTGTTTCCGCCTGTTCGGGGCCTAAACGGTGTTCAATCGCCACGAAACTTGGAGGGATGCTTCTTGACACTATTTTGAGTGTGTCACAGAAGTTTCAACTCTGTTTGACCACCTGAACATGGTCAACTCCTTTTGTTTGTGGGCCCCCGGTCACTCCCAAGGCCCATTCTTGGAATTTTGCATATGTGGCTTGTTTCCGCCTGTTCGGGGCTCAAACGGTGTCCAATCGCCACGAAACTTGGAGGGATGCTTCTTGACACTATTTTGAGTGTGTCACAGAAGTTTCAGCTCAGTTTGACAACCTGAACTTGGTCAACTCCTTTTGTTTATGGGCCCCGGTCACTCGCAAGGCCCATTCTTGGAATTTTGCATATGTGGCTTGTTTCCGCCTGTTCGGGGCCCAAACGGTGTCCAATCTCCATGAAACTTGGGGGGATGCATCTTGACACTATTTTGAGTGTGTCACAGAAGTTTCAGCTCTCTTCGACCTCCTGAACATGGTCAACTCCTTTTGTTTGTGGGTCCCGGTCACTCTCAAGGCCCATTCTTGGAATTTTGCATATGTGGCTTGTTTCCGCCTGTTCGGGGCCCAAACGGTGTCCAATCGCCACGAAACTTGGAGGGATGCTTCTTGACACTATTTTGAGTGTGTCACAGAAGTTTCAGCTCAGTTTGACAACCTGAACTTGGTCAACTCCTTTTGTTTATGGGCCCCGGTCACTCGCAAGGCCCATTCTTGGAATTTTGCATATGTGGCTTGTTTCCGCCTGTTCGGGGCCCAAACGGTGTCCAATCTCCATGAAACTTGGGGGGATGCATCTTGACACTATTTTGAGTGTGTCACAGAAGTTTCAGCTCTCTTCGACCTCCTGAACATGGTCAACTCCTTTTGTTTGTGGGTCCCGGTCACTCTCAAGGCCCATTCTTGGAATTTTGCATATGTGGCTTGTTTCCGCCTGTTCGGGGCCCAAACGGTGTCCAATCGCCACGAAACTTGGAGGGATGCTTCTTGACACTATTTTGAGTGTGTCACAGAAGTTTCAGCTCTGTGTGACCACGTGAACATGGTCAGCTCCTTCTGTTTGTGGGCCCCCGGTCACTCCCAAAGCCCATTCTTGAAATTTTGCATATGTTGCTTGTTTCCGCCTGTTCGGGGCCCAAACGGTGTCCAATCGCCACGAAACTTGGAGGGATGCTTCTCGACACTATTTTGAGTGTGTCACAAAAGTATCAACTCTGTTTGACCTCCTAAACTTGGTCAACTCCTTTTGTTTGTGGGCCCCGGTCACTGCCAAGGCCCATTCTTGGAATTTGGCATATGTGGCTTGTCTCCGCCTGTTCGGGGCCCAAACGGTGTTCAATCACCACGAAACTTGGAGGGATGCTTCTTAACACTATTTTGAGTGTGTCACAGAGGTTTCAGCTCTGTTTCACCTCCTGAACATGGTCAACTCCTTTTGTTTGTGGGCCCCCAGTCACTCCCAAGGCCCATTCTTGGAATTTTGCATATGTGGCTTGTTTCCACCTGTTCGGGGCTCAAACGGTGGCCAATCGCCATGAAACATGGAGGGATGCTTCTTGATACTATTTTGAGTGTGTCACAGCGGTTTCAGCTCAGTTTGACAACCTGAACTTGGTCAACTCCTTTTGTTTGTGGGCCCGAGTCACTCCCAAGGCCCATTCTTGGAATTTTGCATATGTGGCTTATTTCCGCCTGTTCGGGGCCCAAACGGTGTTCAATCACCATGAAACTTGGGGGGATGCTTCTTGACACTATTTTGAGTGTGTCACAGAAGTTTCAGCACTGTTTGACCTCCTGAACATGGTCAACTCCTTTTGTTTGTGGGTCCCGGTCACTCCTAAGGCCCATTCTTGGAATTTTGCATGTGGCTTGTTTCCGCCTGTTCGGGGCTCAAACGGCGTCCAATCACCACAAAACATTTAGGGATGCTTCTTGACACTATTTTGAGTGTGTCACAGAAGTTTCAGCTCAGTTTGACAACCTGAACTTGGTCAACTCGTTTTGTTTGTGGGCCCCAGTCACTCCCAAGGCCCATTCTTGGAATTTTGCATATGTGGCTTGTTTCCGCCTGTTCGGGGCCCAAACGGTGTCCAATCGCCATGAAACGTGGGGGGATGCTTCTTGACACTATTTTGAGTGTGTCATAGAAGTTTCAGCTCTGTTTAACCTCCTGAACACTGTCAACTCCTTTCGTTTGTGGGTCCCGGTCACTCCCAAGGCCCATTCTTGGAATTTTGCATATGTGGCTTGTTTCCACCTGTTCGGGGCCCAAACGGTGTCCAATCGCCACGAAACTTGGAGGGATGCTTTTTGACGCTATTTTGAGTGTGTCACAGAAGTTTCAGCTCTCTTTGACCACCTGAACATGGTCAACTCCTTTTGTTTGTGGGCCCCCGGTCACTCCCAAGGCCCATTCTTGGAATTTTGCATATGTGGCTTGTTTCCGCCTGTTCGGGGCCCAAACGGTGTCCAATCGCCACGAAACTTGGAGGGATGCTTCTTGACACTATTTTGAGTGTGTCGCAGAGGTTTCAACTCTGTTTGACCACCTGAACATGGTCAACTCCTTTTGTTTGTGGGCCCGGTCACTCCCAAGGTGCATTCTTGGAATTTTGCATATGTGGCTTGTTTCCGCCTGTTCGGGGCCTAAACGGTGTTCAATCGCCACGAAACTTGGAGGGATGCTTCTTGACACTATTTTGAGTGTGTCACAGAAGTTTCAACTCTGTTTGACCACCTGAACATGGTCAACTCCTTTTGTTTGTGGGCCCCCGGTCACTCCCAAGGCCCATTCTTGGAATTTTGCATATGTGGCTTGTTTCCGCCTGTTCGGGGCTCAAACGGTGTCCAATCGCCACGAAACTTGGAGGGATGCTTCTTGACACTATTTTGAGTGTGTCACAGAAGTTCCAATTCTGTTTGACCACCTGAACATGGTCAACTCCTTTTGTTTGTGGGCCCCCGGTCACTCCCAAGGCGCATTCTTGGAATTTTGCATATGTGGCTTGTTTCCGCCTGTTCGGGGCACAAACGGTGTCCAATCGCCACGAAACATGGAGGGATGCTTCTTGACACTATTTTGAGTGTGTCACAGAAGTTTCAGCTCAGTTTGACAACCTGAACTTGGTCAACTCCTTTTGTTTATGGGCCCCGGTCACTCGCAAGGCCCATTCTTGGAATTTTGCATATGTGGCTTGTTTCCGCCTGTTCGGGGCCCAAACGGTGTCCAATCTCCATGAAACTTGGGGGGATGCTTCTTGACACTATTTTGAGTGTGTCACAAAAGTGTCAGCTCTCTTCGACCTCCTAAACATGGTCAACTCCTTTTGTTTGTGGGTCCCGGTCACTCCCAAGGCCCATTCTTGGAATTTTGCATATGTGGCTTGTTTCCGCCTGTTCGGGGCCCAAACGGTGTCCAATCGCCACGAAACTTGGAGGGATGCTTCTTGTCACTATTTTGAGTGTGTCACAGAAGTTTCAGCTCTGTGTGACCACCTGAACATGGTCAGCTCCTTTTGTTTGTGGGCCCCCGGTCACTCCCAAGGCCCATTCTTGAAATTTTGCATATGTTGCTTGTTTCCGCCTGTTCGGGGCCCAAACGGTGTCCAATCGCCACGAAACTTGGAGGGATGCTTCTTGACACTATTTTGAGTGTGTCACAAAAGTTTCAACTCTGTTTGACCTCCTGAACTTGGTCAACTCCTTTTGTTTGTGGGCCCCGGTCACTCCCAAGGCCCATTCTTGGAATTTGGCATATGTGGCTTGTCTCCGCCTGTTCGGGGCCCAAACGGTGTTCAATCACCACGAAACTTGGAGGGATACTTCTTAACACTAGTTTGAGTGTGTCACAGAAGTTTCAGCTCTGTTTGACCTCCTGAACATGGTCAACTCCTTTTGTTTGTGGGCCCCCGGTCACTCCCAAGGCCCATTCTTGGAATTTTGCATATGTGGCTTGTTTCCACCTGTTCGGGGCTCAAACGGTGTCCAATCGCCATGAAACCTGGAGGCATGCTTCTTGATACTATTTTGAGTGTGTCACAGTGGTTTCAGCTCAGTTTGACAACCTGAACTTGGTCAACTCCTTTTGTTTGTGGGCCCCGGTCACTCCCAAGGCCCATTCTTGGAATTTTGCATATGTGGCTTATTTCCGCCTGTTCGGTGCCCAAACGGTGTTCAATCACCATGAAACTTGGGGGGATGCTTCTTGACACTATTTTGAGTGTGTCACAGAAGTTTCAGCACTGTTTGACCTCCTGAACATGGTCAACTCCTTTTGTTTGTGGGTCCCGGTCACTCCCAAGGCCTATTCTTGGAATTTTGCATGTGGCTTGTTTCCGCCTGTTCGGGGCTCAAACGGCGTCCAATCACCACAAAACATGGAGGGATGCTTCTTGACACTATTTTGAGTGTGTCACAGAAGTTTCAGCTCAGTTTGACAACCTGAACTTGGTCAACTCCTTTTGTTTGTGGGCCCCAGTCACTCCCAAGGCCCATTCTTGGAATTTTGCATATGTGGCTTGTTTCCGCCTGTTCGGGGCCCAAACGGTGTCCAATCTCCATGAAACTTGGGGGGATGCTTCTTGACACTATTTTGTGTTTGTCACAGAAGTTTCAGCTCTGTTTGACCTCCTGAACATGGTCAACTCCTTTCGTTTGTGGGTCTCGGTCACTCCCAAGGCCCATTCTTGGAATTTTGCATATGTGGCTTGTTTCCACCTGTTCGGGGCCCAAGCGGTGTTCAATCGCCACGAAACTTGGAGGGATGCTTTTTGACACTATTTTGAGTGTGTCACAGAAGTTTCAGCTCTCTTTGACCACCTGAACATGGTCAACTCCTTTTGTTTGTGGGCCCCCGGTCACTCCCAAGGCCCATTCTTGGAATTTTGCATATGTGGCTTGTTTCCGCCTGTTCGGGGCCCAAACGGTGTCCAATCGCCACGAAACTTGGAGGGATGCTTCTTGACACTATTTTGAGTGTGTCACAGAAGTTTCAACTCTGTTTGACCACCTGAACATGGTCAACTCCTTTTGTTTGTGGGCCCGGTCACTCCCAAGGTGCATTCTTGGAATTTTGCATATGTGGCTTGTTTCCGCCTGTTCGGGGCCTAAACGGTGTTCAATCGCCACGAAACTTGGAGGGATGCTTCTTGACACTATTTTGAGTGTGTCACAGAAGTTTCAACTCTGTTTGACCACCTGAACATGGTCAACTCCTTTTGTTTGTGGGCCCGGTCACTCCCAAGGTGCATTCTTGGAATTTTGCATATGTGGCTTGTTTCCGCCTGTTCGGGGCCTAAACGGTGTTCAATCGCCACGAAACTTGGAGGGATGCTTCTTGACACTATTTTGAGTGTGTCACAGAAGTTTCAACTCTGTTTGACCACCTGAACATGGTCAACTCCTTTTGTTTGTGGGCCCCCGTTCACTCCCAAGGCGCATTCTTGGAATTTTGCATATGTGGCTTGTTTCCGCCTGTTCGGGGCACAAACGGTGTCCAATCGCCACGAAACATAGAGGGATGCTTCTTGACACTATTTTGAGTGTGTCACAGAAGTTTCAGCTCAGTTTGACAACCTGAACTTGGTCAACTCCTTTTGTTTATGGCCCCGGTCACTCGCAAGGCCCATTCTTGGAATTTTGCATATGTGGCTTGTTTCCGCCTGTTCGGGGCCCAAACGGTGTCCAATCTCCATGAAACTTGGGGGGATGCTTCTTGACACTATTTTGAGTGTGTCACAGAAGTTTCAGCTCTCTTCGACCTCCTGAACATGGTCAACTCCTTTTGTTTGAGGGTCCCGGTCACTCCCAAGGCCCATTCTTGGAATTTTGCATATGTGGCTTATTTCCGCCTGTTCGGGGCCCAAACGGTGTCCAATCGCCACGAAACTTGGAGGGATGCTTCTTGACACTATTCTGAGTGTGTCACAGAGGTTTCAACTCTGTTTGACCACCTGAACATGGTCAACTCCTTTTGTTTGTGGGCCCGGTCACTCCCAAGGTGCATTCCTGAAATTTTGCGTATGTGGCTTGTTTCCGCCTGTTCGGGGCCTAAACGGTGTTCAATCGCCACGAAACTTGGAGGGATGCCTCTTGACACTATTTTGAGTGTGTCACAGAAGTTTCAACTCTGTTTGACCACCTGAACATGGTCAACTCCTTTTGTTTGTGGGCCCCCGGTCACTCCCAAGGCCCATTCTTGGAATTTTGCATATGTGGCTTGTTTCCGCCTGTTCGGAGCTCAAACGGTGTCCAATCGCCACGAAACTTGGTGGGATGCTTCTTGACACTATTTTGAGTGTGTCACAGAAGTTCCAACTCTGTTTGACCACCTGAACATGGTCAACTCCTTTTGTTTGTGGGCCCCCGGTCACTCCCAAGGCGCATTCTTGGAATTTTGCATATGTGGCTTGTTTCCGCCTGTTCGGGGCACAAACGGTGTCCAATCGCCACGAAACATAGAGGGATGCTTCTTGACACTATTTTGAGTGTGTCACAAAAGTTTCAGCTCAGTTTGACAACCTGAACTTGGTCAAATCCTTTTGTTTATGGGCCCCGGTCACTCGCAAGGCCCATTCTTGGAATTTTGCATATGTGGCTTGTTTCCGCCTGTTCGGGGCCCAAACGGTGTCCAATCGCCATGAAACTTGGGGGGATACTTCTTGACACTATTTTGAGTGTGTCATAGAAGTTTCAGCTCTGTTTGACATCCTGAACATGGTCAACTCCTTTCGTTTGTGGGTCCCGGTCACTCCCAAGGCCCATTCTTGGAATTTTGCATATATGGCTTGTTTCCACCTGTTCGGGGCCCAAACGTTGTCCAATCACCACGAAACTTGGAGGGATGCTTTTTGACACTATTTTGAGTGTGTCACAGAAGTTTCAGCTCTCTTTGACCACCTGAACATGGTCAACTCCTTTTGTTTGTGGGCCCCCGGTCACTCCCAAGGTCCATTCTTGGAATTTTGCATATGTGGCTTGTTTCCGCCTGTTCGGGGGCCAAACGGTGTCCAATCGCCACGAAACTTGGAGGGATGCTTCTTGACACTATTTTGAGTGTGTCACAGAAGTTTCAACTCTGTTTGACCACCTGAACATGGTCAAAACCTTTTGTTTGTGGGCCTGGTCACTCCCAAGGCGCATTCTTGGAATTTTGCATATGTGGCTTGTTTCCGCCTGTTCGGGCCTAAATGGTGTTCAATCGCCACGAAACTTGGTGGGATGCTTCTTGACACTATTTTGAGTGTGTCACAGAGGTATCAACTCTATTTGACCACCTGAACATGGTCAACTCCTTTTGTTTGTGGGCCCGGTCACTCCCAAGGCGAATTCTTGGAATTTTGCATATGTGGCTTGTTTCCGCCTGTTCGGGGCCTAAACGGTGTTCAATCGCCACGAAACTTGGAGGGATGCTTCTTGACACTATTTTGAGTGTGTCACAGAAGTTTCAACTCTGTTTGACCACCTGAACATGGTCAACTCCTTTTGTTTGTGGGCCCCCGGTCACTCCCAAGGCCCATTCTTGGAATTTTGCATATGTGGCTTGTTTCCGCCTGTTCGGGGCTCAAACGGTGTCCAATCGCCACGAAACTTGGAGGGATGCTTCTTGACACTATTTTGAGTGTGTCACAGAAGTTTCAGCTCAGTTTGACAACCTGAACTTGGTCAACTCCTTTTGTTTATGGGCCCCGGTCACTCGCAAGGCCCATTCTTGGAATTTTGCATATGTGGCTTGTTTCCGCCTGTTCGGGGCCCAAACGGTGTCCAATCTCCATGAAACTTGGGGGGATGCATCTTGACACTATTTTGAGTGTGTCACAGAAGTTTCAGCTCTCTTCGACCTCCTGAACATGGTCAACTCCTTTTGTTTGTGGGTCCCGGTCACTCTCAAGGCCCATTCTTGGAATTTTGCATATGTGGCTTGTTTCCGCCTGTTCGGGGCCCAAACGGTGTCCAATCGCCACGAAACTTGGAGGGATGCTTCTTGACACTATTTTGAGTGTGTCACAGAAGTTTCAGCTCTGTGTGACCACGTGAACATGGTCAGCTCCTTCTGTTTGTGGGCCCCCGGTCACTCCCAAAGCCCATTCTTGAAATTTTGCATATGTTGCTTGTTTCCGCCTGTTCGGGGCCCAAACGGTGTCCAATCGCCACGAAACTTGGAGGGATGCTTCTCGACACTATTTTGAGTGTGTCACAAAAGTATCAACTCTGTTTGACCTCCTAAACTTGGTCAACTCCTTTTGTTTGTGGGCCCCGGTCACTGCCAAGGCCCATTCTTGGAATTTGGCATATGTGGCTTGTCTCCGCCTGTTCGGGGCCCAAACGGTGTTCAATCACCACGAAACTTGGAGGGATGCTTCTTAACACTATTTTGAGTGTGTCACAGAGGTTTCAGCTCTGTTTCACCTCCTGAACATGGTCAACTCCTTTTGTTTGTGGGCCCCCAGTCACTCCCAAGGCCCATTCTTGGAATTTTGCATATGTGGCTTGTTTCCACCTGTTCGGGGCTCAAACGGTGGCCAATCGCCATGAAACATGGAGGGATGCTTCTTGATACTATTTTGAGTGTGTCACAGCGGTTTCAGCTCAGTTTGACAACCTGAACTTGGTCAACTCCTTTTGTTTGTGGGCCCGAGTCACTCCCAAGGCCCATTCTTGGAATTTTGCATATGTGGCTTATTTCCGCCTGTTCGGGGCCCAAACGGTGTTCAATCACCATGAAACTTGGGGGGATGCTTCTTGACACTATTTTGAGTGTGTCACAGAAGTTTCAGCACTGTTTGACCTCCTGAACATGGTCAACTCCTTTTGTTTGTGGGTCCCGGTCACTCCTAAGGCCCATTCTTGGAATTTTGCATGTGGCTTGTTTCCGCCTGTTCGGGGCTCAAACGGCGTCCAATCACCACAAAACATTTAGGGATGCTTCTTGACACTATTTTGAGTGTGTCACAGAAGTTTCAGCTCAGTTTGACAACCTGAACTTGGTCAACTCGTTTTGTTTGTGGGCCCCAGTCACTCCCAAGGCCCATTCTTGGAATTTTGCATATGTGGCTTGTTTCCGCCTGTTCGGGGCCCAAACGGTGTCCAATCGCCATGAAACGTGGGGGGATGCTTCTTGACACTATTTTGAGTGTGTCATAGAAGTTTCAGCTCTGTTTAACCTCCTGAACACTGTCAACTCCTTTCGTTTGTGGGTCCCCGTCACTCCCAAGGCCCATTCTTGGAATTTTGCATATGTGGCTTGTTTCCACCTGTTCGGGGCCCAAACGGTGTCCAATCGCCACGAAACTTGGAGGGATGCTTTTTGACGCTATTTTGAGTGTGTCACAGAAGTTTCAGCTCTCTTTGACCACCTGAACATGGTCAACTCCTTTTGTTTGTGGGCCCCCGGTCACTCCCAAGGCCCATTCTTGGAATTTTGCATATGTGGCTTGTTTCCGCCTGTTCGGGGCCCAAACGGTGTCCAATCGCCACGAAACTTGGAGGGATGCTTCTTGACACTATTTTGAGTGTGTCGCAGAGGTTTCAACTCTGTTTGACCACCTGAACATGGTCAACTCCTTTTGTTTGTGGGCCCGGTCACTCCCAAGGTGCATTCTTGGAATTTTGCCTATGTGGCTTGTTTCCGCCTGTTCGGGGCCTAAACGGTGTTCAATCGCCACGAAACTTGGAGGGATGCTTCTTGACACTATTTTGAGTGTGTCACAGAAGTTTCAACTCTGTTTGACCACCTGAACATGGTCAACTCCTTTTGTTTGTGGGCCCCCGGTCACTCCCAAGGCCCATTCTTGGAATTTTGCATATGTGGCTTGTTTCCGCCTGTTCGGGGCTCAAACGGTGTCCAATCGCCACGAAACTTGGAGGGATGCTTCTTGACACTATTTTGAGTGTGTCACAGAAGTTCCAACTCTGTTTGACCACCTGAACATGGTCAACTCCTTTTGTTTGTGGGCCCCCGGTCACTCCCAAGGCGCATTCTTGGAATTTTGCATATGTGGCTTGTTTCCGCCTGTTCGGGGCACAAACGGTGTCCAATCGCCACGAAACATGGAGGGATGCTTCTTGACACTATTTTGAGTGTGTCACAGAAGTTTCAGCTCAGTTTGACAACCTGAACTTGGTCAACTCCTTTTGTTTATGGGCCCCGGTCACTCGCAAGGCCCATTCTTGGAATTTTGCATATGTGGCTTGTTTCCGCCTGTTCGGGGCCCAAACGGTGTCCAATCTCCATGAAACTTGGGGGGATGCTTCTTGACACTATTTTGAGTGTGTCACAAAAGTGTCAGCTCTCTTCGACCTCCTAAACATGGTCAACTCCTTTTGTTTGTGGGTCCCGGTCACTCCCAAGGCCCATTCTTGGAATTTTGCATATGTGGCTTGTTTCCGCCTGTTCGGGGCCCAAACGGTGTCCAATCGCCACGAAACTTGGAGGGATGCTTCTTGTCACTATTTTGAGTGCGTCACAGAAGTTTCAGCTCTGTGTGACCACCTGAACATGGTCAGCTCCTTTTGTTTGTGGGCCCCCGGTCACTCCCAAGGCCCATTCTTGAAATTTTGCATATGTTGCTTGTTTCCGCCTGTTCGGGGCCCAAACGGTGTCCAATCGCCACGAAACTTGGAGGGATGCTTCTTGACACTATTTTGAGTGTGTCACAAAAGTTTCAACTCTGTTTGACCTCCTGAACTTGGTCAACTCCTTTTGTTTGTGGGCCCCGGTCACTCCCAAGGCCCATTCTTGGAATTTGGCATATGTGGCTTGTCTCCGCCTGTTCGGGGCCCAAACGGTGTTCAATCACCACGAAACTTGGAGGGATACTTCTTAACACTATTTTGAGTGTGTCACAGAAGTTTCAGCTCTGTTTGACCTCCTGAACATGGTCAACTCCTTTTGTTTGTGGGCCCCCGGTCACTCCCAAGGCCCATTCTTGGAATTTTGCATATGTGGCTTGTTTCCACCTGTTCGGGGCTCAAACGGTGTCCAATCGCCATGAAACCTGGAGGCATGCTTCTTGATACTATTTTGAGTGTGTCACAGTGGTTTCAGCTCAGTTTGACAACCTGAACTTGGTCAACTCCTTTTGTTTGTGGGCCCCGGTCACTCCCAAGGCCCATTCTTGGAATTTTGCATATGTGGCTTATTTCCGCCTGTTCGGGGCCCAAACGGTGTTCAATCACCATGAAACTTGGGGGGATGCTTCTTGACACTATTTTGAGTGTGTCACAGAAGTTTCAGCACTGTTTGACCTCCTGAACATGGTCAACTCCTTTTGTTTGTGGGTCCCGGTCACTCCCAAGGCCTATTCTTGGAATTTTGCATGTGGCTTGTTTCCGCCTGTTCGGGGCTCAAACGGCGTCCAATCACCACAAAACATGGAGGGATGCTTCTTGACACTATTTTGAGTGTGTCACAGAAGTTTCAGCTCAGTTTGACAACCTGAACTTGGTCAACTCCTTTTGTTTGTGGGCCCCAGTCACTCCCAAGGCCCATTCTTGGAATTTTGCATATGTGGCTTGTTTCCGCCTGTTCGGGGCCCAAACGGTGTCCAATCTCCATGAAACTTGGGGGGATGCTTCTTGACACTATTTTGTGTTTGTCACAGAAGTTTCAGCTCTGTTTGACCTCCTGAACATGGTCAACTCCTTTCGTTTGTGGGTCTCGGTCACTCCCAAGGCCCATTCTTGGAATTTTGCATATGTGGCTTGTTTCCACCTGTTCGGGGCCCAAGCGGTGTTCAATCGCCACGAAACTTGGAGGGATGCTTTTTGACACTATTTTGAGTGTGTCACAGAAGTTTCAGCTCTCTTTGACCACCTGAACATGGTCAACTCCTTTTGTTTGTGGGCCCCCGGTCACTCCCAAGGCCCATTCTTGGAATTTTGCATATGTGGCTTGTTTCCGCCTGTTCGGGGCCCAAACGGTGTCCAATCGCCACGAAACTTGGAGGGATGCTTCTTGACACTATTTTGAGTGTGTCACAGAAGTTTCAACTCTGTTTGACCACCTGAACATGGTCAACTCCTTTTGTTTGTGGGCCCGGTCACTCCCAAGGTGCATTCTTGGAATTTTGCATATGTGGCTTGTTTCCGCCTGTTCGGGGCCTAAACGGTGTTCAATCGCCACGAAACTTGGAGGGATGCTTCTTGACACTATTTTGAGTGTGTCACAGAAGTTTCAACTCTGTTTGACCACCTGAACATGGTCAACTCCTTTTGTTTGTGGGCCCCCGGTCACTCCCAAGGCCCATTCTTGGAATTTTGCATATGTGGCTTGTTTCCGCCTGTTCGGGGCTCAAACAGTGTCCAATCGCCACGAAACTTGGAGGGATGCTTCTTGACACTATTTTGAGTGTGTCACAGAAGTTTTAGCTCTGTTTGACCACCTGAACATGGTCAACTCCTTTTGTTCGTGGGCCCCCGGTCACTCCCAAGGCCCATTCTTGGAATTTTACATAGGTGGCTTGTTTCCGCCTGTTCGGGGCCCAAACGGTGTCCAATCGCCACGAAACTTGGAGAGATACTTCTTGACACTATTTTAAGTGTGTCATAGAAGTTTCAGCTTTGTTTGACCATCTGAACTTGGTCAACTCTCCGGTTGACTTTTTATGACAGTGGGCCCTTGTTTCAGCTGTTTGAAGCCCAAATGACCCCGGTTTGATTTGAAACTTGGAGGGATTGACGTCAAGAACATCTTGGAGTATTTGTCCAAATTTCATGCAGTTTAGATTTGAGAAAATAGGATTTCGAACAGTAACCTATTCATTGCATGCGTTAGGTCACTATTCACCCACATTGAGACAGTTAGCCTGTTTTCCATCCGAACAGCCTCCCCTTGACTTGAAACTTTGGGAGAATAACTTGGGGCATTCTTTGAGCATTTGTTCCAAATTTTATCTGCTTTGGCCTTCTGGAAGTATGATCTTAGCTGGTGACCCCCAAATTCGGGATTACTGTCCTCTAAGCTGACATGTAATGAAATTTAGGCCAAACAAGGTCTTTTCATCTTGAAAATTTGCAAAGTATCTTCTGAGTATGACTGAAGCTTCGCGTCTAAATTTCATTAATTTTGGACATCGGGAAGCAGAACTTTGGTCAGTGACCCCCTGGCTTGGGGGAACTGACCTCAGGCTGACATGCTTGTGGCTTTTGAGTTCGATGATGTCTTTCAACCCGAAATTTGAACTTCTTCTGAGAGTTCCAGCTATCTTGATCTTCATGGAATGCCGGTTCTCACAGTGATTCCCCAAGATCTGCAAATAACCTCTGTAGCCTAAATTAAGCTGAGATGAGGTGTCTTCGCTGCAGTATTTGCAATTTTTATAGGTCAACACACATGTTGCTTCCTAATGTAGTCTAGAAAACTATTACTTTGACATAACCTAAACCAATGCACTTTACAGAAAGAAGAAGCCCCGTGAAAGATTACTTAGAACTAATTCTGGTATGTTCTGTATTCATGTATATCATTGTACAAGTGTTTCATATGTCCCACTGTGTGAAATATATTCTATAACCTCTCTATGTCTTCTTGGCTTGATAATATTTTGCCATTTCCATTATAGATATGTTATTATCTACTCTGTGTTTTTTAAAGTTGTCTATGCATATCATTGTCAATGCATATCTTTGCCACTTTAACTTCCCCTGTAGTTAATTGTTTTACAACTACTGTTCAACAGTGCCCTCTTTAGGCAAACTGTTAAAACCCTACAAATTTCTCTAAAATTTTCGCATCTGGATCCTTTAACCTTAATTACTAATGTGTAAATCACGGTTCTAGATGGACAAGGGTTCTTCCAATATTAAGTTAGATAATGATCATGATATTAACGAAAGGCGCAAAAGAGAGCAAGAAGGAGTATTGGGTACTTTATGGGTAGCTATAATAACATGGAGACAGCAAATGATTTTACTTGCATGTTTGTGGGCTCTGTCTAAGATGAGACGGACTAGACTCAATAGAAACCTTTCAAGAACTTGTTACATAGAAAGGTTAACAAGTGAAGGGGATGCTGAATGTATGAGTCAACTAAGAATGGACATTCAAAAATTTCATCTGTTGTGTCACACCCTGCATACAAGAGGACTATTGGGAGATACACGTGAGGTATCAGTTGAGGAATCTATTGTTGAACTCATGTACACTATAGGACATAGTGTCAAGAATAGAACAAATGGTATTCGATTTCCCAGATCAGGTGAGACAATAAACTGACACTTCAAAGAAGTTTTGTCTGTGATTAACTGAATGGCTGCAGATGTGTTTGTGCCTGCTAGTGCTCACACGCCATAAGGTCCGTATGGCTTTGAGGTATATGCTTTATCAAATGTATTTTAGTTTAATGATCTTACCTTAATTTATGACAATATTCATTACAAATGACCTTCAAATAGGACTCTGTGGCAGCTATTGATCGAACGCATGTTCCTATACATGTCCCTTTGGAAAAACATGGTTCCTTTCGAAAAAGGAAAGGTTTCTTATCACATAATGTTCTAGTTACTTGTGACTATGATATGAATTTCTAATATGTACTCCTGGGCTGGGAAGGTTTAGCTGCAGATGCATGCATCTTACAGTATGCATTGACCACAGAAGAGCCACTGAAAATACTAGAAGGTAACCACTTCCTTTTAAACAATTATACGTCCAATATTTACTTCCATGAAGTGAAAATGATTATTACCCATGGCTTTACAATTAAATATCATGAGTAGGCGGTATTACCTAGTAGATGCTGGCTATATGAATGCTCCCGGATTCTTAGTACCATATCGTGCCGTGAGATATCATTTGAGTGATTTAGAGGTATAAATTCAAGAAATGAAAGGGAACTATTTGACAAATTCAAGAAATGAAAGGGAACTATTTGACAAGAGACACTCACAGGCTTGGAATGTAATTGAAAAGGCCTTAGAAGTATTAAAGAATCGATTCGCAATCTGGAAGACAGCTACACAATACCAATACAAAAATCAAGTATCCATAGTTGTTGCCTGTTGTGTGATGCATAATTTTATTCTAAAATTTGAAGGATGTGACTCTGCAAAGGTTTCGCTGATTAAGGAAGATGATGATGAAGATTCTTTGCATGTTGCCCTCACACCACTCCATGACGATCTTAATCACAAATCAAGTCAGATTGCCTTTAACACATAGCCGTTGACTCCTTATACTGAAGCAGAGAGAGCATAATGACATCTGCTTAGGGATAATATTGCTAGACGACTTTGGAATGATTATTGTAGTAAATAGTTGCAGCTCTATAACTTGCTTTTAATATCAATATGTAATTCTCAATGTGTTTTTCATTTCAATCGCTATAGATCAGTTACATGTTAGCTGTACTCTAACATCTATCTAATTTGTACTGGTTTAAGGTTGTTTTCGAAATGTGTGGATCACTTCTCTTGGTTTAGCTATTTGACAGTGCTTGTTTATTCATGTAGTAATGGCACTGGGCAAATGGAATCTCCAATTTGATGCAAGATTAGATGAAGAATTTCTGGATCTAGTGTTAGAACAGATCATGTTGGGTCTTAAATCTGAATAGAAATTCAAAAAAGAAGCTCATGAGAGCATCACTGCAATTTTACAAGATAAAGTCATGGGCGACTACAAAGTTACCCTCACCACCATATCCAATCAGTGCAAAACTTTAAAAAAGCAATATTCAATTTCATTTGAAATGATAAATGCATCAGGATTTTGATATGATGCTATGACAAAGCGTATCATTGCTTCTGATGAAGTCTGGAGATCATGGGTTGAGGTACCTAGATAAACCCATGTTATCTCTAATGATATATCTATAGCCATTAATTGTGTTAACCAACCTCAGATTAGATTTATTTCATAGGGGCATCCGGATGCTAGACCGTATAGAAGTAGGATCATCAACTATGACAAGCTTAGTATGGTGTTTGGAAATGATATTGCAATAGGCTAATATGCACGATCAGCCACAGTTACTCCCAGCCGGGGCTCCAGCAACGGGTATAATTACCATTACACGCCTTCTGAGTGTAACTCTGATATAGGATTGAATGGTCAATTGAATGGACTTGGAATATCTTCAAGTAGTGGAGAAGGATCCTCAAAGCAAAAGAATTCACGTAAACGGAACAATGAATTTCTTGACATAATAGCTTCCATTGAGAAGTTATCTGAGGGATTACACAGTGCTATTAAGGAGGTTGCATAGAGCATTAGGATGCCATGAAGCAAGCTACTGATAAAATCATGGTTGAGTTGCGTAAAATTCCGCAATTGGGGGGATTAGACATGCACCTGTCACATGAGTGGTTAACCATTCATCAAGACATGGCTACTGCTTCCCTAAGCTATGATGACAAGACTGAATGGATCCTAAGACAGCTTCCAAAACTCATAGCTGAAAGCTGTAACAAAGTAGATTGATGTAATCCGCTTTGTTTTGTCCAAGATACAAAACCTTTTGATTTGGACGGGGGCCAAATGATGGTGTCTTTTAATAGCATGCGTCCTTAATGGTTTCAGTTTATTTTGTTTTGCCTTAGCTTCGATTGACTATGGTATTCTGTGGAACATTTTAATTTTCTGCCGTTTGATTATGGAAAGTTGAAACTATGGTGCTGTAACTTAAACAATGCCCTACGCATAACTACATATGCTCTGGTTATGTGGATTTTACATCTTCATCCAAGTTGCTTTAGTATGTATTCTATTAATAATTGTTTATTGCTGCACTAACTAGCATCTGATAATTAGCCGTATTTTGACATATTCATTTCAGAAAGTGCTCTAGCTAATTACAGATTCTTTCCGCCCCAGCTATACATTCTGTTTAATATGGCTCGCTACCAATGTTACGTTGTGTATAAGGGATGGCGACCATGTATATATCATTCGTGGACCGAATGCAAAGTGAATGTGCATCACTATCCAAATGCAATGTACAAGGGTTTCAATAATGTGGAAGACACTATAGCTAGTTTTCAAGGTCTCACTACTTCTGAGTCGACATCAGCTGCCCCATTCTGTTCAATTCAAAGTCAACCCTCAACAGTTATGCCAGAATTGAGGCAATAGGAACGCAGAATGTCTACTTATCATGGCTGTGATATTGTTCTTTTTTTCTTCTGTCTAATATGTCTTCTGACCCTTCATATGTTGTTGAAAAGGGCCTAATATTATCTTTTTCTAGTTGTTTTGTTCTACCACCAATGAGTATGGATAGCTGTAAAACTTAGTGGGTATCCTGACAATTTTGTAAATCATTTCTGTATATTAGTCACAGCACAGTAATGTATTTGAAGTTTTATTTTAGTCTTGGCATTGGACAACCTTTTAACTTTTTTACACTATGTGGGGATATGGGGTGTATGTGTTATAGCTACCAAACTTTGATGTAGCTACCAGGGAAGTTTTATACATCATTGTTCCCACATACAGTCATTGCTATTGCTTACTCTCTATCTGTTGTTTTGTAGGTTGTAGTGCTTGAATGGATAATATGTTTCCTTCAAACAATAATTGAGACTGTTAGTGGAGACATTACTTATTCTAGATCATTTTACATGCAAGGACTATTTGTATGATATATACAATTCTGTAACTTTCTGACTTGATTATGCAAAAATCCCTTAGAACACACCAAAATGTTCCGCTTAGCTTCCTTGGCACAAAAAACATACCATGCGATAGCCCGCAACAAGCTACTGTCATATTGTTGACATTCAATTTATCAAAGCCATGCTCAAATCCACTTATTATTTGATGTTTTCCAAATATAATTACAAAAGGATTAAGAGGCCTTCCACTTTTCCAAATATAATTACATAGATGTTGAAATCAAAATATAATTTGTTCATATCACTATTTACTCTATTGACAATGAACAAAACGCTCAGCGATTTCAGTCCTATGCGATATTTGAACGTAGAGATATGTTGACATTAACAAAACATATATTGATACCATCATATTAGTCATTGACATCAATAGAAATGCTCAATTATTCCAATCCTCTGCAACATTGCTCACGAGAGATACGTTGACATCAACGAACTGTATATTGATATCAACATATTATTTGTTGACATCAACAAAAATGCTTAACTACTTCAATCATCTGCATCATTTTTTAGCGAAGATACGTTGACATCAACGAAGTATATGTTGACATCAATATAAATGCTTCGTCATTTTAATCGTCTACAACCTCTTTAGGCAAAGCTTCGTCGACATCAACAAAAAATATGTTGATGTCATCAGGTTATTTGTTGACAGCAATAGAAATGCTTTGTTGCCTTTGACCTTTGCAGCTTTTCTCAGTAGATTTCTGTGTATATACACAGACTATATGTTGACATTAACATATAATCCGTTGGCATCAACAAATACATGAAGCTAACGGCATCCTTTGTAACCATCACACGCATATTTGCATAAAAATTAGCATAAACGATGTTGAAAACACCATATCAGTTGTTGACATCAAGATGAACGGCCAATTAATTCAGTCCTCTACAATTGTTTCTAACATCTCAATATAATATAAGTTGTTGTCAACATATAACCTGTTGACATAGGAAAAAGACATTCCCTATTTCAAATCGTCCGCAACATGTAATTAGTTACATCTTATTTTTCGATATATCATACCTTCCCTTAGACAACTTTGTATGCATTGGTTAGCAGCGGGATATCAATATCACGTTATTACTATTTATTTAACAATAATATATAGAGGCATCTCCACAGTTCACAACAGCATTTGTGTGGATATGCATAATTGAATCTAGTGGCTTCTCTAATATAACGAAACAGACATAAATTTCTTATGTACAAATAGCATTTCATTAATATATGTCAAGATCACATGCCGAATGAAACTTCCTATACCTACAATAAACCCAAAACATGTTAACTCCTTCCTTTATATAAATCCCTTTGTCTAATGAACTGCTGGACTACTAGTTTACATCTCTAATATATTATATCCCACTGTGTAAATTCAATTTTATGATTCAGGACTAGAAGTTCTATGTATACCATGACGAAGAATCCGTAATCGTATGAATTATCTTGTAGAGGAATATTTTCCATGGCTTGCTTGGTCCACTCCATTGGACTGTCCCAGCTAAAGGCAGAGAATTGTTAATTCAGCCAAGTAATCTATAGAGACACAACATACTCTTAGGTGAGCCTCATTACAAATTGAAATATGATTTAGTGAATGTCATACTTGGAAATCAGTTGTTGTTTTCCAATGTTCCTCAAGTGGCAAACTATTGTAGTATTCTCATGGTCTTGTCCCTAGATATCCCACGATGACGGTGAAGTGAGATGAATAATACATTGGGACAATGATGATTTCTGCTTTTTGCATCTCACATACCCTCCATCCATGTTCACCGAAGATGTGTACATAATTCATGTCGTCCTGCCTTGACCAAATATCCTTCGTAATAAGCAGATTTTATCCACATTAGTTTGATAAAACTGTGATAGATAATTGTATGCGTAACACAAAGGGATGAAATGTCATGTAGCTATTACTATAGCATTCACATCTGCAAAGTATGCATGTGCCACCTTCGGTTTTAAGTATATATCCAACCAATTTTGCAATATTCCAGTATTAGGCCATTCTCTTGATAAGAGTCTCTTCAACTTATCTTGAGCAAGGGTGATGCAAAACTTATATAGGTAATCAGACTTGGAGATAGAGAAATCATATTAGTATATTACAGACCCATATAATTTGTCACCGTTTTGTATCAGTAGCATGGGAGAAATAGTGTCTTTTGTAATAGTCATCCCAAAATTGATCAAGGGCCTTGACCTCTTCATTAGTTAGTTTGTATTTGGTATTTTTGGTCCAACTTACCACGGAGCTAAATCCGTAGCACTTTAAAGCATCATCGCTATGATATTGTTCTGGCTTATATGCAAAGGTTTCAAAGTCTTTTGGCGAATCCAGCGGAATGGCCTCTTGTTTTTTTTTTTTTTTTGTTTTTTGGCATGGGAGGACTATCAACCTCAATTGGCAGAAGAGAGTGTTTTAACCTAGGAGACCTTTGAGGAGACATGGAAGTAGCTAGTTTTGTGGGGGTGGCATTGCTTACTGTTTCTAGTGTACTCTGTCCTCTTGAATTAGGTGAACTGGATAGAAAAACTAATTTCTTTTTTAACACCAACTTTTTCTTCTCACTAATTTCACTGAAGCCATATCCGGACTCTACAAAATCTTTCTTCAATGCCTCGTTGAAGATTTCCACCTTTCTACGCACTACATGCAGTAGTTTGTTTGAGGTTGAAGTATTGCATTGTCCTTTCTTCCCTGCCAACGTTGACATTATATCTTCTAAGAATAAACAAACCTGTACCATTAAATACATCTGAGTAAGTAATAACTTAGTCATCATGGTTAACAAATCAACTTATAGGGACTTGATTTAATTAAACTTACCATCCTTTTTGGAATTAATTGATCATTCTTGGGATTTGGCTTAAGTTCCATCTAAGGTCCTATATCCACATCATCAACGTGTTCCGCATTCGTGGGAGGACCAATCCTCAGCCGCATTACCGATTTATACCAATTCATGTAAGTGTCATCATGCAAATTTCCACTGATAGATTCTCTTTTCAAGACAGCATCAACTCTTCTGTCCCACATTCCAATAAATTCTTTTTGTGAGTTCCTGTAGTCCTCTGTTGATTTCTTCACTTTATTTGCGCTATTCAATGGCATGTTGAAAGGAACTAGAAACATTTGCTTTAAACCAAATTGCATCATCACCCTAACACTATAGTGTCGTTCAACAATCTAGTAAAAAATCAACATAGTATTGGAATTGAATAACAATATCTCTCTTTCCGGTACCACTTTTGCCAATTTAGCCCATACTTTTTTCTAAGGAGTCCATACAAACTGCAAATTGGAGAATGTAAGACATGAGGTTAGTATTTGCAAGGAATGTATAACTATAGAACATAACTATAATTAGCCGACATCATGAATGGTAACTCACCTCTGCGACTTTCATATTGACTAATTGGTCTTGGTGTTTCTTAAGATCCATGGAAGGTCTAAACTTTTATAGACTTTGAATCCAGGGTTTGTAAAGTGGAAAATCAAAATCCAAATCTATGTCTTTGAAATAACCCTGTGGTTGCATGAATGCCAGTCTAACATAAGCCCAAATTTGAAAGTAACAGAATAAGTAAGACAAACAGTTAATAATACATTCTTGTTAGCGATACTTTCATAAAATTTAATAACACAAGTTATGTTGCCTGTAATAGTTGCACCGGACCAATCAAAGTATCAGAAGGTCTCAATAGTAGCTTCTTCTCTTTTAAGGCTTTCTCATCTTCATTTTCATCATTTGTAGCAATGGACATTGATGCCTTTGTCAACATTCTATACAAGCTTGCTAGGCATGCAGGGCCCCATGCATATCTCCTAAAATCTTTGAATAAGCTTAGCAACTATGCTGAGGCTGATGTACTGCATGCATTGTTGATGAGTTGACCTCTCACTAAGTAAAACAAGTATGCTCTTGTATTGCACTGCTCAACTTTTTTATCTATTTTCTTCCTATTTGGCTCCTATAAAATGTCGCTTCATCCAACTGAAATTTATTCATGCACTGATGCTATCCTGTTTAGGCACCGGTACCTTATGTAGAAGATCATTTCATAGTTTTGCACACTCTTTGGCATTGCTTATGGTTTTGCCGATCACTGGTGGGCCATCAATTGGAAGACTATAGATATAAGCCACATCCTCTAGTGTAATGGTGGCCTCCCCACATGCTAGGTGGAAGGTATTTGTTTTTGGCCTCTACCTTTCGCCTGGTGTGGTAATGCATAATCTAATGGTATTCTTGACATTTTGAAAGATGCTCTAATCCACACATATGTATAAATTGATGTTGTCTCCTTGTGAGACACCAACTATTCACATCATGTGGGGTTGCAATAATTCTCAAGTCGCCTTTGTCCTATAAAATTGTCACAGTGATAGCAAATTAGTGTCATGGTATAGCATTTAATTAGAATGGACAACAGGAGGAAAATAATGTAGTTGGCAGTCATTCCCATACCAACAACATTTCTTGACAAACACAAATGATGTTGTTTACTCTATGAAATAACTAATGAAAATCATGAGTCTTTCTAGCATAAAGATGACATTCGGAAATAGATAGTGACACTTTCATTTACTTTATTAGAAATATACACGCACCTCCCCATTGCTTATCCATTTCGTGATGTGGTTCTTCTGGCCGTTGTTCCTTTGCAAACTCGTTAGCCATAAGTAACTTGAGACATTACGGAATGAAGTAATAAATAAATGAGAGATATCAATATATTAGTCAACTGCATTGACCTCAATTCTCATTCTTGAGTAGAAGTTAAGAGTGTAATTATTGAACTTGTCTTTACAACATATTGTTTTCTAACACATATAACGCAATATGAGAGGATCAAAATCGTGACATAAATTGCTTGACAGTTGAGAAGGAACACCAATCATACATATATATTCTCAAACCAACCAATATCAGTTTTCCTAATTACAGATTCCATGAAGTAAATCATTTAATTACATGTCGATCAAGAACATGCTATTGCTCAGAGCAGAACATCAGTCATACAAAGTAAATATAGTATGCAGAACAGTTGGCCTCAAATAAATATTGGCTAAACATAAATTTGGTTGCAGAGGCAAATGTCTTTGTGTAGAACAGGTGTGGATGTGTAAAAGGCCCCGATGTCAGCACATGACAATGTCATCAACTTGATTCGAAAAGCATATTGAACATTTCAGTAGCAATACAGGTTGGCCAAAAATGTATTAGCAGCGAATTTGTATTGTAAGTTGTTTCTTTTGACAGCCACATCTGGGCTCATCTATAGGATATATGCCCCACATAATGTCGTGATCCACAAGCAAATGGTTTCCGGTGGATAGAGTAATTGGTTTTTGAGTCTTTTACTTTCAAAACAGTTTTCTTAAAAACGAAAGTTACAAAATTGTAATTAGATCACTACATAGATGGTTCTCACAATGAGAGACATCAAACTAGACTTTCACCGATGGTTTCTTAATCGAAGTAAATGAGTATAATAGACAACCCAAATTACCGACATTGATGATGTTCTTTGGGTCTTGATGAGATCTGAGGTGGTTCAATTGTGAAATCATTGCAGCTTTTATGGACTAGAAGGAGGAGTCCTCTTTAACCCTCCACGGCTGTGTACGTCTATTGATTAGGTTAGAATCTTATGACATAACAAGAGAGCATACCGTGCAGGATATGCGCCGAAGATTGCAAAGCGTGATGTTTTCGTTACCCACAAGGACCCACGATTCGGCATTGCATGCTGTTGTTGACGGTAATGGGAAGCTGCTCTAACTGTAAGGCCCATCAGGGATTACTCTGTTTTTCCCCTATTGATCACTTTTATTCTTGGCTGCACGATCGGTACTTTGGTACACTAGGGTTTTTGGTTGACATCAGCATAATGAAGGGCAAAATGGTAATGACCACTTCTCTTATTCAAGCAGGAGAGGTTATGTTAATTTAATTTTTGATGATACATTACTTTTTAATGAAAGGTATTATTGCACTATTATTGGCAGTTTGATGATAACATACGACACTACTCGAATTGCAAACTCCTCCAACCCAAACAAGGTAGGGGACTAATGAAGTAGTCAAAGTCAACTTGGACTATTAAATATTCTCCCTCAGTTGACGTGAATCTCACTTTACTCCACTTTATGTCAACATGGAAACATATCTTAAGTGTGGGGTTATGAGAAATCATGTAGGGCCCTCACTGGGTGATCATTTGACCTAATCATTCCATTAAAATTCACCACATATTCCTCATTGTGATAATGATTAGTGCTTGGCCCCCTTCCGTTCATAACATCCAACTAAACGATTTGTTTGCTGTAACTTTGAAAATTTTTCTTGTTCGCACAAGGCACACTAGGATTTCAGTGGGCCATCACTGTCGATTTCAGCCTCATTTGAATACCCATTATTAAGTCCCCTCATGTTCGTGGGTTCCCATTGGCCCATCATTTTGGAATCACTTATATTTTTTTTTTTGTTTTTACTTTTTGTTTTTTTATAGAAATAAGTGAGAAAAACTTACTTTAAGAAGCACCAACTGAATCACTGTTAAGGTTGAAAAGTGCATCTAGGCTTCTAACCCAGTCATTTGAAACCAATTTGACAAAATCAGTCCCTAGGTAAGTGAAGGGGTCACAGATGGTCCTGTTTAAAACCCACGTTCCAAGATAGGACTTTTGTTAGGCATCGAGGTGATCAACGAGAGCAATTGGTCACTTTTGGTATCCTTACTTCCAAAAAGAGCCAAATCTAAAAAGAATAATTTGAAATTGGTAACTTTTCCAATTTGAGGAAGTTTACAAAAAATAGATTAATGAGTACTTTCTAACAATCCATGCACTTTCCTATTCCAAATTAGGGCAGTTTAACATTCCATACATGTCCTCCTATTTCTAAAAAGATGCCAAATAAATCACCCACAAAGCAATCTAAATAAGGAAAGTTAGAAAAGTTACTTTAAATGGAGCTCTCTGGTAATGGCGCAAAAAACATGTTCGTTGGTTCTATGAGTAGAACTGTGATGTAGTAATAAAGCCTGGTAAGACCAGGTCAATCCTTAGGGAGCAATTTATTTTAAAGTTCATTTTCAACTTGTACCTGTCCTATTTAAAAAAATCTAAACTAGCCTAATTAAAAACTAATAAATACAACCATTTCTACTTTGCAAAAATAAAAATTAAACAATTATAATCCAAATAAATAAAACATCCTAAATTAGAAAACCTAAATCGAGAACTTCCTAAAAAAAAAAACTAAAGTTGCTGTAAAACTAAAACACTAGTTAGAACTTCCAATAGTAGAAAGTTACTAAAAATAAACTAAGAAACTAAGATTATAAACTAAAATAAACTAAATTAGAAACAAATCAAAATTAGTAACAACCAATCAAGTACAGTTAGTATCAATCAATAAAAGTTAGAAAACAAACCTACTTTCAAAATTAAAATTCCAAAAGTTAAAAACTTTCCCAAGTTAAAATTTCCAAAACTAGAAAACTTCCCAATTTAAAATCTTCAATTAAAACAAGTTTAGAAAGATATTTTAATTCTAAAAATTAGCTAAAACAATAAAAAAAACTAGAAAAAAACTTAAAATTAGAAAGTTAGTAAAGTTAAAATGCAATGCATGCCATGAGATGCTAAAAAATTCAAAGTATGAAAAACTATTACGTTAGTGTAATCTTTATACATGATTTTTCCTAATCTAATGCTTCCTATAAGTTTAATGGTTAAATTCAAGCTATACAAATGTAGGAAACTATATAAAAAAAAGTAGAAGCAAAAAAGGATCTAAAACAAAAAAGTTATGAATGCATGAACATGATAAGTTTGCAAAATTCTGTGGAGAAATTCTGATCCAAGTTGACTGATTGGCCAAGTTTAAGCCTCTAGTTAATCCATTTCCTAAAATTACTTTGATTTAAAATTCTGGAGAATGAAATACTATATCCTAAACTTTAAATTCCCTATTTTTTAAAGAAAAATATCATGATTTGATTGGGCTGCGCACTTTGAACATTTTGCGAAAAATTGTTTCTGTAGTTTGCTGAAACTTTGTAGAAATTGAAAAGTTTGTATGTAAACTAATTTCAGCACTTATGCAGGTCCAAATTTTATCATTTAATTCAAATCTGAAGCTTGATTTCTAGCAACTTAAATATGCACAAAATCCTATGATATGAAAATACATGCAATGAACTCTAATCTAACCATCAAACTATGCATAAAAATAACATAAAAACAATAAGAATGTGACGAGAAAAATAAAAGTGCTGTAATTTAAATGTGTGGTTGCAAGGAAAGTAAATGCATGGAATTGACAATGAATTTAAATGTTTGGAAAGAGAAGAATTTAAATGTGTGGTTAACAATAAAAATAAAAGTCTGGTAAGTGTTTTCTTCTCTTTCAAGAATCTTTCCTAAGCAGGTTCATAATTTGAATTATGCTCTTAGGGCCTTTGGGTAGTCAATCTAAATAGCGACAAGAAAAACACAAAATAAGCACCAATCACCTAGGTACAAGAAAGAAAAATTGGAAAGGAAATGCAACAGTTTTACTAAAATGCAAGGTCTTTACATAAAAGATACTGAATTGAAAATCAAAAAAATTACATAGTAAGATGAGAAGCCTCTTCTAGATGAAAAACCCAAGGGTATAGTGCGGGTGCGGGCCAAATCTCCTTGAGGACTTCAATGGAGATAGAGAGAGTAGAAGAAACTTCAACAGAGATAAAGAGAGTTGAAGAAGATGAAGCATAGTAGTAATTTTAGAGAGAGGTAATCTATCTTCCCATGAAGAATATGGGACACTTAAGCCTTGCCTTTATAGGAGTGGAAAGCCCCTTGTTTCTCTCCATAGATCATACTTTGTAGCAAAAGAATCTCCTTCAATTGGTAAGTACTCTTCTTGGCCAACAAATCTTCCAATGTTTGGCAAGATATGTGAGAGATTCTTGATTATTTCTTTGCTTAAAAATTCTCTACACAATCTTTCTAAAAATAACTCTTCCAAATCTTCACAATTTGGCGCCACCAAAGATAAATTTTTTATGTATATGGTAGGCTCCATCTTTGATCTTTAATGTACTTTACTTTATATTGAATGGGTCCCCGCCTAAAGGTGTGTAAGATGGAGAAAATTTTCAAACTCTTTGCAATCCTATTTTAAAATGTATAGTAAAGTTCCCGAGGTCATATCTTTATCGTTTCAACTCTGATTGGTGCAATCTTAACCCCTACGAACATCTACTTGAAAAGAGATTTCGAACAGTGTGTAGATTACTCAAATATGATGCTTGGTTTGAGAGTTACGACCATTTTAATGTATGTTATCCAAAGAAAAATGGGATTGACTTTCCATTTTGAATTCTCCTTCTTTTACTTTCCTTTTCTTGATTCTCTACACCTTAGCTTTCTTTTCTTGAGCTAAATTTAAATTTTTCAACAATTGGAGAGTGGGACCTCTTTCTTCCATAACCTATAAGCAAACAGTGACATTTCATTTGAAAAAGCAATTTTGACTATGAGTCAACAATACATGAATGTGGGTCCAATTTACATGAAGTGATAACATGAATGCACATCATTGGACATGATATTTGTAAAATAAACTAATGATGTTGAAAACTAGATTTATTTCATGAGAAAAATAATTTTTACAAAACATTACAAAAATAAAATTCTAATACGAAAAGTTTTATGAATTTATGCAAAAATGATGATTTTTGAGTAAACTATGCAAGATGTAATTAATTTAAAATGCATAATATATGATTACAATCTACATTAAGCTCTTTTGATTCAATAAGTCCTTAAAATGGTTTAAAATTATGTGAAAATATGCATTTTTAAAGACTTATCAACAATGATCAAAATACTCATAACCCTGAACCTAGTCATTGGCAAACCTAATGAACTAATCCTACCAAACTGAAATACAAGATATAAACCCAATAGTGGGTGAAGGATTAAAGGTGGGAGGCAGTAGATAGAGCTCAAAATTTTATTGGTAATATACTAGTCTTTGAGTTACAATAATAGTCAGGTTTGGGTCCATCATGTGTATTTTGTGGATTTGTATTAGTTTTTTGGGAGTGGAGGACAATGGAGAAAGAGGAGGAAGAAGAGTAAAAAAGAAGCAAAAGAAGGAAGACACAAGCAATGATATTGTCGCTTAGTCAAAAAGGCAAAAAATGAAGTTAAAATTGTTAGAAGGATCTTTCTTGGAAATACGAGGTCCTTTTTCGTGCACAGATTATCAAAGGAGTTTTTCCCATACAAGGCTTTAAAAAAAAACAATCAGAGATTTAACTTGAAAAACCACTTAGATGGGTCGTACACCGAAAAAAACTCTACATTTTTTACAACACTAGATTAATCCTCAGGGTTCTTTCTTGTGTAAAACAAAAAAAAAAAAAAAAAAGAAAGGGAAAAAAAGCAGGGGAATGACAGTACCATCACTTGTTAAACTGAGATAGACAACTCTTCTTTTCCACCTGCAACCGTAGTATCTCCTATCCTCCATAAACCAAGAGATATAACTTTTCTTTTCCTCTGTCTTCACAAGAAGTCTCTTGCTAAGGCTTTTCTCTGGTTCCCAGTAACCAACTCTCCTCCTCCCAGGCAATGGACGTACATAAAATTTGAATTTGAATCTTTGTTGTGCATCGAAATAAATGGTTTCTTCACCAATGAACCAACAAAACTGAATCCTCCACTTGAAGGACAAAGCGAAAAAAATACCTTTAGCATCGCAGATCTTCACCTCAAAATGGCATGTCTCCATCATCTTCTTTCCATTCTTTCTTGTTCTAGAACATTAACAAGCGATGATGCCGTCGCGGAGAGCTGTTATCATTGCTTGTACTTTTGGCAGTGTTTTTTTATTTCAACCACTAAAAATCAGTTTTTCATTCTCACATCTCGTACTTTTAGCGGCAGTTTTCTATTTCCGCTACTAAAAGTTTGAAAAGCATAAATTAACTTTTAGTGGTGGAAATTAAAAGAAACCGCCACTAAAGGTGTTTTTGCTACTGCTAAAAGTACGAGCAATAGTCTCGTTGAAGTTCTGAAATAAGAAAAATTGGAAAGAAGGCGATGGATATGTGCCCACTGGTGAAGATCTGCTATGCTAAAGGTTTTTTTTCCTTCTCTATCTTTCAAGTGTAGGATTTAGTTTCATTGATTCGTCGGTGAAGAAACTGTTTGTTTCAGTTCACAAAGAAGATTCATACTCAAATTCTATGCACCTCCATTGCCTGGGAGGAGAAAAGTTTATTCTTGGGAGCTAAAGAAAAGACTTAACAAGAGACTTCTTGTGAAGACAAAAGAAAAGAAAAGTTTTCTTTATTGGTTTATGGAGGGGAAGAGATACTGTGTCTACAAGTGTAAAAGAAACATTATCTATCTCGGTTTGACGAGCGATAGTACCGCTTCTCCCCACTTTTTTCTTTTACACCAAAAAGAACCCTGAGGATCAATCTAGTGCTACCTACAGTGGCCTCTTCGGTGTACAACCCATTTAAGGGTTTTCTTTTCATGTTAAATCCCCAAAGCAATCCTATTCTTTTTCAAGTGAATGAGAGAAAGCAAAGAAGTGTAAGGTTTCATAGTTGACTAGTTTCAATGACTTTCTGAAATATGGCCATTGTTGGAAATCATGCGGTGCATTATGCCATGGGTCCCCCATCAAGAATAAGCATTTACTTAAGAAAAATAGATAGTTATAAGAGTTAATTTTATTTCTTAGGGAAGTTCTGTTGAGATTGAACTCCGAGAGTGGCTGAACAATCCCAATCCTAGTCAGAGACTTTCGTATCCAGCGGAGTGATTAGGAACTCTACATAAGGGAGATGGGTACCTAGTTGATTCACTAATTCAGATTTGGCAATTTTTTTGGAGAGCATTGTGCTTGTTACAACTATAGCCTGCCAGCCATGGGTTCAACATCTAATCAAGCAATAACTGTGGGCCATGGATGATTTCCAAAATTAAATATTGATTAGTTAGACTTCTGATTGGGATCGAAGTGAAGAGTTAGGATCTTCATCAAAATGTTTACTTGGATTAGCACAATGATGAAGTGATTAGATCCATATCCATGCCATCTAGGGCTAGCAGTGATCACAACTCAGACAGCCATAGCGAGTAACGGTCATGGCTCATGCCATTATACATTTCATATTGCATTTTGATCTTTCATAAATAGAATATGAAGTGTTCAAATTGACTACAAATTCGTAAATCAAATACGATGAATGTGTGGATTTTAGATCACTAACAGCCACGTATGGATCAAAGAGAGTGCTGATTGTGAAGTGAGCAATCACATGGAGAGGCCTGTCTCTCCAAGAAACAGATGATTGCTTGAATATTTAAATCCTTCAAGGAAGCTTGTCTTGCGATATCTTTTCCTATACTTGAATGTGTTAGAACTTTACTGGCTTTGGATTATCTTTCTGGATCTCAAATTTATTTCTCATATATTTTGCAGAGACTTTATTTTTCTCATGCTTTGTAGTATGAATTTACGTATGTATATGATCCAGGTTTATTTCCTACATACCTTGGTGATTGATCATTGACAAGAGGGAAAACTATTTTTCTTTGCATAGATTGAAGAGGACATAAAGGGTCTTTCATGCATCCACTTGTGTTCTGATCCAATGTATTGGTTCCGGAAAAATGGACCCACATTATTTGAGGCCAATTTGTTTAAAACTGAATGCATGGGACTTGAATACTTCGGATTTATGTGTTAGTGGTAAAAAGTGACGATGAAATGTGAATTTTCAAGAAATAAATATGAAATAATCTTTTCTTTTGTGGAAATAGAATCAAGGGAAGATGAGAAATGAAACTCCAACCGTCAACCATTCCTTCACCCCCTCTCCTTGCCGCCTCCTTAATCCTCCTCTATGATAATCCTTTGCCTAAGTTCATTTACCATGATTTCCATGTATTCAATTCCTTTACATGTTAATCCAACCAAACATGCCTTGGTGTTTGAGACTACTTTTTTTTGTTTTCCTTCTTTTTTTTTTTGTTTAATCGGTAATTTGTATCGGTAAAGGGGGGGCGCGGCGTGGAGACAAAAGATACTTGAGCTCAAGGAGCCCACAAAAGAGGTAGACATAAAAAAAGGTTACTGTACATAGGAGAAATCGCTAGAATATCGTAGATTCCAAAAAATTGAGGAAAGCCCATAGCTGCTGACTTACAAAGGGGAGAGAGAGAGAGAGAGAGAGAGAGAGAGAGAGCGAGCATCATGGAGTTTTATATGGGTAAAAGAGGCATGTTTCTCTTTGAAAATTGCTTCATTCCTTACTTTCCAAGTGGTAGATCACATAGATGAAGACAGTGGCCATGTGCTTGGTAGCTACGTAATCAGACCCTCTTGAAAAAGAATTCCAAATTGAGGTTGCTATAAAAATTGTGCCTCTGAGATTTGACCAGCTAGAGAATCCATGACCAAATTTGTTGAGCTAAACTGCAAGAGAAGAAGAGGTGAGGGACAGAGTCCTCCCTATGATGACAGAGACTGCATCTTGAGGCTAAAGAAAACCCTGAATGTTGAAGGCGAACTTAGTTGGAGTTTTCTGAAGCACCAAACGCCAACCAAAGTAAGAGATATGAGGGAAAAAATGTTATTCTATATTAGATTAGTCCAATGCTGTTTATTAGCTTTTGTCTAGATTAAATTCCAAGCAGATTTGAGGGAGATGCTACCATGAGGGAAACCAATCCAGCTAAGGACATCTCTGTCCACTAGGTTTGGAATTAGATTGTCGGTTGCTTGGGACAAGAGATTCTAGTGTGTATTTGCAAGGATGAGGTGATGTTCCAGGAGCCATTCTGAAAGAAAGAAAAGATACGTTGGCCTTTAGGGAATTGCATGTGGGGAAAGGAAACAGAGATAGGCTTGTCAGCACACCATGAGTCATGCCAAATATTAATCTCCTGGCCATTGCCAAAGTCCCATCTACTACCTTGATGGATGAATGGCCCCTTAGGAAAAACTTTAATGGATTAGATTTGCATTCTGACGAAGTGACTTATATTATGAAAGACAAACAATTTAGGGCATACCTAAATCCATTGCGAAACAGAGAGGAGATCCACAATCTTAACTCTCTCAGTCTTCTCGTAATGCTTGCTGATTGATGGGTATGCCAAGCAGTAATTTGTGTGTGAAGATGAGAGAGTTCCCAAGCCATTTATAGACTTCGTTAATGCTTTCCTCCCCATCAATGGAAAGCTTTCCATTATCGCACGACTGGAGTTTTTCCGGAATGTGACTTTAATGGGACGATGTTGTTATTGAACGAATCAAATAAGTGGTGGTCATGTGGGCCACCACCCATAATATCCAACAATCTCCCACTTGGTCCATATGACCACCATTCATTTCTCTTTTATTTTATCAAACTTTGTTTGCAAATATAAGAAAATTTTGAACGAAATAACTCTAACTGATGCGCATCATTTGAAAAATACCGGTTTTTAAGTAACTTTAATGTTAAGATCTTTTAATATATGATAATGTTAGTCTATTAATGCGAACTGTAGTGGTTACACATCTTTAATGATATGCTTCCTTCCACAATCACAACATTAATATTCTCACTTAATCCAGCACTTAATGAGTATCTTTAATATGACTTACTTTAATGGGAACTGTAATGTCATAATACTTTTATATTCTTACTTTATTTCACAATTACCACATGTGAGCTCACAACAAAGTAAGAATTGCAAAATCATTTCTTTATTTGATCAATATATATAGTGTCATACACCATTGACTTTTACAAGGCATTTCATTCAAGCTTATATATATTACATGGTCTTTAAAATCCTTTGGCGCCAATGCCTTTGTCAATTGATCAGCAATCATGAGCTTCAATGGAGCTCCAACAATTGACACTAAACGATCTCGCACTTTCTCTTTGAGTACAAGATACTTTAGTTCTAGATACTTTGATTTACTGGAACACTTGTCATTTTGAGTGAAGCGCCTAGCAACGTCGTTGTCGCAGTAAATCTTTATCGGTTTAGACATACTGCCCATAATTTCAAGTCCCATGATGTAGTTACGCATCCATAATGTGTGACCTGTGGCTTCAAAACATGCCACATACTCTGCATCAAATGTAGATTGAGTAATTAGCGTCTGCTTTGCACTCCTCCACAATACTGCCCCGCCAGCTAACAAAAAAATGTAACTTGATGTTGACCTCCTTGTATCGAGACATCCAGCAAAGTTTGAATCTAAATATCCAATGACCTTCAGTCAATTGGATCTGTGATATGTGAGCATATATCTTCTTGTTCCATTGAGGTAACGCATCACTTTCTTGACAACTACCTAATGAGACAAGCCGGGATTACTTTGATATCTATTGAGCATTCCGACTGCAAAGCTAATGTCTGGCCTTGTGCAGGTCTGTAAGTACACTAGACTTCCTACTGTTGCTACATAGGGATATTTATTCATTTCTAACTTTTCTAAGTCAGTCATGGGGCATTGTTCCTTACTAAACTTGTCTTTCTTAGTAATAGGTGCATTTTGTGGTCTGCTACTTTCCATTCAGAAATGTTTGAGAATAGTTTTGACATAGGCTTCTTGACACAACTCAAGTAATTCTCGAGATCAATCTCTAATTATCTTGATTCCTAATACAAAGGTTGCTTCACCCATATCTTTCATATTAAAATTATTCTGAAGATATGTTTTAGTTTCTAGAATCATACTTAGGTCATTACTGGCTAGTAAAATATCATCTACATACAAGATTAAAATAAGAAATTTGCTCCCACTGAGCTTGAGATATATACAATGGCCAACTGTGATTTTTTTTTGCTCGTCGTTGTTTCTGAGACTGGAGCTGGGCGCTGCGCAGAAACCATTATGTGCAGCGCCCGATTGCACTGCCTTGTACCGCAGCACCGTCGGAGAAAGGGCAGTGGTGCTGCTCGCAGGAAAGTGGCCGCCCCCCAGGCGACGGCCGACTGCTCTTTTTTTTTTTTTTTTAATTTTCGTACACAGTGAACCCCTTTGGGTTTTGATGTAAATCCAACCTTATCAATGGAAACCCATGGCTCTAATACCAATTGTAAGCCAAAATGGCTCCTTAGGAAAAACTTTAACGGATTAGATTTACATTCTAACGGAGTGATTTGTATTATGGAAGAAAACCAATTTAGGGCATACCTGAATCCATTGCGAAACAGAGAGGAGATCCATAATCTTAACTCTCTCAGTCTTCTCGTAATGCCTGCTGATTGATGGGTATGCCAAGCAGTAATCTGTGTGTGAATATGAGAGAGTTCCCAAGCCATTTATAGACTGCGTTAATGCTTTCCTCCCCATCAATAGAAAGCTTTCCATTATTGCACGACTGGAGTTTTTCCAGGAATGTGACTTTAATGGGAAGATGTTGTTATTGAACGTGGTGGTCATGTGGGCCACCACCCATAATATCCAATAGAAGGTAGTTAAATAAAGCACCTTTGTCCAAATACAGGAACCATAGATTGCGTTGGAATTGCTCGAAATGGGATTCTTCTGAAAAAACCAATTCTTGAACCATTGTGACCAAAGAGAGTATGCATTGGTAGTTTGCCAGCCTAGCTTAATGAAGAACGCATTGTTTACTTCTCTTAGAAGCCTGATCCCTAGACCTCCTTCTAATTTGGGGAGGCACACTGTTGTCTAATTAATACAATTTGGCTTCGTTGGCGGTTTATTTCTACACTAGAGGAAGTTCCTCATTATTCTCTCAGCCTTTTTGTAAGTTGAAATCAGCAGAGGTAGAACCGCTGCTTAGTGTATAGGGATGCTAGAAAGGACATGCTTGATTAGGATTAGACACCCAGAAAGAGAGAGGGACTTAGCTTTCCACGTTGAGAGCTTAGCGTTGATGGAGTCTACTAAAGGGAGAAAATGGCATCTTTTTGGAGTGCCAAAAACCATCGGAATACCTAAGTAACTTAGCAAGGTTGAGGACTCTTGGAAACCTAAGATAGCTAAAATTCTTCTCTTTCTTCTACGACCACAGCTGCTTACGTGAAGCTAGTTTTTTTGGAGATTAGTATGTTGTCCTAAAGCTAACTGATACATTTCTAAGAGGTCTTGCAAAGCATAGAGGCTAGAAGAAAATGCTCTAACAAAAATCAAAATGTCATCAACATACAACAAGTGGCATGGAGTGAAAGGAATCTTAGAAAGGAAGACAATTTGGCCTTGGAGTTGTAATTGATGGAGATGAAGGCTTAGGATCTCTTCAGCCAAAATGAAAAGATAAGGAGAGAGAGGGGGTCTTCTTGTCTAAGGCTAGAAAAGGGGCAAAACAAGCCTTGGGGAATGCGGTTAACGAGGACAGATTCTTTGGAAGTGCAAATACATTCCTTGATTAGAGAAATCCATGTGTTAGAAAAGTTGAATAGCTAGAGGGCTTTGAATAAGAAGGGCCAATACAATTTATCAAAGGCTTTGGCGATATCTAGTTTTATGTAGACAAAACTATGCTCAGTTTTGGAGTAAAGCTTTTGAAACAGCTCAAAAGCCAAGTCCATGTGGTGTTGGGGGTTCATACCTTTAATAAAGGCAGCTTGATGATGGAGAAGTAAGTTGGAGAGGATGGTGGTTAGCCTAGTTGCAAGGATTTTTTAAATGACTTTATAAGAAAAATTGAGCAGACTAATGGGTCTAAAGTTTTCAAAGGTATCAGGGGATCTGGTTTTGGGGATGAGAGATATAAAGAAGGTATTTTTTGTGGATTCTTTTGGAGGTGGACAACCTTTACAATAGGGGTGCCTACGATGTCCCAAGCTGCTGTGAAAAAGGCCCCATTGAATCCATTAGGGCCTGGAGAGCTATTTTTCTTAAGAGAGAAAACAACTGTCTTAATTTCAGAATCAGAGGGAGTAGAGACTATAAAAGAGTTTTCAGAATCAGTTACCTTAGGACTGTTACTTTGGAACATAATGGATTAATTGTCATGCCCCGAATTTTTATTTTTTGGGTCATAGCAGTCTGTTGGGTTTGAGTTGGGTTGAGAGAGGTTATATGCGCTGAGTATACACTTTTGAGCCTTGGGTTTATGTTATTTGACCCTTTTAGGCTAATAGACTCTTTTTGGAATTTTGTAAAACTTATTAGAAAGCAGGAAGCCCTTTTTTGTAATAAAAAAAACCTCCTCTTAATATAAACCCGTAGGGTTTTTCCCATTCTCCCATCTTCTTCCTTTCGTCTTCAACCAAGCCCTAGAAGTTCTCCGAGGGGAAACCAAGGCTTGATCTTCAGATTTGCTTTTGGCTTCGCGTTTCAGGCAAGTGGATAACTGCAAACAATATCTTCTTGGTTACTTTGTTTAATCATATGTTCTAAACATGATTTATTTGTTTGGATTAATGTTTTTGGTTAAGAGATTAATAGTGAAGATTGATTTTGATTGAAACCAAGTAAGTACATATGATTTAAGGTTTAATGTCTTTGAATCAAGATTTGATTTCTTTATATATATATATATTAAAAATAAAAATAAAAAGAAAATCGCCAACAGCAGCGCTGCTTATGCATGCTACTTGGCATGCCCAGGCCCAGGCATGCCGGCTACCTGGGCCGCCTGAGCAGCGGCCTGGCCCGGCTGGGCTGGGCTGGCTGCCTAGCTGGCCCCGGTGGCGGGTTTGGGCCGAGTCAGCCCAGTTTAAAAAAATACATATATATATTTATATAAATAAAAATGATTAGAATTTTAGAATATTAATTATAATGTTTAGAGGGTTATAGTTTGGCTAACGGTTCTAGTATGCTAATAGAGATTTGATTCCATTAAATTAATTTTAATTCGATGTTATTAGAAATTTAGCTTGGATTATTCATAAATTTAATTGAGAATTATGTAATTTTGATTCATGTTTATTTAGATTGATTTGAAATTAACAAAGATGTATTTGGTAATTATTAAATCTTAATTAGATAGTATTTATAATTCTAATTTGGATTTCTAATTTCAGTTTGATTTCAAACTAGGGTCCGAGATTTGTACCTTTTGTTTTGTGTAAAATAATAAGGTGTATTTATACACAACAATGATATTAAGGAATTAATTATTCCCTTTCCCTTTTTAATCATGACTTGATTTAACTTTGGATTTGGAAGTTGCATATCTTTTACCCAATTTGTAAAACACACTAAATATACATAATTGGATTAGATGAATCAAGTCTTTTTAGAAAGGTTGGTTGAGTGTTCACATGAGAATTGGACTAACTACAGAATGGGAATGTGAGATTCAGGATGCGCCACATGATAGACACTAAAAGTAGGATATCGGCATCGTGGACTCACATTTCCATTGTGATAAAGGGTTGGTCCTTATGTGTATATTTAACCAACTATGACTGTTAAGTGGTTTAGTGCTTACCCTCAGAGAACTTGAATTGACATACATTCATAATACATTTTCAAATTTAAAAGTCTAAATACTCAAATTGATATTGGTTTGAATATTGGGATTAAGGGTGTCATATCATGGTTCATTTCGCATCAGTATACGTATGTATTGTAAATATATATTTATCTGCGAGAATACCCGTTTATGCTTATCTGTCTGCGGGAATACCCGTTTCTACTTATCTGTCTGTGGGAATACCCATTTTTAAATATTTATTTACGGGAATACCTGTTTCTGCTTATCTGTTTACGGGAATACCCGTTTCTGTTATATAGTATCTGTTGGGATACCTGTTTTTATACATTCATGCCATTGGGGCTTACATCTGATTTATTTTGGGTCATAATGAATATTATGTTTAATTCAGTTGATTAATCCATTGCTTGCAGTTTACCCTCTTGCTAGATTATGTTAATTTGACTCACTACTTTTGGTGTCTAGGTACTGTTGCCAGTGCCGAACCGGGGGGTCAGGTGATGCAGAAAATTTTGCCAGATGGTGAAGTTGTTGAGTGGAATACTGATGACATCATCTGAGGTGTCCTAGTGTGGTGCAGAGATAGAAAACCTTAGATTATGTAATAAGGCCATGTTTGGGCCATTAGTTTATTAATTTAAGTTTATTTGTTTTGAAATTATAACTTTAATTGTTATGCTTCGAAGCACTTGACCCTGATTTTATTATTAATGAGGTTTGTTGCATGATTGTTATATGATATTCGTCTACAATGAGTAATGGATTTCAGTTCCGCACGTGATTATGGTTGCTTGATCACCAAGTATAGCCCCACGAAGGACTTCAATCCACCCGGAATTGGGCCTGTACTGTTTATATTAGAAAACTTTTAATTGGCCCCAATTCTCACACCCCTAGAACCGGGTTTGGATCCGGCCCAGTTTTGGGGGCATGACAGATGGTATCAAAGCCGATCAAGTTCTAAAAGTTCTAAAAGATTCTAGAACGTAGGTCCGATGTGAGGATTAGAAACTTTAAGTGGGGGCGATGGGGTTCTGATGCGTATAACTATATACAAACTTTAGTAGGGTTAGAGGTTACAGGAGTTTGTTACCTTTCGTGTTTTTGGTTGTTTAGTCTTTAACAAACAGTTGTTTTGCAGACATGGCACCTAGAATAAGGAAAATGAAAACTAATCCGTCCAGTTTGGAGTCAGGTGAGCCTAGTGGTACCGCCAATGATCCGATGCAGACTCTGCTCCAGACTATGTTAGCCCATCAGCAATGTCAGGATCAACAGATAGCACAATTGTTGGAGGTTGTGTAGAGAATGAATCAACCTTATGCGATGCATGTAACTCAGCCACCGATAACGCCGCAGTCAATGCCTATGGTACGACCTCAAGTATTAGATCAAGTTGCATTTCAAATTGGTGTACTTGAAGCTTTGCAGAGGATTGGGCAGCCTCAGGTTAGTGTTGCCCCTAGACCCCATGATCCAAATGATATTTTTGAAAAGTTTAAGAAGAGGGGTCCACCGGAGTTCAACGGGGGTGAAGATTCATTGGTGGCCGAAGAATTTCTCATCCAGGTTGAAAAGATATTTGAGAACCTAATCTGCACGGGGGTACAGAAGGTTAAGTTTGTAGCTTCCATGTTTAAAGATGTGGCAGACTGGTGGTGGACTACAGTAAAAGAAACATATGAGGGGATCGCCGAAGAGGTGGCTTGAGCTACTTTTCGTAATCAGTTTTGTGAGAAGTATGTACCGGAGCATGTTCGCATTCAAAAGCGAATAGAGTTTGATAGATTGAAGCAAGGGAATTTGTCTATTCGGGAGTATGAGCTGCAGTTTACCCGTCTCTCTCGTTTCACAAAACTCTCATCACTTCAGAAAGCGAGAGGATTCAACGGTTTCTCGATGGCTTTCAACTAGATATACTCCTTCATACGAAGTCACAAGTTCTGAATACTTACTAGGAATATTTGAATAAGGCATATTGGGCTGAGGAGGTGATTGGGCGTATGGCCCTTATTAGCCAACCCAAGCAGAAAGTTGCTCCGTCTCCAGCCCCACAGCACTAATTCAAAAAGCAAAAGAAGGAGTCTTGTGGCATTTGTGGTAATAATCACTCCACATCTAAGTGTTGGAGACAGATAGGGGGTGCTTTTACTGTGGTGACACTAGTCATCACGTCAAGGATTGCCCTAAGAAGAAAAGTTAGCAGTATGGGGAGACATCTACATAGAGAGCTTTTATTCAAGCATAGCTGTTGAGACAGATAGCTCCAGCTCCCTCGTAGCAGCAACGACCCCAGGCACCACAGCAACAGATGCAGTTGTACCGACCTCCCCAGCAACCCCAACCTCAAAAAGGACCTCAGCGACCACCAGGGCCTAACAGACAGTAATCAAGGCCGCAGCAGGCTGGCAGAGTGTACGCCATGACCCAGAAGCAAGTTAATGCTATTAAGAACATTGTGGAAGGTACTGTTTCTATTTATGACAGTCATGCTAAAACTTTATTTGATCCTAGTTTTACGCATTCCTATATTTCCCCTAGTTTTGCCTTAAAGATTAGTGTTAGAGCAGCTGAGTTGCCATTTTATTTAATTGTGGCCACCTCGATGGGTAAAAAGGTTAGTTGTTTGAAATACTACCCTGATTGCAAATTGGTGATAAGTGGAGTTGTGTTTAAGGCTAATCTAATACTGTTGGTGATGAATGACTTTGACGCCATTTTGGGTATGGATTGACTTGCTATTCATAGTGCAGTTATGAATTGCTGTGCCAAGACGGTTAAGTTAACAGCTGATAACGGCACCGAGGTGCTATTTGTGGGATCTAAGAAGAAGGTTGTTACTCATGTGATCTCAGTTATTAAGGCTATGTAAGTTGTTGATGAAAGGTTCTAAAGGGTATATAGTGTTTATCACAGAGGATAAACGGACTAAAGTGGTGGAGGAGATACCAGTGGTGTCTGAGTTTCTAGATGTTTTTCCCGATGATATTCCCGGATTGCCGCCAATCCGTGAGATTGACTTTGCAATTGAGCTTGTGCCAGGCACAACTCCGATCTCGAAAGCCCCTTATAGAATGGCCCCAACTGAGTTGAGAGAACTCAAGAAGCAATTGCAAGAGCTGTTGAACAAGGGTTTTATTAGATCAAGTGTCTCTCCTTGGGGGACTCCAGTGTTATTTGTGAAGAAAACTGATGGTTCTATGAGAATGTGTATTGATTATAGACAACTAAATCAAGTGACCATTAAGGAAAAATATCCTTTACCAAGAATCGATGAATTGTTTGATCAATTACAAGGTGTCAGCATTTTTCTAATATTGATCTGAGGTCAGGATATCATCAGTTGAGAGTACGAGATCGGGATAGTCTGAAAACTGCATTCAAAACTAGATATGGTCACTACGATTTTTTGGTGATGTCTTTTGGGTTGACAAATGCGCCGGCAGCTTTTATGGCTATAATGAATAGGGTTTTTGCACAGTACTTGGACAAGTTTGTAGTGGTATTTATCAACGATGTACTTGTATATTTGAAGAGTTAGGAAGAGCATGCTCAGAATCTTCATACTTCATTACAGCTATTGAGGGAACACCAATTGTATGCTAAGGCAAGTAAATGTGAATTTTGGTTGGAACAAGTAGGATTCCTTGGTCACATCATCTTTAGAGAAGGTTTAGCGATGGACCCAGCAAAGATTGAAGCAGTGGTAAAGTGAGATAGACCGAAAACAGTGTTGGAGATCCGAAGTTTACTAGGCCTCGCAGGTTATTACCGTAGATTCGTGGAAGGATTTTCCTCAATAGTGGTCCCATTGTCGAGATTAACTCGTAAGGGAGTTCTTTTTGTGTGGAATGAGGATTGTGAGCAGAGTTTTCAGGAGTTGAAAAGAAGGTTGACCACAACCCCTATTTTGACCTTACCTGCTGGTAATGATGGTTTTGTGGTTTACATCAATGCATCCGGAGTTGGACTTGGTTGTGTTCTCATGCAACATGGGAAGGTGGTGGCCAATGGGTCCAGACAGTTGAAGGATCATGAACGGAAGTATGCAACTCATGAGTTGGAGCTAGCAGCAGTGGTCTTTGCTTTGAAGATATGGAGACATTATCTTTACAGAGCCACTTTTGAACTGCATTTGGACCATAAAAGCCTCCAATATCTCTTCACATAGGGTGATTTGAACATGAGACAAAGGAGATGGATGGAGTATATTGAGGATTATGATTTTAGGTTGAAGTACCAACCAAGAAAGGCTAATGTAGTGGCAGATGCTCTAAGTAGAAAAACAGCATTCACTGGAGGATTAATTGTAGAATACTTCTAGATTAGATGTTTGGAAGCTATGGATGTTTATTTCCAGCCTATCAGTGAGCAAGTAGTGTTGGCTAATATATTCTTATGGGAACCTGAATTACTTCTAAGGATCAAAGAATACCAATTACTAAAGCCCGAGATAATAAGAATCAAAGATCATATGGATGAGAGGCCTAGTTTAAGTTGGAAGATAATATTTTGTATTACAAAGGCAGAAATTGTGTGCCTGATTTTCCATAATTGAAGGATGAAATCATGGTCGAGGAACACTATACTCGGTATACTATTCATCCAGGCAATACCAATATGTATCACGATCTGAAGGATCACTATTGGTGGAAGAATATGAAAAAAGATATTGCAGAATTTGTTGGAAAATGTTTGGTCTACCCGCAGATTAAAGCAGATTATAAGAGATCCCCAGGTCTTTTGCATCAGTTGGAGATTCCTCATTGGAAGTGGGAGCACGTCACTATGGACTTTGTGTCTAGATTGCCTAATACTAGAAAAGGATTTGATGTTATTTGGGTGATAGTGGACCGTTTGACCAAGTCAGGCCAATTTGTACCGTTCAAGACTAGTCAAGTAATGGAGAAAATGACAGATTTGTATATTAAGGAAGTGGTGAGACTACATGGTGCACCGGTTTTTATTATCTCCGACAAGGATAGTAAGTTTGTATCTCAGTTTTGGTTATCACTACAGGAAACCTTAGGAACCAAGCTGAGTCTTAGTACAGCCTATCATCCCTAGATAGGCGGACAAATAGAGTGTACAAACCAAACATTGGAGGATATGTTAAGGGCATGTGTTTTGGATTTCAGGACTAGTTGGGATAAAAGCTTGGCTCTATGTGAATTCGCATACAATAACAGTTACCACTCTAGCATTGGCATGGCACCTTTTGAAACTTTGTACAAGAGAAGATGCCGAACCCCTATATGTTGGTCGAATTTTGGAGCTCGCAGTTTTCATGGACCGTCTATGGTTAGAGAGTCTAGTGACAAGATAAAACAGATTCGGGAAAGGTTGAAGGTTGCCCACAGTCGCCAAAAGAGTTATGTAGATAAAAGGAGGAGAGAGTTGAAGTTTGAGGTTAGTGACCATGTATTTCTAAAGGTATCACCTACACGTGGTACTTTACAGTTTGGGCAGAAAGGGAAACTCTCCAGAAGATATGTGGGACTGTTCCAGATTATCAGCAAGGTCAATAATGTGGCTTATCGGTTAGCACTGCCACCAGAGTTGTCAGGTGTTCATAACGTCTTCCATGTTTCTATGTTGAGGAAGTATGTAGCAGACCCTTCGGACGTGTTGCAATATGAGTCGTTGCAAGTGAAGGATGATACAACATACACTGAGCAGCCGGTGGGGATTATCGACACCAAAGAGCAGGTGTTGAGAAACCGTGTCATCCATTGGGTGAAGGTTCAATGGAGTCATCATCGTCTGGAAGAAGCAACGGGGGAGCTTAGAGACCAAGTGCAGCGACAGTATCCGCACCTTCTTCCTGAAGTATGTTAGTCATTTGGAGGACCAAATGTCCTTTAAAGGGGATGAAATGTCATGCCCCGAATTTTTACTTTTTGGGTCATAGCAGTCGATTCGGTTTGAGTTGGGTTGAGAGGGGTTATATGGGCTGAGTATACACTTTTGGGCCTTGGGTTTATGTTATTTGACCCTTTTAGGCTAATAGACTCTTGTTGGAATTTTGTAAAACTTATAAGAAAGTAGGGAGCCCTTTTTTGTAATTAAAAAAAACCTCCTCTTAATATAAACCTGTAGGGTTTTCCCCATTCTTCCATCTTCTTCCTTTCGTCTTCAACCAAGCCCTAGAAGTTCTTCAGGGGGAAACCAACGCTTGATCTTCAGATTTGCTTTTGGCTTCGCGTTCCAAGCAAATGGATAACTACAAACATTATCTTCTTGGTTACTTTGTTTAATCATATGTTCTAAACATGATTTATTTGTTTGGTTTAATGTTTTTGGTTAAGAGATTAATATTGAAGATTGATTTTGATTAAAACTAAGTAAGTACATATGCTTTAATGTTTAATGTCTTTGAATCAATATTTGATTTCGTTTTATGTATATGTATTTATATATTAAAAATTAAAAAAAATGAAAATCGCCAGCAGTAGCGCTGCCTGGCATGCCCAGGCAGCGGGCCTGCTGCCTGGGCCAACTAGGCAGTGGCCTGGCCCGGCTGGGCTGGGCTAGGCTGGGCTGTCTTCCTGGAGGGCCTGGGTGGCGGGTCTAGGCCGAGTCAGCCCAGTTTAAAAAAAATACATATATATATATTTATATAAATAAAAATGATTAGAATTTTAGAATATTAATTATAATGTTTAGAGAGTTATAGTTTGGCTAACAGTTCTAGTATGCTAATAGAGATTTGATTCCATTAAATTAATTTTAATTCGATGAAATTTAGCTTGGATTATTTATAAATTTAATTGAGAACTATGCAATTTTAATTAATGTTTATTTAGATTGATTTGAAATTAACTAAGATGTATTTGGTAATTATTAAATCTTAATTAGATTGTATTTATAATTCTAATTTGGATTTCTAATTTGAGTTTCATTTCAAACTGGAGTCCTAGATTTGTACCTTTTGTTTTGTATAAAATAATAAGGTGTATTTATATACAATAATGATATTAAGAATTAATTATTCCCTTTCCCCTTTTGATTATGACTTGATTTAACTTTGGATTTGGAAGTTGAACATCTTTTATCCAATTTGTAAAACACACTAAATATACATAATTGGATTAGATGAATCATGTCTTTTTAGAAAGGTTAGTTGAATGTTCACATGAGAATTAGACTAACTGCAGAATGGGAATGTGAGATTCGGGATGCGCTACATGATAGATACTAAAAGTAGGATATCAGCATCGTGGACTCACATTTCCATTGTAATAAAAGGGTAGTTCCTCATGTGTATATTTAACCAATTATGACTATTAGGTGGTTTAGTGCTTACCCTCAGAGAACTCGAATTGACACACATTCATAATACACTTTCAAATTTAAAAGTTTAAATACTCAAATTGATATTGGTTTGAATATTGGGATTAAGGGTGTCATATCATGGTTCATTTCGCATCGGTATACGTATGTATTGTAAATATATATATTTATCTGCGGGAATACCCGTTTTTGCTTATCTATCTGCGGGAATACCGGTTTCTGTATATTTATTTGCAGGAATACCCGTTTCTGCTTATCTGTCTGCGAGAATATCCATTTCTGTATATTTATCTGCGAGAATACTTGTTTCTGCTTATTTGTCTGCGGGAATATCCGTTTCTGGTATATAGTGTCTGTGGGGATACCCGTTTTTATGCATTCATGCCATTGGGGTTTGCATCTGATTTATTTTGGGTCATAATGAATATTATGTTTAATTCAGTTGATTAATCCATTGTTTGCAGTTTACCCTCTTGCCAGATTATGTCAATCTAACCTACTATTTTGGTGTCTAGGTTTCGTTACCGGTGCCGAACCGGAGGGTCAGGTGACGTAGGAAATTCCGCCAGATGGCGGAGTTGTTGAGTGGAGCATCGATGACATCATCTGATGTGTCCTAGTGTGGTACAGAGATCGAAAACCTTAGATTATGTAATAAGGCTATGTTTGGGCCATTAGTTTATTAATTTAAGTTTATTTGTTTTGAAATTATAACTTTAATCGTTATGCTTCGAAGCACTTGACCCTGATTTTATTATTAATGGGATTGGTTACATGATTGTTATATGATATTCGTCCGCGATGAGTATGAATTTCAGTTCCGCGTGTGATTATGGTTGCTTGATCACCAAGCATAGCTTCACGAAGGACTTCAATCACCCGGAATTGGGGCCCATACTGTTTATGTTAGAAAAATTTGAATTGGCAACAATTCTCACACCCCTGGAAGTGGGTTTGGATCCCGCCCAGTTTTGGGGGCGTGACATTAATATGGCCCTAAAGAGGATTGAGCAATTTGGTGAAGTATTCCACAGCCTGTGCTTGAATGAGAGCTGGTTTTTTTGTCCGGATGCCTTCGATGGGGATATGACTGGCTTTGTTAAAGGATGCCCTAGCCTTAGCTGACTGATGGAAGAATTTTGAGTTAAGGTCACCTTCGTTCAACCAATGTATCCTTGACCTTTGTTTCCTATGTATTTCTTGAGCTTTGAGATCATCATGAAGATTGGCTTTTGCTGAGAGGAGAGCTTCTCTCAATTCTGGAGAGCCAGGATCCAAATCATAAGCTTTTTGTCATATCAGAACATTGGCCTCTGCTTCCTTGACTCTCTGATGGGAGTGACCAAAGTTAGTTTTACTCCAATTTTTTACGACCTGTTTGAGTGCCTTCAGATTTTGAGCAAGAACGAATTGGGGTTGCGTTCCATGCCTATGTTCCAACTTGATCTGAGTAGATCTAGAAAGGAAGGATGGAGCAACCATTTGTTTGCCAACTTCAATGGAGCATTTTGATCCAAGACAGGCTTTCGGTGATCTATTAGGATTGGCCTGTGGCATGAGGAGATTCTAGGAAGATGGTGAACGGTGGGGTATAGATATGTGGAGGACAGTGGGAATTAGCCAATGCTTATCTAGAGACCTTGACCGTTATTGGACCAAGTGAATTTGGCGCCTCAGAAATGGATATCAGACAGTCCTGCCATGATGACTGCTGTTTCATACATTTACTGATTTGATACATCATTGTGTAAGGGGATTCCCCAATTCTATATTAATTGCAAGGCCCTAGCCATCATTAAAAACTTCCACTGCACTTTCATCAGATCAACCGTGTGGGTCTTGGCAACATAGTGCCAACTTGAAAAGCCACTAGTTCATTGGTAAAAAGGTTGTATATATTGTAAAAATGACCCACCCAACTTTCGTCATGGTTTTGGCCCATTAAAGCCCAGGTCTCTTTGCATTGCTATGTTTATATTTTTCCAGTCCATTAAGGCCTAGGCCTAGGCGCCACAAATGAAGAGGCCGAACTGATTCCCAAATGGGAACACGTCAATGACAATCTGTTTTCATCGAATTATATGGTGTCAGAGCAGAACTCGATCTAGGTTTTCCGACGACTTGACCTACATCTCCGGCTGCATCAGTTCGTGTCCTCCGTCGTTCCGGGAGGACTTCGGCATCCTTCACGAAAGCTTCAGAGAAGCAGTGTCTTCAGTTAACCAGAGAACTAGAGGTCCTCTTCATCTGTGATGACCTCGTGAGCCATCTCTGGCAGAGGTTTGCGGCTCTGTTTCGGACAGCATCTACAATCGACGAGCTTTTTCTATTTTTCTCTTCTAGTCGTCACCTTCAGTTGGCGAGCTCCCTCTGCCTGGCTCTTCTAGGGTTCGGCTCCTAGTTGTTCAACTGCTAGTGGAAGCAGATTCTCCAACCTTCCTACTGGTTTTCGGGCTACGGCAGTTTGTGCCGATTTGTTGGTCTCTATCGCATCCTCTTATTATCTACAGTAGTTGTCTATGTGTCCCTCCGTTCTGGCAGTTTTCGAAATCCGTTATTATGGTTAAGTCTTCGGTTACTCAAACTAAATTAATTGGGGTAAAAATGTTATGCTGGCTGGACATTTCAACTCCAACACTTTGTCCGAGGATAAGGTTTGACAGAATGTTTTGGATGGTTCATCCGTTGAACCGAGGAAAAGGCTAAGGCCACTTTGATTAAGAAAAACTCCAAAGTGGTAACTTGGATTCTGAATTCCATTGATCCCTTCAGTCATATTCCTCAGCCGTTGATATGTGGTCACATTTAAGATATATCATCAAACCAATAATCCTTGCAAATAGTACATTGACAACAAGCTCGCTAAATATGGTCAAGGGGATAAAATGGTTCAGGAATATTTAAATAGGTTTCTCACATTATGGCATGAGAAAGATTCTATGGTATTAGATGTAGTGTCTGAGGCAATCAAACTTCAAGAAGAGTCTCATATCCATCAATTTTTGATGAACTTGAGGCCCAAATTTGAGTCAGTCTGGGCAGTCTTGATGAATATCGAGAAAATGCACTGGACTTAGATACATGTGCTCTGGAGGTTCTTTGGGAGGAAATTAGGCTTCAATCCCAACAACCCTTGGTGGGTGAACCCAAAGCCTATAGTGCTACATTATTCGAAAAAAATGCATTTTTTATCAACAAAAGGGAAACCCATCCAATGTTATGAGTTCAACGAGACGTGTCATTTTGTAAAACTCTGTAAGAAGAACTTTTTCAATTACTGTAAAAGAACTGGCTATGTTATTTCTAAATGTACAATCTGTCCACAGAAGAGAAATAAAGCTGTCCAACCGCGTTGGAATCCTACTTAGAACCCGATTGCTCTCCAGGCACAGATTCAAGCTTCCACCCTTAAAGCTTCCTCCTCCCATGCTATTCTTATTAGTCCAGAGCAAATAAAATAACTAGTCAATATCTCAATCGCATCTGCTTTTATATCAATGGTCAGTCTCACTCTGTTTCTCCCTCTTCATGGTATATTGACTCAGGGGCTTCTAGTCATATGATATCTGTGGAAACCAATCTTAGTGCACCTCATCCTTAAATGTAACTGAACAAATTATGGCTACAAATGGCCAAAATTTGTTCGTTTCTTGTTTTGGCTCCATCGACATTACCACCCCACAACACCAACATCTTACTCTATCAAAAGTTTATTTTGCTCCCAACTTATCTGCTAATTTACTTTCGGTTGGTCAATTACTTGATAACGGATACTCAGTGCGTTTTTTGTCTTTTGGTTGTGTCATAACGGACCGGCACAGTGGGGTGGTGATCAGGACGGGAAGTAAGCACGGGAAGGTGTTCTTGCTAGATTTCAGCTTAGGACCATCTTTTTTGCTTTGTCTGGTGTTTTGAATAGGATGTGGACTATTTGACATGCCTTGGTCATTTACACAATGATAAGCTTGTGGTTTTTTTTCAAACATAAACCATTAGATGCTTTAATTAAGAAGAAGTCGCTTAGTTCTTTTTTGCATTTTAAATGTTCATGTTGTTTGAGTAAGAGCCATGTTTTACCTCTTCCTGTTAGTCATTCTCAGGCTTTGGCTCCTTTTCATATCATACATTATGAATGTTTGGGGAATTGCTCTAAAATCAAGTAGATTAGGATATAAATACTATGTTACATTCATTGATGATCACACACGGTTAACATGGATATATGTTCTTCGATTTAAATTTGAAGTCCTTTCAACTTTTAAAACATTTTACAATTTTGTAAAAACTTAATTTAATACCAGCATCAAGGTTCTTCAGTCTAATCCTAGGGGAGAATACCTATTAGATATCTTCTCATCTTTTTTGTCGAAAAAAGGCATTCTTCACCAACGATCGTGTCCCTACACACCTTAACGGAATGGCATAGCATAACGAAAACATGGGCATATTTTAGAAACTATTCAAGCTTTATTTTTTGAAACAAATGTTTCCTCCAGTTTTTGGTGTGAAGCTATCCACACTATAGTACATCTAATTAATAGACTTCCTACCCCTGTGCTACATCACATCCCTCCATTTGAGGCCCTCTTTCACTCTACGTGTTAAGGTCATGAAATTGTATCATTTTAGTATGATTTAGTTTGAATTAGGAACTTAATTATGTGATTTGCATGAATTTTCAGTTATTTTCATCATTTTAAACATTTTCATCTATGCATTGAAATTCTAACAAAATTTACACTTCTTCTACGTTAATTTAGAAATTTATAGTTTTTTCTGAAGAGTCCTAATTGGAATAAAATTTTGTCTGGACAAGTCCGGCTTTAATATGGGCCCTTCAATATTTTATGAGTTTGCTTAGAATGTGTAGGAAGATGTAAGCAAATCATGTGGGGCACACCATGCATGAAGTTCGGAAGATTGGCTTCATGAGGACCCCACACACATGTGTACACGTGCTTGCATGGTCAAAGGAGGGTCTTACCCTCAGTTGTTAAAAGAATTCATATTTGAATCAAGAAAAGAAAGCCAAGGTGGAGACAGATCAAGAAAAGGAAAGTAAAAAAAAGAGGAATTCAAAAAATGGAACGTCAAGCTCGTTTTTCTTTGGATATCATAAATTGAAATGGTCATAACTCTCAAACAAAGGATTGCAATTGGACAATCTATCTACCGATAGAAAGCTTTCTTCGAGTAGATGTCCGTAAGATCTAAGATTGCATCAATCAGAGCTGAAACAATAAAGTTATGGCCTCAGCAATTTGGCTAGATATTTTTAGATGAGATTGCAAAAAGATTGGAAATTTTCTCCATGTGACACACTATTGGGTGGGGTCCTTCTCTCCTTAAGTGCAGTACATTGAAGTTCAAAGTGAGGTCCACAATCCTTACATTATTTATTTCAGGATAATTTAAGAAGATTTAAAAAAAGTCCTCAAGAAATTAAAATAGAAAGCTTATTTAGAAGATTTACTTACACATGGGAGGAGAATCTTTTAAAATGAAAAGTTTGTGTAGAGATTGGTTTCTAAATGAAAGCAAGAAAGAATCTCTTCATAGTTGTTAAGTCTTTGCTAACTTGGAGGCCAAGCTAAGAGACCTTTATAAGAAAAGACTTTATAAGCTACAAAAGAAGAAAAATTAAGGGAACAATGGGGCTCCAAACCCCATAAGTGCAAGGCCTTGGACGTCCATGCATCCAACCTCTCCATCCATTCTTTCTTTCTCCACTTCTCTCTCCTCTCTCTCTCCTCCTCCTTTTCTCTCTAGTGTAGAAAAAATAAATATTAATTTAGGTATTCTGGAGCTTTGTTCCAAAACTAGGCTAGAGGAGTATTGAGAGAATTCTTGTACTTACAATGATAACATCAATGAAGTTTTTTTCTTTGGAATGGAGGAGTAGATTTTCAGATCGCAGGACAATGATGAAGTTAAGTGATTTTGCTTTAAATTTATGTTTTTAATTTATTCTTTTAATGTCTGTATAATGTATGCTTAGATTAATAGAGCTGTCATCGCACCTCAAGCAAACCTCCATTTTATGTTCATAATAAATTATTTTATAATCATTTATTCTTATTTTTGATAAAATATGCTTAGGCTTATATGCTTTTGATATTGTATTCTTAATTTGATGAATGTTGCTTAAAATAATTTTTACTTTAATGAGGTGATGGAGATCTTGGGTTCTTTTTATTAAAAGTTGGTTTTAAAAAAAAGATAAATACTCCAGATTAGAAACACTGAGTTGTTTTTTATCTGAGTTATTTTAGAGACTAATAATTAAATTAAATTGGATAGATTAGTTATTAAATTCATTTAATAGATTCTTTGTTGCTTTGATCTACTTTTATTATCATTATCATCAGTTTATTTGCATAGTTGTTTTATTTTGATTTTCTCATTCATACTTTGATTTACTTTGATTCATATTTATTTTATTGTTATTTTTAAAAAAATAAAATTTAAAAGAGAAAAAGAGAAATTTCAAAAAGTTTTCATTGTGGGATCGACCTATACTTGCCATTGTCTTAAAAGGACAACTAGGCACTTGTAGTTTTAAGTAGATTGATTAAATTCATAACACTATGCTATTTTACACTTATTTACGTACGTTTGGTCATTTATACTTTGATCATCTCCCTTTTTTAGAAAATAATGAATTTCCCAGTCAAGCTGCTAAGTGTGTCTTTTAAGGGTATAGTGATGAACAAAAAGCATTCAGATGTTTTAACCCTACAGCACATCGATCCTGCATTTCTCGAAATTACTGAACATGTTCCTCTTTTGTCCTTGAAAACTAATTCCAAAGTTATTATGTTTCTTATCTTCCTTTGTTCCCTAGTTCATCATCTCCTTCTGTTTCAAACAAACCTTTGCAAATCTATAGCCGATACCAGCAACCTCTTCCTACTTTAATTCCCTCTGTTGGTCTCTTACCTTTGCCCAATCCACGACAGCCTCCACCACCCCCCCTTCACAACCACCCCCCCCCCCAACCCGCTCCCCCACCCCCGGTAACCGCACCCAACCCCCACCAGCACCATAACCTCCACCATCTTTGCATCATTCCACTTGCATACCTAAGCCACTAGATTGGTATGGATTTTATACACTTTCTACTTTTGTCGATTCCATGGTGGTTCCCGCTTCTTATACTCAGGCTAGAGATATCCGTTGCTGGCAAGATGTGATGAATGAGTAAATTCTTTCTTTGGACTCTACTCAAACTTGGAAACTAGTTCTCAGATACTTGGTGTTCCTGTCAATGGCAGTAAGTGAGTGTGCTCCATTAAAGTAAAATCTGATGGAAGCCTAGATAATACAAGGCCCACCTTGTAGCACAAGGTTCAAACAGGTGAACAGGATTGGCTATGAACAAATGTTTGCTCCCATAGCCAAGATGACAATAGTTCAGACATTACTTGCAATTACCATTATTCGTAATTAGCAACTTTGGCAAATGGATATCAAAAATGTATTTTTGCATGGTGATCTTCAAGAGACTATTTACATGAAACCGCCTTTAGGGAATGCTTGTCTCCCATCTCACGTGTGTCTACTTCGAAAATCTCTATATGGCCTCAACCAAACTCCTCGTACATGGTTTGACAAATTTAGTGGAGCAATTCTTAATGTTGGATTTTATGAGAGTCCAAATGATCATTCTCTATTTGTCCAACGCACTACACAAGGTAGTACCTTTCTCCTTCTTTATGCGGATGACATGATTATTAGTGGCAATGATATTGCCGGAATTACAGTTCTTAAATCCTATCTCATGCATTATTTCAAGATGTAGGACCTTGGTAACCTCACCTATTTTCTTGGGTTTTAGATTTCCCGCACTCATCATGGCATACGCATTCACCAAAAGAAATGTGCGGAGGATTTAATTTGTTTGGCACATTTGGCTGATTCCAAAATTAGTGGCACACCTTTGGAGCTGAACTCAAGACTTCATAGAGAAGAAAGCCATCCTCTTTCAGATCCTACCATCTACAAAAGGCTAGTTGGGAGTCTCATATATTTTATGATGACTCATCCTGACATCTCTCATGCAGTAGAAATTGTCAATCAGTTTGTAAGTAATCCTTACAAAACCCTGTAAGAGTTTCATACTTCCAGGATCATTGGGTATGGCAAATGATACACATATATAAATAATAAATCTAATATATGATAGAATTTTATATAATTCCATAGCTTCTCTTCTTGGTTGAGATGCTAACAAAAGGATGGCTTTGGTGAACGAGTTATAACTTTCTTGTGCCTTCTTGTTTCTTTCTCTTGTAAGTGATGGAATTAAGAAATTATTTGGTCGCCAGGAAAGTAACCCAAGAATTTCTTCTATAGAGAGACTTTCTGCCCATCAAGGAAAGATTTCAAATACCTCCCTAATTTGTTCCCTTGATTAGCATATTTAAGAATGGAAACTTAATCCATGATTTTTGACCAAGATGATTGCCTTATTTAGACATATAATTGGGCTAACCTATGTGGTCATATTGGGCCATAAAACAAATGGATCAACATTCTCCCACTTGATCCAATTGACCACATATATAAGTTTAGCATTCTCCCACTTGGTTAATTGACCACATCCAAACCTTTAAAATTTTGTTTTTTCAAAAGTACATCTATATTTATCAATGTAATGATTTTGAAAACTCAATAAATTTGAATCTAAATTTAAGACTCTAACCAGTGCACACTACTTTCATTATTAGTTGCTAGCAAGACCTTAATGCTAATCATCTGATCTATGATCAAGCCAGCTTGTTGATGTGAACTATAATGGTCCCACAACTTTTGGATGTCATTGTTCCTTCCATAATTACTTAATTCATCAGAATGTTCACTTAACCAAGTCTTTTACAGGGTATAAATAAGATACTTTCATTGCAATCCTATTTAGTAGGTTCTATTATGCCATTTACTTTAATATTCTCACTTTATCCATTTTACACACATGCAATATTCGATAAAGCCTGAATTACGAAACCATTACTTTAATGTATTCCACCAATTTGTCCATCAGATCCTAATAAGGTAGGTCTTTTACACCCATATTACAGAAATGCTTATTGTAGGCTTTCGGCGCCGATTCCTTCATTAAAGGATCTGCTAACATTAAGCTCGTTGGAGAGCCAATTATGAACACTAATTGATATTGTACCTTTTTCTTTTAAGGATTGTTTTTATGTAGGCTTCTTGTGATAACCCAAGAACTCCTTGTGATCAATCTCGATGGATCTTGATTCCAATTACGAATGTTGCTTCACCCATTCTTTTATATAAAAAATTTCCTTAAGATATCCCTTGGTTTCATTAATCATTCCAAGGTCATTACTAGGCAACAAAATATCATTGACATACAAGATTAATATCGTAAATTTGCTACCACTAACCTTGATATAAATGCAGTGATCAACCACATTTTTTATGAACCCAAAAAATGTGATTACAAGGTTGAATTTTAAATACCAATGTTGGGAGGCTTGTTTAAGACCATATATCGATTTGTTCAATTTGTAAAAAAGTTTAGATTGGCCTTTTTTCACAAAACCTTCAAGCTATTCTATGTACACTCCTTCGTTTAAATTTCCATTTAGGAAAGCAATTTTGACATCCATTTGATGTAACTCTAAGTTATAATGAGCTATAAGTGCCACGATAATCCTAAATGAATCTTTCTTAGATACAAGAGAGTAGGTTTCATTGTAATCGATTCTTTCTCTCTATGTAAAACCTTTGGCTAGAAGTCAAGTGTTAAATCGCTCAACTTTCCCTTTGGAATCTCTTTTGGTCTTAAAGACCCACTTGCAACTTACAACCTTGGATCCATTGGGTAATTGAATGATATCCCAAACTTTATTCATAGCCATCAATTCCATCTCATCTTTCAATGCATCTAACCATTTTTTAGAATCCTTACTTTTAATGGCTTTTTTAAACATCTTAGGATCATTTGTAACTCCAATATCATGTTCCTCTAAATACACATCATAATCAGTTGAAATAGTAGGTCTTCAAGTACGGGTTGACCTTCTTATAATTTCAAGATCGGGCTTTTTGATACTATGTTGTGTACTTAGAATGGGATCATTATTTTGTTGAGGGGGAGGATTGATGATGGGTTGTTCAACTTCATGTTCATCTGGTAAATTTAGAAATTGTTGTTCCTCTTGATGATCACTCATCACGATGTCAAATGGAATAACGATCCCACATTGCTTATAAGTTGACTTATCATAGTCTCTGATTTCTTTAAAGTTGTGTTTCTATTTTCAATACTCCCACCGTTCTCATGATCCTTGAAGAATTTTGCATTTTTTATTATATGATTTTAGTTGTATGGTCAACACAGTAAAACTTATATCCTTTGGATTTTTCTAGATATCCTATAAAATATCCTCTAGTGGTTTTATGATCTAATTTTTTTTCAAGTGGATTGAAAACTCACACTTCTGACGGACATCCCCAAACTCGAAGATGGTTTAGACTAGGTTTTCTATTGGTCCATAACTCAAAAGGGGTTTTAAGAACTGCCTTTGTTGGGACTCCATTTAATATATACATGGCCATCTAAAGTGCTTCATTCCACAATGATTGGGGTAAACTATGTTAGTAACCATACTTTTGACCAAATCCATTAGATTTCTATTTCTTCTCTCAAGCACACTATTCTATTGAGGTATTCTAAGCATTGTATATTGGGTAACAATATCTTATTCTTTAAGATATTTGACAAATGGACGAGGATTACTACTTACTTTAGTGAACCTTTCAAAATATTCACCACCCCTATCAGATCTAACTACTTTGATCCTTTTATCTAAGTGTTTGTTTACTTTTGCCTTAAATATTTTGAAGACGCTTAAGGCATTTAATTTTTCTTTAATTAGATAAACATATCCATATCTAGATTAGTCATTTATAAAGGTTTTGAAATATTGCTCTCCTATAAAATAATGTGTATGAATTTCCAAATATATCCATATGGATTAACTCTAAAAGATCAGAACTTTTCGTGGCACCTTTCTTCTTTGTGTTGGTTTGTTTGCCCTCAATACAATCAACAAAAATGCCATAATCAGTGAAGTTTAGATATAATAATAATCCATCTTTCACTGGTCTTGTCATTCTCTCTTTTGAGATATGACCAATTCTTGTATGCCACAACCTTGAAGAGTTCTCATTAATGAGTTTTCTTTTAATGCATATATTTAACCCATAACTAATGTGCAATGTGAGCAATTTTTGCTCACACACAAAACTTAATTCCAACCTATATAAACTATCATTTGCCCATTAGCCTTTAGCCTCCTTTAGTTTTGGTCCGCTCCAGCAATCATCTCATGAAGGGTCAATGGGGTTTGACTTTGATTATAAGTTACCTTAAATGGACAGAATAGAGGAGGAAGAGAGTTAAAAATAAATTGGATAAGATATTTGTCAGACGCACTCATATCAACTTTTATTTTGAAGTTAAGTGTGCCATAGAAAGAATATGCTCTCTTATTCCTATTGTCTCATCGTATTTCATATTAGAAAGGCTGCTAATAAAAAAAAGCTCCTATGGCCTTGTTAGTCTGTTCAAATTGTTTTTTCACCTCATCTAATAAGTGTTGACCCATAAAATTTTGCAAATAATGCAGCGAAGGCATTACAAGCTTTGGATTATGAAGTTCCAAAGTTTTCAAAGCACTTGGACCTTATCTCAGCTAAAATCAACTTCAGAGACTCTTTGCTAGCTCCTTGGTAATCACTGCGGGACCTGGCACTTCCACATGTTGAAGCAAGCTCCTATTCAATGACATACTTTTAAGTACATTTAAAGACTACTACTCAAGGATTTAGAGCATTTGGACATCATTTGGATCCAACTTGGTCCAGATGATCATATACTATGCTCTGTGGGTCCCTGTGCAGAGTGACATCCCATGAAGATCAAATTAGCTGAAACTCTCAGAGGAAGCTCAAATGATGCCCAAGACAGGCCCTACAGAATTTCAGGTTGAACGGACATCATCGAACCTAAAAGCCACAAGCATGTCAACTTGGGGTCAGTCCCCCCCAAGCCATGAGGTCATTGACCAAAGTCTTACTTCCTGATATCCAAATTTGATGAAATATGGGCACGAATCTTCAGTTATTCTCAGAAGATATTCTGAAAACTTTCAAGTTAAAGGAACTCCGTTTGGTCTGAATTTCATTGTATGTCAGCTTAGAGGATAGTGACACCAAGTTATAGAAGTCACTGGCTAAAATCTTACTCCCAGGAAGCCAAAGCTGATGAAATTGGGAACAAACACTCAAAGAATGCTCAAAGTTACTATTCCAATTTTTCCAGTCAATTGGATGTTCTTCCGGTAGAAAACAAGCTGACTACCTACAGTGTGGGGTGAATAGTGACTTAACACATACAATGATAGGTCACTGCTCGAAATCCTATTTCCTCAAATCCAAACTGCATGGAATGTGGGCAAATATCCAAGATATCCCTGATGTCAGTTCGTCCAAGTTTCGAACCAAACCGAAGTCATTTGGGCCTCAAACAGCTGAGACAAGGGCCCATTTTCATAAAAAGTCAACTGGAGAGTTGACTGACTTTCAAAAGTCAAAACAGGTTGGAACTTCTATGACATGCTCAAAATAGTGTCAAGAAGCAACCCTCCAGGTTTCGTGGTGATCAGACATTGTTCGGGCCCTAAATTGGAGAAAACGGGTCACATATACAAAAGTCTGAAAACGGGCCGTGTCCGTGACCGTGGTCAAATCAATGAAGGAGTTGACAAATGTTAGATGGTTAAAGAGAGCCAAAACTTCTATGGTACACTCAAAATAATGTCAAGAAGCATCCCTCCAACTTTCGTGATGATTGGACTTCATTTGGGCCCCAAACAAGCGAAAACAGGTTGCAAATGCAAAAAAACCGAAATTGGGCCTTGGGAGTGACCGCGGCCTGTTCATCAAGGGAGTTGACCAACTTCAGTTGGTCAAAATGAGTTGAAACTTCTATGGCACACTCAAAATAGTGTCAAGAACCATCCTTCCAAGTTTCATCAAGATTGGACTTTGTTCAGACCCCAAACAGGTGAAAATGGGTCACAAATGCAAAAGTCTAAAAATGGGCCTTGGGAGTGACTGTGGCCTGTTCATCAAGAGAGTTGACCAAGTTCAAATGGTCAAAATGAGCTGAAACTTCTATGAAATACTTAGAATACTATCAAGAACCATCGCTCCAAGTTTCATCAAGATTGGACTACGTTCGGTCCCCAAACAGGTGAAAATGGTTCAGAAATGCAAAAGTCCAAAAATGGACCTTGGGAGTTACCATGGCCTGTTCATCAAGAGAGTTGACCAACTTCAAATGGTCAAAACGAGCTGAAACTTCTATGACATACTTAAAATAGTGTCAAGAAGCATCTTTGCAAGTTTCATCTAGATTGGACTTCATCCGAACCCCAAACAGGTGAAAATGGTTCACAAATGCAAAAGTCCAAAAATGGGTTTTGGGAGTGATTGCGGCCTATTCATCAAGGGAGTTGACCAACTTAAGACGGTCAAAATGAGTTGAAACTTCTATGACACACTCAACATAGTGTCAAAAGGCATCCCTCCAAGTTTCATGAAGATTGGATTTCGTTTGGACCCCAAACAGGTGAGAACGGATCACAAATGTAAAAGTCCAAAAATGGGCCTTAGGAGTGACCGCGGCCTGTTCATCAAGGGAGTTGACCAACTTCTGATGGTCAAAATGAGCTGAAACTTTTATGACATGATCAAAAGTGTCAAGAAGCATCCCTCTAAGTTTCGTGACGATTGGACTTTGTTTGGGCCAAAAACAGGTGAAAACGGGTCATAAATGTAAAAACCCGAAATTGGGCCTTGTCTGTGACCGCGGCTGCAGTCACGGACCCTCAAAGGGCACTTCCTGCGGTTTTGGACCGTTCTTCTCCACTTCCTTTCAAAGTGTAACCTCCTACAACGTCCCTTAACTCCCTAAAACTGCCAGAAACTGCTAGGGAAGTTTATAAAAGGCTAAGATTTGAAAAGAAAAGGGGGGACACATAGGAGAGAAAAAGAGAGCATTGAAAGAACGCAAGAGCATTCAAGCAAGAAAAGCAGCATCCCACGACCATTCCCTTCTTTTTTTAGTCACCAAGGTGAGCAAGAAGGTTCAGAAGAGAAGGAGAAGAGAGGGTGACTAAAGAAAAGCCATGTCCATGCATTGACGACTATTCGGTGGATGACATTGTCATCTTTGTTTTTCTCATTCGGGGGGGATTCTTGGCCATCACAGAGGTTGTGAACAAGCCCCTTTGGGCTTCATTTTATTCCTTGGAAGCTATAGGTTCAAAATGACACAACTTTGGCTTCCTGCGATACCCTCTTCGGACTTGAACAAAAGACCGTCCGTAAACATGAATAATGAATTACAAAGTTTTCAATCGATTCCATAGTCGAATTCGATCTTCTCAATGGCTATTCAACACCCCAAGATGTCATAAAAGGGAGTTTCAACACTTAAAAAAAGTTTGAAAGAAGAACCAGCACGAACAGTACGAAAATGGAGGCACAACAGTGACTTCAAGGTCACTGTCTATCAGTAATCGTGACCCACGGTCACTGGCAAGTGCCAATGACCGTGACCCATGATCACTGGCCTAGGGCAGTGACCGTGGGTCACGGTCATCCCCATTTTTTCCCTCTTTTTTGCATTTTTTTGCACTTTGTGTACATTTTCTTATATTTTCCAAATTGAGATCACATCTAAGACTTAAGGGAGGGGTTGTAAACTTTGCAAACTCATGTAAACAACCTGTATCCCCGCGGTCAGGGCGTTAGAACCCATGTAAACAAAGGGAAATTAATGATGAACTATAATTAATTCCCATTCTTCTTAATTCTTGTAGTGCGTGAATGTTGGACATTGAATCCATTACACATTTCCACGCCATTTTTAAGTGCGATCAGAAGATTGGCACCGTCTGTGGGAATTTACTTGCCCTAATTTGTGATCAAATTTGGCTAAAAATGCATGAACAATGCTGAAAAGTGCTGAAAAATGTTGAAAAGTGCTGCTATTATGCTGAAAAGTGCTACTTTTATACTAAAAAGTGCTGCTGTTGTGCTGAAAAGTGCTGCTAAAAGCCTGTGACCGCAGGGAACTATGTAAAATGTGCTGTGACTGCGAAAATCAATGGAAAATGGGCAGTGCCTGTGGGTCAAGGTCACTGACCTGTTTTTTTTTACTAAAAATAGCTTGTTTGACCTTTGAAGACACCCATACAAGACCTTGATGTCTACGATGGGTTTGGACACATTATTGAAGGAATTTTGCACCTTGAAGTGCATCCTTTTATTATACAAATGAAGGCGTCAAGCACCTTGAAGTGCAAATTTTTGTCATTTAATTGGCGGACTTAATTGAAGAAACTTGCACCTTGATGTGCACGGACCAAATCACACCCTTTCATGCTTTACAAGAGTGATGATTCAGTCCATGGGGCTTTGACCCAAATAAATGTTTTATTAAATCAGTGATAAGACCAACGACATTGCAGTTATGCATTGTCTGGCGTCAAGCACTGATGGATCTTGTATGATAATTGTGGTAGTGGTGTAGGCTCAATCCTGTGGGCCCTATCCCTTTGATTAGATCCACCCCTCTCTTGCTTATAAGTCTAACACAGATGGCCCTGAAATGCTGCAAAAATTATGGTAGCCAGGTCTGGTTAGCTTAGCATGCTTTGAAGTCTGACTATATAGTTCCGAAATGCTGTAGAAATTCTAACAGCTAGGATAGTCAGCATAGTACAATGAGATGGGATTTATGCCTTTATCTAACCATTCTGGTTCAAAACCATGTTAGTGCAGATGGCATCTATAAACCATTCCGGCTAGCACAAGAGGCAGCCATGTTGGTTATACCACTAATATAGTCCATTGGGCTTCTTTTTGCAGAGACATCATGGGTTCCTTAATCATCACTTTTAATGAGGCTAAAGAGAGGCTCTTTAAAATCTCCATGACTCAAAACAAATCAACTGCAAGAGCACCAAAAAAGGCTCAAATTGACTCTACTGACCCTATGTCAAGAGTTTCAATCTTCTAAAGACTGTCTACTCCAACGGGCTCCATGATTTCAGTATATCTAAATGGGTCATCAGTGACCCTTAAATCCATCAAGAAGACTAAAACTCCCAAATCCTGGGTTTCCAAATATACCCAGAACCCATTTGGAGTTTTCAATAAGGTTCAAGAGGAACCAAATCACAAGCTGAAGTCAGAAGGCTGTAAGTTTCATATCACCAAGCCTCGTCTAGGGGCAAGGCAGGTCCGGTTCATGGATCATAAGTCGGTGACACTTGGCAAGTTATATTCAGTGACTACTCAATGCTCAAAGTCATTACCTACTCGGCCCAAACAACGGGTCGTTACTAAGCAAACATCAGAGGACCTCCGACAGTTCCCGACTCGAAAAAAGGCCCAGAAGGGTGCATCCGTCCCAAGATATAGCACGTGGTCACCTCAACCACACACTCCAAAATCTAATAAGGCAAAAAACAAACCCTTGTCCACACTTGAAGAGAATACCTTTTACCCTCTGACTCAAAAAGAGGGACGGAGGTTTGGCAGGAGGCGTCCACCCTCTATCATTGTGGCACCATTGCCGCCATTTTCACCCCAGGGCTTATCACATGGCTCTAAAGACAAAAGGCAAGCTGAGCAATTGGTTATCAATAATTCAACTGATCTTGCTTGTTTCAAGGATTCGCTCCAACACAAGAAAGAGCAAAAGAAAAAGAACAAGAGGGGTGCTATTGACATCCTTTCACTTTCCATTTCCGATTCCATGGATTCGGAACAACTTGCTAACACTTCTATGCCACTGGTTGTCAGGTTTAAAGATCAAGCCTTGGCAGTCCAAATGGCTTTGCAAATCAAGAAGAAAACTTTAACCCACTGCAATAACCAAACACAAAAGCTATCGCAGCGTAAGATCACTCGGAAATGGGTGGTTAAAGAAGATGATCCGGACTTGACCTCGTCTTACATGGTCGGGTCATGTTCAATTCGAAGAATTACTCGGAGTATGACTCGGACTCAATCACAGGGGTCTGATTTAGACTCCCATTCAAGTAGTACTTCTGAAGGGCATGTCAAAACTGATTTTGATTATGATCCTATCATTATCTTGAATGCAAAAGATAGTCAATGCACTCCTCAAGCATTTACATCATCTTATCCTCATTAATACACTGTGTTTATGGCTGAGGGGAGTGGAACTAGTAAGGATGAAAATGACGATGCCAGTGGAAGTAAAGATGCTGACGAAAAAGATACTGGTAAAAATGAAGATGACAATGTCAGTGGTGTTGTCAAACAACAAGGAACTATGATTGACCACTTAACTGCCCAATTGAAAATCTTAACAAATAAGCTAGGTGGTCTGGTTGAAGCTCAAATAAATCCTCTTTTTGCCAACAGAAGAGAACAAGCAATGATCATGAAGAATGCCACTAAAATTGACCTTCTCACAGCTCAATTTAAGTCCTTAACAAACAAGGTGATAACTGCAGGTTTTACTGGTGATGATCATTCATCAATCCTTGGTCATCATGTAGATCCTGAAAAGCATGTAACCTTTAAAGAAGTTGAAGAGATACTGACAAATTCAAAAGTAGAGACCAGGATGAAAAAGGAAGGTATTACACTTAAGTATCCTGCGGAATTTGATTTAGTTCCATTTCCACCAGATTATAAACTTCCAACTTTCCAACCATACCTTTGGAAGGGGTCAGCATATCAGCATATTGTGCATTTTAAATCACTGCATTTTAAATCACTCCTAGGAAGCCTGCTAGAGTTAGATGCACTAAAAATAAGACTACTTGTCGGCACATTGAAAGGAGTTGCTTTCGATTGGTACAAGCAGTTACAAGAACTTTCCTTTATGACATGGCCGATCACAGAAGAGAAGTTCTTAATCCATTTTCAAGAGGAGGATCAGATAGTCGCCTTTGCTATTCTCAGCAGCACGATGCAGGGAGATAACGAAACTGCACAGGCCTTTATCAATAGATGGAGAGCAGTATCCTATAAATGCTTGGAACAACCATCTCAAAGGGCAACAATTGAAATGTGCAAAACCAATTTGCGACCAGAAATCAAGGCTATCATACTTAGTCATAAAACTAAGTCTTTAGCCCGATTGGTTGAAGTTGCCACTGATGCAGAACTGACTCTCAAAGAGATCAGTCAAAGTCAAAGCTATATTGAAGATGCCTTCTCTAAGAATTCTTAAGTAACTCAAGGGACTGTAGGGCAAACTTGCCTACATTTGTCGGTTCATCTCAAACCTATCTGAAAAGCGTAGAGCATTATCCAGACTCGTGAAGAAAGGAATTGAATTTGTGTGGGATAAAGGTTGCGAAGATGCCTTTCAAGGTATTAAATAGTGTCTGACAAGCCCATTAATCCTTTCAGCTCCAATTCCATACAAACTTTTCATCCTCTACATTCAAGCTCTTGATCGCTCTCTGGGGGCATTGCCAGCTCAAAAGAACAAAGAGGAAAATGTGTCACTATATGGGGGCATTGCCAGTTCAAAAGAACAAATAGGAAATTATGTCACTATATTCTTTCCAATGTAATGTACTTGGTATTCAACACCATCCTATTAAAGACACTTGTGACAAAGGCTGGTGCACTGAGCGATCATTTATCCAAATGATCTATTATTTTCTCTCAATATGACGTTAGATATACTGCTGTAAAGGTAGTGAAAAGACAAGCTCTTGCTGACTTCCTAGTAGAACATCCACTTTCGGAGAATTCTCAATTTAGAGACAATCTCCTTAATGAACCAGTCTTCTTCATGGAAACCCACTATTGATCTAAACTTACATTGGATTACACACTTTGATGGAGCTTCCAGGACAAATGAATTTGGAGATCTAGTTTCCAGGGTTGGGATCTTTTTCTGCAACCCAGAAAGATTCCACGTCCCTCACTCCTTCTCATCAATCAAGTCATGTTAAAATAATGTGGTGGAGTATACGACATTGATAATGGGTCTCGAGCTAAACTTGGAATCCGGTATCACTTTATGGAGATTCATAACTTGTATTCAAATAAATGAATCTCGAATATAGAGTGAAGAAACCGGACATGCTTCCTTTTTTTAACAAAGCTTATGAAATCAAGGAGAAATTTGGTGCTAATCGAATTTCACCACATTCCAAGACATCAAAATGACAAAACAGATACAGTCCTCTACTTCTTGAAGACTCACATCATTTGTTGTTTTGGGGTACCTAAACGTCTACATCATGACAATGGTCCTTAGTTCAACAAAGATAAATTCTACAGATTATGTGACAAATGCAGAATCTAATGCTGTCCCTCCACGGTATATAACACTGCAGCTAATGGACTTATTGAAGCTTTCAACAAGACTATTTGCAAAATTTTGAAGAAAATGGTCTCTGACAACAAAAGAGTTAGAATACCAAACTTTCTAAAGCATTGTGGGCATACAGAACTACTGTTCGTGGTCTGACCAAATCAACACCATATTCCTTAGTTTCTGGCTATGAAGCTGTGATACCCTTATAAATTCAACTTCTTTCTCTTCGAGTAGCTATGATGAACAAATACACTGGAGAAAAGAATACCAATGTCAAACTCCAAGAGTTATCTAGAGCCTTGATGAGAAAAGGCTTGCCGCTTGACAAAGCATCGAATTGTATCAAGCTCGTACGGCTGGATCTTTCGACAAGAAGGTCAAAATACAAAGCTTACAAGAAAGGAGACTTAGTCCTTATAGTCAAAAGGCAGATGTTCTCCACACACATGTCAAAACGCAAATTTGAAGTCAAATGGGAAGGACCTTTTATTGTCAACAAGGTTTACTCCAATGGTGCACATGCACTCCTCACACTCGAAGGAGACAAATGCATGATGTTTATCAATGGAAAACTTCTCAAGAAATACTATACTTGAATGTCATTGGTACACCCCAAACCATGTACAATGTACCCAAACCATGTATAGCGTACATTCTCACTCCTAACCAAAATCAAAATCCTCTGGTTTCGAGCCTCACAACCTATGACTCCTAACCAAAATCAAAATCCTCTGGTTTCAAGCCTCACAACCTATTACTCGTAACCAAAATCTTTTAGATTTGTATAAAATGACTACGAGGATCAAGTCCTTCGACCCTTCTAGTCAAACCTTTGTTACTTGGATAATGTCCTTACAAGACTCCTTGTAATATCCTGCTATATAGATTAAGTCTTCTTGCAGACCCTATATAGCAAAACTCAGCTATGTGGAATAATTCTTTTTGCAGACCCCATATAGCTAGTCCTTAGTTGTATAGAACAAGTCTTTTTGCAGACTCTATATGACTACCTTCGGTTATATAGAACAAGTCTTTTTGCAGACCCTATATAACCAAGATCTAAACAAAAACCAAAACCAAATCTTTGTCCGAAGGAATAAGTCAAGGATCCCGGGGAAAGCCTCACACACGAGCACCGGATAACATCGACTTTGTTTGACTCCTTTCGACACCAAAAGGGTCAAGTCATGGACCCTGGAGAAAGCCTCACACATGGGCACCAGATAACGTCCACCTATATGACTCCCTTATCTTTGATTTGTGGATCCAAAAGATCGCAAATCACACCCTCATACAAGTATGAGAAAACCAAACCAAACAAACCATCCATACAAATCACATCAAACATCCACACAAAATCAAACCAAACACCTATACCAATGACAAAATGGAAGAAAAGAAAAGTATTTCGATTGATATTCATTTGAAGTTTAAGTAAAAAGAATGAAGTTAATGTATACATGGCCACCTAGGCTAATCAAGATAAACGAGTCAAACAAGAAGCTGCGGCGATGAAATCTAGTCCAAGAACTTCTCAAGTCACCTCCCTCAGGACGTGCCCTTTATACCTTGGATAAGCTAGGACAATAGCATCACTGTCAAGTTCATTCGTTCTAATACTCATTTCACTTTCAAGAGATTGAACAAAGTTATTCAAGGTTGTCTGCTTCAACTTTACTTTGGCAAGGATACACTCTTTGTAGGCTTGGTTCTTTAAACTAGACTTTTCTAAGCTATCTATGGTGCCTCGAAGCTTCATAACATTAACTTTCAAGGATGAAAGTTGTTACTATAATATGACGATCTATGGTTGCAATAGTCTTCATGGTCAAAGTTCTAGTTCTATCTCAAGACACAACATAGTGAACCCACTTTGGACATTTTGCCCCAAACAAAAATGTGTATTTTCTTAAAAGCCAACCTAATCCAAATTTTAAGTTCATCTTGGGACAAACCCAATCTTGAGCCAAAATTGTCATTTCAAATTGCTTTGGATCAAAATCTACAAAAGCCTGGGACAAACCCAATCTTGAGCCAAATTTGTCATTTCAAATTGCTTTGGATCAAGATCTACAAAAGCCAAGAGCCAATCTGTTCCAAAATTGCATCTCATTTTGAATCATGTCAAGCTAAGTCAAAATATAAACTTTGCTTTTTGAAAATGAATAAAAAATCCATGAAAATCCAAACCCAAATCCATTTTAAACTAAAACCTTTGATTTTCTTAAAACCTCAAGGATTCTTTTTTTGGGTGTTCCCCACATCCCTATAGAGATGCCATTCTGGATATTTGTGACAAATAAGTCAAAAGAAAATCAAATCTATTTCCAAAATCCAAATAGAATTTTATAAACTTCTGAATTTTTTTTAAAATACCTAAGGGATTCTTTTGTGGGTGTTCCCCACAGTCTCCACGGAGATGGTATTTTTGATATCTGTGAAAATAGGGTAAAGAAATTCAGAATTCTTATGTTTTTTCAAAATTCCATCATCAAACCTTTCATGGTTTTTATCAAAAATTTCAAATTCCAAGTTTAGGTCTACAACCTACCTTGACAAACTGTCTTTTCATCAGGTCATCCATCATTCCCACAGATTGGCTACTTCGAGGCACAATGATTATTACACTATAATCATTGTACCTTAAGGGGGCACTTTTTGACCCATAAAATTTTGCAAATAATGCAGTGAAGGCATTACAAGCTTTGGATTGTAAAGTTCCAAAGTTTTCAAAGCACTTGGACCTCATCTCAGCTGAGATTAGCTTCAGAGACTCTTTGCTAGCTCCTTGCGAATCACTGCGGGACCTAGCACTTCCATATATTGAAACAAGCTCCTATTCAACGAAATACTTTTAAGTATATTTAAAGACTACTCTTCAAGGATTCAGAGCATTTGGACATCATTTGGATCCAAACTTGGTCCAGATGATCATATACTATGCTCTGTGGGTCCCTATGTAGAGTGACATCCTATGAAGATCAAATTAGCTGAAACTCTTAGAGGAAGCTCAAATGATGCCCAAGACAGGCCCTACAAAATTTTGGATTGAACAGACATCAATGAACCCAAAAGCCAAAAGCATGTCAACTTGGGGTCAGTCACCCCCATGCGATGGGGTTATTGACCAGTCTTGCCTCCTGATCTCCACATTTGATGAAATATGGGCGCAAATCTTCAGTTTTTCTCAGAAGATATTCTAAAAAAATTTCAAGTTATAAAGACTCTGTTTGGTCTTAATTTCACTGCATGTCAGCTTAGAGGACAGTGACACCGAGTTATGGAGGTCACTAGCTAAAATCTTACTTCTAGGAGGCCAAAGGTGATGAAATTAGGAACAAACACTCAAAAAATGCTCAAAGTTACTCTTCCAATTTTTCCAGTCAATTGGATGTTCTTCCGGTAGAAAACAAGCTGACCACCTACAGCGTGGGGTGAATAGTGACTTAACACATGCAATGAATAGGCCACTGCTTGAAATCCTACTTCTTCAAATCCAAACTCCATGAAATTTAGGTGAATACTCCAAGATATCTCTGATGTCAGTTCGTCCAAGTTTTACCGAAGTTATTTGGGCCTCAAACAGCTGAGACAAGGTCCCACTTTCATAAAACGCCAATTGGAGAGTTAACCGACTTTTAAAAGTCAAAACAGGGTGAAACTTCTATGACATGGTCAAAATAGTTTCAAGAAGCATCCTTCCAAGTTTTTCAAGATTGGACTTCGTTCAGACCCCAAACAGGTGAAAATAGGTCACAAATGCAAAAGTCCAAAAATGGGCCTTGGGAGTGACCGCGGCCTGTTCATCAAGGGAGTTAACCAACTTTAGATGGTCAAAATGAGTTAAAACTTCCATGACACACTCAAAATAGTGTCAAGAGGATTCCCTTCAAGTCTCATCAAGACTGGACTTTGTTCGGATCCCAAACAGGTGAAAATAGTTCACAAATGCAAAAGTCCAAAAATGGGCCTTGGGAGTGACCACGGCCTGTTCATCAAGGGAGTTGACCAACTTTAGATGGTCAAAATGAGCTAAAACTTCTATGACACACTTAAAATAGTGTCAAGAGCTATCCCTCCAAGTTTCGTCAATATTGGACTTCGTTCGGACCCCAAACAGGTGAAAATGGGTCACAAATGCAAAAGTCCAAAAATCGGCCTCGGGAGTGACCATGGCCTGTTCATCAAGGGAGTTGACCAATATCAGATGGTCAAAATAAGCTAAAACTTCTATGAAACACTTAAAATAGTGTCAAGAGGCATCCCTCCAAGTTTCGTCAAGATTGGACTTCGTTCGGACCCCAAATAGGTGAAAATGGGTCATAAATACAAAAGTCCAAAAATGGGCCTTGGAAGTGACCGTGGCCTGTTCATCAAGGGAATTGACCAACTTTAGATGGTCAAAATGAGCTAAAACTTCTAAGACACACTTAAAATAGTGTCAAGAGGCATCCCTTCAAGTTTCGTCAAGATTGAACTTCGTTCAGACCCCAAGCAGGTGAAAGTGGGTCATAAATGCAAAAGTCCAAAAATGGGCCTTGCGAGTGACCCCGGCCTGTTCATCAAGGGAGTTGACCAACTTTAGATGGTCAAAACTAGCTGAAACTTCTATGACACACTGAAAATAGTGTCAAGAGATATCTCACCAATTTTCATGAAGATTGGACTTCGTTCGGCCCCCAAACAGGTGAGAATGGATCATAAATGTAAAAGTCCAAAAATGGGCCTTGGGAGTGACCGTGGCCTGTTCGTCAAGGAAGTTGACCAGCTTCCGATGGTCAAAATGAGTTAAAAATTTTATAACATGGTCAAAATAGTGTCAAGAAGCATCCCTCTAAGTTTCGTGGCAATTGGACTTCATTTGGGCCCAAAACAATGAAAACGGGTCAAAAATTCAAAACCCCGAAATTGGGCCGTGTCTGTGACCGCGGTTATGGTCACGGACCCCCAAAGGACACTTCCTATGGTTTTGGATAGTTTTTCTCCACTTCCTTTCGAAGTGTAACTTCCCACAACTCTCCTCAATTCCCTAGAACCACTAAAAACTACTTGAAGGCTCTATAAAAGGGATAGTGTTTGAAGAGAAGTGGGATACAGTGAACAGACACAGAGAGAAAGAAAGAAAACTTCAAGAAGAAAAACATTCAAAAGGCATCCAAAGGAAGAGATACAACAGCATTTCACGTCCCTTCCCTCCCCTTTTCTCAGTTACCAAGGTGAGCAAGAAGATTCAGAGAAGGAGAAGAAAGGAGGAGTAACTAAAGAACAAATTATATTCATGCAATAACGACTATTCGAAGGATGACGTTGTCATCTTTGTTTTTCTCATTTGGGGGGGATTTCTTGGCCATTATAGAGGTTGTGAACAAGCCCCTTTGGGCCTCATTTTGTTCCTTGAAAACCATAGGTTTAGAATGATACAACTTCGGCTTCCTGCGATACCCTCTTCGGACTTAAACAAAAGACAGTCCATAAACATGAATGATGAATTACAAAGTTTTCAATCGATTCCATAGTCGAATTCGATCTTCTCAATTGTCATTCAACACCCCAAGATGTCATAAAAGGGAGTTTCGACACTTGAAAAATGTTTGGAAGAAGAACCAGTACGAACAGCACAAAAAACAGAGGCAAACAGTGACCACATAGTCACTGTTTGTTAGTAACCGTGAGCCACGGTCACTAGCCTAGGGCAGTGACCGTGGGTCATGGTCACCCCCCTTTTTCCTTCTTTTTTGTGCATTTTCCTACTCTATGTACATTTTTCTTGTAGTTTCTAAATTGAGATCACACCTAAGGCTTAAAGGAGGGGTTGTAAACTTGTGTAAATAACCTGCATCCCCGCGACCAGGGCATTAGAACTCATGTAAACAAATGAGAACTTAATGATGAACTGTAATTAATTTCCATTTTTCTTAAAGCTTGAAGTGCATGAATGTTGGACATTGAATCCATTACACATTTCCACGTCACTTTAAAGCGCAATCAGAAGATTGGTGCCATCTGTGGGAATTTACTTGCCCTAATTTGTGAACAAATTTGGCTAAAAATGCATGAACAATGCTGAAAAATGCTGAAAAGTGCTGCTGTTATGCTGAAAAGTACTATTGTTGTGCTGAAAAGTGCTGCTGAAAGCTTGTGACCTCGGGGAACTATGTAAAATGTGCTGTGACCGCGAGAATCAATGGAAAATGGGCAGTGACCGTGGGTCACGGTCACTGACCTGTTTTATTGCTAAAAATGGCTTGTTTGACCTTTAAAGACACCCATACAAGACCTTGATGTCTACGATGGGTTTGGACACATTATTGAAGGAATTTTGCACCTTGAAGTGCATCCTTTTATTATACAAATGAAGGCATTAAGCACCTTGAAGTGCAAATTTTTGCCATTTAATTGGAGGACTTAATTGAAGAAACTTGCACCTTGATGTGCACGGACCAAATCACACCTTTTTATGCTTTACAAGAGTGATGATTCAGTCCATGGGGCTTTGACCCAAATAAATGTTTTATTAAATCAGTGATAAGACCAACGACATTGCAGTTATGCATTGTCTGGAGTCAAGCACTGATGGATCTTGTATGATAATTGTGGTAGTGGTGTAGGCTCAATCCTGTGGGCCCTATCCCTTTGATTAGATCCACCCCTCTCTTGCTTATAAGTCTAACACAGATGGCCCTGAAATGCTGCCAAAATTATGGTAGCCAGGTCTGGTCAGCTTAGCATGCTTTGAAGTTTGACTATATAGTTTCGAAATGCTGCAGAAATTCTGACAGCTAGGACAGTTAGCATAATACAATGAGATGGGATTTATGCCTTTATCTAACCATGCCAGTTCAAAACCATGTTAGTTCAGATGGCATCTATAAACCATTCCGGCTAGCACAAGAGGCAGCCATGTTGATTATACCACTAATATAGTCCATTGGGCTTCTTTTTGCAGAGACATCATGTGTTCCCTAATCATCACTTTTAATGAGGCCAAGGAGAGGCTCTTTAAAATCTCCATGACCCAAAACAAATCAACTGCAAGAGCACCAAAAAAGGCTCGAATTGACTCTACTATCCCTACATCAAGAGTTTCGGTCTTCTAAAAACTCTACTCCAACGAGCCCCATGATTTCAGTTTATCCAAAGGGTCATTAGTGACCCCTAAATCCATCAAGAAGACTAAAACTCCCAAATCCTGGGTTTCCAAATATACCCAGAACCCATTTGGAGTTTTTAACAAGGTTCAGGAGGAACCAAATCACAAGCTGAAATCAAAAGGCAGCAAGTTTCATATCACCAAGCCTCATGTGGGGGCAAGGCAGGTCTGGTTCATGTATCATAAGTCGGTGACACTTGGCAAGTTACATTCAATGACTGCTCCATGCTCAAATTCATTACCTACTCGGCCCAAACAACGGGTCATTAGCAAGCAAACATCAGAGGACCTCCGATAGTTCCCGACTCGAAAGAAATCCCAGAAGGGTGCATCCATCCCAAGATATAGCACGTGGTCACCTCAACCGCACACTCCAAAATCTAATAAGGCTAAAAACAAACCCTTGGCCACACTTAAAGAGAATACCTTTTACCCTTTGACTCAAAAAGAGGGATGGAGGTTTGGCAGGAGGCATCCACCCGCCATCATTGTGGCACCATTGCCGCCATTTTCACCCCAGGGCTTATCACATGGCGCTAAAGACAAAAGGTAAGCTGAGCGATTGGTTATCAATAATTCGACTAATCTTGCTTGTTTCAAGGATTCGCTCCAACACAAGAAGGAGCAAAAGAAAAAGAACAAGAAGGGTGCTATTGACATCCTTTCACTTTCCATTTCCGATTCCATGGATTCAGAATGAGTTGCTAGCACTTCTATGCCAGTGGTTGCCAGGTTTAAAGATCAAGCCTTGGCAGTCCAGATGGCTTTGCAAATCAAGAAGAAAGCTTTAACCCACTGCAATAACCAAACACAAAAGCTATCGTAGCACAAAATCACTCGGAAATGGGTGGTTAAAGAAGATGATCGGGACTTGACCTCGTCTTACATGGTCAGGTCATGTTCAATTCGAAGAATTACTCGAAGTATGACTCAGACTCAATCACAGGGGTCTGATTCAGACTCTCATTCAAGTAGTACTTATGAAGGATATGTCAAAACTGATTCTGATGATGATCCTATCACTATCTTGAATGCAAAAGATAGTCAATGCACTCCTCAGGCATTAACATCATCTTATCCTCATTAATACATTGTGTTTATGGCTGAGGGGAGTGGAACTAGTAAGGATGAAAATGATGATGCCGGTGGAAGTAAAGATGCTGACGAAAAAGATACTGGTAAAAATGAAGATGACAATGTCAGTGATGTTGTCAAACAATAAGGAGCTATGATTGACCACTTAACTGGCCAATTGAAAATCTTATTAGATAAGCTAGGTGGTCCGGTTGAAGCTCAAACAAAGTCATTTGGGCCTCAAACAGCTGAGACAATGGCCCACTTTCATAGAAAGTCAACTGGAGAATTGACCGACTTTCGAAAGTCAAAACAGGTTAAAACTTCAATGACATGCTGAAAATAGTGTCAAGAAGCAACCCTCCAAGTTTCATGGCGATCAGACATTGTTCGGGCCCTAAACTGGCAAAAACGGGTCACATACACAAAAGTCTGAAAATGAGCCTTGTCCGTGACCGCGGCCCAATCAATGAAGGAGTTGACCAACTTTAGATAGTCAAAGTGAGGCAAAATTTCTATGACGTACTCAAAATAGTGTCAAGAAGCATCCCTCCAAGTTTCATCTAGATTGGACTTCGTTCGGACCCCAAACAGGTGAAAATGTGTCACAAATGCAAAAGTCCAAAAATGGGCCTGGGGAGTGACCATGACCTGTTCATCAAGGGAGTTGACCAATTTCAGAAGGTCAAAATGAGTTGAAACTTCTATGGCACACTCAAAATAGTGTCAAGAACCATTCTTCCAAGTTTCATCAAGATTGGACTTCGTTCGGACCCCAAAACAGGTGAAAATGGGTCACAAATGCAAAAGTCCAAAAATGGGCCTTGGGAGTGACCGCGGCCTGTTCATCAAGGGAGTTGACCAACTTCAGATGGTCAAAATGAGCCAAAACTTCTATGACACACTAAAAATAGTGTTAATAGTATCTTTTCATTTTTCATGATGATTGGACTTCGTTCAGGCCCAAAACAGGTGAGAACGGATCACAAATGCAAAAGTCCAAAAATGGGCCTTGGGAGTGACCGCGGCCTATTCATCAAGGGAGTTAACCAACTTCAGATGGTCAAAACAAGCTGAAACTTCTATGACACACTCAAAATAGTGTCAAGAGGTATCTCTCCAATTTTCATGAGGATTGGACTACGTTCGGACCCCAAACAGGTGAAAATAGTTCACAAATGCAAAAGTCCAAAAATGGGCCTTGGGAGTGACCACGGCCTGTTCATCAAGGGAGTTGACCAATTTCAGACGGTCAAAACAAGCTAAAACTTCTATGACATACTTAAAATAGTGTCAAGAAATATCCTTCCAAGTTTTATCAAGATTGGACTTCGTTCGGACCCCAAACAGGTGAAAATGGGTCACAAATGCAAAAGTCCGAAAATGGGCCACAGGAGTGATCGCGGCCTGTTCATCAAGGGAGTTAACCAACTTTAGACAGTCAAAATGAGCTGAAACTTTTATGACACACTCAAAGTAGTGTCAAGAGGCATCCCTCCATGTTTCGTGAAGATTGGACTTCGTTCGGAACCCAAACAGGTGAGAACCGATCACAAATGTAAAAGTCCAAAAATGGGCCTTGGGAGTGACCGTGGCCTGTTCATCAAGGGAGTTGACCAACTTCTATTGGTCAAAATGAGTTGAGACCTTTATTACATGGTCAAAATAGTGTCAAGAAGCATCCCTCCATGTTTCGTGGTAATTGGACTTCGTTTGGGCCCCAAACAGGTGAAAACGGGTCGCAAATGCAAAAACCCAAAATTGGGCCTTATCCGTGACTGCGGCTGTGGTCACTGACCCTCAAAGGGTACTTCCTGCGGTTTTGGACTGTTCTTCTCCACTTCTTTTCAAAGTGTAACCTCCCACAACCTCCCTTAACTCCCTAGAACTACCAGAAACTGCTGGGGAAGTCTATAAAAGGCTAAGATTTAAAAAGAAAAGGAGCGACACACAGGAGAGAAAAAGAGAGCATTGAAAGAATGCAAGAGCATTCAAGCAAGAAAAGCAGCATCCCACGACCATTCCCTTCTTTTTTCGGTCACCAAGTTGAGCAAGAAGGTTCAGAAGAGAAGGAGAAACGAGGGTGACTAAAGAAAAGCCATGTCCATGCATTGACGACTATTCGATGGATGACGATGTCATCTTTGTTTTTCTCATTCCGGGGGGGGGGGGATTCTTGGCCATAACAGAGGCTGTGAACAAGCCCCTTTGGGCTTCATTTTGTTCCTTGAAAGCTATATGTTCAGAATGACACAACTTTGGCTTACTATGATACCCTCTTCGGACTTGAACAAAAGACAGTCTGTAAACATGAATAATGAATTACAAAGTTTTCAATCGATTCCATAGTCGAATTTGATCTTCTCAATGGTTATTCAACACCCCAAGATGTCATAAAAGGGAGTTTCAACACTTAAAAATTTTGAAAGAAGAACCAGCACGAACAGTACAAAAACGGAGGCACAACAGTGATTTCAAGGTCATTGTCTGTCAGTGGCCATGACCCACGGTCACTGGCAAGTGCCAGTGACCGTGACCCACGATCACTGGCCCGGGGCAGTGACCGTTGGTCACGGTAGCCCCCATTTTTTTCCTCTTTTTTGCATTTTTTTATACTTTGTGTACATTTTCTTGTATTTTCCAAATTGAGATCACATCTAAGACTTAAGGAAGGGGTTGCAAACTTTGCAAACTCATGTAATTAACATGCATCCCTGTGGTCAGGGCGTTAGAACCCATGTAAACAAAGGGAAATTAATGATGAACTGTAATTAATTCTCATTCTTCTTAACGCTTGAAGTGCGTAAATGTTGGACATTGAATCCATTACACATTTCCACGTCATTTTTAAGTGCGATCAATAAGTCCTTTGCATTTTCTCTTTTTTCGATGGACCCCCTTTATACCTCTAGCAATAGAGGTTAGAATTATTAGTATGGCCATCCAATTAGCCTTAACCCATTTTCATATTTTGACCCTTTTTTTTAAGTTATGGAGGATTAAACTCTTCAAAGGCAATCTCTAAATCCAACCAAGGAACATCAATTAAAACTATGTCCAACCATTCGATGAAATTTGATCCGTCCAATGTGGGTATGGTTCCTGATGTTGAAAGTGATGCTAAAGATTTTGTTACTAAAAAAAATAAACAATTATGTATTAAAATTCTATTTCAAGTCTTAATTATGCAGCTAGAATAGAAGCATTAATAAGTACATCATTGTTAACTACCTTTGGGTATGGAAACAACTTGCATAAGTATTGCCTTTAATAAAACCATGTAAATTAATGCAGTGTAATAAAGAAAAAATTTTCCTTTGGGTATAAATTATTTTTAATTACATCACATACGTCAACAATGTCTTATCCTGATTTCTATTCCATAAAGGATCGAATATTTGGGCCCATCCTCATGATGAAATTGTAATTTAGTGTTATTATAATTACATAAATTGATTGTGATATATCCTTATTTCAATCTAAAATTTGAAAAAAAATTTCATAACCGGATTGCTTTGGCACCTATCAAGTTAATTCAAATCGTTAATCAATAATTGAAAATTATATATAATAACAACACTACTAATATATCACATCTTTAGTTGGATTCACTTGTTTCCTTTTATGATCCAAAGTTGCATTGATATTGATAATAGTTTATATCAATTCAACTATTCATTAAAATTTGGCATAATAATGCATGAAAGATCAAGTTATATGCTATTATATACTTTGATTGCATAAAATACATCATCTTTTATGCGGAAAAGAAGTTTTAATTAATTTAATCTACTATACAAAGAAATGTGCCAAAAAATCAAAAACATCTTATGATTGATCCGAACCGTTCATCTCGAACATCTACTTAATACGAATTTATAAGAGAAAACGGATTGAAATTCTGAGTTCGTATGAGTCTATTATTATCAAAATATATTCTAGACCATTCAATTTTTTATAATAAAGATTTTAATTGTAGCATTTAAAGGATACGACATTACTTATTAACAACTTTAACGGTTCTGATCTGATCAATTTAACCTAATTTAAGATTAATTAGACTTTGACTTAATCAAATTAATAGTCCTTCATTTGATTTGATCATGGGCCCATTTATATTACCAGAATTCAATAAAGACTCATTATCTATTACAATCTTGAATGGACCATGGTTATGTCCAGAATATCCAGATTAGAATGTCACACTGAACCTTCAGTAGGTACTAGTATGTATGGAAACCAAATTGAGGATTGATTAGTGGGTTTTAATATGACTAGCAATAAAGGCCCATGCTCAGCCCGGGCCTCTATAAAAAAATTAAATAGTTTATTAAAAAATTTATAAAAATATAAAATGTTAGATATTTTTAACATTTAACATATTAAAAGAATAAAATAAAAATTAGAAAACATCTGAAAATGCAGGAAGCCCACTAATGATTCCCATGGTTTAAATAAAAGAAAAAAATCAGTTATTAAATTTTATAAACATTAGAAATTTAATTATTTAAATAAACTTTGTAATAAACCATTTAAATTTTAAGCATTATAATTTGATGGTGGGCCTAACTCCTATAAGAAATGGAGCCATCTATTTTGATTAGTGCAAAATATTTATAAATAGGCCCTACAAGAAAAATTAGAATGTTATCTTTTTGACCTAACAATTATGAATAGTCCTAACAATTTGATACAGATATATTGACTTGCAAATGTGGTGAAAGTTCCAACCCAAATCAAAATCAACAACTAGTAAGTAAATCACGTAGAAGCCAAGTTAAGGACCTGCCTTGCGTCTTTTCATTCCTGCATGATTTCAACATAAGCTCATTTCAATCCAAGCCCAGCCACATGAGTTTTGTGGTTTTTGGTTTCCTATTTGCAGACCGGTTTTTCATCACTGGAGAAGAAAAGCATAGAAAAACAGACAAGGTGTATATAACACCCGTTACAATCCATTCCTCTCTGTTCTTCCACAATCATCTTTGCCATTGAAAATCGCCCAAAACCCCTTTTAGGAGTCCAATGTAGGATTTCGAAATTCATGCAAAACCCTATTCTAAGAAGACCCAGAAGAGATCTATACTCATCTTCATCAGCTACCCTCACGATCTATCCTCTGAGGCTTGTGCCTCATGGATATGATGTTGATCTCCTTGGGTTTTTCCAAGCAATTTCTGATCTGAGTTCTTAGTATTATCTTCTTGCCCAACCCCTCTGAAGAAGGAGTCTCCACGGCTTTCTCGTACCCCTCCCTCAAATTCACCAAATCCTCCGCACTTAAGACAGACACCAGAGCATTCAGATCTTCCTTTGAAAGCTAGTACAGGATCACGACTAACTCACCATAGATCTCCACTACCTTTTCCATTAATTCAGGGAATCGGATCTCCCTACGGATGCTGAGGATCCTTTTCTGCCTGCCCACGTACCTCAATGCACCATCTCCCAACAGCGGGAGTATCCAGTCGCCGAAGCTGCAGAGGAATTTTACCTTCCTCAGCGACGGATCCTCAGAGGCCCCGCCGCTAGCCGTCTTTGACGAATGGGGAGGTGGGTCCTCAGCGTGACGGAGTTTGGTGAAGCGTACCCCAGCCCTAATACACTGCGACTAAGATGCAACTTCGTTTCATGAATGGAAAAGCATGAGATCTGTAGAGACAGATCGGGGAGAAAGAAGAGATTTTTATTTGAAAATCACCTCTATTGTGAAGGGCGGATATTAGGGTTAATAGGAAGAGGTGAAAGCTGCGGAAGACCTAGCCTCCGATTGGTCTCCAACTCCTGGAGGTTTTGTTGATCTTCCTCATCTCGATATCTATCGTCGCGAAATTCATCTTCGAGACAAGCCATGGTGATCTAGATTGCGCCGCTCCGATCTAAGTCAACGAAGCTGGAGCGGAGGATCTGGTCGACGGCGCGTAAGTACCGATCGACCTCTCGTTAATCTCCATCAAAGATCATGTATTTTCTAGCCTCCTCCAACCCCGTCGAGTCCCACCACATGATTAGCTTTGCGCCACCTTGATTCCGCCGGACGGATTGTCGGTAACCTCCAGTTCCAGCGCTTGCGATTGGTTCTCGAGCGACTCGATTGATGAAGAAGAAGAAGCTTCAGTTGTAGAAGGAAGAGAATTGAAGAAAAACAAGAAGCAGATGATAATGTTTTAATGCAAACGCAACAGCAGTTTTTAGTCTTTCGGTCAAAGGGTTATGGCCTATAGGAGGAATACTATTTACGATCTTTGTGAGAGATTTTAGGAGATCCAAGTTTAAAATATTAATTGCCAAAAAGATAAGAGAGAGGGAGAGTAATTATAGGAGGAGAGATTTTAGTATTTTAGAAAACTGACATGGCGCTTTAGAAAAAAAAGAAAAATAAGGGGTGCTGATGTGGCACCCTCCAAAGGCCTCCATTCTTAGAGCTTTAATATATATAATTAGTTCTAGATTTTGTTTAGCTCAAATTATTATACCAATAGACACCATTTAATAAGTACTTGATTCTTAAAAAGTTTTCCAAATTGAACTGGTCTTACTGCGCCTTTAATGGGTTAGCCCAACTTATTTTGCCCCATAAAATAGGCCCAGTCCAGTACTGACTCAAATAACTTGAGTTGGATGGGCCAAGTCAACCTCAAACTGAAGCTAAGCCCTACCCACCCAGCCAGGCAGCCATGATGGGCTTCTACAGTTCATCTAAACCTGACCTAATTGGCTCGGCCCAAAAACTGTGTGCACATTCGCACATGGTCTTTGTAGTTCTATGCACAGAACCGTGCACAGTGCGGTTTTGTGCACAAAAGGTGCACACGAAGATTTAAACCTTTTCTTCTAAAAAAAACTTTCATAAAAAAAATATCTTCATCAAAATAAAATGCCCAAAAATAAAATTAAACATGCATCTATCATTTTTATTCCTCTATGATCAAAACTAGTAATAGAATGATAACAACAAAACCCATAGAGGTTATATCTCTTTTTAATTTCTTAAATGAACAAATTTTCATCATTAGAAAATAAATCCTTCATTCCCATCTCTTGCAGACTGTGTTGGGCACTATAATTTTCATCTCCGAGGTTATTATTTTCAAATAATGGAATGTCCTTTATCAAATACCCAGACATCTCGATATTTTGGATTTGATTCTTGGAAGAATCAAGAAGCCCCAAAAATTTAAGAATATAAAAAAAATTGTATAATTGTTATAAGAGATATTATCATAGGTGGATGCCCACATTGGGGCCTATATTAGTTAAGAAAAGCACTTAGGGTTAGAGTCTTGCCATATTAGTTTGTTTGGGGAGAAAGCAATTTTATTCTATAAATAAGACCCTCCTACTCCCTCTATGATGCATACCTTTCTCATTAATAATAGCTCTTTTCTTTTTTTTCAACACGTTATTAGCACGAGCAAAGCCTCTTTCCTCATCCTCGTCGTCGTGCAAAACCCCCTTCTCTTTTCTTGCCTTGATCAACATGCATAGAGCACTAGTCAACATGTGAAAGAAGCACCAACCCATCATTTTTCTTCTCTGCACTATGGCACTTGTGCCAAAAGAAGTACACTAGCCACCTTTTTCTCTTTCCTACATTCAATTTGCACAAAAAAAAAAATGAAGAAAGAAGAGAAAGGGACAGCAATGCTGTGGCCGCTCCTTCACCTCAGCCCACATGAAACAAGAAAGGGGACAAGTCCCATCCCCCTTTTTGCCTCCCTTCTCTTTTCCTCTTTTGCCTTGGTCCGCGTGAAACAAAAAGAAAGGGGGTTGTCAGCAAAAACTTAAGATTGCGAAATCTTGATCATATGAAGTCAGATTGACGACCCGTTGGAACCTATGGAAAGCTCATGAGCAAATCTACACATTAGAAGCTAAAAGTAGCAAAATCAATGGTAACATCAATTTTTTTTTTCAATCTTTCTTAGATTAACAAACACATACATAGACTTTTATCATTATTTCTTTTTAGATTTAAAGATTAATAGTTAATTTTTTATTAACAAGGGGAGATCAAGAATAGAGCATAAATAAGAATCTAAAGTTCTATATTAATACGGACCTACGGTCCCATACGAACCAGAAGTTCTTTTCTAATTCAAATCAGAAGATCTGTTGGTAATTAAAATCTAAAACCAAAAGTTCTTAGATCCACAATATGAACTTGAAGATTCATTCTCCTAATCAATCTTGAAGTTTAATATTTAGATCTAGAAATAAAATCAATAGGCCATAATATTAAGCCCTAAGCCTTGATAGAACCTCAAAATTCTAATTCAAGCAAGAAACCTTGTCAAAACCTATTATTTTCAATTATTAAAGTTGATAACCTAATGTTTTCAATATTAAATTGGCCAACTTGATCTGGTATGACTAACCTCTTGATTATTCTGAATGCTTTAAAGTTTTAATTGTTTACCTTTTATCATTCTTTAGATATTAGTAATCATATCTATATATATTTTTATAGTTCTTGCATAATTTTGAATTTAACCAAGCTTGAATTCAAAGCTCTTCACATTACCGGGGAATTACTTATCCTGGTACTTGAATGCAAAAATACACTTGCAATCCAAGAAACTTGGATAGACAATATAGTAAAAGGGTAATAAAGAGTCCCTGGAAAATAAGGTGTTGACACTTTTTTTCTTACATCATCATATGCATGATGACTTCAAGAATGAATACCTTTTTGAGGAGGACCCAGCAGGTTTTTGGAAATCCCAAAATGATAGATATGATTACCAAAAGATGGTCATATTACCAGCAGCTTAGAACAAATGGCTAAACCTGAGATTTTAGGACTACAAATTAGTATCTGAGTACAACTCTGCTCTTTTCAATATTGTTTCCCTGTTAAGATTATGTGAAGAAAAGATTACAAAAGTGCAAATGTTAGAGAAAAAGTTATCCACTTTCTATACATCATATGTAATCCTGCGGTAGTAATACCGTGAATGGCATTTCTCTAAATACTCAGAACTAATTTCTTATCTTCTTGTTGCTACAAAGTCTTGATAAAGAATCACAACTCCAGACCAACTAGATCTATGGCAATGCCTGAAGCAAATGCTAATTTCAATTCCAGCAGAGGTAGAGGAAGGAGCGTGAAAAGAACAATTCCTTCAGAAGAGGTGAAAGAAACAACTCCTCCAGATGAGAAGGATTTTGAGGTCTCCCCCCAAAAATCGAAAAACCACTAGAAGTGGTTTGATCATCAGAAAAAGAAAAATTAGGATCATAATCAAAATCCACCAAATAGATCTATTCACCATTCTAATGACCCTTGCTACAGATGTAGACGGAGTGGGCATTGGTCATGTCATTGTTGTGCGCCAAAAGAAGTAGTAGAACAATATAAGGCATATAAGGCCTCTATGCATTCTACATAATCAAATGATATGGAAGATTGGGATTGGAATACAGTTCTATAAAATGACAATTACCAATTGGATATCACAAACTTGGAGATTAGAGATTTTTTTAAGAAGAAAATGGCTAACCTTTGAGCAATAAGGCATTTAATGCTAACATCAGAACCCCTCTAGCATGGTTTAGAATTCCAAACAAATTATTATTATTATTATTATTTTTGTTGAATCTCTATTTAGAATGATGTTTTCAGGTATTTACTTTTTCATGGATATTTATAATGGATGATTTATTATTTTGCAGTTTATTAATTTGATAAACTTTTATATATATGTTTTTTTTTATATCATGCGATTGCTTAGTTACATTCTTTTCTTATTATTGTTTTTTGTTTGAAGGTATGGATCATGAAAATGGGGATGCTCACTATTTTGTAGATAAAGCCGCAACACATACCATTCTGAAAAACCAGAAGTTTTTCTCAGAATTGATATTCAATCCATGAAAAGTATCCACCATAGCTGGACCCGTGCAAATAATTGATACTCAACCTTCCTTTGTTAAAATTGCATTAGAGTTCCTATCTTTTTTGCAAAGGATACAAGGAGACATCTATGGACCAATAAATCCACTTAGTGGATCTTTTAGGTATTTTATGGTTTTGATTGATGCTTCTACCCATTGGTCAGATGTTTGCCTACTTTTAACTAGGAATATAGTTTTTGCCTACCTATTGACCCAAAATATTAAACTTAGGGCCCATTTCCCCAATCATCCTATTAAGTCTATACGACTTGATAATGTGGGCGAATTTACATCATAAGCCTTTGATGACTACTGTTCATCTTTCGGCATTGTTGTTGAACATCCTGTCCCTTACGTCCATACCTAGAATAGCTTAGCTGAATCCCTTATTAAGTGCATTCAACTTATTTCTAGGACTATATTAATGCAGTCCAAATTACCAGTTAGTACTTGGGGACATACTGTGTTACATGCATCAATGCTCATTAGACTTTGACCTACAGCCTACAATCAATACTCCCATACACAACTTATATCGGGACATCAACCTAATATCTCCCATTTGTGCATATTTAGTTATGCAGTTATAATCTCTATACCACCTCCTCAGCATACTAAGATGGGACCACAATATAGGTTGGGAATCTATGTAGATTATGACTCTCATTCAATTATTCAAATTTTAGAACCAATGACATGAGATGTTTTTACTGCTCGTTTTGCTGATTGTCAATTCGATAAGAAAAAATTCACATCGTTAGGGGGAGATAAAGAACATATTGTTCCTGTAGAACAACCTATTCCTGAAAAATATCGTGAACTAACGTGGAATACTTCCACTTTGTCTCATCTGGAACCACGTACTTCACGATGTGAAAATGAATACAAAGAATTGTGCACTTACAAGAAATTGCAAATAAATTACTTGATGCATTTAATGATGCATTAAAGGTAACCACGTCACATGTGCCAACTATGATTGCACATGCTAGAATTAATGTCCTTGTAGGACAAAGCCAGAAAGTGGCGATAAAAGAGTCTGCAATACGCTTGAAGCACAGCAAACCTATAGGTTCAAAGGATACAGCTCCGTGTTAAAGGAGAAATGTACAATTATCATCAAGTCCTTCCAAGATACGATTAACACTCTTAAAGAGGTTCTTCCTGTAAAGGCAAAAAACACTTCCAAAGAGGTTATGATAAAATCCGCTGCCTCTAGAATAATAGAAGTCCCTAATGAGACTATAAAAGCACTTGTTCAAGAGATAGATAGGATAAAAAGGAAATTATCATCGATAACGCATTTGTATATGCAGTATCTATACAAATATCAAAGGAACATAAGGATGATGATGATGGGGATACAGAACCATGTACTATAAATGAATTCGACAAAGGAAAGATTTGCCAAAATGGGAAAGCGCCATTACAATAGAGTTAGATTCTCTCAATAGACGTAGTGTATTCGGACTTATAATACAAACCCCAAAAGGTGTTAATCTTGTAGGTTACAAGTGGGTGTTTCTAAGAAATGGAATGAATGAAATTACTAGATGCAAGGCAAGACTTGTGGCACAAGGTTTTCTATAGAAACCTGGGATTGATTATGAAGAAATATACTCCCCCATTATGGATATAACAACATTTAAATATCTGATAAATTTAGTCGTTTCTGAAAATTTGGACATGAGACTTATGGATGTTGTGACCGCTTACTTGTATAGGAACTTAGATACAGAAATTCATATGAAAATTCCAAAAGAATTTACTTTGCCTAATGCAAAGCCCAAGAGTACGTACTCAGTACATCTGAGACGATTATTGTATGGCCTGAAGCAATCTGAAAGAATGTGGTACAATTGTCTCAATAAATATTTATCTAAAGAAGGATACAAGAATAATTCCATTTGCTCATATATCTTTATAAAGAAAACCTTAAAGGATTTGCAGTAGTGGTAGTTTATATTGACGACATAAATTTGATTGGGACTCCAGAAGAGCTCGAAATAATTACTGATTATTTGAAAAGAGAGTTTGAAATGAAAGACTTTGGGAAAACAAAATTTTGTCTCAACATGCAGATCGAGAAAAGTTTTAGTAGAATATTAGTCTATTAGTCTAAGTATACCAAGAATGTCTTGAAACGCTTTAATATGGACCAAGCACATCCACTAAGTACTCCCATGGTTGTTCGGTCTTTAGATAAAACTAAAGATTCATATCGTCCAATTGAGGAAAATAAAAAGGTATTGGGTCTTGAAGTACTATAACTAAGTGCTATTAGTGCTTTAATGTATTTAGCAATGCACTAGACCGGCCATTTCATTCTCAGTGATCTACTAGATGAATACAGTTCTACGCCAATACAAATGCACTGGACTAATATCAAACATATTCTATATTATTTGCGTGGCATAATTGATTTAGGACTCTTTTATTGTAAAGATTCCAAGTTCGTAGGATATACAAATTTGGAATATCTCTTTAATCCTCGTAAGGGTCGATCATAGACAGGTTATGTATTTTTTAGTAGTAATACTGCTATTTTTTAGTGCTCTATTAAATAGACTTTGGTAGCTACTTCTTTTAACCATGTTGAGATTTTAGCTCTCTATGAAGCCAACAGGGAATGTGTGTGGTTAAAATATTTAATTCAGTATATTCGTAGTTTTGTTTAATTCAGCATATTCATAGTTTTGTCAATTGCATCTTAGTACAAGTACCCTGAGCATTATCCACAAAGACAATGTGGCATATATTCAACAGATTAAAAAATAATACATTAGAGGTGATAAGATGAAGCACATTAAAGGTGATGAGCTTCAGAAGAACAATGAGATTGAAGTCAGGCAACTTCATTCAAGCAACAACCTGACTGATTTATTTACCAAGTCATTTCCAAAGTTAATATTCTAGAAGTTTGTACATGAGATAGGCATATGTATAGTCTATCATCAAACAATGTAAAGGTTATTGTTGTCAGAGGGAGTAACTGATCAGAGGTAGGCATCATGAAGCATGCTACCCAAAACATTTGTGTGTTGTACTCTTTTTTCTTTTTTAAGTTTAATCCCACTGGATTTTTCTAGTTAATGTTTTAACGAGGCAGCATTATGCACGTCCAACACCAATTCAATGATCTTATAGAACGTTGTACTCTTTTTTCCTTCGCTTTGGTTTTTATCTCATTGGGTTTTTCCTTTGCGAGGTTTTAATGAGGCAACTGTTATTAAATGATGGTCATCCGAGAGGGAGTGTTATAAGAAATATTATAATTGATGGATGCCCACATTGGGGCCCATATTAGATAAGGAAAGCACTTAGAGTTTGAGTCCTGCCATATTAGTTTGCTTGGAGAGAAAGTAATCTTATTTTATAAATAAGACCCTCCTCCCCCCTTTATGATGTACACCTCTCTCATTAATAAGAGCTCTCTTCTTTTTCTTCAACAATAATTGATTATTTGTTATACCCAAAGCCATTCTCTGATACCAAATGTAAGAGTTTCATACAATTCTAGGATCATTGGGTATGGCAAATAATACAAATATATATAAACAACAAATCTAAGATATGATAGAGTTATACCTTATTCCATAGCTTTTTTTTCTTGATTGCGATGCCAATAGAAGGATGGTAATGGTGAGGGGTTTACAACTTTCCTGTGCTTCTTCTTTTCTTTCTCTCGTAAGTGATGGAACCAAGAAATTATTCGGTAGCCAAGAAAGTACCTCAAGGATTTCATTTGTAGAGAGACTTTCCTCCCATTAAGGAAAGATTTCAAATACCTCCCTAATGCGTTCCCTCAATTAGCATATTTAAGAATTGCAACTTAATCCATGATTTTTTACCAAGATAAATGCCTTATTTAGACACATAATTGGACTAAGCTGTGGTTATCTTGGGCTATAAATAAATGGTCCAACATTCCCATCTCATTGCTGTCCATTAGATTCTATGATATCTTTATGGAATCCTTGACAAAGGTCTTTTCTATCCCACATTTTCCTCTATGGTTCTATGTGCATATGTGGATGTAAATTAGGCTAGATGCCTAAACACTAGAAGGTCGACATCGGGCTGGTGTATATTCTTAGACTGTTCTCTCATTTATTGGAAGAGTACACAACAAGCTACAGTTTCAAAATCTTCTGCCAAAGCTGAACACAGATCCATGTCGTCCTCTGGTAGTGAAGTTTTTTGGCTTCGACGCCTCCTTCGAGAAATTGTAGTTCCTTTTTCATGTGCAACTCCTGTTAAATACTACTAATACTAGTGCCATACATATCTCAAATAATTAGTCTTTCATGAGCAAACCAAACACATTGAAGTTGACTATTACTTCATTCGCCAACCTGTTCTTTCTGGTCTTCTTCATCTACCACATGTCAATTCTCAAAATAAGTTGGCAGACCTTTTTACAAAAGCCCTGCCACAACCATGTTATGTATTCCTTGTTACCAAATTATTGCTTTTCCAAACCGCATCAATTTGATGGGAAGTGCAATGATGACCTAACTGACTCTCATCGTGGTTCTAACCCATAAAATCCTCGGTCTCATTGTATTGCTATGTACATATCTTTCCAAGGCCCAGGCCCAACTGTATTACTTGTATATATCCTGATTCCCAAATGGGAACATGTCAATGAGAATCTGTTTTCATCGTATATATTTTGTGATTGTCACCCGAATTGATTTTCTTTTTCTTGTCTAGCCTCAAAAACTGACTCAAAGTTGCCAAAAGTTTAACTAATTTGCTGAAATTGTTCACATAATTCATGAAAAAAGAGAAAGCGTTGGAGATTCTGAGGGAAGAGTGGAGACACACAGAAGACCAACTACAGAAATTATATCATTGATTCACCACTTAATACATAGAGGCTTTCATTTACCAAAAAAAGAAAAAAAAATACATGGATGGTTTCTATATTTAACCATATGACTAGCCATAGAGGCTTTCTATATATATATATATATATATATTCTTTTTCAGACTAGCCATCCCTTTTCGTATATGAATCTATCATTCTTCGATATGGTATCAGAGCACAACAGAATAGATTCTTCTGCACTTAGAGGGCACCCACTTCCTTGAGGAGTGGAATTAGAGATCCACTGATGTGAAGAGTCATGATCCTATCAGTGGACCCAACAAGTTGACCGCCGATAAATACAATTGGCACAGGCGGGCTGCGGCCTGATAGCCTAGTAAGTACCTTCTCCATCTCCCTTCCATTAGGGTCCTTATCGAGCTCGTGGATGGCAGGATTAACGCGAAGCTCGCGAAAGAGTGTCTTGATGGTATGGCACATGCAGCATGAGCTCGAGCTGAAGATCACAACTGGGTATTGAGAGGTCACGGTCAACACCCTCTCCATCCTAGCTACTGATGAAATTGCTAAAAAAAAGGATGCAAGAAATGCAGATCTCAAAAATCAGGAAATTGTTCCAACTGTATTGGTTTTGGAAATTCAATTGAAAATGTAACCTGCGAGAAGGATAATTCAACAAACAAAGAATGGAGAAAGCGCAAAAATAATTTAAAGGGTCACCAAAACTTTCGTTTGACTTGATGTGGAAACAAATTGAAATGATTCGATTAAGGCTTGTATGATTGAGAACTGAAAGTATAGGTTATGATCTTATCATATTCTTCAAGGAAAAGAAAAGTTCTCTCTCTCTCTCTCTCTCTCTCTCTCTCTCTCTCTCTCGTTCTTCCTATTTTTTGGCTCAAATTTTGAAATTTGGAGGGAAATGTGAGAAGATGAAGTCGCTAATTTAGATCAAAATTGGAGTGTTGGTTTAATGAATTTGAGGACCTTGGTTGGCTTATTTATACTGACCATGGGCGATGCTGAATTCAATGCTAACAGAAAAAGAATTTTTGAAACTTTGGTTGGATGCCAAGAACTCCTAATAACATTTTTTCTTGCCAGGAACCTTTCTAGAATTCGAATAACAAAGACGGAAAGTTGCGTATCCGTGTAGGGTCCCACTTAGATGCTCCAATCATGCGGTCCTCGAGGAATCTGATGAACATGGCATCTGATTTTGTTAGTCTTTTTGACCAGACCAGTAAGACCTGACTATATTCCTAAGGGCCTATATATTGTGCTGACCTCAGATTGAATCTGGACCGTTCAATAAACGTCTCAAAATCTGGGCCCCCTTCCACTTTACAGCAGTATCTATTAACTCAAGGCTACTGGTTCAATTGGGCTGGGAGAAGCCCGAGTTTGCTGGTCCTGGCCCACATGAAAATGCAAGCCTGACTGGGGTTGTTCAAGCTCAGGCGTGGGCCTTGATTTTGAAACCCGAATGAGATTTTAGTCACGCTTGTGCTTGGTGATTTGGGTTGAATCCGGGCTAGGGCTTAAGGTTAACTGCATGCATTTCAGGCCAGGCTATGGCGAGGTTGATGCCTGGCCCACATATTTTGGGCCACTGTTAGCCCTGCCTTTTGCGACTGGGTTAGCAAGGGTTGGAAAATGGCTTATCAGGACTAGAGTTTTGGCCAAGTCATCTGAGTTGGCATTTACTCGGCAATTTTGGACCTGACCAAAGCCCTGCCTTTTGAAAATGACAAAATTACTTGGCTTTTAAACATATTGATTGTCAATTCACCTCATGATACAGAACCCAAATTAACTAATTTATGTATTTCAAATTATAAATAAGAAGAAAAAAAGGAAAATACTCTTAATGCATTTTTTTCATAAATATATCGAGCCTCCCCATTAATGGGGGACCTAAGATTTTTGTTTAAGAGGGTAAGACCAAACAAGGTGTTGGTTTTGAGGGGCAAATACAAAATATTTATGTTATTTTGGAGGTAAACTCAGAATTTATCATATGGGTGTTGGGAATGGACCCAAAATTTTCAAATAACTTTTTGAAAGCGGACTCAGGTCGGATGGGGGTGATTGCCCCCCAAGACCGTGTATGTTGGTCCACCCTCAGCGTCAAGTATTTGAGATGGTCTTTTCCAAAATTAGGTGACTTAGCCAAGTCAAGAGTCTACTCAATGAGTGTCCCATCCTTGCCTAATAAGTGGACTTATTCAATCAGAGGTAGCGATGGAGCATTATATGTGTCTATTATAGTAAAAATGAAAACATTGTCACTAATCTTATTGTCTATGAAGTCATAGCTAACCTGCGCTTTTGTTAATGAAGTGGGTATTTCTTACTCTAAAAAGAATTTGCATTGTAGTGTTGCCAAAGTCTAGCTTTGGACCCTTATTTTTAAGTTCGTAGGCTACCAATCTATTTGTTTGATGCTTCGTAGTTCTCATTCATATATTTGTGTAGCCACTTTTTCATAAAAAATGTATAAAAAAATAAAAGTAATTTCATAGCACTGAAAGTTTCATATTCATATTTAGCGCAACCGGTTTCCTGTAGGGAATAGAAAAAACTAAACTGATTTTTAAATGATTCGATGGAAAACCATTTCTTATTTTGGGGAGAGGGGGTAGACTTGGTTTTCGGTATAGTTGATTTTCGACAGCAAAGCACAAATGTGCCCTCAGATCCGAAAGAGATCTTTCTAGGAAAGCATTTTCACTTTTTTCCCTTCGACCTCAAATATGTGAATCTATAGGGAAAGAAAAGTGGTATATTTTTGCACACCTTTTGATGGCAAACGACAACCACTACATACAAATCGGACATAATTCTCACCACGTCAAAACCCTCAATTATCGAATGGCTATTTTGCTGGTTTAAATTTTAAATGGAGGAATGATTTTTTAAGCTTACTTAAGTTCTTTTTTGGATGGGTAATGGATGCCTGTATGGTTGATGTTATGTTAAAAATTTTAAAATTGCTTGATTTCTTTTAAAATGTAGTTATTTTTAAAAAAAATATTATAAAATATTATTTTAAAAAACCCTTAAAAAATAAAATGATGGCTCCAAACAATAGTTAATCTAATAGTAGTCGTTTTTATACATGTTTTTTTTTTAAATAGCAGGAATGTTCTATATGGATTATGTCTGTCGTTAAAAGCAACAGTCATTGGCCATTGATGTCACGACGATTTGTGAGGGGCCTACTGCAGTTTTCTAAAGCTACTATTTTTTCCCCAATCCTTCCATATGTCAAAACTATATATATGCTATAAGATATATTTTCATAGGTAGATGCCCACATTGAGATCCACATGAGATTATGAGATCACTTAAAGTTAGAATCCTACCATATTAAGTTGTTTAGGGAGAAAGCAATCCTACTCTATAAATAAAACTCTTATTCCCTTATTATGTACACACAAATCTCATTAATAAGAATCTCTCTCTTGCTCTCTCTTATTTTTAAACACATTATCAGTACAACTTCTCTAAGAGCCTGGGTTATAAGGTGTGGCTGACTGAAGATCTGTACACTATAGAACACAAAAGAAGGGTTGGTTCCATCTCACGAATCGCAAGGTACGAGATTAATGGTTTTGAAACAGGTTGACGACCCAAACTGAGGAAAAGCCCCAGGCTAACTATTGCAGAGATGAATCCGAAATTCAGATGAGTTCTGAGCCAATTCGACTCGCCATAAGCACTGGCTGAGACATGTGTGGAGCCTGTGTTGACTCGGACAGTATGCTTGGCCCATCTGAACAGTTATCCACTCAATCTGCTAGATCCACACGCCACTAGTAACTTTGGCTTAAGCATTTTGGGCCATGTGAAAGACTCACCAAGTTATTAGCCTAGTGGGCTACTTGGATCATTACAAATTGTATCAAAGTCTATCACCAGCCGAAAATGTGGGACCTCCAATCCTGCTGAGAAGCCCTTAAGGTAAAATCAGGATAGAGCTAGGGTGCACGAGCCCGTGAGTTAAGATAGGGAAATTCGCAAGGGACACAAGTGTAGAATGTTTCTGTCTCACATTATGTAGTGAAATTAAATGGATCCACACAAGGACGTATGGTCTTAAAGGGGTAGATTATAACACTCCATCCCATATCGCTTATGAATAAAAAATGAGTCTGATATATAGTTTTTCACTAAGGCTTTGGACTGGTATCAAACAAATGCCATGATATTTATGTCTGTTTAATTCTTATAGTTGTAAAGATTATAACTTTGTAGGATATGCAGATTCAAGATATTTCTTTGATATTCATAAGGGTTGATTATAGACAGGTTATGTGTTTCTCAGTGATAATGCTACTATTTCTTGGCATTCTATCAAGTAGACTTTAGTAGCTATTTCTTCTAATCATGTTAAGATTTTAGCTCTCTATGAAGCCAGTGGGAAATGTATATGGCTAAAATCTTTCACTCAGCATATTCGTAGTTCTTGTCAATTGCCTCTTAGAACAGGTACTCCTAGCTATATTTGAGAAGACAATGAGGGATGTATTCAATAGATTAAAGAATGAAACATTAAAGATGACAAGACGAAGGACATTACAACAAAGTTCTTCTTCACTCATGAGCTTCAGAAGAATAACAAGATTGAAGTAAAGTAAGTCCATTCAAGTAACAACCTAACTGATCAATTTACAAAGTCTTTGCCAAAATCAGTATTTTAGAAATTTATATATGAGATTAATATGTTTAACTATATGAAAGGTTGTTATCATCAGGGAGACTAATCAATCAGAAAGAGGCATCTTGAAGTATGCTACCTAGGACATCTGTGCATTGTACTCTTTTTTCTTTTTTAGGTTTTATCTCATTGGGTTTTCCTAGTTAAGGTTTCAATGAGGCAGTATTATGCACGTCCAACACTCAGTCAATTATCGGGTGGAATGTTGTACTCTTTTTTCTTCTCTTTAGTTTTTATCCCACTAGGTTTTTCTTTTGTAAAGTTTTAATGAGGCAACTGTCATTGAATGGTGGTCATCCAAGAGAGAGTATTATAAAATGTATTATTATAAGTGGATGCCCACATTAAGACCTACATGAGATGATGAGATCATTTAGAGTTAGAATCCTACTATATTAGGTTGCTGAGGGAAAAAGCAATCTTACTTTATAAATAAGACTCTCCTCCCCTTATTATGTACACACAGATATCATTAATAACAATCTCCCTCTTGTTCTCTCTTAGGTAGCGTTTGGTTCGCTAAAATGAAGGTCGGAATGGAATGGTCATTCCGTTGGAGTGACCATTCCCACGTTTAGTTCGTGAAAAATTAGCGGAATGACCATTACTTCAGGAATCGCCATTCCTTTATACAAGGGAATCATCATTCCTTTGGGGGGGGGGGGTAGAGGAATGGTCATTCTATTCCATTGTAATTTTCCTTTGAGTCCAAAAAGCCGTTTTCATCAAACAAAACCTGAGATGCTCGATCATAAGACCTAGCCTCCTTCCTCTTCGTCTCTAACCTCTCTCTCCTTCTGTGATTCGTCACCAACCCTCTTCCGTTGACCATAAGGCATGTTCTGTGACACCCCCTTCTCGCCGTTGGTTAATTGGAACCTCCCACAGAGGGAGATGGTTGGGACAGAGAAAAGGAGACGGGTTGGGTGAGAAAAGGAGAGAGGGCTGTGAAAAAGAGAGAAGAAGAGGGGGCTGGGCAACAGAGGGAGAGGGTTGGGACAAAGAGAGAGGGAGAGAGGGCGGGGAAGTGAGAGATAAGGAGAAAGGGTTGGGCGAGAAAGGGAGAAAGGGCTGGGAATAGAGAGAAGAAGAGGGGCTGGGCGAAAAGGGAGAGAGGGTTGTGATAGAGAAAGGGAAAGGGGGGGCTGGGCGAGAGAGGGAAAGGGTTGGGACAGAGAGCGAGGGAGAGAGGGCTAGGAACCGAGAGATAGGGAGAGGGAGCTAGGCAAGAGGGGGAGAGACTGCTGGGAGCAGAGAGAGGGAGAGGGGCTACGCATAGAGGAGAGGGAGAGGGGCTGGGCAAGAAGGGAGAGAGGGCTGGGACAGAGGAGGGGATAAGAACAGAGAGAGGGAAAGAGTGCTGAGAACACAAATAGTGGGAGAGGGGGCTGGGCGAGAGAGAGAGAGGGTTGGGACAGAGTGAGAGAGAGGGAGAGAGGGCTGGGAATAGAGAGAGGGCTTGGCGAGAGGGAAATTTTGGCAAAAAAATTTTGCAGGGGTATTTTGGTCAATTTTGTGTAATTTTTATTCCATTCCTGGCATCATTCAAGCATGCCAAATACAGGAACTGGAATGAGAATCCTATTACTGGATTGATTTCTTTGTCCAACCAAACGTTGGAATGGGAATTACTATTCATGCCTCATTCCATTCCAGACTCATTCTAGTCTCCATTCCATTCCTACCAAAAATCATTCCAACAAACCAAACACTACCTTATTTCTAACAATATATATTTTTATGAAACATGACTACCTTTAGCCTCCCTTTTTTGCCCTTTTTGGCGTAGATCCAACATTTCATTTAGGAAATGGGGTCAATGAACCATAAAATCTCATGGTTCGGACAATGGGCATCTAATAGTTTATGAAACAGAAAATTGAAAGAAAAATTTAATTTACAAAAGGCCTACAACCAATGGCGATAAGATGAGATCAAGCCATTTACAAGATCATTGGACATAAACGTGATGCATCCAATTTTCTAGGGCAAAAGATAGATCCCTCCGACACCAATAAATCTCCACAAAACTTCACTACTAATTTTAAGAATTATTGTGTTGACTAAAAGGCTAACATTTTAGCTTATAGTTACTTGGTTTGTATTTTGACTATTCAATTCTTTTTTATTTCGAGCCTGAGCTTAACAAGTTGATGAAAGTGAAGGCTTTGAGGTTTCGGATATATAATAAATTGTAGTTCAATTACTATTACTATGTAGCGGAAAATAAAAGTAATTAACCACAAAAAGAAGGTGACACAGCCTAAAGTGGACTAAATTAAATACTAATTTATGCAATTAGAAGATATACTAATAACCCTATAATTACTCTTTCGACATAAGGTGTTGTAATTGTTCTTACTAGATTCCCTCGACATGCAATCCCATGGTGCCCCGCTATTAGTGCTTTGATTACTACCTCAAATGAATATCTTCAGTAATACAACAATTTTTTACAAAGATGTAGAAGCTACAAATCTAAAACTTAGATTTAGCACAAGTCTTCAATAAAAGCTCTAGATGAAATTCCTCAATTGGATCATCTAGGACTTGAACAAAGCATAATTCTTCAATAAAAGCTCTAGATGAAATTACCAATATGAAATATGAACTCATATTATAAAGATGGATACCTAAAGATTGAGAGAAACATCTTTTCTGTAACTCATGATTTGTGTCTTAGGGTTAAAGTTCAAGTATGAACAAAATAGGCAACTGTTACACAAATAGAAAATAATTCCATATGAGGTTGGTGGGTTACTGACCGATATCTGATTAATCGGGCAAGGGTCTGATTGATCGATTTTATGGTTCTGCCTCTCATTCGATCGATTGAGCTACCTTTGTTTAGTTCTTTTTATTTTCTTTTCTTCAGTTTTTTTGGCAACTCGAACTACAGTTCATTTTCAAGAAATATAAAATGCAACTCCAATGGACCCAAAGTTTGTCCAACCCATGAATTAGCCAATATAAAAATTCTAATAGAAAGTGTCATGAGCCTCTCATAATGTTAAACTACTCAAAATCCTTTCCTATCCCAATTTTGCATCAAAATCAGTCTCAACACCAAATTGCTCGTATGTAAAACACATTTTGCAATAAGAATCTCAAGTAAAATGAAATTCCATGGTTTTAGGTGATCAATGTTAGGGTGGGGCCAATTGTGATTGGAGTTATATATAAACTATTATTATGACATTAAGGGTACAAATCTTTTGAGCTGTAGATTTCCTGGGTCTTCACTGATGGATTTAGATGACTTTAAATTTTTTATTGATACATAAGGGTACAAATTGAAATATTTGAATGTCTTATTAGCAAACTAGGTAACTATGAACTTGGTTGAAATTCATTCCCGTGATCAGCAACTTCTCACCCAATATTAGTTTCCTACTCTTCATTCATTTTTCGTTTGCATGAAAACAAATATCATTTCTAGCTTGTCATATCATCCAAGAACCAAAAGCTGTTCTAAAGATGCTCAATGGTCATCTTCTTTGAAAAGTTTAGAAAAGATAAAGAGGAAGAAATAACTTTAGATGTCTCCTTCAAATTAAGGCCATGTCTTTCTCAAGACCAGTCGCAGTTTCTTTCAATTGCTCCAAAACCACTTGCCCATTTATTTTAAACCTTTCTTAATTAGACAAGTCTCTGTCACTCATATGCATCACAAACGTGCTTTTCCCAAATCGAAAAAGGTATAGAAAGTATACCTTTTGTGAATAGATGCATCATCTCTGTACTCTTTTGTAAGCTAGAACTAGCACTAAGTTCAATTATTATAACCTCATCTATGATCAATCCAATGAATTGACACTTGGACCAATTGACATTGGTAGCCATGACATGCCACTGGATTGAGTTGAAATGATGTTTACACTTCCAAAATAATTATTGGTTCTAAAGCCTTAATAATTCAAGGTTTAAGATTATTTCCTCGATTAATTTCCAGCAATCTATCCAACCACTAACAACTAAGATGGGACCGGCAAAATTTACCTGTTTACCAAATAAGCTGGAGATCCACATGATAATTATCTTTGAAATCAATTTTTACTGACCCTAATAGTGAAAAGTCCAAGTTCACAAAACCAGCACGAATAAAGAAGAGGACCGAATGACTCAAAAGTAAAAATAAATCTCAATAAAAAAAGGGGGCATAAAGACAAAAAAAGAAATAATCTTCTATGTTCAATGTATCATAAGAAGAAGAGATCAGCTTCTTATGCCTTATGTAGGGAGAAAGAGACAAGCAGACAATTTTTAATATTTATTCCTGAAAGAAGAGCTTTTTTTTTTTCACTCTTCATTAAGCCACCAAGGTTGTCATACTCAGCCCACCAAATCAAAGTCATTTGGATTTGAAAGACTTGCCACTTGTGAAATTGCAACTTCCTACATCAGTTGATAGATAATGATGGCAAGATTATTAAATTTCAGACCCTGGTACTTTGTTATTATGGCCCATCAATAGTATCCGAACTACACAAAATTAAGTACTTTTGTATGGTTCTGGGAAAAAACTCAGTCTAATCGATGTTTGACCCACACTGAGATTCATCACATGTTCATTTTTAACCTTTGATTTGTGTATTTAATCGATTTTAACAATTGATCAATTTGATGATTGGACTTAAATTAGAGTAAAATATGACTCGACACTGATACACGACACATAATGATCTTAATTGATCTTAACCTGTTTGAATTTTGTATGGAGGCCTGTGATACTGTTTGAATTTTGTATGTAGGCCTGAGAGAGAGAGAGAGAGAGAGAGAGAGAGAGAGAGAGAGAGAGATTCCATTCTTGCCATACTTCTACCTTTGCAAAAATAATACTTTTGACTTCTTCTTAAGTCCATCTAAAAATTCATTAATTCTGATTATAGACAGAGAGATTCCATTCTTGCCATTCTTCTACCTTTGCAAAAATAATACTTTTGACTTCTTCTTAAGTCCATCTAAAAATTCATTAATTCTGATTATAAACTCCTCAATTGCATGTAAATGGACTTTAATCCAGACAATTGTAAATTTTGCCTCACACTTAAAATGCAGTCAAGTGCTTAGAAAGTCCATCAATAAGCTAGAGGTACTGCTTCAAATGTTTGGAGCCTTGATATACAGTGCTAGTGGGTGGTATTGTGTATCTGCGATTTTACAAATGATCAACCAAGCCCTTGGCATAAAAAATTTCTCACCCATATGGGGGTGCAAATGAGTCGTGCCTGGTCAGCCCAATCATGCATGGGTTGGGCCGTGGCGTGCCACACCCAGCTTAGCAGGAGCACGGCCCATGGCACGACTTATGTCATATTATGTCAGGCCGTGTCACCCATGGGCCGGAGGACATGTCTCTCCAATTTTTGTTTTTTTAGTTTTTTTAAATATTGCAAGAGATTTTATAAACTTTTAGAGTTCTTAGCTTGAAATATAATTGAAATTACTAAAATAAATGCACAAACATTAATGTTATTTTTACAAATGAAAAATAAAATTTTAAGTATTTGGATTTTTATTTTTCCATTTTATTTAAAAAATTTTCATTTATTTTATATAAAAGCTGGGCTTCACCGTGCCATGTTGTGCCACGGCCCAAGCCTCCCTGGTCCAGCAGATTGGTATCCTTCGAAAGGCATATCCTCCATTTCCTATCTAGGTTGAGCATGTACTACATATTGATATGGTCAATTGCCACTATGACAGATCATTAAAATTACCATCATAGATCTTGTATGTAATACTTGAATATAACATTTCAGCCAGAGAAATATTTGAATGCACCTTACTTATCCAGGCCTGCTCATAGTTATAGACTGATCGCATTCATATGGCCCTTGCAAGAAGCGGCTTGTGGCATTTATCTGAAGTCTGAACACAGTTTGATTACAACCTATAGTGCCTATCAATAGTAAATATTTTCTAAAAAAAAACCCCTATATTTTTGCAAACTTGAAAAAGCCCCTATATTCTTTGAGTTACGGTCATGTTTAAGAAAACCAACTTAAGGTTCCCACACTCCCTTTTTTTGTGTTACCATTTTACCTCTTTCACTTAGTGGAAATTTATATGGGCGCATTTTACATTTTAATATCAGGAGTTGACATACACCTTACCAAAACTTAAGATAAGAGCCCACGAAATTGACAGGTATTGATAACTCTATGAGAATCTCAATCCATGGTGGTTATCTTGCATCGAAGGGGGACCTACTTCCTTTTGTGTTTGTTTTGCCCCGTGTTTGTCCTTGTCTTTCTTTTTTACTGAATTATTTTTATACAAAAAAAAGAGGAGGTTGCTATTAAAAGTAAGTATTTTGAAAAAAATATAAAAACGGATATATAGGTCTGCCTACCAAGGATGAAAATAGCGGTTGCAGCGAGCATAGTGGCCCGTTGCCGAAATACTATGTAGCAGTAGCGGCGCTACGTAGTGGTGTGATTGAAAAAAAGTCTTCAAAAAAATATAAACAATTTTTAGAAAATCTAAAATATTAGAAAATGATGGAATATATGTTTGTTTTGGAAAAGTAACTAGTATAGTGGTATATAGCAGCCCCTCATTGCATGAGATCCTGCATCGTTGTATTAATTAAAAATAATAGGAAGGATCAATTTTTCTTTTCATATGGATTCATGTTGTTTAGTTATGCCAACTTAGAAACTAACGAAAAGCATATAAAAAAAATGTCATAAAGAAATTTCATGAAGATACATTCAAGAATGAAAGAGAAATGACTAAATTTCAGAGCAAACAAAATGTTTATAATCAAAGAGAGTCATCAAAATATTCTCATCCTTAGGCTTAAAATATGACATTTCAGAGTTACAAATATATATAGAGAGAAATTTTCAATTAAAGTGCAATTTGATTAGGGCCTTATTTCATATTTGAATTAAAATCTCCTAGGTCCTACGTCTTATTAGGGTGAAATTAGGTTGGACACTAATATTTCCTAATAAATTAAAATTTGCTTGGGCTATTTCCTATTAATATGAAATTTCGCTAGTCTCTATTTTTCAATTGGTAGTGCCCACTACTGACATATAGAAATTTTCTATTTTGATTGGGCATATTTTCAATTAGAGTGAAAATTTGGGTGTTATTCTCAATTAGAATGAAGTTTATTTGGCCAAGTCATGAAATTTTTTTATTTTAAAAGTTGGGCCTCATATAGAGCCCACTTATGGTTAAGAAGGCATGAATGATCTTTTTAATGGTCTTTTTATTAGTTTTTAAAAAAAATTGGATGATTTTTTTATTATTTTTTAATGATTTTTAATGTTCTTTTTGTTTTTTTAATGGATTGGTTTTCTGAGTCATTTTTAATGGGTTCTTTTAATAGGTTTTTAAATTATGTTTTAAATGTCCCATTAAGTTTTCATTTATGCCCTTCATTAGGAGGGCCCATCGTGGGGCCCATAACTACCCTTGTAAAATGAAAGAGGGGCGTATGGGCATTGTTGCCCAAGTTTTCATCCAAAGCTGAAGCAGTGATGAGACAAATTAAGAAGGGGGAAAGAAAAGGAGGGAGAAAAGAGAAAAACAGATGATGTAGCCTGCTACTGATGGGGAAAGGAAAGGAGGGAGAAAAGAGAAAAAAAGATGATGCAGCTTGCTGCCGATAGGGAAAGTAAGGAGGGAGAAGAAGATGATGTAGCCTACTGCCGTTACCACTGCTGTTGTTGAGGCCCTTGGCTCCAACTGACAAGTGGGGAAAAAAAACAAAAAATAAAGGGAAAAGGAAGAAGAAGAAGGAGGAAGAAGAAGACGACATACCTGGGAGTTGGATGTCCGCCTGCTGCTGTCAATCTCCATTGCACGTCTGCTACTACAAGTACTCTTTTTTTTTTATTTGCTGCTGTTGCTCTATTCTTCATTGCTGCTACTGCTACTTTTATTTCTACCACTGCCTCTTTTTTCCTTTTTCCTCCATCTAAACGAAAGGGTTGGATTTTTTTTAATTTATAATCCATGGTAGAAATGTAGCAGCTGCCACTACACCGCTACAGGAATGTATTGGCCGCTATTGGCTGCTATGGGCTGCTACACATGTGAGCGGTGCTGTTTCATATATAACGTAGTGCCCTTGGGTGCAACAGCTGCTATATCGACCGCTACACCTACTTCCTAGTGCCGACCTTTATAAATACAAAGAAATCTTATTTTATTTGGATAATATAAAACTACATAAGATAAAAAAACAAAAGAAATTGTAACAATAGATTAATAAGATTTCTCTTGTTGTTACAAATAGTCATAGGACTACGGTTCTTATATTTTGATAACCTAAAATATTATATTATGTGCTTCTTTTGAATGATCAAGGAAAATATTATTGAAGAGGTAAAGGAGCAACTGCGGTCTTTTTAGAGAGCAATGATCTCAAATAATAAGAGGGAAGGGAACTTAATTATTCATTTACTTATTAGAAGTGCAGTTGAAGACGATAGTCTAGCATATTGGTTTGAAGATCCTCCCTATTTCATTATGAATTAGCTTGATGTTGATGTAACTTCTACCTTGTAATAAAATACGTTGACAAGCCAAAAATTTAGGAAGAAATCCACAAGTAGTTCCACAAATCAAAAGTCAAGTCATGACTTAAACATGACTCATGCTCAGCAAAACAAAGCACAAATTGCTCAAAAACAAAACATAAGAAACCCTTTAAAGTTTGAAGAAGAAAACAAATCAAAACACTTAAAAAAGTGAAGAAAGTATACACTGGCCAACTGAACAAAATAGTGAACGAATACATATTGGCCAACTGAACAAATCAGTGGCCATTGGCACACTAACCAACAGATAGGAAAGTGACTGCTAATAGTTATAAATCTTGACAACTCATTAAGTAGCCGATCTAAATCTGGTCAAATCATTTTGGGTAGATTTCAAGTGGATTAGCATGATTCAATTGATGAAGATCTGGCTGCCACCTCACATGAATGATTATGGAAAAGTAGCCAACTATAAAAAATACATGGTCAGGTACCCCCCTTGTGAATCAAATTGCTCAATCTTCTCCACACCACAATTGACTGGAGAAGACTTTTGGAAGCTATACACACGCCCCTCCCCTAGGCACCTATTCCAACACACACAGTGGACATCACAACACATAGTGCAAACAAAGACACTTAAGACTCCTGAGATTCTCTTCGAGATGACTCTAACATTTCAATTTCTTCAAGTTCTAGTTTCAACTTCAACAACAAGGTACTTGATCTTTTGAGAATAATTAGAAGGATAGTGCTGTTGTTCAAAAGATCTCCGAAGAAAATAAGTCTTTGAGAGTTTCTTTGTTTTCTTCACTTAGGAGTTGAAGGTGATGCAGGTAAAACCATGGCTGACTCATTGGTATAACCCAATAAGTGAGCCATGGGGGCAACCATGATCGTAGAACCTTTATTCTAATTGTAGAACCTTTATTCTAACTTCCCTTCGAAACTCTATATTGAAGGACGATAAGTGATAGGTTATGAAGACTGCTCGATTGACTTAAAAAAGGCTACATGCATTCAATACATTTGGGATCAATCTCCGTTATTCTTTTTACTTGTTATGTATAATTCTCAGGTACAATCGTTTTCTTAAGTATTGATCATCCGAGACCGAACAAGCTCTAGGTGTTGTGGGGGGTTGGGGGGGGGGGGGGGGTGTGTTTGTGATGGAAATATACATATAAACAACCTCTACCTAGGAGGTTAGAATGTAAAAGAACCTATTAAAAATAAACTCAAAATTGAAAATGTGGAAAAGTTCGACATTCTTCTTCTCTCTTTCATGTCTTTTCCCTATTTGCCAAAAGGAGAGAGTCAGGATATGTTTCGCACACCTCGATTTTCCCCCTTTTTCGGGTGAACAAAAAAGATTGGCATTGTCTATGGGAAAAAATTATGAGCCAATTTAGAGTTCTAGTTTGATCAACACTTAAAAAACAAAATAATTTTACATGGAGAGTAGCCAACCCATGCATGGATCGGCTACCCTCCAAAAAAAATGGGATCTTCCTTTGGGTTTGCAAATTTTGATGCAATCCACTTAGGTGGCTATGAAACACCTCGAAGTCTGATCAAGTAAAGTGTTGAACATTGATTTGTCGTAGTGATTGGAACATGCAAGGTCCATGGGGCTAGTTGAAATTGGTTACGCTAAATGTTGCTCCTCGGCCAAATTATGCTGGATTTGACCTTTCTCCCCCACTTTGGGACCAATCCTTTCACATTGAAAAGTGTGAAAAGGGCTGGAAAAGGAGAAAGAAAGAAGTAATATTATTAGTTTATCTAAACAGTGTGGTGAACATTGATTCACTGTACTCATTAGAATAGACGGAGTCCATATGACTAGTTCAAGTTGGTTGTGTTATGTTTTACACTTCGGTTGAACCAAGTTGGACCCAACCCTTTCTCTTCCCATTATGGGGCCACCCCTTTTGCATCAAGACACAAATAGATTGGAACAAAGAGAAAAGGGAAATGTTAGAAATACTTACTTGGTCAACTTGCTCTGGAGGCCACCATCGTTATCATCTTCGACGAGGCAAAGGAGTGCTCGTTCCATCTCTCCCTCACCCATACCCAGTTCGCAGCAAGTTGACCCACTCAATTCACCATTGGTGTGACTAGGATACGGGCTATTAATGCAACTCAAGTCCCGGCCACCAGCTAAACTAAGGTACTAGTTTCTCAAGGACCTGCGCCATCCATAGTCATCATAGCACCACCTTAAGACCTTGTGTTCTAAAGAACACGGCCGAGCAACTACACCTTGGGGTCTCCAAATATACCCAAAATCCCTTCGGAGTCCACTTTTGGCCCAAAAAGTAGCTTACCAGAAGAAGGATACCTGTACCACAAGGTAGCCACTCCCCTAGACTTGGAATTTCCAAGGAGGTAAATAGAGCCAGAACAGCCTAATTCACCCCAAAGAAGGCAAGGGGGCAGGAAAGGATCTGATGAGAATCTAAAGTACCCAAATGCAGCACTTGGTGACTTGAACACCGAAATACTCAAAGAGCTCTATAGAATGAAGAACCCCTAAGAATGCTTCAAGGTAACTCTTTCTACCCGCTAACCTGAAAAGGGACACTCCCAAGTCCCAAAGGACTAAGTTAATTGTTCAGTACAAAAGCCAAGTGCAACACAAAAGGAATCAGTGAAACAAAGCAGCAGCCACTGAGATTCTATCATTGCTGGATGGGACAAGGCCCATGCTGGCTAAATTCCAGACTGGAGATGTAGGTATAGAATCAGCAACACCCTCTTTACCTTTAAAAGTAGTCCATAAATGGATCATGAAAAAGATCGACTAGGAGGTTCTACCAGTGAATATGGTTTGACTAGGGTCAGCATGATGGGCATTAGAAGAATGGTTTGAAGCCTGACCTCCTAGCCACCCTCCAGCTCAAATGAGACTTTGGAAAGTCATGTCCAAAGAGACTCAAGTTTGGACAATGGTACTAATGTAGGTGGAAGCATCACTGCCCATACATTCTCCTCAGTTAAACCCCACCAGTATTCGGTCTTCATGGATGAAGGAAGTGGAACAAACCAAGAAAATATGAAGGAAATCGAACGAGCATCTAACAATGATGGAGATGAAGAGGTTGTTCTCAATATTTGGTTAAACAAGAGGAAAGTGGATTCACTAGATTGTAAGTCAATTACAAATCCTAGTAGAAAGGATAGTGGCATTAGATGACTCTAGCCCCCAATGCAAGTCAACCAAAACCATAACCCACAAAGTTAAAGATCCAGTAGATTAGAACATGGCCCAAATTAAGGCTTTGGTCAAAAAAACACTAGAAGTTGGGACTTCAAGGGATCACACCTCCAGCAGCAGTTAAAAAATCAACCCTAAAAAACCAATGGCGTACAAAGAGGTTACTTACATGATTACAAAGTTAGAAGGAGAAAACACGTTAAAGAAAAAGGGGATGTTACCCAGATATCCTCCTGAGTTCAACTTGGCCCCATTTCCAAAAAAATTACAAATAACCCATGTTCCAAGCTTATGCGGGGTAGGGATCTAAGCATCAACACCTAGTGTAGTTCAAGTCCCTACTAGGAAGTCTTCCAAACATAGATGCCTTAAAAATTAGTTTATTTATTGGGTAGGGGATTGCCTTTGATTGGTACAGACAACTGCTTGATATTTACCTCACTTCATAAGTTGTTTTAAGAAGAAAATTTTCTGTTGTACTTCCAGGAAGAAGATGAAATAGTGATCCTCAACTTCCTTAGCAACACCAAATAGGAGGATGATGAGTTTGCCCAAGACTTTATCAACAAATGGAGGGTACTTTCTTATAGATGCATGTAACCATCAAAATAAAAATTTACAGTGGATATGTGCGTGGATAACCTTAAACCTAAGATTCGTGCCGTGATGGTGGGCTTGAAGACCAAATCACTTTCCAAACTCATTAAAGCAGCTGTCAAGGCCGAAAAGTCTACAAAGAGTTGGGCAAGCAAGATGAAAAAAGAAGCAATACTACCTCTTCAAAGATGTCGAGGAGTGAGAGAAAACAGAGGAGGTGTTCAATGTTCAGACCTCCAAGGCACCACGCAAAACTCAGAACTCAACGAATGAACAGGCTTGCAAGGAGGACTATGAAAAGAGAAAGAATGAAAAATACCCTTTCAATGATGATGTCGAGATCATATTTCGATCCTTAGTCGAAAAAGGGAAGATTGAACTTCCTCCCTCCAAAAGGCCGAATCAAGAAGAATAGTTGATGATCCTGATTACTGTGCATATCATAGATTGGTCTCATATCGTTTGAAGGACTATTTCAACCCCAAAGAAAAGATCAATGAGATATAGAAAAATGGGATAATCACTTCTGATAAAAAAAAATGATCTGGTGCCTGCCAATATGATATCCTTCGTGTAATTTCAACCTATGGAATTTTTTGCACCTCCAGCATAAAAAATAGTGGAATTCCAGGTCATAATCAAGGTCCAACATGAGAATGCCATGATACCCATCAAGACCAACTTTGGAGAAGAACTTTGGGTCCATCCTGATCTGGTCAATGATGAAGGCTGGGAACTAGACAGAAAGTCAAAAGGAAAGAAGAAATACAAAAGAAAGGCAAAAAGGATAGCCCGAGAGGTCCAAATAATTCCACCAATAAAAAAAGGCTAAAAAGGCCCCAAAAGAAAAAGTCTCCTCCACAGTTGCTAAAAAACTGTTCACACTGGCAGACTTCTTGATTCCAATCCATGACAATATGAAGAAGACCCAGAAGTCTCCAATTGCAATCGAATATCTTGGGCTAACTATCCCTCAGATTCTGAAAACGAAAGTAGAAGAAGTCTTCCCTCATGGGATGACCAAGAAGCTAAACACTTGTTTGACGAAGTCCTAAATGAAGATGACATTTTCCACCTCAAAATGCCAAAGGTAATTGTGTCCTTCTATGACCCAATATACTAATAGAAAGCGATTGGCCTATTGAACAGAGGCAAGGATGGAAGCTTTGCCACAAAGAAATGCTAATCCCTCCCTAATCTATTGGTTAAATCAGTAATTCAACCAATTTCACCTCGATAGCAAGCTTCAAACACAAAAAGGCTCACGACAAGCCTCAAACACTGATGAAGAAGTGCCAGTAGCACCAAGCTTGAGGGTAGCTAGCCCTTGGTTACCTTCAAATTCTAAATATATAAAGAATGAAAAGGCCATTTCAGGATTGCCAGAAGTAGAAAAGGTCTTCACTACTCGAAGGACCCTGAGAGCAGAAGAAAGTTCACTCCTAGAAGATGGGACATGATCAAGAAGAAACTACAAGGCTAACTATGGTCAACCTTCTACTTTTTATATAAACCGCACACAAAAGGGCACCAATGTAAATGTACTTGAAAACAATAATTAAAAGCTACCAGGCACATTCAAGTATGATGTTGGAGAGCATTTGAAGTACATTCCAGCACACCTACATATCCTTGACCTACTGCAACTGTTAAAGGAAACCCATGACAGCTTAATACAGAAACTGCAGGCACTCAATTAAGAAAACCATGCTTATGTAGAGTAGGTCCATTAGATTGAGAAAGAGTATCAAAGTCAAAAGAGCAAAAAGCCAAAAGGATGTCAGGAATGCCTTTCCATTCAAAATGTGGTTAAGGCAACAATCTCCTTTTCAAGAGAAGACTTACTACTCGGTGAAACCAAGCACACTCGGCCTCTTTACTTCACAACACACATGATTAAAATACCAATGCTGAGGGTACAAATTGATCCCAGCTTAGCACTCAACCTTATCACCATAACAGCTTTATAGGAGTTGGGCACCTTAGCAAGCAAATTGTCTGGCACAAACATGTAAATACAGGGATATAATGGGGAATGTAAAACCCGATTAGGAAAATACAACTCAAAGTCCAGTTGGGAGAGCTTAAATTTGAATCCAACCTACAAATCATCCAAACTATAACTTACTATAATATCTTATTAAGAAGGCAATGGCTGCATGATTATGCTATCATTCCTTCCACATTGCATCAGTGTCTCCAGTATATCGATGGCAATGGCAAGGCACATAGAATCGTTGGAAAGCAACCTTTTAAAGGAAAGGAGGTGTACTTAACATATGCATCAATGTATAAAGAAGAGTCTGATGGTTTGAATCCAAGAAACGTAGAGGCAAAGTACCTCTAATGGGAGAATCTATGGACACTCCACCAAATAAAAAAAAAAAACCATGAAGTAAATCTGAGTCAAATTCGCAAAGTAGCCAACCATGATCAAACAAAAAGACAGCCTATTGATCATGCCAGTTAAAGCCTTTCAAGATTAGACTTCATGATTTTTAAAAAAAACCATGGTAAAGTAGTCATGACAACATCTTTAACTAACAATGGCACTGAAAAACCTGTCTACATCATCCAATTGGCTAGGGTCAAGCAAGGAAATGATAAGCTACTGCTTAACTTAATCAATAAATGAAGAAAGATGGCCGAAAGGTGTTATCCCAACAAGTCAGACACATTTGGTGCTGGCATGATTTCAAAGATGCATTCGTTCTAGAACAATTGGAATGAAGATTGAAATCCTTGATTTGCTAGCCAAAATCGCTACAAGGGTAGAAAGAAATCTTCAACAACCAAGCTTGCCAAGTCATCACATTGATTATGAGGCGAGCTGGGGAAGAGTAGGGCAAATAGTCAGCCTGAGGATGCTACTCTAAGTAAAACAAGAGCAAGGAGAATCATCTTAAAGATTCATCAACAGGTGGAAACACTTGGCCGATCAGTGTGCAGAGACACCATCTTAAAGATTTATTAGTAGGTGGAAAAATAAGATTCATGTTTTCTTGGCCAATAAGAAACCCATATATAATGACTAAAATACCCCTAACCTAAACCTGGGTTCTAGCTAATCCTGACGACCAATCCAGCTAAATTAGAATACAAGATACAATGAACAATCTCCACCTTGTTGGATTCGATAAATCCTCAGAGCCACCTTGAATATATTCGGCAATGTTTTGGTCTCCTATACCTCGCTGAAAGGTATTGTAACACTTCAACCCTAATCAAGCATGCTTAGCGACTAATTAAGTAAGTTAGTAGCTAATTACCATCGAATTATGATGGATTTAACTTGTGTTATCTTTGTGGCTTATGTTTAAGTCTTGGATAGGTAGTTGGGTCGAATTTAACCTTTACTAGGTAGTGAAAGTATTTTTTTTTTGTAATTTTCAATTTATCAGTTTATGTCATTCATGCATCACATTAACATCATCACATTCGTCTTGTCAAGCTCGTTAACTTTCATACTTGACTCGAATATGTTTGAGTTTGTTTGTGTTAGTTGGATCCTCATTTGACTTAAACTGTAATTACCTTAAGAAATAGGGACTTTCTTATAAACTCCAAAAAAGATTCTGTATATATAGTGTCACGACCCGAGCCCAGAATTCGGGGGTTAGCGAAAAGCTAAACCGGTGACACACGTACTCCCGTGCACGTGCACCCAAACCCAGTCTAGATGCACGCACACAAGGGATCTAACACGTGCGAACTAAGCGTACGCGGAAGCTGTACATATCATAGCAAGCAACAAAGGAAAATAAAATAGCGGAAGCCAAAGCAAATACGAAACGGAAAAGACAAAGACAAATGCACTGAGATAAAAACGAATACACACCAAAATCAATATACACAAAATATACAGAATACAAGTCCAAAGTCCAAAGTCCAAATACAAACTCTCAAAAACCAAAATGCAAAATAAAAGCCACTGGTATGCATGCACGCACTTGGCAGAAGTGATCAGGCCCACTCTGCCAGACCGGAGGGTGCCTCTACACTCGCCCCTGCAGCCTCCTCGACCGCCGGGGAGCTGGGCAAGGTATCTGTGCCTGCAACACCACAGACAACACGAATGAATACAACGATCCAGCAAATATAAGTAACAGGGGTGAAACACGCATAGTATCAAAGAGGATATAATAATGACAGGAGATTAAATACAGAGTTCCATATTAGGAATCTAAGCAAATCGTGCATAGAAGTAAAACATGATATGTGAATCAAAACATAGAATACTGAACTAGTTGGCTACTACGTTAACCATGTTCTCTCCAAAAGAGAGCAGAGCAGAGCAGAGCAGAGAACACCGCTGTCCAGGCCAAAGGTACAAGCGGGTCTCGGTTTCCTGGGTTCCGGGGTCCCAAGACAAAGCAACACTGCAGTTAAAACAGAGATACAGAGATCTACGCCAGAGGTAACCCCGTCGGGTATCCTAGGGCTGAGGCTGAGTAGAGCCAGACTAATACCAATCAAATCAAATCCATAGAAAGGGGAGATTATCCGCTTTGGACTCACCGATGACAAAGACCGGATCTTATCCTCACGTATTAACCTCTGGGCAGAGCCACCAGGGAATACCCAAAAATCAGAGATATACAAAGCCAGAGAATATACAAAGCATAGCATAGATCAAAACAGAGTACAGAGCGAAGAATAATACAGATATACAGAACGAAAGCAAAATGACTGAGGAATGCATAACATAGATTAACAGAACAGAGGGCAAAACCATAAACAATATGCAATGCATCTCAGATTAATACGGAATCAAGGTTCATTACAAGCCAAGTCTAATCTAGCTGCATCACTGTCACTAACCGTGCATGCTGATGTAGTTTTAAGTTATTCGATGCACCGTTGCCATCCTAGTGTTGCAATGTAATCCTTATGTGCATCGAAGTCCCTTAAACCAACACCCATGGGGAGGTGCTTAACAGTAATCAACGCTCACATGAACAAGTCACAGCCTAACAGACTATTCATGCGATCCAAAGAGTCCATCGGGCCGGTGTACGGGTATGGTTAACCTGTATTTGAGCCCTACAAGGTCACACCATTAGCCTAAGTTTAACTGATATTTAACAGGTCTTTAACAGGTCTTACGGTTTAGCCATGGGTGACCTACGGCTTAGCCGTGGCATCCTACGGCGTAGCCGCAATATGCACTACGGCTTAGCCGTGGTTCCCTTCAGAACACGGCTAAACTGTCATCTTTTCCACCTCTGATCTGATACATCTCACGGCTGAGCTACGGTGGAGTCCACGGCTTAGCCGTAAACCATCACGGCTTAGCCGTAGCCTCACCGTAAGAAGACTGATATCAGAAAAGTTTCGACTGATCAGAGATTAAATCCACGGCTTAGATACGGTTTGGGTCACGGCTAGCTTACGGCTCAGCCGTAGGACAAATTACGGCTTAGCCGTAGCCTAACCGTAGAACAAACTCGAATTTGTCACTCTCTGGAATCTAAGCCGTACAGGGTTACGGCTTAGCCGTACAATACAGAACACGAATTCGGGAAGATTACAGAAACGAAATTTTTGTACAGAAACTGAATAAAACAAGCTCAACTGATTCTCATAGCTTAGAAAATGGCTGTAAAACATGCTAGACAAAGAATAAGAAGAAATCAAAGCCATCAAACAAACACCCATATGTGTTATCAAAGCCTGTACTTATACTTGCCTCAAATCTGACAAAATCCTCTGAAATCAAGCTCCAAGCAACTAAAATCAAAACAAATCAAAGCAATCACACATGCATGAGATGAAGACAAAGCAACAGAGAAATGGGAGAAGCAATTGGAGAAGAAGAAGGGAGAGTTGGGAGAGAACCCACTTACCACCAAAGCCACAGAGAGAATGGAGAAACCCAAATCAAAGAAGGGAATAGCAACCCAATCGAAAGACCCAATCGAAGAGAGAGAGAGAAGAAGAGAAAACAGAATTGAAGAGGAAGAAGAACGTGGCTACCGAATTCTCCTTGCATGCAGCCGATCGAGACAAATGGTTAAAAGGAGAATGACACCTGGAGCTGAATTACTTATATAGGTTTTGTAGTTTTAAAACAAGGTCCAATGGGTTTAAGCGATTTACAGATTAAGTCACACGAAGGTCCAACTTCTCCAATTGACTCCAAACGGATCTGACACAGTTACGGAAATTGTCGAGCTCAACGAAATACATATGCTGACACCAAGATGATGCAAAGATGATATGAGCAAAGCAAAAGCAAAATTACGAAAAAGGGCTTAGAACTACCTATTCCAGGTCAAAGGTCACTCAACTACCTATCCATGACCCAAAACAAGTCCAAAAGAAATAAACAAAACAAAACACACACTAATGAGCCACTAATCCGGCTCAAAGGGGATCGGAGTGTTACATCCTCCCCCACTAGGAATCATTCCGTCCTCGGAATGACTACCTACCTGCGCAAAGAGCTGGGGGTACTGGCGCGCTAGCTGCTCCTCTAGCTCCCAAGTAGCCTCATCTGGACCATGATGCTCCCACAACACTTTAACCCATCTGATAGTCCTGGTACGGAGAATCTGCTCTCGTGTCCCAACGATGCGAAGCGGACGCTCAACGTAAGTTGCATTAGGCTGAATCTGAATATCATCATAACGAATCACATGGCTCGGATCTGGCACATACTTACGGAGCATCGACACATGGAACACATCGTGAACACCGGAGAACTCAACTGGAAGTGTCAACCGATAGGCTAAATCTCCAACTCGGCTCTTGACTTCAAACGGTCCTACATATCTTGGAGCTAACTTACCCTTCTGACCAAATCGAACTGTGCCCTTCATCGGGGAAACTTTAAGAAATACCCAATCTCCGACTTGGAATGCCAAAGGTCTCCTCCGAGTATCAGCATAGCTCTTCTGCCTGGACCGAGCAATCTTCAGATTCTCTATCACTTTCTGCACCTTCTCTGTCGTCTCAGCAATGATCGTCGGACCATGGAAACTTCTAGTTCCAACTTCTTCCCAGCACACTGGGGTCCTGCACTTGCGTCCGTATAGAGCCTCATAAGGTGCCATACCAATACTCTCATGGAAGCTGTTGTTGTAAGCAAACTCACACAATGCTAGATGCGTATCCCATTCCTTCTCAAAGTTCAGCACGCTAGCTCGGAGCATATCCTCCAACGTCTGAATGGTACGCTCCGACTGTCCATCAGTCTGGGGGTGGTATGCCGTACTAAAACTCAGCTTCGTGCCCATAGCTTCCTGAAATGCTCTCCAGAATGAAGATACAAAACGACTATCTCGATCCGACACAATCGATACTGGGGTGCCATGCAATCTGACTATCTCGTCAACAAACTTCCTGGCCATCTCCGTGAATGTCATCCCTTTCTTGAACGGAAGGAAATGTGCTGACTTGGTCAATCTGTCCACTATGACCCAGATCGCATTATTCTTCCTACTGGTCGGCGGAAAACCGGAGACGAAATCCATCGTAATGTGCTCCCACTTCCACTGCGGAGTGTGCAATGGATGCAATGATCCTGGAGGTCGCTGATGATCCGCTTTCACCCTCTGACAGGTCAAACATCGAGCTACGAACCCTGCGATCTCCCGCTTCATATTGTTCCACCAAAATCTGTCCTTCAAGTTCCGGTACATCTTCGTACTCCCGGGATGCATCGCATATCGGGCATCGTGCGCATCTGTCATCAATTTCTCTTTCAACTCATCCACAGCGGGAACACACAATCTGTTCCTGAAGTACAAAACTCCATCCACCACGCTGAAATCCGGTCGATCTGCAATCCGATCTCTGAACTTCACCAGGAGGGGGTCCTCAAACTGGCGATCCTTGATCTGCTGAATCACCTCAGGCTGAAACACGACGGTAGTAGCTAATGTCACCAATCCACCTACCATCTGAACCTCAACAGGCTGATCACGCACAAGCATATAAAATCCTGCCAACACCTGAAGACTGTCTGTCCTCCTGCTGAGTGCATCTGCAACTACATTGCCTTTGCCTGGGTGGTACTTGATCGGAAAGTCGTAATCTTTGATAAACTCCAACCATCTCCGCTGTCTCATATTCAAGTCATGCTGATCAAACAAGTACTGCAGACTGTGATGATCGGAATGGACCTCAAACTTCACACCGTACAGGTAATGTCGCCACAACTTCAATGCAAATACAATGGCTGCTAACTCCAAGTCATGTGTGGCATAGTTCTTCTCATGTTCTTTTAACTGTCTGGATCCATAGGCAATCACCTTCTGATTCTGCATCAGTACACAGCCTAGTCCAACTCTAGAGGCATCTGAGTAAATCATGAATCCCTCACTACCATTCGGGAGAGTCAACACTGGCGCCGTAGTGAGCTTTTCCTTCAGCAACTGAAAACTACGCTCACATTTCTCTGTCCACTCATACGGGACCTTCTTCCGAGTCAACTGAGTCAGCGGGGCTGAGATCTTCGAGAAATCCTGCACAAACCTGCGGTAATATCCCGCCAATCCCAGAAAACTCCGAATCTCTGTCACTGATCTAGGACGGGGCCAATGGACTACTGCCTCAATCTTAGCTGGATCCACCATCAATCCATCTCTAGAAATCACATGTCCCAAAAATGCAACTTGCTCTAGCCAGAAATCACATTTAGCCAACTTTGCATACAACTTGTGATCTCTAAGCAGCTGCAATGCCTTCCTCAGATGGTCTGTATGTTCCTCAGCAGTCTTCGAATAGACCAATATGTCATCTATAAAAACCACAACGAACTGGTCCAAGAAGGAAGTAAACACCCTGTTCATCAACGCCATAAAAGCTGCGGGTGCGTTCGTCAAACCAAACGGCATGACAAGAAACTCGTAGTGTCCATACCGAGTCCTGAAAGCTGTCTTCGGAACATCCTCATCCTTCACCCTGAGCTGGTGATATCCTGACCTCAAGTCAATCTTAGAGAAGTAAGCTGCACCCTGAAGTTGATCGAACAACTCATCAATCCTAGGCAATGGGTATTTGTTCTTGATAGTCACTTTGTTCAATTGCCTGTAGTCGATGCACATCCGGAAACTGCCATCCTTCTTCTTGACGAACAAAACAGGTGCTCCCCAAGGTGAAACACTCGGGCGTATAAACCCCTTGTCCAACAAATCTTGCAACTGTTTCTTCAATTCCAACAACTCTGCAGGTGCCATACGATATGGAGCTCTACTGATAGGTGCTGTACCTGGTACCACGTCAATAGCAAATTCTACCGCCCGAACTGGTGGCAACTCTGGCACATCTTCCGGAAAAACATCCGGGAACTCGCTGACTACTGGAATCTCGCTGAGCTGTCGCTGATCTTTCTTCTCTGAAATGAATGCAAGAAATCCCTCACATCCCCTACGAAGCATCCTGTCTGCTTTACAAGCAGAGATCACACGTCTTGGGCACTTCATCTGGCTGCCCTCAAATCGGAATCCGCTGCCCAAATCAAAGTAGATAGCCTTACTGTAGCAATTGATACACGCATGATATCTCGCAAGCCAGTCCATACCAAGGATCACATCAAAATCCAGTGTCGTGAGCAACACGAGGTCTACTGGGAGCTGATGACCAGCTATCCGCACATCACACTGAGGGTAAAACACACTGCACTCCACCCGCTTACCAACCGGAGTGGATACTAGCAACAAGTATGGAAGTGGTGTGGGTCGCTGTCGAAGCTGCACAGCAAAATGGGGTGCTACGTACGAACGCGTAGACCCTGAGTCAAATAAAGCTAAAGCTTCTGCATCGGAAATTAAAATTTTACCTTCCACTACCGTGGCCTCCTCCGCGCCCTCATGCGTAGCAGCATAGGCTCGGGCTGTCTGGCGATTCGGCTTCTGACCTGGGCGAGCTGGCTGAGATCTGCCCTGTGCTGTAGGTCCTGTCTGTCTCGTCTGTGGAGAGGACTGAAACTTCGGGCATTGGGCCCGCCTGTGGTCCGTAGAGCCACACCCGAAACAAGCCCCACTCTTCCTCCAACATCTGTCGGTGGGGTGGTCCTTCCCACAGTGACTGCAAACTATCTGAGAACTGCTCGAACTACCCTGTTTACCCTTGAACTTCTTCTGGAACTGACTTCTGCCACTGAAACCTGCTGCCCTCTTAGCCTCTGTTCGCTCCTCCTCAAAGATGGCCTCTGCATCATAAGCCCTGTCAATAGCGTCATCCAAGGTAGCCGGCCACATACAAGCAACCACGTGGCGTTTGTGTCTCGGATTCAGGCCGTTGACGAAGCGAGTCACTTTCTTATGCTCTGTGTTCACCATATCCTCTGCGAAGTGGGACAACTCTGTAAACTTGTGTACATAATCTGCAACTGGCATCTGTCTCTGCTGAAGGTTGAAGAATTCCACTTCCTTGGCTCGCTGAATATGGAGAGGCATGAACTTCCGACGGAATTGCTGCTTGAAGGTCTCCCAAACTGTGGCACTGGGCATAGTCTGAAATGAGGTCTTAACACTCCTCCACCATGTCTTAGCTACACTCCGAAGCATAGAGGCTGTGAGAACTACCTTCTGCTTGTTACTGCACACGATCGTATCAAAAAGCTCTTCAGTCTGCTCCAACCATTGCTCCGCCTGCAATGCATCCTCTATCCCATGAAACTCGGTCGCCCCTCGCTTACGGAACTTGTCGAAAAGAGCATTAGGATCTGATTCCTTGGGCTGGAAAATCACCTGCTGATCTATACGAGGTGATGCTACTGCGGCAGCCTGACTCTGTCTATCTACCATGGATGCCATCTGTGCCTGTAATGACTGCATAGACTGCATCATCATCATCATCCGCTCCTCACTACTGATGTGTGGGGGTACTGATCCACTATCACCGTTATGGCCCTGTTGATTCTCATCCCGAGATCCTGATCCTGATGCCATCCTGCAAAAAGGAAAAGAAACACAACGCACAATATAAAAGGCCCTGAGTTAGTCAAACCCCAAATCAACATATGAGACCTCGAGTCAAATAGTTGATATCGTCATCTCACCACGATCTTAGATGCCTACATGCTTATAACTAGCATGCTCTGATACCATACAATACGTATGTCACGACCCGAGCCCAGAATTCGGGGGTTAGCGAAAAGCTAAACCGGTGACACACGTACTCCCGTGCACGTGCACCCAAACCCAGTCCAGATGCACGCACACAAGGGATCTAACACGTGCGAACTAAGCGTACGCGGAAGCTGTACATATCATAGCAAGCAACAAAGGAAAATAAAATAGCGGAAGCCAAAGCAAATACGAAACGGAAAAGACAAAGACAAATGCACTGAGATAAAAACGAATACACACCAAAATCAATATACACAAAATATACAGAATACAAGTCCAAAGTCCAAAGTCCAAATACAAACTCTCAAAAACCAAAATGCAAAATAAAAGCCACTGGTATGCATGCACGCACTTGGCAGAAGTGATCAGGCCCACTCTGCCAGACCGGAGGGTGCCTCTACACTCGCCCCTGCAGCCTCCTCGACCGCCGGGGAGCTGGGCAAGGTATCTGTGCCTGCAACACCACAGACAACACGAATGAATACAACGATCCAGCAAATATAAGTAACAGGGGTGAAACACGCATAGTATCAAAGAGGATATAATAATGACAGGAGATTAAATACAGAGTTCCATATTAGGAATCTAAGCAAATCGTGCATAGAAGTAAAACATGATATGTGAATCAAAACATAGAATACTGAACTAGTTGGCTACTACGTTAACCATGTTCTCTCCAAAAGAGAGCAGAGCAGAGCAGAGCAGAGAACACCGCTGTCCAGGCCAAAGGTACAAGCGGGTCTCGGTTTCCTGGGTTCCGGGGTCCCAAGACAAAGCAACACTGCAGTTAAAACAGAGATACAGAGATCTACGCCAGAGGTAACCCCGTCGGGTATCCTAGGGCTGAGGCTGAGTAGAGCCAGACTAATACCAATCAAATCAAATCCATAGAAAGGGGAGATTATCCGCTTTGGACTCACCGATGACAAAGACCGGATCTTATCCTCACGTATTAACCTCTGGGCAGAGCCACCAGGGAATACCCAAAAATCAGAGATATACAAAGCCAGAGAATATACAAAGCATAGCATAGATCAAAACAGAGTACAGAGCGAAGAATAATACAGATATACAGAACGAAAGCAAAATGACTGAGGAATGCATAACATAGATTAACAGAACAGAGGGCAAAACCATAAACAATATGCAATGCATCTCAGATTAATACGGAATCAAGGTTCATTACAAGCCAAGTCTAATCTAGCTGCATCACTGTCACTAACCGTGCATGCTGATGTAGTTTTAAGTTATTCGATGCACCGTTGCCATCCTAGTGTTGCAATGTAATCCTTATGTGCATCGAAGTCCCTTAAACCAACACCCATGGGGAGGTGCTTAACAGTAATCAACGCTCACATGAACAAGTCACAGCCTAACAGACTATTCATGCGATCCAAAGAGTCCATCGGGCCGGTGTACGGGTATGGTTAACCTGTATTTGAGCCCTACAAGGTCACACCATTAGCCTAAGTTTAACTGATATTTAACAGGTCTTTAACAGGTCTTACGGTTTAGCCATGGGTGACCTACGGCTTAGCCGTGGCATCCTACGGCGTAGCCGCAATATGCACTACGGCTTAGCCGTGGTTCCCTTCAGAACACGGCTAAACTGTCATCTTTTCCACCTCTGATCTGATACATCTCACGGCTGAGCTACGGTGGAGTCCACGGCTTAGCCGTAAACCATCACGGCTTAGCCGTAGCCTCACCGTAAGAAGACTGATATCAGAAAAGTTTCGACTGATCAGAGATTAAATCCACGGCTTAGATACGGTTTGGGTCACGGCTAGCTTACGGCTCAGCCGTAGGACAAATTACGGCTTAGCCGTAGCCTAACCGTAGAACAAACTCGAATTTGTCACTCTCTGGAATCTAAGCCGTACAGGGTTACGGCTTAGCCGTACAATACAGAACACGAATTCGGGAAGATTACAGAAACGAAATTTTTGTACAGAAACTGAATAAAACAAGCTCAACTGATTCTCATAGCTTAGAAAATGGCTGTAAAACATGCTAGACAAAGAATAAGAAGAAATCAAAGCCATCAAACAAACACCCATATGTGTTATCAAAGCCTGTACTTATACTTGCCTCAAATCTGACAAAATCCTCTGAAATCAAGCTCCAAGCAACTAAAATCAAAACAAATCAAAGCAATCACACATGCATGAGATGAAGACAAAGCAACAGAGAAATGGGAGAAGCAATTGGAGAAGAAGAAGGGAGAGTTGGGAGAGAACCCACTTACCACCAAAGCCACAGAGAGAATGGAGAAACCCAAATCAAAGAAGGGAATAGCAACCCAATCGAAAGACCCAATCGAAGAGAGAGAGAGAAGAAGAGAAAACAGAATTGAAGAGGAAGAAGAACGTGGCTACCGAATTCTCCTTGCATGCAGCCGATCGAGACAAATGGTTAAAAGGAGAATGACACCTGGAGCTGAATTACTTATATAGGTTTTGTAGTTTTAAAACAAGGTCCAATGGGTTTAAGCGATTTACAGATTAAGTCACACGAAGGTCCAACTTCTCCAATTGACTCCAAACGGATCTGACACAGTTACGGAAATTGTCGAGCTCAACGAAATACATATGCTGACACCAAGATGATGCAAAGATGATATGAGCAAAGCAAAAGCAAAATTACGAAAAAGGGCTTAGAACTACCTATTCCAGGTCAAAGGTCACTCAACTACCTATCCATGACCCAAAACAAGTCCAAAAGAAATAAACAAAACAAAACACACACTAATGAGCCACTAATCCGGCTCAAAGGGGATCGGAGTGTTACATATAGGACCCACTATTCCTAATCAAGATTTTTCTCTCTAACAACTCTATTTACCCTAAGACTTGTATTCTTCTTTCCTCTATCACGATTTTCTCTACAAATCAAGAGAATTAATGTTTGCATGTGTGATTAGAGGCTCAAATTGGCATCTCTAGTGTCTTCTAATCGAATTACAAGCTGTGAAGTGAAGGAGTCAAGTAGCTTTTTCTTTTAATCAATTTCTAGAGGTAAGAACTATTTCCTTCCTACAAGTCTTCGTTTTAAGGAATGAAGAAAAATCTTCTTGTAGACATGTACTCATCTCCTTCCCCACCCCTACATGCATATCAGTTTTAGGTTTGAGAATTAAAGTGTCGTCTCAAGTTGAACTAAGAGTGGGAACAGTGGTTTGAATTCTAAACCAAGACAAGTATAAGCAAATTTTGGTTTAATGTATGTTGTTATATTATGATTTTTGTAATTTCACTGAATTTTGTGCATTCAGCCCTAATGTTCACAATTTTCTAAACTCTACTGATACCCTGTTGTTCTCAGTTTCTTTTCACTCTACTGTATTATGAAGTTTAGTGTTTTTGATGCATTATGTAACGACCCAGTCCCAAAAAGTACATCTGAATGAAAAAATATAAGTAATAATCCGTTCTAAACTATCGAGGCGCCTTGGTGTGGATCACTGGCGAGGAGCAGGAGCGGCGAAGCCGTATGGCCTTGTCCTGGTTCGAGTCCCCCCCAGGGACAAACAATGACTAAATGAAATGAAATAGGTAAGGAATACCCTAGTAAACAAACCATCATGGAATTTGATTCAGAAATTTACTTCAGAGATGAATTTGCTTTAGAAAAATAAAACTTACTGTTAAGCCATAAGGAAGTTATGGCTCATGGTCCAGAGAACCAAAAATTTTATTTTTCTTCGATTGCTAAGCCAAAGCTGAACCGTAGATTGTGCTACAGATGTGCCATGGCTTACCCGTAGGGTATGTACGGCTAAGTCGTAGAAAAGAATACGAGTAAACCATAAATGTGGAGGAAAAACTTGGTACCTATGGTTAAGCCGTAGTGCAATTTACGACTAAGTTATAAGATGCCCACGGTTAAACCGTAAGTCACTTACGGCTAAGCCGTAAAACCATTAAAACTTAATGTTAAGTAGGTATTGTACAGGACCGTGTAGGACCTTAGTTACTGGATCTTTTTACACAATTAACCGGCCCAATGGAATAATGAAATATTATAAAAAGTCTTGAGGGCTAAGACTTATTCATGTGATGTTGTTCATTTGTTAAACACCTCCCCACGGGTATTAGTTTAAGGGACTTCGATACATATTCTCGACACAATGTAACACCAAAAAGAGACAACTGTGCATCGGATAACTTAAAACTGCATCATCATGTACAGTTAGAAACAATGGATGACTAGATCAGGGTTGGCTAATAAAACTACCTTAATCCTTTTAAATTGAATTGCACGGCATATTGGATTAATGTTATCGCCTTTTACTCTTCCAATAATGATTTGAATTGAAATGATTATTATATGCATTAATTTATTTGACATTTTTCTGATATTCTTGATATTATATTGACATTGAATTGAGTATGAATGTATTGCACGAATTTATTGAATGCAGACGATTTGATATTGTTCTCACTCAATGAATGAATTGCATGATTGCTCAAGTTCAATAATATGATTGACTTAAAATGGTTTGGCTCTACTCAGCCTTAGCCTTATGATACTCGGCGGGGTTGACTTTAGTGTAGTATGAACATTGCTATTGCAGTGTGCTATTTTTGGAGCTTTTGGACTCCATGTACGAGAGACTCATTCGTACCTTGATTCGGTTAATGATGTTCTCAACGCAAAGATCCCTAGAAGGAGAATATGGCAAATGTAGTAGCCAAATAGTAAAGTATTTCTATTATTTAATTCTGATAACATGATTACTCAATTGCACTACATGCCTAGTATATTGAATTGACCTCCTTATGTTAGTTTTTGTGGACTCAATCCATCAGTTGATGTAATAAATTGATTAATTTCTTTATTTATCAATAAAATCATGCTTTACTTTCATGAGATGAATGTTATTTTACTACTTCATGCACATGACCAATACGTATGACATAATGGTTCATGAGTTGAACCGGGTCCCATTAGTATATTAGATGTGATATATGTGCATGGATGAGATCCACACGCGGGAGATATATGTCACAAATCTTATACTTAAATAGCTTCACAACCAGTAATGAGACTGGGCATCTCATTTGATAAGGTTGCAGCACTTTGATCACTATGAGATAGTGTGATTTGTCTCGATCATCAGAATGTAAGATTCTGGATCAATAGTGCCGGTACATTGGATGTATTGAAGGACCATGAGATGCACCTTATGGTATTCCGTCTCAATAATAAGGTATGCTCTCATAATTCCCTAGCAAGCTCTCAATCCTGAGACACTGACGAACTCAAGTTTCTAGCTATTCATTTACTTTGAGTCACCAATGAGTGAGGCCGACTATAGGTTAACACCTCGGTGTCTTGGGTATATGGTAGTAGAACTGTGGGAACGTTGAATGATCAAGATGGAATCTATCTCTATTATCCCCTTGTGCCAATTAATGGATTTGTCATTAGTAAGTGCGCACCCATCTCAATTAAGAGTTAATTGGATGGTACTGATGATTACTGTGATTAATTGGGGCTCAAGGATAATAAGATGTGGAACTTAGATTGGAAGAGACGGATTTATTCCAATTGATCCATGGATATTGATAGAGGGGCCTACTTGTGGTAATTGGGAAGTTTAGGGTCTTCATTGTAATTTATTCCTAAGACTGGAGTGTAATTGCATTTATATAGTGGTGTTATTTGCAATTAACTGTGGGCCCGGATTGCACATGAGATGTGGGGTCGCGGTGTTCCAGTTGGAGCCAGCTTTCTAAGGAATCCCTAGTGGTCCCCACGCTAGCCCAAGATATTGGAAAACACTAATCCGACTTGGACTCTAGAAATAAGAGTTTGGAAAGGAGAAAGTTGCTAATTGCTTTGGAAGTAAGACTTCTATTTCAATTAGACAAGGGAGAGATTTGGAAGTCTATAAAATATCCTTGGACGTCCAAAAGAGTCCCCCTCACGCCCAAAACCCTTTCGTGCAAGAGTTGCGCGAGTTACTCTCCTCTCCTTTCTTCTAGTTCCTTGGAGTCTCGAGTTGGGATTTTCTCCTGAAGATTCCACCGTTCTTCTTGAGAAAAGAAATCCAATTCGGGGGTCATAGCGTGGAAGGCTAAGAGGTCTTGAAGAAGTCCATTAGAGGACTGCGGGTCTCCAAAGGTATGATCTACTTCTTGCATGTCGTAGGTTATTTTGGATGTTTAGTGCTGGTATAATTTTTACTGTACATGGTCACGAGATTGAGGGTAACGCATCCTGGATTGGGTTTTGGTCTTATGGATAGTTGATCCCTGTGTCAAGTGGGTCAAAAGTTTTGAAAATCTATCCACGAGACCCACCTACTTCCAACACCTTAATCACATGTTTAATGATTCTTGTAGATACAACACGTATTACCTTGATTGTGCTTATATTTTACTAAATAGTCTTATTCATTAGTTATCTATGGTGTTTCAGGCTCAGCTCCCAGTTTCGATCTTACGAAGATCGAGAAGACTTTAGAGAAGACTTTTAGGAACCCCTCCAGCGTAGATGAGTGGACAGCGAATCATCTCTAATTGATCCATCATGGAGTAAGCAAAAAGCATACTAGGTCTTGTTTTGGGATGTAACATTTAGGGTATTATGACTTGCATTTAGTTTTATTTTGTTATGTATGGTTCATGGTTCATCATCCATTGTGTGTTGGATTACATATTCCATTACAACTTATGTTCATATCATAGCATATATATGTATACTAGCTTGGTTATAATTATCTTGTTTCATGAATAATATTAACAAGCTTCCGCCTTTGAATGCTTAGAAAGATGTCCGTTATAAGCATCTCACTCATGTAAGTAATGTGACCCTTCCTTGTGTAATTCCAATTAGACTCGAGTCCAAGTGTGTATTACACGGGAGTAAGTGTGTTACTATTTGGGGCTAATCCTCATACCCAAATTCTTGGGCTTGGGTTGTGATAATTATGCCTCCTCACATGCTATGATTGAGCGTGGGACCTACACTCCCTAACCCGAATGCATAGACAATCTTAGAATTGGTATCAATCGACTCTAAAGCTGACTTGAGATTTTTCACAATTGCTTCCTTCGACCTGAAAACCCCTCCCCCTCCCCAGTCTTAAACCTCTAATGTACCCTACATTTGTTGCCACATGCATTCTTGCAGCACAATGATCCTAACTTCCATCTGTTAAAACAAACGAGACCTTTTTGAATATAGATCTCATGGTACCTTGTGAATCCTTTCTTTTGTCTCCGTCTCGGTGTTCTTCCCGTCAAACTTGTAGTTGTCATTTTTCAGCAAAGGGTTTTTGTCCTTCACACCATGACAAATCGGAACACAATTATCCTTCCTTTTCCTAGGAAAATAGCCTCTATTCAGGTCCTCTAGAATTGCTACTAGATGATATCATTGAAGACTTCGTCAATAAGTCGTTTCTCCATCAAAACCTTCAAACAGGCCCCTGATGCTTGAGGCCATTCTTATCATCGTGAATCAGTCAGTTTCTTGAATGTCCTCTAATTTTACTACCTATCAAATTTGCTCATCTTTTCTGTATGCCATGAGCATCCTAGCAAAAAATGAATATGAAATCTAACTCTAGATGGCTCTAATATCTGGAAAATAGTTGTTTGCATTCGGATTGGTCAAATTTTCCTATTGATGGTTGATTTGCCAATCGTCTTCCATAGACACATGGATCTACTTATAATGAGTCTGTAAGTGCAAATGGATATCCAATCGAACACCAAACGATCATGATTTTGTAGAAACAAGTTTCTACGGTCAATCCTAATCAAATTGCCTTTGATCAAAGGGCGTTGAACAAGTGATAACATCAACCTATTACTGGCAAGCTGGGCTAGCCTTTGTGAACGGGTCAGGTCGACTTAACCTAGAATCAACCTACATTGCTTCTATTCTAGCGGGTTGGGCTATGCACATGTGAGATTGATATGACCCTATGTTGAATTGGCTTACTCCGACCTGAATTGGACTACTTTAACCAGGTCAAGTTTGACCCATGATTCGATACCGACCTAACCTACACCTTTACTTGGCTGAACTGGGCATAGGCTACAACCAAGATAGGTTCAACCTGACGAAAACTGAAACTGGGCCTAGACATATGTAATACTAACCCCTACAGAGTTGTGTTGAACACAGTAGGGAAAGAAAAGAATTGAGTGAGCTTTTCTCATGGATGTAGGTGGTTTTGCTAAATGACCTAATTGCCAGTGTGCCATCTTCTTCACAGTTGCTTGCTTGATGGTTATGTAATTTGTGCATGTGTTGATTGATCGTGGATCCTAGACATATTTCCTAACAATATTTGCATTAAAACACATGTTTTCCCACATATTCTCCTCCCTCATACTTTTTATTTATTCCTTAGAGTCCGACATTGGAACTGGAGAAATCTTAATGAGATGTTTATTAATGATTCCTTATATACTTATGGTTTTAGCTTCTAGTGGGTTTTATTGGTGGTAACCACACATGCATGCATTGGCCGGTTGTGCCATTTTTCCATCCTCGCTAGTTAGGTCTTGCTGTGCATTTTTATGTTTGGACTACTAGTGGATTTGAATCCGGATCTAATTGTTGATAGCCCACTCTCTTCTATCCATTGTGCATAGCTATTCATGTAATGTCTTCGCTTTAATGCGGAGAATGTTACGTATCCTTTGTGCAGGTAGTAATGTCTCGCATTCAATTGCGAGACCATAACTGCTCTTGGCTCCTTACCCTAAAACCCTTATAACTAGAGGTCCTAGGCAAGCCTTTCTTCCAACTTCAGAAACTTTGTAGAAAAGCTTTGTTGCTCTGTTGTTCCTTCTATCTTCCCATTTTTCTGTTCTTTTTGTTACTACTGTGAGTCTGTTTTAGTGGTCCTTTGGGATTCGAAAAATATATAGTCTTTTGAGTGCATGATTGCTAAAGATAGCCCTATTAAGAAGCCGTTTTATCCTGGGGAAAACATTCAAGATTCTATTTTGTACCATTGTAGGGGGGAAACCTGCCTAAAGAAAGCATTTCAAAAGACATGATTTGGCTACTAATTGTTTGGTTAACTTTGAACTTTCCTTATTGATTTTTTATAGACTATTTGTGATTATCTACAATAGTGAAAATCCAACAGTTTAGGCAAATTTTAGTGTTTGTGTTGACCTACCCTTGGCCATTGCTTTTGCAGAGGTCTTCTAACGAGCATTCAATTATCCTGCTTGGACTGGAATCCTCATCTCTAAATCTTTTGTGCGAGCAATCAATTGCTCTGCATTAATTTAGAGTTGAGTAATATTTGCTTTTCTAGCATTAGCCTCATCCCTTAAAAAAGGGAAGTACTGGCGAAATTTCAGTGATATTTTCTATTTGGATATAATTGCAAAGATGAATGCCAAGGAATGCTACCTAAAAGTTTTCAATTTTGAGGGCCATCATTTTAAGATGTGACAGATAAAAATGGAATATCTTTTCCAAGTGATGAAAATACTTTATGTGCTAACTACTGAGTGCCCCAAATCATATGGAAATGGGCCCGCTGGTACTTATGAAAAGTATCAGTGGAAATTGGATGATTTTGATTGTGGAAATGAGATTTTAAATCATCTAGAAAATTCCTTATTAGTTAATGTGAATTTAATCAATCTTCTTAAAACTTCAAGTGCACAGTTGTCTTGTTGAGATAGTGGTAAATATAGGTTAATCCCATTGAGAGCACTCTCGAACTTTTTAATTCAAAATACAAAATTTTCTTTCAAAAATAAAAAAAATAAAGATGAATGAGATGTCAATGAAAAATTAAAATAAAACAAAGATGAATGAGATGTCAATGAAAAATTAAAATAAAACTAATGTACAAAACATTAATGACAGTGGTGATGGGAATAGATCAAAACATCAAGAATCCATTATATAGAATAATCAACCAAAATTCACTCTTGACTTAACAATTTTTTCTCAAATTTACTCATAGTAGAAACAATGTTTTTGATCTGGATGATTTTTTTATAAAAGGACCAATATTTCAGATTTAATTAAAAAGCTAAAACCGTGTTCACTTCATAAAAGATTGAAAACCATCCAAGCATCATATATCAAATAAATATAGACTATCAAAGAAATTTAATCATAAGTATAATCTATTAAACAAGCATATATGATCAAAATTAGCTCGGCCTAGCCTCAATGAGTATGGTACCTTGGGAAAGTAAGCCATATGAGATGGCTTCTAGGTGATAGATCAGCTACGATTGGATTCTCCTTGATTGGCTTTGGTTCTACCCTAGATTTAGCATTTCTCATACTTTATTCCTCAATTTCCACGTCCTCCCTTGGTTTTTCCTCAAGAAATTGATTTTCCTCAATTTCCTTTGGGAGCTTAACCTTACTATCAACCTATTTTCCTGATCTGAGTATGGTTATGGAGTTAAGTTGATCCAAACTTTTTCGTGTTGCATCATGAATGATTTGTCCTTTTGGATTGGGTTCTAGTTGACTAGGGAAGGTTCCTTTGCTTGTAGCACTCAAGGAATTAGCTAGTTAGCCCTTTTGGAATTCCAATTTTGTAAGGGGTTGAGTGTGGCTTTTCAAAAGTTGAGTTGTGGTCTGCTAAATTAGAGCAATACTTTGGGACATGAGTTTCATGGACTCTTCTAAAGAATGTACCCTCTACGTTAGTGTACTGGGAGTTAAAGTTGGGTTTTTGGAAAGCGGGTGGGGCATTGGCTTGAGATTGAATAGGCTAAAATTAATTGGCCTATGATGGGCCACCTTGAGTTAGACCATTGGTCCAAGAAAGTTAGGGTTGTCCCTCTAACTTGGGTTGTAGGTGTTAGAATACGGGTCATACCTATGATGATGATCGAAATGAGTGTTTTGATAAAGGGCATTTACTTCCTCAATTGTTTTTGCCTGACCCAAAGTTGTTGGGTCAATCCCTCCATTCATAGCCTAACTGTACTTCAATGACTCCAAAGTGCTTGGAGTGAGCCTTTGGCTTATTTCTAAGGTGTCTAATATCCTCATCAATGTGGCTAATTTGGCCGCTGCATTAATTTTGTTCAACTTTGAACATTCCGTTTTTTCTGGAATGGTGGCTTTAGTGGGCTTCCTCTTAATAGGAGCCCATTGCAACGTATTTTCAGTAATATCTTCTAAAAATGCCCATGTTTCTACCATTGTTTTTTTGCGTAAAATTTCCATCACAAAAAGATTCCACCATTTGTTTAGCTAGCTAATCTATGCCTTTTTACACAATGTAGACCAACTGGATTTTTTCAAATCCATGGTGGAAACAGTGGATCAAGAGGTCCTTGAATCATTCCACATAATTGTAAAGTGTTTCTCCTTCCATTTGATAGAACCCATAAATGGCCTACTTAACCAAAGTAGTTTTCTGTTTGGAATAAAATTTTTTGTAAAATTCTTCGACTAGCTTGGCCCACATAATGATGGACCCCGGCTTGTAGGGCATAAAGCCATGCCTTAGCTTTCTCTTTTAGGGAAAAAGAAAATAACCTAAGTTTTGGGGTTTCCTTTGTCATTTGATTTATCCTCATAGTCCCATAGATATCTTCAAATTCCCTAAGATGTTGGTATGAGTTCTCTTGGTCTATCATACGAAAGATTAGGAGTATCTGGATCATGCCAAATTTGATCTCAAAGGTAGAATTGGTTTGGGGCAACCTGATACAGGATGTTTGAGTTGTCCTGGTGGGGTGCATGTAATCCTTCAAAGTTATGGATGGGTCCACTTAGTCTACTTCCACCATTTTTGGTTCAAATTCTTCAAAAATCAAAGAATTTCCTACAACAGAGAGAGGTAGGTTAAGTTCAATCCTAACTAACCTTTTTTCTTGCATTCCCACAATATACTTTTCTTAGGTCAGTTTTTCTTTGTTCACATGCACTAGATTCAACCCCAAGGAAATGTTAACCTAATTTATATGCAGGGTCCTACTGGTCCTGGTATGATGTACAAGCAGTCAAGCACAAACATTAAGTTCAAGAAATGGTCTTAGGGTTACCCTAGATCACTAGACAACTCCCAACTCGTAAACAGAATATTTGGGCCTCCAATTTGGTCTTATGAAGCCACCAGGGAGTGGTGGGGATAAACCTACTTAACACCAGTACCCTAAATAGATAAGCTATCGCGCTCTCAGGAGCAAAGGCTTTCTTGGGCATCAATTTTGGTTAAAGAGCACATCTAGTGCAACTGTTAGTGGTCTTCATCTTACTAAGCTCAAGTCATATGGCCATGTTCCTACTTGATTTTAATTAATGGCTAGGTTCGTATGTGAGAGATGATTAGACCTAGGTGGTCAAGATTTAATGATGAATTCCATTCCTTATTTTGTTGGGATAGATTGCCCTTATCTAAGTGTGTGGGTTCAATTTAATTTGTGTAACAAGTAAGTAATCATATTATTATAGAATTAAACAACCAAGCCCACTTGTAGATCAAAGGTTCATCGGTTAAGGATAAAAGTTCTTGTAGTGGGTCCACGCAATCCTAAACTTGTGAAAGCTTTTCCTATTTTATCTTTTTTAGCAATTTTATGCAAGAAATTTTAACAATTTTACTCAGTTTCTTGTTTAAGCAAGCCACTTGTGCAAGTCTCCTCTTTTGCAAAGAAACTTATGTAAAAGAAACTCTTGTTAGTAAATCTAAAGTTATCAAACAAAAAGAAAATCTCTCTAAAAAGAATTGCTATCTTATCCTAATCTAGGAAAGAGATAAAATAAAAAATTCTAAAGTTAACCAGATTAGTTAAAAGTCTATCAAAAATAAAATCTAAGTTAGTGAGAAAATCAAAACTCTATCTCAAAAAAACAGAAATCCTAAAATTTTTAATTGAGAGTTCAAATATGGTTAGAGTTTTCAAAAAGTATTCAATAATAAAAAAATCCAATCTTATCCAATTCAATTTTTAGATTTTAAAACTCTAATTGATATAAACAACTTAAAGGATATAATTTAAAATTTCTAGCTAATCTAAGTTAAGAAATAAGTGGTTAGCAAACCAATCTAAACACTTGAACAAAATCCAAGAAGAAAATATAATCAGTTTTATTTTTTTGGATTTTCTAATGGAAATAAAAAGGAATCCTAATAATTTAAAACTAATCTAATCAAACTCAAATTTAACAAGATGACAAGTTTTTTTTTTTACTGACTAAATTTAAAATTAAAAGAACTTTAAATTTTTTATTAATTAAAATTTCAAAAAATCAATAAAAATAAAAAAAGAAAAATCAGAAAATCAAAATTTTTTTCATTTTCAATAAAATAAATAAATAAAAACTAATGATACAAAACATAATTATATGGATGATGCAAACTAATGCAACCTACGCATGCTCATGAACCTAAATATGACTAAAATACTAAAAAACAAAATTCGATTTTTGTAAAAAAAATTCAGAAATGGCTACCTAGTAATGGAACCATAAAATTGATTTGAATTTAATCAATCTACTTAAAACTACAAGTGCACAGTTGTCTTGTTGAGACAGAGGCAAATGCAAGTCGATCCCACAAAGAATACTTTTGAACCTTTTAGTTAAAAATCTGAAATTTTCTTTCAAAAATAACAATAAAATAGAGATGAATGAGATGTGGATGAGAAATTAAAATATAACTAATGTGCAAAACTTTGAAGACACTGATGAGAGGAGTAGATCAAAAAATTATGAATCCATTAAATAGAATAATCAACCAAAATATACTCTTGACTTAATAGTTTTGTCTCAAATTTACTCAAATTAGAAACAATTCAATGTTTTTAATTCGAATGATAAGTTTATCAAAATATCAATATTTCAGATTTAATTAAAAAGCCAAAACCTCCTAAAAGATTGAAAAGTAACTAAGCATCATATATCAAGTAAATATAGACTATCAAAGAAATTTAATCTTAAGCATAATCTATTAGACAAGCATATATGATTAAAGTGAAATCAATAAAATTAAGAACAAAGGTTAGTCATAAACATAAAAACAGATTTATTTTTATGCTAAAGCATGCTTAACATAGAAACAAACAAATTATTAAATCAAAGAGCATAAAAGGAATAAATATGCTAACATAACTTCATCAAAATACTCTAATCCAAAGCACTACTCCTCCATGATAAAAAGGAAAAAAAACTTTTGAATTTCTTCATTTAAATCTCCAAGTAATACAATAATATCTTTCAAATTCCTCTCTTCTAATCCTAGCTTCTGGAACAGGGCTCTAAAATACACAAATTTTTTTTCTATAATTTCTACACTAGAGGGAAAGAAGAAAAGGAAAGAGAGGAGAGAGAGAAATTTCTCTCTTGGAGGAGATGATTCTCTTAGACGGCCAACATGGGCTCTTTAAATAGGAATTGGAGCTCCTTGTTGCCCTATTTTTTTTCCTCTTTTATAGCTTATAAAGTCTTCCTTTTGGAAAGGTCTCTTGGCTTGGCCTCTAAGTTATCAAAGACTTAGCAATTATAAATAGATTACTTCTTACTTTCCTTTGAAAACCAATCTCTAGGCAAAATTATCATATTTAGAAGATTCTACTCTCGTGTAAATAAATCTTCTAAGTAAGCTTTTTTTCTTGAAATTTCTTGAAGATTTTTTTCATATCTTCTTGGATTATCTTGAAAAGAATAATGCAAGTAGGGATGGTGGACTCACTTTGATCTTCAATATACTTTAGTTAAGGAGAGATGGACCCTACCCAAAGGTGTAAAACATGGAGAAAGTTTCCAATCATTTTGCAATTCCGCCTAAAAATACACTACCAACTTCTTGAGCCATAACTTTGTTGTTTCATCTCTAACTAATGCAATTTTGGATCTATGGATAGTTACTCAAAAAGAGCTTTTTAACGGAACATAGATTATCAATTATGATACATGGTTTGAAATTCATGACCATTTTAATCTATGCTATCTAAAGAAAATCAGGATTGACTTTCCATTTTTGAATTCTCTTATTTGACTTTCCTTTTCTTGAATTCTCACCACCTTAGCTTTCTTTTCTTGATTGAAATTTAAATTCCAACAATTGGAGAGTAGGACCCCCCTTTACCATCTAAGCATGTGTGAATATGTGTGTGGGGTCCTCATGAAGCCAATCTTTGAAATTTCTTGCATGGTGTGCCCATATGATTTGCTTCAGTTGAGAAGTGATGGACCTTGGTGTTTGGGTTATTTACATTGGAGTGAAGTGTGTTTCACATCTTTCTACACATTTTAAGCAAACCCATAAAATACTAAAGAGCCCACATTGAAGTGGAACCAGTCTGAATAGAGTTTTATTCTAGAGGGGACTCTTTGGAAGAAATTTCAAAATTTTAAATTAATGCAGAAAGCGTATGAAAAATATGAAAATTCAAGTTCTTAGGTGAAAATCCATCAAGTGATGAAATTTGATGAATAATTATGCAATTAACCTAATTAAGCCCCTAATTTATCCTAAAATGATGTATAAATGTGCAAATTCATGAACTTAATAAGGGCTTATTTTCTAAATATAAAACTGATAAGGAATTATGAAATGCACTAATTAAAGAATATGCCACTAAAGATGTGGATACCAAAAAATATGCCATTAAATAGTTTCTAGATTTTCAATTGGAAGAAGGAAAATCAATGGCAAGACAAATGAGAGATTTTCAAAAAATAATCTATGAGTACAAACTGTGGGAATAGAATTACCTAAACAATTTATAATGGGCAATACCATCCACAAAATTCCACCATTGTGGAATGATTTTAGGAAAAATGAAATGAAACTGGAAGATCTTATAACATGACTTAGAATCCAAGAGCATCATTGAGAACGTGACGCGAAGAGTAAGGATTTTGAACATGTGGGTAAGGCTAATCTCACTAAAACAAAAGATAATAAAAAAGCCCAAACCCAATGTGACTCATGCAAAGAAAAATCAGAAAAAGAACCAAAATAAAGCTCTTAAGCCCTACAAAGATATAACCAAACAAAAGGAAGTCAAATGCTTTGTATGAGAGAAAAAAGGCCATTATGGAAAGGAATACTGCAATAAGAAATTTACCAAAGGGAAAAATCAAGCCAATCTCATGGAAGAAAACATTGTGGCGACAGTAACAAAGGTGGCTTGTCAGTAATTGTAAAGATTGGTGGGTTGACACCGGTGTAACCTAGTACATCTACAGTGGCAAAAGTGCATTCGTCTCCTATAAGCAAGTCAGAGATGGACAAGAACTCTACATGAAAAACTCCTTTACGGCCAAAGTAATGGGTTAGGAAAAAGTGGTTCTATCGCTGTCACTATCAAGTTTCTTATTCTAGTTGAAATACTGCATGTACTCGAAGTACAAAAAAACTTGGTCTTTGGCTCTATCTTGAGCAAAATGGCTTAAGCTAGTCTTTGAAGTGAATAAACTTGTAATTACAAAAAAATGTAGTTTTTGTAGGAAAATGTTATATTATTGAAGGCCTTTTTAAGTTAAATGTAAATTCCATCGGTAATAAGAATGCTTCTACTTCTGTTTATATTTTTGTGTCTTGTGATTTATGGCATGATAATGTCAATTATTCCTCCATGAAATTTATGATGGAATTAGGATTGATTTCTAAAACTGATTTTCTACTAAAACTCTTATGAAAATTATTATCAATCCAAATTTTCTAAAAACCTTTCAAAAGTATTGAAGGAAGTTCTGAGCTTTTTTACATTTAATTCATAATGATATCTGTGAATTAATTGGTATCATCACTAGAAATGGTAAAAAATACTTCATTACTTTCATAGATGATTTTTTTTAGATTTTCCTATGTATATTTACTTAAAAAAGAAATCTAAGGTCTTTGATAAGTTTAACCTCTTTAGACTTGAAGTTAAAAGTCAACTCGGCAATAAGATTAAGACTTTGAGGTCTGATTGAGAAGGTGAATACGTAGCCAATGATTTCATTGAGACTCATAACAACGATAATTCATGAAGTGACAACGCCTACTCCTCACAACAAAATGGTGTAGCCGAATGGAAAAATAAAACTTTAGTTGAAATGGTGAATTCCATGATAAATAGTTTTGGACTATCTAAGAACTTGTGGAGGAAAGCTCTTCGTACAGCATGTCACATACTAAATAGAATTCCCTTTATAAAGACCAATAAAACCCCATATGAATTATGGATATATACAACCCCTAAATTAAAATACCTCAAAGTGTGGCTGTGCTTAGCTTAACTTGCTATACCAAGTCCTAAGAGGATTAAACTTATACCTAAAATACAAAAAATTATGTTTACGGATATCCCTAACATAGTAAGGCTTAATGATTCCTAGTTATTTCAAGTTTAGACAAATATTCAATTATTGAATCTAGAGACGATGTTTTCTTTGAAAATGATTTTTCATTTAAACAAGTAGTTTATAATTCTAATAGCAACTCTAATGTTGCTAGACTAGCCCCACCTAGTGAGTCTGAACCTGAAAATCGAGAACCTCATAGAAGTAAGAGACTTAAGAAGGAATCTAACATTGGCCCAAAGTTTATCACCTATATTGTGGAAAACGACCCCACATTTTATTAGGAGGCCATGATTTCTTCTAATGCCGCTTTTTGGAAAGATGCTTTAAATAGTCGAATTGATTATATATTGGCCAATCATAAGTGGGAATTAGTTGATCTTTCTCTAGGAACTAAACTATTGGGTTGCAAATGAAAATTCAAAAAGAAATTAAGAACTGATGGGTCGATAGAAAAGCTTAAAGCTAAATTGATTGCAAAAGGTTTTAAATAAAAGGAAGGAGTTGATTATTTTTACACATATGCGCCAATAAGAAGGATCACGACCATCAAAGTCTTGATAGTAATAGCTTCCATTCACAATATGGTCATCCGTCATATGGATGTAAAAACCACATTTTTAAATGGTGATTTGGAATAAGAGATCTATATGGAGCAACTTAAAGGATCTGAAGTACCTAAGATAAGAAAAGAAAGTTTATAGGCTAATAAAATCCTTGTATGGCCTAAAACAAGCCCTAAGCAATGGCATGAGAAGTTTGACCAAGTATAATGTTTGAAGGTTTTAAATTTATTTAGTCTGAAATATGTGGTTACTATAAAAATATTGGTAATTCCTGCATTATTATTTACTAGTATGTAGATGATATGTTTTTTTTTAGAACTTATATTAATTCAAAAGAAAATACTAAAAAGTTCCTTTGTTCTAAGTTTGACATGAATGATATAGGTGAGGTTGATGTGATATTTGGAATTAAAATATATGAACATTTTCAAGGGAATTTTTTGTCTCAGTCTCATTATATTAAGAAAGTCCTTCAGATGTTTAATATGTTTAGAAGGAATGGTATTTCCACTCCTTTTGACTCTAGTGTCAAATTATCTATGAACAAAGGAGAGAGTGTATCTCAATTAGACTATTCTAAAGCTATCAGACGTATAATGTTTATTATAAATTGCACTAAACCTAATATAGCATATTCAGTAAGCATCTTGAGAAAGTATACAAGCAACCCCAGTAATGAGCATTGGACAGCTATTATCCTGGTATTCAAATACATGATGAGAACCATTGATTATGGTTTGCATTTTGAGAGATATCCTGTTATACTTAAAGGATGCAATGATGCCAATTAGATATTAGATTCTGAATAATCAAAATCTACAAGTGGTTATATATTTGCTCTTAGAAATACTGTCGTCTCTTAAAAATCAAGGAAACAATCATATATTTTCCAATTCACAATGGATGTGGAGATGATAGATATGGCATTGGCTTGTAAGGAAGTTGAATGGTTGCAAAATCTGTTAATAGAAATTCTTTTGTGGAATAAACTGGCTTTGGCCATGACTCTACATGATGATTCTAAATCAACTATTGATAAGGTAAATAACAAAACTTACAATGGAAAATCCAGACATATATGTTTGAGACATAATCTATTGAGATAATTATAACACAACGAACCCAATTAAGCATGATTAGTGACTAATTAGGTAAGTTATTAGCTAATTAATATATAATTATAATGAATAGAGATGTTTAATCCCTAATTGGGTCTGATGAAGTTTACTTTTGTCTTATTGAGTCTACTGGGTAAAGTTTGGATCATTGGGCCGAGTTTGACCTTAATTAGGTAAATGAAAGCCTTTTTTTTATAATTTTAAACTTCATGGTTTTACATCACACATGCATCATATTGATATCATCGTGTTTGTTTCGTTGAGCTTGTCAACTTTTGTGCTTAATTTGATAGCATTTGACTTCATTTGAATTAACTAAGCCATCATTTGACTCAATTTGTAATTGTAACTTAGAAATTAAACTTTTTAAAAAAAATCCAAAAAGATTGAGGTTTAAAGGGAGACAACTGCTTCATTCAATCCTTTCTTTTCTCCCTACTACTAAACTCTTCTTCCTTCTCCTATTCATTGCCATTTCCTCGTCAATCAAAAGTCTAGTAGCTTGTGTGTGTGATTGTTGGGGGGGGGGGGGGGGGGGGGGGGGGGGGTTGTTTCCATGTCCATCTTCATTACATTTTACCTCTCTTCACACTATTGTAGTGTAGGATCTAAGCACCTCTTTTCCAAGCTAGTTCTTAAGGTGAGATCTCTTACCCATTTTTGGAGTTATTGGGTTAATGGAGTCAAGGAAACTTCTTTCCTGCATTCACTCATTCTCTCTATTCTTTCTTCATACATGGCATGTTAGGGCCAAGAACAGTGGGTTCTTTTTCTTAATTGAGCCAAGAGAAGCAATAGTAGTTAGAACTCTAAATCAAAGGCATGTATAAGCTAGTTGTTGTTGTATGCACGTTGGTAAATTTTGACTCTTGTAAATATATCAAACTTTCAATTAGATTTTTCATCCCTTTTAATCTTTATTTCTAATTGCATAATGAAATTGTTAAGCAAATGGCGAAATGTAGACCTACAAGTGCTAAATTGTTGAATTAAGGGTGGACCACTGCATTGGAATGAAATGTAAATATGCAATCTAAACCCAGAGTCATGGGTTAAAGAAAGTGTTTTGAAATTTAATCTTCTTCAGAAATTCTGAAACTTATGGCTAAGACGTACAGACACCAAAAGTCTGATGAAAACCAAGAGTTGAAACTTTTATTCCACTGCTAAGCCCACGTCTAAGCCATGAAATGCCCTACGGCTAAGTTATGGGGTATCTGTGGCCAGGCTGAAAATGTGGGTCAAATTCATAGAAAACACGTCTAAGCCATAGGTAATCCACGGCTAAGCCGTAGGGACGGACATTCGTGAGACCTTGTAAGGCCTTAGTTCCTTGGATCCTTTAACCTAGTCATTTAGCCCAATGGAAAGTTACTTAACGTGAACTGTTTTGAGGGCTGAGACTCATTTATGTAATGGTGTTCATTTGTTTAGCACCTCCTCATATGTGTTTGTTTAAAGGACTTTGATACACATTCCTTACATAATGTGACAGCAAATAGAGACAACTGTGTATCAAATAACTTACAACTACATTATCATGCATGGTTAGAATCAATGAATGGCTAGATTAGGATCGGCTTGTAAATTAGCTTGATTCTATTAATTTGAATTAAATCGCATATTAAATCCTTATAATTGCTGCTATTATTGAAATGATTATGAGATGGTCATAATATGAGTTGATTCTAGTCTAAATGTTTCATGATATAAGATTTTTCTATTGTCAATATTGAATTGAGTAAGAATGAATTGAACGTATAATGAATTGTATTTAATGATATGAATTGCACAATTTACTCACATTTAATTAAATGATTCAAAATTGTCCGGCTCTAGGCAGGGTTGACTTTGGTGTAGTAGATTGAAATGGTACCACTGCAATGTACCTTTGAAGCTTCTGAACTCTATGAACGTAGGGACCCAATTATACCTTTGGCCGGGGCATTGGTGTTCCTAATGAAATGACCTCTATTAAGAGGATATAGCAAATGTAGTAGCCAGATAGTAAAGTATTTCTTTTAATTGATTTTTATATCATACTTTATTCAATACACAACATGCCTAATATATTAAATTGACTTCCATGATCGACTGTGAATGATTCTTTTAGATACAACGCGTGTTACCTTAATTATGCTTATATTTTGCTGAATAGTCTTATTCATATATTCTCTAATGGTTTATAGGCATAGATCTTAGTTTCAATCTTGCGAAGATTGAGGAGACTCAAGAAAAGGCCTACAAGGCCCCTTGAGGCCTCGATGAGTAGATAGTAGATACCCTCTGACTGATCTCTCCTACTGAGCGCTGCATAATTATCTATTGGCCTTCTTACTTTGGGTTTTTAGGAATAGGGTTTATGACATATTGCATCAGTTTTTCAATACATAGTTAATGACTCTTATTTTATTTTGGGATATGTTTATCTTTGTTATTGTCCATAAACCCTATCTCTCTTTTGTAAAGGCATGCTTTAATACCTTGGTACAAACTTTTACATGTATCATGTAGTTATATCTCTCTTTTTATTGGTATTTTAGTGCATACTATTTGATGAATGGATATATTGGAAATGTTTGTTTGTTGGAGAAAAAAATTTATAGGTGATATTGATAAGCTTCCAGATGATAAATGCTTAGATAGATGTCCGGTAAAAGTACCCAACACATGTATGTATGTGGATATCCATTGTGTAATTTCGCTTAGACTCTAGTCAAGATGTAAATTACACGATAGTACATGTGTTACGCCTTGGAATTGACCCTAACCTATGGACTCTAGGGCTTGGGTCGTGATAATAATTACAGAAGCAAGGGGTAATTACTTTAGACTTTGTGAGATCGATGGATAATTTATCCAATCCACTGACAAAAGTACTTGCTAGAGATTGAGTACTTTCAACATCGAAGGGAATGTAACTTAAGCCTAAAAAGGACATGTCACTAATAAGGAATACTTGGAGATCCTATGGGACAAGTTCAATGGGAAAAACAAAGTTAGTTGTGAGTGGCACAATGGAAACACTTCAAAACCCTCATAATGTTTATACTATTTTCTATGATGTGAAGTGTTCATATCCTGTATAATAGTTGGTAAAAATCTATGTCTTTTATAAGTATGGTGTTGTACAGGAGCACCCTTGATAGAGTATACCTACATGAGTGTGGAAGTCAAGTAGCTTCACATGTGAGGATAGGTTCCTCTCTAGAGCGCTCATGACTACTGGGATAGCACAAGGCCATAATTGTGCACGGTTCATTAAGAATCCTTAAGACCCTGAGATGATGTGTGTTATATGTACAATTTATTGGAAAACCCCTTGGTTGAAGATCTATATGTACAATTTATTGGAAAACCCCTTGGTTGAAGATCTTAGTTCACCATAGAGTTTTGACATTTCAAGCATATTGAGCTAAGTGGATGTTCAAGATTTAGTTCACTTCCAGTTATGCATGATCTCATAAGCATGATTTGCAATAGCTACTTCTATTTCTTCCTATGCTTTAATGTGTGGGGGATTGATGGTATATGTGAACTAAAGCACATGTTTACCCACATGTTTTCCTCCTTCCTTACTTCTCTTTATTTTTTAGAGTCCCATATTAGAAGTTGAGAACTCTTAATAAGATGTTATTAATGATTCCTCATATATTTATGGTGTTAAGCTTTTAGTAGGTTTTGGTGGTGGTCACCACATGTGCATGCGCAGTTCGACTAGCCGATGTTGTCGTGCCTTGCATGCATGAGAGCGGGCTAGTCCAGGCTGTTCGTTGTGTGGAAGGCCTTACTGCACGCATGTATTTTTGGATTGCCGATAGATCTGGATCTGGATCCACTTACTAGCTACCTACTCTCTTATATCCATTGTGCATAACCATTAGCGTAATGTCTCCATACTAATGCAGAGAATGTTACCTATCTGTTGCACAAGGAGGTACGTCTCACATTCAATTATGAGACAGTAACTGCTCTCAGCTCTTTACCTGGAAACCCCTATAAATAAAGGTCCAAGGCATGCCTTTCTCCTAACTGCAGAAACATTGCAGAAAAGCCCTGTCTCTCTAATGCTCCTTCTATCTTTCCATTTTCTTCTCTCTGTTGCTGCTGTGAGTCTGTGAAGTGGTCCTTTGGGATTTGAGAAATCTTCTGTCTTTCAAATCACAATCATTGATGATAGTCCTGTTGGGAAGCCATTTTATTTTGAGGTAAATGTCCAAGTGTCCATTTTGCACAATTATTGGGGCAAAATCTGCCTAAAGAAAGCATCTCCAAAGATGTGATTTGGCTACCAATTTTTTGGTGACCTTTCCTTAGTGATTTTATTTTATAGACTTTTTGCATTTATCTGTAACACCAGAAACCTAAAAAAATCATCCACATTACCTATTGAAAGTGCTCAAAATGATGATGAATGTGAAGGAATCAAGTCTAACATTCACACATTCAACCACACAAAAGAATGGGAAAATAATTACTGATCATCATTAAATTTCCTTTGTTTACATAGGTTCAATGCTCTAACCTAGGGGTTGTAGTTTGTTTACAAGTATTAGAAAATTACAACCCTTCCCTCTGGTTTCAAATGTGATCCAAACTAAGAAAATCAAGAAAATACGAAAATGAAAAAAATGAAGGTAAGGGGTGGTAACTGTGGACCACGGTCACAAATCCCCTGCTAGTGACTGTGGCCCATTGTTAATGACAGACAGTGGCCATTTTTGGCCATTATTCTTCTGTATTTCATTTCTCTTTGCTTCCATAATGCTTTTAAAGTGTTGGAACCTATATTTTTGGGTTTTTGGGACTGATGAATGACAACCAAGAGTGCCAAACTCAATCTTAGAATCATTTATGATTTTTGGTAGTTACTACTTTGATTTTACAGATCATGTTTGTGCAAATCTGGAAAGGTTTCTTTCGTGCAAGAAGTTGTGGCCGAAGTTCTATCATTCTGATGCTATGGTTTTCAAGGAGCATAATAAAATCTAAAATAGGTAAGTTCACAAATTAGGAGATAGCCTAAAACCCTTTAAGAAAACCAATAAAGATGGTTTCATCGTCGAACTTCTTTGGCACTTGGCAGCCTTGAGGTTCAGTTTCCATGGGCATAGGTAAGATGTATCTTCTTCCCCATAACTATTTTTCACCTTAAGTCTATGAGGGGAAGAAGAATGGAGAGAGTTATAGCCTAAAATGTTTGAAGAATCCCTTGTGTAGAGCTTTGGAACCTTGTTTCAAACTTGCTGGAACTTTGTGCAGAGCTTTGGAACCTTGTTTCAAACTTGCTGGAACTTTGTGGAACTTCTAAAACTTTGCTTAAACCCATGTGCCTTTTATAGACTTTAGAAGTAGTTAGGAAGTCATGGGAAGTTTTAGTTCAAATTTAAAGTGAAAAAAACCAGCCAAAACCATCCAAAGTGACTTTATAGGTGTCCATGAGCAAGCCCATTTGTGGCCTTTTTGCCCATGTAACCCCTTTTCCATTAGTTTCAAGCCCAAACGATGTTCGATCTTCATAAAACTTGGAGGGATGTTTTATAAATTATTTTGAGTATGTAACAACAATTTCATTATATTTTGACCTTTTGAAATTGGTTTACCTTGCTTTGACTTTTCACGAAAGTGGGCCCTTGTTTTAGTTGTTTAAGGTACAAATGACCTTGCATTTACTTGAAACTTGTAGGAATTGATGTCAGCAACATCTTGAAGTGTCCATAAAAATTTCAAGTGACTTTGATTTGTGGAAGTAGGATTTTGATCAGTGGCCCATTTGTTGCATGCTTTAAGTTAATGTGCCTTTGTATTGTAGGCTGTCAATTTATTTTCTTACCGAATGACATTCAATTGATTTGAGACTTTGAGGAGTTTACCTTAAGTATATTTTGAGTCTTTAATCCAGATTTAATCATCTTTAACCTCTTGGATACAGTACTTCGATCAATGACCCCAAGGTTTAGGGGTCATTGACCCCTAAACTAACATGTAGCTTAAGTAGGGTTAAATGAAGTCCCCTTGGCTTGAAAATTTGTAGACTCATTTCTTAACATGACTTGAGCTTTGTATCTAAATTTATCAACTTTGGTTACTTGGAAGCAAGACTTTGGTCAGTGATCCCAAGGTTTAGGGGTCAATGATGTTAGTGCCATAGTAAGAGTGTGTTGTCAATTTTTTGTCCCGAGTCAAGTCCAAGTCAAATATGCATCAATGAAGATTAAGTAAGATCAAGGAAGATCAAGTAACATTAATGAAATTTAAGCAAGATCAAGGAAGATCAAGATCAATCAAGTCCATTTTTGGAGAGATTTCAATTAATGCTAAGGTAATATTGACCCTTAGTAACAAATTAGAGGGACCTTAGAAAAAGGATTGCAAGCTTCTCAAAATTGATTTTGTACATAACTACGGCTTGGATCATTGCTAAGCCAAAAATCTCACGGCTCACAATCCAGAGAACAATTTTTGAATTTTTGACCTATGGTTGGCCTTACCGTTATGTCATAAAGTGCTTGCGACTAAGCTGTATCATGATTTACAGTAGAGCCGTAGAGATTACGGGCTATCTTCCAGAGAGAGAGTTTTTGGCCATCTTGCCTACCGTTGATCTTGCGGCCAAGCTATAAGACCTTCATAACTAAGCCATAGAATAGTTTACAGCTAAGCTGTAGCATCTACGAGCCACTCACCAAAGAGCAATATTTGGCAAATTTTAGCTTATGGCTAAGCCGTAGAAGGATTTATGGCTAAGTCATAAGCCTAACTGTAAGAAGGAAAAATAGTAAATCTAGATCAAACTAGCCATTGTATTTTGTCTAAGCATACGGCTAAACCGTAAGCCAACTTTTTCTTAGTCGTAGATCCAACCATTGAATTGCTCTAGATTAACCATGAATCTTGACGAAAGCTCAATTACCCAGCCTCCTCTCTTTGATGGAACAAACTACACCTTCTGGAAAGCCCGTATGATAGCATTTTTGAAATCAATGGACTGGGCTATTTGGGAGGCTATAAAGAATGGCTAAACAGAACCTATCGAAGAAATGACTTTAAATGGTGTCAAAAATACTAGACTATTGGATCTGGCAAAATGGCTTATTAATCACAAAACTCTTAGACAAAACAATGCTAGAGCTTACAGTGCTATTGTGTGTGCCATGAATCAAGAAGAGTTTAAAAACATCATGACAACCACTAATGCAAAACAGGCCTAGAGAATTCTTGAAGTTACTTATGAGAGTACCTTTGTAGTCAAAAGATCTAAACTTCAGATGCTCACAAGTCAGTTTGAAAATATTCGTATGGAAGAAAATGAGATGTTTACAGACTTTCATATAAAGCTCATGAAAATAGTGAATAAAATGTAGGCTCTAGGTGGAACTCTTCTGGAAGGTAAAAGTTGTAATAAAATCTTGAGATCACTTCCGAAAAGATTCTATCCCAAGGTAACCTCTATAGAGGAACACAAGGTATCTGAACAAATGAAAATCTTGGGATCCCTTCAAACTTTTGAACTAAAATTCAACAATGACTAAAAGAAATCAATTGCTCTAATCACTTCTCACACCACCTCTTCCTCTATAGAAGACATTGGACTAACTAGTGATGATAATAATGAAGATGTGGCTCTTTTGGCTAAAAGATTTTTGAAACAATTTAAGAAAAAGAGAGTCAAAGATTACAAAAATAAGGTCAATAATTATAAACACAAAGGTAGATCAAGTTCCTTCCGTAGAAGTAAGTCTAAGGAGCCCATGTGTTACAAATATAAGAAATATGGACACATATCCACCGAATGTCCACAAAAAAAAAAAAAAGAAAAAAAACTAGTAGCCACTTGGGATGATTCATCTGAATCAAATTCAGACTTAGAGGAATCATGTCAAAATGAACTAGACAAATATACAGTTATAATGGCTACTGCTATTACATTCAAATTTTATGAGGAAATGATTGAATCTAAAATATCACATGAAGAAACCTCAGGAAGTGAGTCAGAAAGTGAATATGAAAATTCAAGTGATGACGACAATGACAACACAAAGGATTCCTATGAACTGCTTTATGAGGAAACATGTAAACTAGTTGAAATTGTAAGTAAGCAACAAAATAAAATTAAAAACTTGAAAGAAATGGTTAAAAATATCAATGATGAAAAGGAAAAATTAATCATAGAACTTGAAAAGGTAAAAGCCCAGTTAACAACAGAAACAAAAAATGTAATCAAATTAAGAGAAAATGGAAAAAACACTTTGGAGGTTAAAAGATAAAAATAATGTTCTCCTAATGAAGTGACTGATCTGAGATGATATAAAGAAAAGTAAAAGTATAAGTTTACCCAAAAAGATGAGAATTACATAAGACTATTCAAACTTGGGAAATCTTGTAAGGACAAGTTCCCTTTGAACCAAAAAATAAATAACCTATTGCAAGAAGTTTAGAAGTTAGTAAAACAATTTGAAATAAACAGAAAAGATAAAACAAAAATTCAATCTAACACTCTTTTTCACCAACATAAAATATATCAAGTGAAACATCATAAGGTTGTTGGAATCCTTGCTTGTAGAACGTCTAGGTGGATACCTCAAACAAGAATTCAGTGGTCCACACAGCCTTTAAAGCTAGAGATCAATCAAGATGGTATCTGGATAGTGGATGCTCAAGACATATAGACATATGAATGGTGATAAATCATATTCCTCTAAGATGATTTATTTTGATGGTAGCACTGTTACTTTTGGAGATGGTAGTATTGCTAAAATTATTGGTAAGGGAACTTTAAATGTTCCAAACCCATTAGCTTTTGAGAATGTATTACGTGTTCATGGTTTGAAACTTAATTTACTTAGCATATTTCAAATTTGTGATAAAGACTATACTGTCAACTTTAGTAGTCATGGTTGTGAGATCTCAAAGAATGGATAGAAAATCTTGAGAGGTCTTAGAACTACCAACAACTGCTATGTAGTAGGTAAATCAAATTCTTCATCTTCCGCTTCTTGCTTATTGACCAATATTGAAGAAGCTAAGCTGTGGCATCGAAAACTTGGGCATGTAAACTATAGGGACTTATCCCAGCTTAACAAATATATTGAAGGACTACCCAATATCAATAAACAAGAAAAGACAATTTGTGGAGAATACTAACAAGGAAAACAAATTAGAAGTGCCCATAAAAATGTGAATGCTATGAAAACTTCCCGACCTCTACAACTTATTCATATGGACCTAGTTGGACCAACTAAAAGAGAGAGTCGAGGTAAGAAAAGATACTTTCTTGTTATGGTAGATGATTACTCCAGATTCACTTTGGTTGCATTCTTGGGAGAAAAATCTAAAGCCTTTGGAGAATTTAAAAAGATAGTGAAATAAATTTAAATTGAAAAAGGCACTTTAGTAGCCCGAATCCGGAGTGATCATGGTGGAGAATTTGAAAATGATCAGTTTGATAAATTTTGTGATAAATATGGCATTCACCATGAATATTCAACCCCTAAAACTGCTCAGCAAAATGGAGTGGATGAAAGGAAGAATCGAGTCCTCCAAGACATGGCCACAGTCATGCTCCATAGTAAAAATCTTCCTAGAGACTTGTGGGCCGAAACAATCCATACCAACTACTACATCATTAGCCAAGTCTATCTTATGATTGGTAAAACTCAGACAACCTATGAACTACGGTATGGAAAGAAACCAAATATCAAATATTTTAAAATCTTTGGAAGCAAATATTATATTCTGCAAGATAAAGAACAGTTGAATAAATCTGACTCGAAAAGTGATGAAGGAATATTCTTAGGCTATTCGACATGAAGTCGAGCCTATCGGGTTTTAAATTTGAGAATCAGAGTCATCCAAGAGTCAATAAATGTTGTCATAGATAATGAATCCACAGTATCTGATGATGTTGATTATGTGGAAACTCCTTTGGTGATTGAAGCCACACAATCCATGGTAAAAACTAATACACTTCTACTGAAAATTTGGTTAATATAAAGGACCTCCTAGATACCTGATCATTGGTGATCCCTTATCCGGTGTAAAAACTAGGAAACAATTGGAGAATATTATGAGTCATCTGTGCTTTGCCTCTATATTAAAACCAACTTGCATTGATAAAGCTTTTTCTGACAATGATTGGATAAATGCTATGCAAGAAGAATTGAACTAATTTACAAGAAGTGACGTTTGTTACCTAGTTCTAAGACTAGAGGATTAAGATCTGAGAGGCGCTAAATGGATCTTCAAAAATAAAATTGATGAAAATGGTGTCATTGTTAGAAATAAAGCAAGATTGGTAGTGCAAGGATACTCTCAAATTTAAGGTATTGACTTTGATGAAACCTTTGCTCCAGTTGCTCGTTTGGAATCTATTAGGATTTTGTTATCTATAACTTGTTTCTTAAAGTTCAAATTGTATCAAATGGATGTCAAAAGTGCCTTCTTGAATGGAATTTTGAATAAAGAAGTCTATGTTGAACAACCTAAAAGTTTTGTGAATCCAAAATTCCCTCATCATATGTTTAGATTAAAGAAAGCTCTTATAGTCTTAAGTAAGCACCTCGTGCTTGGTATGAAAGACTTAACAAAGCTTTTGTTAGAAAATGATTTTCAAAGAGGTAGTGTTGATAAAACACTATTCATCCAAAAGGCAAGGGATTCCATCTTAATAGCTCAAATATTAGATGATATCATATTTGGTTCTACTTGTGATGAATTGGCTGCTTAGTTCGCAAATCTAATGCAATCTGAATTCGAAATGAGTATGGTTGGGGAACTGAACTTCTTCTTAGGTCTTTAAGTCAAACAATTACATAATGGAATCTTCATTTCTCAATCTAAGTATGCAAAGGAACTGGTAAAACGATTTGGTCTAATTGCTAGGAAACATATCAATGCCCCTATGAGTACAACAACCAAACTTACTAAGGATGCTACTGGTAAAGGGGTTGACTCAAGCCTATATAGAAGTATGATTGGAAACTTGTTATATTTGATTATAAGTAGGCTAGACATAGCCTTCAGTGTGGGAGCTTGTGTACGGTATCAATCTAATCCGAAAGAATCCCATCTGACTATTTTAAAAAGAATCATCAAATATATTACATATACAACTAAATATGGTTTGTGGTATCCTCATGACTCATTGTCCTCCATTGCTGGATACTCAGATGCAGATTGGGCAGAAAACTAAGATGATAGAATATCGACAAGTGGTGATTGTTTTTATGTTGGAAATTATCTAGTAGCTTGGCACAGTAAAAAGCCAAATTCCACATCTCTTTCCTTTGCAAAAGCTAAATATATTGCCGCCGAAAGTTGTTGCTCTCAACTTCTATGGATGAAACAGATGCTTATGGACTATGGTATTAAGCAAGGAATAATGAGCTTGTATTGTGATAACACTAGTCCCAAATATATTTCGAAAAGTTTGGTCTAGCACTCTCGCACAAAACATATTGATATTTGACATCATTTTATTAGGGAATTAGTAGAAGAAGAAACCATTATGCTTAAATATATTCAAACTGAAAATCAACTTATAGACATCTTAACCAAGCCCCTAGATGCCATAAAATTTGAAAATTTGAGAAAATCTATTGGTGTTTGTTGTTTGGAATAATTTGATTATTGATTGTTATACTTGTTTTAGTTTTGTACACTGAACAAGACCTACGGCTAAGCCGTAGTTCATATTATAGTGGAGCTGTAACATTTCTTATGGTTAAACTGTATCTGTGCAAGGTTTTACCCTACAGCTCAACTGTAACACCTTTATGGCTAAGCCGTAAAATACTTTACTGCTAAGCCAAATGGCTTCCTATTTTTGTGCGCCGAATACTTATTAAAGTACGCCGACTTATTTATATTTCTTATTTTTCATTTGAGTCATCCGAGTCTGTCTATCAGTTTCTCCTCTTCCTTCCTTCCTCGACTCTCTGCATCAAGGTACTATACTCTTTCTCCTTGCCTCTAACGTGACTATATCTTTTCTCCTTCTTCTTCATTGAGTCGTTCTTCCTTGTTCATCTAACTTGATTGTTTTCTCATCTCCTTTGAACTATTTGTGACGATGGAATCACCCTCGCTACTATACTCATCACGTAGGTATTTTGCACTTCTCTCTTGGCATTTTGGATTGCATTTTGGTGTGTTTGTGATTCCCATTTCATATACTTGTTGTTAGTTTTTTCATTATACCACCTAGGACCAAAAATGCATACCCCTCTGGTAAGAGACCTAAATCCACGATGGTTCATCTAGACCTAGGCAGGACTCTCCACCATCTCTTAGAGTTCTTGTTCCAAGGGAACCTATTCAAGATAGAACATTTGCTACTCGTCCCATTACTGTTGAACATAATGGAAATTTGCTTGCCATTCAGAAGTATAAGGTCCATTCTCTTCTTCCAAGGTTGGATGGGAAAATATCCTCAAATGGGGTGGTCCTGCTTATCCTTCCATTGTCCAGACCATGTATGCATCTATCTCAAATGCATCTTTGGACAATCTATCCTTTGGGGTTGAATTCACTGATGGCACCAGTGTCATCACTCCTGCTATTCTCTTTTCACTTCTGTGTATTCCTCTATCTAATGTGCCTCATTTTGTCTTCAAGGATTCCCTTTCAGAGGATGACAAACAAACTGTTACTCTATCTTTATGTGGGCAGGAAACTCCTTGGAAGAAAAAGGGTTTTCTCCCTACAGCTTCATTATTTCCCCCAATACCGGATTTTGCATTCGATCTTCACTTGTAATCTTTATCCTCACAAGGGAAACTTCTTAGACTTGACCCCCTTTATGATTAACATACTTTATTGTGTCCATCTGAGTGTTAGAGTGTGTCTTCTATCTCTCATTGTGCCTCTATCATTTGATTTTGGCACTTTCCTGGTAGGAGCACCAATGCTTGCTTGTTTCGGCATCTCATGACCCATATTGCATCTCAATGTGGGATCTTTTTGCCCTCTGATGAAGCCCTTGAGTCTCATCCAATATTTAGTACCATTAACATTTAGAATATGCGTTTCTCAAAGCAATAGGCAGCTGGTCCTAGTTATACTGATTCTGGCAATAAAGATGACTCACTAGGAGAAATTCCTCGCCAGCTCAACCTCCTGCATCACAAGTCCAGTCTCCTCCTCCGGCTTCTTCATCCTTAATTTTTGCTTAAAGCTTGGCTGGCAGCTCTTGAACAACAGCAAACAAAAATGGAGACACTCATGAAGAAGACCTTTCAATACCTCTCGAAGATTTCCAAAAGCTATCGGAGAGTTGATGTCACGATCCTTTCTCCCTCTCTCCTTCAGACTGATGTTTGGTTGCTTATTTGCGTTTAGTACTCTCTTTTGTGTTTAAAGTAGTTGCACTCCTTGTTTTATTTTGCTTTACTGTGACTATGTAGTTGACTACCTACCTTTAGGGGGAGCTTTCAACAATCCCACCTTTATAGTGCATGGTACTTAAAGTTCTTTTGTAAGGAATTTATTTTTACAGGATCACGCAGCATCTAAGGGGGAGCTACAGACTCATTGATATTTCCGTAGTCTTGTAAAAGTACTTTGTTTGTTTAAGGAATATTTAGTCTTGTAAAAGGAAAATTGTGCACAGTGTATTGATTTAAAATGTTGAATTTCATTGTATGTATATGTTGTCATGAAATTGACAAAAGGGGAGATTATTAGTGCCATAGTAAGAATGTGTTGTCGATCTTGTGTCAAGTCCAAGTCAAATATACATCAATGAAGATCAAGTAAGATCAAGGAAGATCAAGTAACATCAATGAAGTTCAACCAAGATCAAGGAAGATCAAGATCAATCAAGTCCATTATCTGGGAGATCTTCAATGAGTGCTAAGGTAATATTAACCCTTAGTAACATATTAGAAAGACCCTAGAAAAAGGATTGAAAAGCTCCTCAAAATTGATTTTGTACATAACTACAACTTGGATCACGGCTAAGTCGAAAATCTCACGGCTCACAATTCAAAGATCAATGTTTGAAATTTTGACCTATGACAGTGCTTACGGCTACGCCATAAAGTGCTTACGGCTAAACCATAGCATGATCTACAATAGAGCCATAAAGATTATGGGCCATCTTCCAAATAGAGAGTTTTTGGCCATTTTGCCTACGGTTGATCTTGCGGCAAAGTTGTAAAACCTTCACGGCTAAGCTGTAGAATAATTTACAGCTAAGTCATAGCATCTACGGGCCACTCTCTAAAGAGCAATGTTTGGCAAATTTTAACCTACGGCTAAGTTGTAGAAGGATTTACGGCTAAGTCATTATGCCTAACCGTAAGAAGGAAAAACAGTAAATATGGGTCAAACTAGCCATTGTAGGAAAACTAGCAAATTTGAGTAAAACTAGCAATTGTATTTTATTTGGGCATACGGCTAAGCCGTAGACTAACTTTTTTCTAGCTGTAGATCCGACCGCTAGAATTGCTCTGTATTTAAGAAAGGCACTCTTGTCCTCCCTGATGCCAAACTATTTGAGGAAAACACCGTCGTAGTATCTAAGCCCTTGCATCCTTAGTGAAATTTGTACTAGGCTCCAACTACCATCTTCTTTTTTCAAATTAAATTGATATTAATATTCTGAAAAAAGTAGGTAAGCAACGAGGAAAGCCTTAATTTCATCTAGGAAAATCCTAGCTCTCCTAAATCCAAAAACCTCTTCCCTTGGTAGAGCACTCATTCGAAGATATCATCACCAAGGAGTAAGCTCAAAAGGTCAAAGCTTGGAGGTCTTTTATCAACCTTCAAGAACCCCATTCGAATGTCTGGGTGTTATTTCTGACTTCATTTCTCCGTTGTATATGGTGAAGATGAACCACAGCATCAAAAAGCATTGTAGTTGGTGGAATAGATCTAAGATCAACCACTTGATCAAAATTCAGTTGGTGTAACACAAACCACCAGATCAAAAATTGTTGCAGGAGGTGTACTTATGTAATTACCTCATCCTTAATGGACCTAAGAGAGGTTTCTCTTGAGAGTGGATGTAGGTCTGGGATCGAACCATTATAAACTTTTTGTCTAGTGGAGTACCTTATTTTTTTTATATGATGGATGCTGCATAGTCTTATACTCATATGTTAATAATCTCTTTTATGCTGAATCATCTGAGCATCCCTCTTGATCAAGTGTGTGGCTCTATAATATTGATTACATCATTGGGTTGCACTCTAAAGTAGCTTTATAATTAAAAATCTTTTAAATAGTCCTAATCAAACCCCCTTTAGGATTTGGTGAGATCTAGTTGTCGCACTTTCAATTGACCCAAAGTTGACATGTTTATTGAACTTAGGTCAAACGACATCCATTTGACTTGAAATTTTGTAAAGCCACTCATAAATATAATTTGAGCTTTCTTGAGGAGTTTTAGCTGATATGGTATTCATTAAGGTGTCACTTTGCACAATGACCCCAAAGAACTTGGTACACTGTCATCTAAACTAAGTTTAGGTCCAGATGATGTCCAAATGTTTTGAAACTCTAAGAATAGTCCATGAATGTATTTGAAGATATTTCCATGACTTTTAGCTTGTTTTGAAATGTAGAAGTTTCAATTGCCTCAATGACTCCAAGGAGCTAGGAAATAGCCATTAAAGCGTAAGTTTGAGTAGAAATGAAGTCTATATGCTTTGAATCGTCATTCCTAAGCATGTTTTGGAGTAGCCATGTGATTTTTTGCCACTTTGGCAATCCATAAGCTTGATTGTGTTCAGTGACCCCAAGGTTTTGAGTCAATGAATCTTGAGTTCGGTGGTTGGCCTGTTGAGTGATTAAATGAAGTCCACTAACTCTGAAATTGAAATTGTTGCACTCTGAGCTCATCTAAAGTATTTAGGGTGAGTTGCATCAGCTCTGAATATCTGGGTTTACTGCTTAACCTCGCATCACATAATCCTAGGATTTATGTGCCTTGACTTGGAATTTGCTTCGATGTCTTCACTGCAACACTTGTAATGTTTGTGATTTTTTATGGGTGAGCAAATGGCCCCTGAAGGTGCACTGATGAAAGCATGACTCTGAAATCATTGTGCCTCAAAATAGCCAATCTATGGGAATGGTTAATGGCTTGATGAAAATGTAGTTTTGTCAAGATAGGTTATAGGCTTAGACTTCAAATTTTGAAATTTTTAGCAAAAACCATGAAGGGCTTAATGATGGATTTTGATAAAAAACATAAGAGCTCTAATTTTCTTTGCCCTATGTTTTACAAATATAAAAAGTAGCATTTTTGTGGGGACTATGGGTAACACCTACAAAAAGAAATCCCTGAGGTAACGAAGAATTCAGAATTTAATGAATTTGGTTTGGGTTTTGAAAAGTAGATTTGATTTTCTCATGACCTATTTATCACAAATATCTAAAGTAGCATCTCTAAGAGGATTGTGGAGAACACGACTAAAAGGATCCCTAAGGTTTTAAGAAAGATCAAGGTTTTGGATTTTGAGATGTATTTGGATTTGCAATTTTTATGGATTTTAATTTAGTTCCAAAAATCAAGGTTTAGGTTTTGACTTGGCTTGACATGAGTAAAAAATGAGATGGAATTTTGAAGGAAATTGGTTTTTGTGGATTTTGATTCAGAATTATTTGAGATGACAATTTGGCTCAAAATTGGGTTTCACCCAAGAATATATTTAGCGTTTGGCTTATGTTGGCTTCAAAGGGAAAATCACTTTCTTTTTTTTTTTAATTCCGAAGTGGTTTTGCCATGTGTCGTGAGAATTTCAACAACCAAATTTGAAGAATGGGCCAATAGCAGTAGGTCCCACTATTCAGTACGGTAGTGACTGTGGGGATTTAAATTATCACAGAGGATGGCATGGACCATTAAATTATGGGCCCTACTGCTTGGTTACTTAAGTGACTGTGGGCAAATGAGTGAAGTAGTGGCCGTGGGCTTGGGTAAGGGACTCCGTGTCCGCGAGTGGGGAAGGACGGTGGCCAAGAGGTTTCTATATAAACCCAAGAATTTTGGTTTCTTTCACTTCATCGTTTTGAGACCACTGGACATAGTCGAAAGAGAGGGAAGCCCCAGACTCTTATTCGTCTCCAACCCACAGCGAGATTTCCTTTTCTTTTCTCTGATCAAGCATTCCTCCATGGCAACTACGGTTTTTGGACTTCATCTTCTTTAAGTTCTATTATGGCCGAACCCATGCTTTGAATTTATGCACTTCTTGCTTGAATTCTTTGGTGATTTCCATGCTCTGATAGATACCAGGCGTTTTCTACATTCTATAATTCATCCACTCAGCGAATTTGGTCAAAACAGGCCACAATTTCGAGGAACACCCACGGCCTTTTGGGGTTTTGCTTAAAATGAGTTGGGATTCGAGTTCTCGCTCTTTGGAGATTTTTTTTAGTGCATGACGAATTTGGGTTTTGGGTTTAAACTTCTATTTTGCCTAGATTTCTTTCCTTGGCTCTGATTTGTCCCTGAGGTAAGAGCTCTGTTGGAGCTCCTTCTAAGGAAGCTTGCTCAAATTGGGCACTATCAAAGTGTGCACACGGTCACAGCCAATGGGGTTTATTTCATAGCGAGGCAGAAGTAGTGCTCAACCCTTCTTGCTTTGACTTTTTTTTTTTTTTCCTTCCTTGCTTTTGACCTGCTGTTAAGTAGAAGTGTCATGCTTGAGCATTCCTCGTGGGGGTTTTGCCCAAGTTGGGCACTGTCCGAACAGGTGCCACGGTCACAGCCAAAGCAGTCTGTGTAAGTCCCATGGTCATGACCCGTTTGATGATTTTTTTTTTCTACCTTTAGTGCTTGATTCAATCCAAGATTTGATGGAAGACTGTTCTTTGGACACCATCCCAAGCCTATGACATAATTGGGGTAGAATTTCATGGAGTTTCCCTTTTCCAAAGCCTTGTCCGAGTCAGCTGTCGGTCAGAGTCAAATGTCTTGAACTTTTGCAAAGATTCGTTCTATTTTTCTTTTGTTTTGCTTTGCAAAATTGAATCGCATTGTCAAGATGAACTGCACATACCTTGGTTGAGGTATCCAGAAGTAGTGTGTGGAATCTTTGAATTCTAAGGAGGTTTTTTACGGGCAAATTTACTTGTTAAAATAATTGAAGTGAATGAGCTTCACCTGGGGGAATGAATGACTTTGGTAGAACATTAGGTAGAACATTAGGCTTCACGCTCTCACCATTGGGCTTAGTGAAGGCACACCCACGCGTTCTGCCTGATCTTTGACACAATCTTAGCACATGCCTGGCTTTTATAGTTTGCGAGAAGCATAGGGGATTGAGAAGTGAGAGTCCATCTGATCCTTAGAATAGTGTAAGTAAAAGTTAGGTCACCACGGCCTCCATGGGAATTTTTCATGGTAATAAGCTGATCATGCCCAAAGATGCTCTCTTTTAGTTTTCGAAGAGAAGGTTACTCCCCTTAAATCTCAACAAATATGAGAAGTAAAAATCTCAAGAATGTGGGTGACCGGTATGGAAATTGATGGAGATAGGAGTACACCTAAGTCATTGATAGTGACGAGTGACTGTATGTAGGTTGAGAACGATCACTAGTGATGCTTTAATGTTGAGATTTTTACAGTGTCGTTTTCAACCACAACTTTCAAAGTTAATTCACCATTCCTTACCTTTTTCAACTTTGACTCGTGGTATGTTGTCTAAGTGAGTCTGAATAATATCAACCACTTTGTGGGAAATAAATCGCCGAACACTAATGAAGCATTCTACATTAGTTTGAGTGTACATCCTGAGTGAGGAGTTCATGAGATGACTTTGCATTTAAGTTGCATTATCGAACTCCCATGACAATGTATAATCGTCCCATCATAGCAAATCACCACATAAGATTTTGGTTGTTGAAATAAAAACCTCGGCTAAAATACATGTTTAAGTACTTTGCTTGTGTTTGTTGGAGATGCCGTCTTGGGAATGTTGAGTCCTTTTGTTGGCTTCAACTTTGAGTATAGAGAATGAAATAATATCCAATAGTTGCAGGTAAGTCCAATGAAACCACGGGAAATGACCGGAGATGGTTGCCATCAGACTAACATCATATATTTTTTTGTCTTCATGCTTGAGTTGATGTTGTTCTCTTATTGAAAACATGTCATCTATCTTTACATGTTTCATTTTCATACATGTTAAGCTTGTTTGTGCTTTGTGATGTATGTAGCTGCTACCATGCTTTGCTTGTGCTATGCATCATTCCATGCATTGTATATTGCTTGTTTGTGCTTTATGATGTATGTAGCTGCTACCATGCTTTGCTTGTGCTATGCATCATTCCATGCATTGTATATTGCATCTTCTATGCTAGATTGCACATCAAATTGGCCCCTAAAAGGTCATAAGGTGCTTAAGCACCTGTTTGGATTGGGAGCCTCATTTTTGGGACTTAAGTGTGCCTTGATGCCAATTCTTGATCTCAGAACTAAGTATTATTTTCTCCTTTTGACTGTTTGCTAAGGGGAGATGGTTCCAAATTTTTGGTAGAATTTCATGCATTAGCCATGTTTTGCTATAACTAAAGCTCCTTTTTCTTTTCTTGTTCTTCAGATAGGAAAGGCAAGGCGCCTGCTACTCCATTTTCTAGAGTGTCAAAGAGTTGCTCCAAGAGTCAAGCTGAAAGTAAGCCAGATACAAGACACCCAAATGAGGCATTTGATATCAATTTGAATAATCAAAGAACCAAAGCCTTGGCTGTGGGGAGCTGGTACACCTATTGGTGTTTGGTTACAACATCAATTGAGTGAATAATAATCAAGTGACCTTTGACATACCCCACTACATCTTAGGCAACGCGATGGTGGAGTCAATAAAGCAGCCAAATGACCCCACTACATCTTTGGCAACGCGATGGTGGAGTCAATAAAGCAGCCAAACGAGAGTGTAAGGTACCGATACTTGGACACGAAAGGAACTTCTCATGAAGTGGTCCCTGTTCGATCTGTGAAGTGGTAGATAAGGGTGATGACAATCACTCTGACCATCACAGCGAGGTTAGACCCTTTTTCCTGGAAACACCTTGTGCATTTCTGTACTAGGAAGTTTATGCGCCGTCATCCATATTATTTTCCAGAGATTCCAAGACTCAAAGTAAAAGCCTTGGACTCGCCCCTGTACTCTAAATCTTATAGTGGGTACCACAATTTTGCAACTGAGGATAGTAGGACTTGGGATTCATACTAAGGATGGTAAGGCCTGGGTTGGCGTGAGGTACATGTCCTGCGGATGGTTTAGCTGCATTGGAGAATGGTAGAACTGGACAACAATGATCAAGCATCATTGTGAAGATACTCCTAGAGCAGTTGACATTATTGAAGCTGTGAACGCCACCACTCAAAGAGTGCCTTGTGACAACAAGAACGTATGTAGGACAATCCTTGAATTGTATTATCCTACAACCAACACCTTCATCACTTCGAACATGGAGTTAGAATTTTCTTTATGGGAGATGAAGAAGATCTTTGGTTTGGTACCCCATGGAGAGATCTATGATGAGACCATCCCATCAAATTCAGAGCTAGACACTATGGATGATGAGCTTTAGGCTGCCTATTATCTCCTCTTCGCTCTTGAAAATTCAATTCAAATAAGCAGCCGGAGTGGGAGCAAAATTGCCTTGTGGATGGAACGGATGAAAACCACTACAAGTTCCTCCTTTTTAAATGAGGGATACTATACGTGGAGGGAGGTTATTCTTGACAAAGATCCCCAGAACCTGCGAAGCTTGTTTATAATGAAAAGCCAGACTTCATACAATATATTTTTTCTAAATATCCGAATTTGAAGATGAAACACTAGCTTGCTACATTTTTGATGACATGGGTATCAGATGTTCTCTTTCTGAGTGCTGGGAATGAGATCAGGACAAGTTGCATATACCCTGCTCTCCGAATGGCATTTGGGCACAGGCTTGCTCTCGGTCCTACTTTTGTGGCATATATGTTGACTAAGTTAAAGCTATTAGCTGTTACTATCAGATGAGAAAATCCTTCAGCCGGTATTATGCACAGCAGATGTTCCACACCCAGTTTACGTACCACTGTAATGGGCTTTATTTGCATAATAGTGCACCAAGGAGCATTTATATAGAAGGCATTATAGGAGGAAGCTGTTTGATTAATGCCCACGCCATGATTGAATTACGCGAGCAATTGCGTAATTTTAACAATTATGTCACCTCCCGCTCTCCTACAACGGACATTGAAGTTCCAAACCACACAAGAAATGGTGTAAAGCCACCAATTGACGAAGTTCGAGAAGGCAGTCAACAGGTTGACCTTTCAGATGAAGAGAAGAGTTAGCTCTTCAACTTAAGACTTGTGGATTTGGTGTACAAGAAGAATGCTTATATTAACATTCAGCCTTATGTTCGTGCAAGGTTTTGCAAACAAATTGATTTCTACTAGGCTATTGTGGCAGCGCTTAGGTGAATCCACGGCACAGTTGGCTCTTTGCTCTACATGATGTTAGAAATGCTAGGAAATTTTATCAAGCATTCGGTACTAGAGCTCATTTTGGTTATCCGAGTCTTCTTGATACCGGTTCCACAAGCAGTTTCATGCAACGGTATGCCAAGAGCATTATTGCCATTGTAGAAACATTTGCGAGCAATCCCTTTATCAAATGGCATGTTCCACCAGTTCATAAGAAAATAGAGAAGGTGGAGAAAGATAGTTTCAGCCCATCTAATTTTGAAAATTGGTTATTTGATGGGAATGAATGGTTGATTAGGTTGATCACCGAATCTAATGTTTGTGAGGCCCATCGCTCATTGAGAGGTGAAGAAGACAATAATTATCTACCTCCTCCTAATGTTACTGGATCGAGGATGCAACAAGCCATTAATGAAAACCTTCCAAAAGGGAAAGTCTTGCTGAGGCCAAGCGACCTAGTAGAGCTTTATTGGATTTCAGGTCTGGTTCTCGTTCAACTAGAACCAAGGTAGTAGTTAGCGAGCATACTAGAAGGTTTGAAGGGGAATAAGCCATCATGCGTGTAGCCGCGGAAGCAAACATGGCTAGTGAGAATTTTCCAGAGATTGCTGCTAGTTCATTGCCAACCAAGGCACATGTGACTCCACGTCTAGCAGAGGCACTACAGTCAACAGAGATAGCTTCTAAGTCAAGGCCACTTGTTGTTTCATTGTCAAAGCCTCCAACTGGTCCTGTTCTTCATAGGAAGCTTTTGGCGATATGCTCAAAGAGTGTATCTAGAGCTCCTAGCAGCATAGAAACTCCATCTAAAAAGAGGAAAGCTAAGAGCCTGGAATTTGTTGCTCCCAATGGATAAAGGATGGTAAATATCTCTTTTATAGTATTTTTCACTTGTTTTTTTTTCTTGACATTCACACTTTGTCTTGCAGCCTTACAAGTTCAAACTTCAACAGGAGCATCACAGGAAGTGGCCGAGATTGTGGAGGAGTATGCCTTCAATGATGCAGATAAGAGGGGGAGTGGTTTTGACAGCCCCACTACTAAGGAAAGAACCAATAGTGACATCAACATTGAATTCGATTTTGAAAGAGACATCTTTCACCAAGCAATGATGACGCCCTAGCATGGGGGAAACATGCAATGGACATGCCTGTAGAGTCCATTGCTTAGGAAAGAGCTGGCCAAAATGTAAGCACTGCCACTACCATTGACAAGGTAGCTAGCGGTGATATAACCATGAAGCCAGCTTTTGGGAATGTGAGCGGTGGCGACACTCATTTTGGTGCTCCCATCAGGGAAGCAATTGACATGAACAAAGTAGTTGAGTGCGTCTTTGGGGAAGAACCAATGATTGGTGTAAATCCCATTGAGCTAGAGGTGTCTGCTTTTAAAAAAGATATTGTCCCTCAAGCCGAATAACAAGAGATTCCGCCTGAGATTCCTGAGGGACAAACTGCTGATGTTATGATGGAAGAGGAAGGAGTTCCTGACATTGCTAAGGGAATTGCAGCAGACCCAACTTCTGAGAGTGAGCCTTGATTTGGATATTGAAAGTTGAAAATTTTTTTATAGCATCTTGATTTGATCTCTTTCTCTTCGTTCCTTTTTAGGTACTTAAATGAATCAAGTGCCCTTGTTGTGCCTCCCACATCAGCAAGAATGCATTTCGGGTCACTAATTGAAGAGCCAGCAGAGATAAAGGGTCTTGAAGCTCCAATTAATTTGGACAACATCTCCATCCATAGAGAATACTTTGAAGCATCTCTAGATAGTACTCTAAAGAGTGACTTGTGAAGTGCCATGGAAGACCCCTCCTTCTTAGAATTGCCAACCCAGAGTGTGAACAACAATTGGGAGGTCTCATTAAAAAATTTTTTGCCACCCATTTGCACTATGCCCCTAGTAGTACCAAGTGTGATTCCTTTGGTGAGTCTTGATTTAGGATCATGATCACACGCAAGTGGATCATGTACCGCTACCGATGTGCTAGGGATAAATGCAAGTCTCAGTCTTCAAACAAAGTAAAATGTCAAACCCATTGGCACAGTTGAAGAAGAGGTTGACATTGAAATGATCCCAGCTAAGGAGGTTCCTATGATAGAGCCAATCATAGCAAAGACCCGTCCTCCTGCTCAGAGGAACTTGCTTAGGGTTTGCTTGTCAATTTCATATGAGATAGGAAAGTGGTCTACGTATGTAAATACTCCCACATAAACTACTTTCGTAAGCAATTGAGTCACGTGTGAAACACTTCTAATTGTTTGTCTTTTTCACACCCTTCATATGCGAATCAAAGTGGATCCAATGGTCCACCTTTTTTCAAAAAATCTTCACCATTTTCCCAAATATTTTTTAATAATATATGATGACTAATTTGGCATTCTAAAGAGTTTGAACTGTTTGGATCGCAAAAATGCGGCCCAGAACATTCAGATTTATAGATTTTTAATCTTGGATTTTTTTTCTAAATATCTACAAATCCATGTGCTATTTAGATATGAAATCTTGTCCCATGGCCATTTTGGTCAATTTAAAGAGTTCAAACACTTGAGATCATGACTGTAGAGCCCACATGCATAGAAAAAAGTAAAAAATTGGTGTGGGTTCCTTGGACATGAAAACTGTGTATAAAATAATAGATAGTCCAACAGTTGTAGGTTCTTTTTCACATATCTCACAATCCATGAAGAATTAAGATCTGAAATTTGATCTCATAGCCATAATTTGCCTTTTAAAAAGTTTGAACACCTCAAAACATGAAACCAATGCCCACAAATTCCCAGAATAGTCATTTTTATGTTTAGCATATTTTACAAATATTTCAAAATTTAAGACGAATCAATGGTTGAAAATTGGTCCCTTGGCCGTAATTTATCTTCTGAAAACTTTGGACGGTTCAGATTGGACTTGTGGCCACCAAAATGTGTAAAAATTAAAGAAAATGTGATGGGTGGTGAAGACATACAATGTATTGTAGCTCCGCCTTATAATAATAGTAGCGTGTGAAACGATTTCACATCTAATTAGGTGCACAAAATCAGCCCATTTTCGCACTCAGTTTCACATCTCATGCGTAAATTATTTCAAACAAACATAAGCACGCTTAACCATTACACATATAAACCATTTACATATATATGTAAATGGCCACAAATAAATGACCCCTTTATCAAAACCGTGAATCAAGGGATGCTTTAGTAGAAACATTGAGCATAAGGGTTTTCTGGTGTTTCATGAAAATGTAAGAGGCTTTTTGTAAAAGAAACCCTGTATAAGATGATTCCAAATTCCTTCACAAGATGAATTCAAAATAGAAGTTCGTACAATTCAAATGGAATGGAAAGATGAGGTTGCATTTAAATGTTCCTCACTTTACATACAACCTTTAGATGACTGTTGGATCCGTACAAAACTTGGAGCTCATAGGAAAGCAACCACCCCATTTGGTGGGGTGTTACTTTACTTTCCCTTGGAAAGAGAACCAACCCTCCCACATTTGTTGTGGCCACCGATTCAGGTGAAAGGAAGCCAAATGGACCACAAAGCCACAGTGGATTGGTTACAAAAAGGCCCACTTGCACTCCTAGCAATTGGAGGCCCTGTTGAGTGTTAATATGACCAGATATGGATATCGATGTAGACACGGATGCATATGGGTATCCGGGATGCGACGTCAACCCTAGGACTTGGATCCAGATACTCTGCACTAATTTTTTCTTTTTAACATTTCTGACTTTTAATGAAATTATCATTATTCACTTTCTTTTCTTGACATTGACAATTAAAATATCTTATGACCAAACTATGAAACTTGGCTGGGCTTGGAAAAATGCTGGCCGATTTGATTTGACTCAGAGAGTCCGCTGATCATAGAATGAGTCAGAAAGTCATATATGAAAATGTTAGAAAAATTAATAATTTTCTTGAACCTTAATGACTGAGTCTTGTTTGGTAAGACTATGAGTTTGGACCGAAGCAACCCAAATTCAGGTCAAAACTCGTTAATGGTTTTTCATTTTTATATAAAAAGTGCTTCAGTGCCCACATCAAATGTGTACCTTGTTTAAAAATTAATTTACATGTAAATAGCATTATAATTAAGTATTTTAATGAATTTTAAATTAATATTAACTTAAAATTTTTGTTTCATTTGTTTTAATATATAGTGCATAACATCGTCATTAATAATCATCCATAGAGATTTACTTTTGAAAATTTCTCATCACCGTCCCACCACCATCATCCACAAAGCTTAAATTCTTTAAAAAAAAAAAAAAAAACTCTCTCCCTCTCTAGTCTCTCATATTGAATCATATCATCATCAAGAAGGATTGATCTCCAAAAATTCTGTTTAAGGAAAACCACAGCAGTAATTATTAAAGTGGGCCACCGAATATATTCACCTATGTGTTTGTTGTCCAGCTTGTGGAGCCCACTTAAATGATCCTACCATTGGATTGGGTGTGGGATGGATGGAGAGACTGTAAGGAGAAGACTTGAAAATCAAATAAGTTGTCAGATATTTTAGTGGATTGAGAGATTTAAGGGATACAAATTTAAGAAAGAGATATAGATTCTAGAAAATTCAAAGAGGTGTAGGGATCCATTCCCATAGATGGTGGTAGGACCATTAGGGTGATAGTGGCTGCTATATTATTGGGGGTACCGTGGAGGGAGAGAAAGAGGAAGAAAGGAAGGCATGACAATCGAGTGACAATATATTTTTTTTAATGAAAACCAATGTGTTTTAAATTTGTATGAAAATAATATTATTTAAGGGTATAGTGAGACAAAAATCAGAATACACATTTAAATATCATGAACATGAGCACATTACTTTGTAACCAATATTGCAAATGCCTAGAACTCTAGAGTTAATAACAGCACTAAGACAAAAAATGCCAAACCACATGGCATATTACTCAAAATTCCATAATTTTGTCTAGTTGAAAGTGCACAATAAGCTCACTCCATATCCACCAAAATGAATCCAAGAAACTCATAAATCTAAATAATGCCCACCCTCCAACCACACAAAAAAACCCTAAAATCCTAGAAAAACTCCTTTTAGGAAAAAATATATAAATCTTTATCTTTCATAATTTTAAACTTTTCATCCCTTGATATGTCAAATAAGTAAAGGACATCCATCATTTTTTAACCAATAGAGCCACGTCAAATACTTCTCGAAAATCATCTCTAGACTCTTTCCATCAAAGAGGCTTGATTTGATAGTTGAAAATATAAGATGCGATTATTCACAATCACAAAGAAATCACTTAAGAATAAGATTCTACTAAATGAATGACTGACGAAGAAAGCCCCTAAAAATTATATTGAATACATGCCAAAAGATAAACAAACAAATGCAGGAAGAGAAAAAAGAAATTTATTAAGTGTAGGCCCAACTCCCACGGCCATTCCCATCTAGTCCTAGTAATTTGCCTAGGCCCAAGTCGAGCCCAGAATGGGTTTGACTACCCATCTCGGTAAAAGGCTTAAAAAATCCAGTCCCAAGTTTAGCCCATAAAAAATTTTATTCCAGCCCAAAGGAAGCCAATATTTTAGTTAGGCTAAAGAATGTACATCATACTTACTCCATTCTATGATTTATGAAGTAGGTACATCCCAAGATTTACCTAAAGCTAAGATTAGCTTTAATGTTATAAATATTTAATTAAATTATTAAAAAAACAAGGAAGAAGGAGAAGTTGGGCCCAGCATCATATTGATCATGCATAAGAGCCTGGATGTTTTTGCTTTGTCCTAATGTTTTACTCGCTACTTGGAAGTAGATGTATTATCATTATAATTTCCATTTTCGTAATTATGGCATCTCGGAGATATCAAGTTGTAAGATTTTGAAACAACTATTTATATTGGCAATATTGTATATGATTTTGGAAATTTGTAGGCAATATATATTGTGCTGATTTCATCTTTTTAGGTCGAATATTTCTCAAACAAAACTGTGTTGTAGTCATTCCATATTAAAGTTACGCATCTAAGTATTTTTTTTTTCTTTTGAAGACTAAGTATGCTTTTTGGAAGAAAATTCCTCAAGGCTTTGGGGATACTGATTTTAAATTTTTTAGATTTATTTTTCAACTTGTGTTTTTTATAAAATTTCTTTGTGCTTTTAGAAATAACCCAACTAAGAACATTATTTAGTTCTTTGTTTGTAGTTTTGAAGTTGATTATGTTCATTATTTTTCATATAAAAGCTAATTTTTTTCTCTGTGAGTGTGGCTTTTGGAAGTACATATCATCATTAAAGTCTTGTCCCAACTTTGTTAGAGTCGACTACATGAATTTTGTTCTTTCATTCCGACCTATTTTAAGCCAAATCCTCAAAAGTATGTATAATCAAATAAAATCATTTAAAAAGTGGTTCAAGTTGTAAATACTTTTATATGTTTTTATCATATTATATTATTCATAATTTATCTTCAATTTTATCAAATTTTCACTATTATCCTACATAATGAAGCCATTCTCCGAATCCTTTTTTTTTTTTTTTGGAAAGATTACTTTTCCATAAATCTCTAAAGAAATCTACACATTGAAGCTCTCCATTATCCAGACTGTTCCCCTTGGCGTGCTCACTTTACTTACAGAAACATTTTAAAGATTCTACAGGAATTCGACTCTCATACCTTTGCTCGCGTCTCCTATCCGGCAAGGAAACTTGGCATAGGCTTTGAAGGCTTTGATGAATGTGCCTCTATGCTAGCTAGCTAGTTTCCCAACCATGTTGGGGTTTTCCTCTCTGGTCCTGGTTTTTGTGGGTGGAGGCTCGTTTCCCTGTCATTTGTTCTTTCATTCTTCCAATCCTGCATACTAAATAATTTGATTAGCTCATTTTACACATTAATTCTTTAGACATTGAGTTTTTAAAGTTCAATCTTAACTGTGATTATGTTATAAACTATATATTAATATTAGTTTACAATTCATTTAATATTAATTTACAATTCATTTAAATAAAGATGAAAAGTTTTAAATAAAAATATATATTTTCTTAACACATGCCTTTTACGCTTTTGTTTCTAAATGGTACGTCCTCGTTCATCATCATTGCATTCATCCATCCAATTTAACCATTTCATCATCGGTACTCATCAAGCTGCTAGCTCAACATTATTTCTATTTACTCTTTATTTATAATTGATTAGTTCGAATTGAATAGAAAAGAAAATAAAACAACGTCCAATGCTGTCCATTTGATAAATATATGTAGGTAGGCGCCTTCACTTCTCACTCCTGGCCAGTGGGCCAACTTAGGAAAAAAAACAAAAAGACTAGTGCATGTTTGGCAAGTCTAAAATTTTCCCTCTTATTGTCTAAATGTCTAAAATTTATAGAGTTAACAAAATAGAGGCGTTTGGCATGCATTTTTAGCTCTATTTAATTTAGACAACAAGAGGTAAAAGCTCTATTTTGAAGAGGAGGGGCTGTGATGCATTTCCAAATCAGAGGGAAAAAAAAAGAGGCGCCCAGCTACAGTATTTTGAGGGATCACGCCCAGTACGGTTTTTTCAATTTTTCTCGAAATCCGAGCCCCTAAATCTACATCCAAACCGTTGAAAATGTTCACATGATCAATTACGGCCACCCATCCAAATTTCAGCCGTTAATTCATCCGGAATCTCGAGATATGTGCAAGAAAGCGTGAGCCATTGGATACTAGTTTTTGAATTTTGTGGGGCCCAAACATAAGATCCAAACCATTGGAAATGTTGGGAAGACTAAAAACGGCTATGGGGTCAATTTTCAAGGATTGATTCCTTGTGGATCTCAAGATATTTGTAAAAAACTTTCAACCATTGAATTTAATATGCTGAATTTGTACTAGTCCACAGGCAGCCCCTTTTTTTATTTTTTATTATTATTTCTGGGACAGTAAATAACAATCCAAACCATTGAAAATGTGTAGAAGGTCAATGACCATTATGAGACCAAATTTCAGCCGTTGGATCATCACCAAACTTGAGATATTTATGTAAAACCGTGAATTATTAAATATTTTTTTTTAAATTGGGGGCCTCAAACACAAAATCCAAACCGTTAGATCTCTTTGGGAGGCCAAACGTGGTTATGAAGTAAAATTTCAAGGCTTAATACCTATTAGATCTCAATATATTTGTGAAAAATTTTCAATTATTGATTTAAAATGGTCTATTTAAAATAGATGCTTTCATTGCCAAACATATATTTTAAATCTAGCCTCTTTTTTTTATAGCTCTTTTTTTAATAGCTTTATTTTAGATGGTCTATAAAAATAAGACTAGACCTACCAAACAAGCCCTAAATCACAAAGAGTGTTAGGATGTGCAGAGAATTTTTAGTAGGGGTTTGCATGGGCCAGCAAAGGCATATTCAAGCCTGACCCAACTTTAGAAGTATTGGCCTAAGCCTAGCCGAAGCCCGACATACCTGTAAAATTCACGCCTTAGCCCACCATTTAATTATTCGGGCCCGGTCAAATCATTAAAAAAAATTAAAAAGATTTATACATGGCAATAGAATAGGTGTAGTTAGATGTCATCTATAGAGCAAAATAGAGTACTTTGACCAAGTGAATTTTATTTTTATGCACAGAAAATCATATATTAGGAAAGATTTTAGGGAGAATTAAGAAATCAAGATTAGTAAGTAGTGTTTTAAGGAATGAGTGGTCTTAAATAAATTTAAATTTCAAGTATATAAAAGTGATTACTCATGGGAAAAAAGAAAAGAAAAAGATATAAAAAACTTGGAGATATGAATGAATAGAAGAAAGAACTTTAAAAAACTTGTGGCCCAATGGAAGATTAAATAGGCGGATGAAATATAAAAACATCTCAAGACCAATACATGGACCCATGCATTAAGAAATTTAGTGCATGTGAGGCTCATATTTTATGAATCTCACTGACTTATATTACATTTTTTTAAAAATGAGATGGGTCCATCCTGTCAGGCCCAACCAACTATAACTCAAATCTGCTGATACTGGGTTAGAAATTTAGAGGATCTGACATGGGTTCTGTATGCATGGCTTTTTTTCCTCTTTTTATCCATATCAGATTGGCAATCTACACCGACATTGATTATAAATGTAAATAAAGATTTTGAACAATACAATATTAGTTTTATTTTAAATCTATACCAAAGAATAAGCAAAGAATTAAAAATCTCAAATAAAAATTAAAGATCCCTTTAAACCTTGGAATGAGAGAAGTGAAGATATATGATACATTTAGATATAACGAACTTGGATTCTCATATTGAAACTAAATTTTATGGGTTTGAATGTAGGTAAAGAAAGAAAAGAGTTTGATAGACATTCTGTTTTGAATCACACATTTTGTTCCTTCAAGTCAGTGAGTCAGCTGTTTGCTCACAGGCCGTTCTTATAGAATATAAATGGTTCAGATCTATAGTTCTGCAGTTGGATTTCTCAAGAAAAGGGCTTAAACACAGCTGGTTTGTCACCTCCGCCCAACACATTTCTATGGGGAGCTCTACTCGAATAGAACCATTTGAATTGAAGGCCTGGTTTCATCTGAATGATCTGAACCGATTAAATTGGAGAGTGGACCTCTTATTTTTTAAGGGTTTGATCAAGCTCGGAATAGACCTCTGATCACAGGAAGGGTGAACATATAATTGTTCTTAACCGGTGGGATGAGAATTAAGAGGCGCTAGTTAATGGGATGGGGCCTTGACGCTTAGATGCCTAACTTGCCATATTTAAATTCGTGTCTAACTTACCATATTTAAATTTGTGTGATAAATGAGAATAAGAAAGATGGAGAGAGATTTTAGGGATACGACCATGATACACGTTTCCATAGGGATAAGAGTCCTCATAAGAGTCCTTTATGAGAGAAATTTTATAAGAGTCCTTTAGAGAATAGATAGGGACAGAAGTTGTAGGGGGATGAAAGAGAAATTAGGGAGATGGAGATTTCATAGAAAATTAATAAGAGATTTCAGGAAAGTTGGGAGATTTTAGAGTGGTGGAATGAGTAGAGTCTAATTAATATGGATAGAATTATTAGATTGCACCACGTGTTGCCCTCTCGCTAAAGAGGATATTGTTATAATATATATAAATATACAATAATAATATAATGATAATAACAGTGCTCAATTTTACGCTTGGTCCAAGCTGAATGTGCATACCCTGGCTGACTAGGAATGAGTTTTGAAGTTGAGACCAAAATGGTAAGGGTTGTCCGTCCGGCCAGCTTGCCCAGCTTGTACATGAGTTAATTTTTCACAGCACTCACGGTCAAGTAACCTTTCTACCCAAAGAAAAAAAAAATGGTTTCAAGTCTCTGCTCTGGGTCCAAATTAAGCCTTAGTTAGTTCATGGCCACCCAACCCGTCCAGTCAAGGCCACGGATCTGCTTTAAGATGCATATGGGCCTGAAATTTCTCTTCACAAAATACCAGTCCATTAGTTATTGGGTCTTATAAAAGCACCAGAACCTACCCAAAACTAAAAATTTACGTCTGGATTTAGCCCAATTTCAAATTAATGTTAGTCCAGGCTTATCCACCTTATTGACTATTCTGGCCAACAATGTTAGGTCCAGCCCATCACAGCCCAGAGAGGGCCCTATTACAGGTCACGAGCTTTAACATTTGACTTGTTTGGTAAGTGGCTCAGAGTTAGCTTGCTGCAACCCAACCCATTGATTTTTCAAGTGGTCCCTGAATTCTCTCGCAGAAATGTATATTGGTGGCCTGCATGGACTGGGTCAGGATGGTATCAGCCAGATCCACCCACTCCAGCCTGTTTAGCGGTAGGGCCTTAGAATCAGCCCTGAAAACTGAAAGTCATGTCCGGGCAGAGAAGATTAACAAAAAGCTCTGGTACTATTGTTGGACTAGACCTTATGGATTTTGGCACAAACATAGGCATAAGGAAAGCCCCTTTAGCTGTTGGATCAGTTTGAAAGGACCCAATGACAACGCACATGGCTAAGGACACAGCCCTAATCCAGTCGAGTGTGAGCCAGAGTTAGGCTGAGCATTTGTTTAATCCATGAAAATGGAATAAAAACTGCGCCAAAGGGACTCAATAAAAAATCTGCTATGGGTCCGAGATTTGGAACAAATTTTACTGTGGTCGAGGTCCAGAACAATTGATTTCATGAAATAAGGGCGACCCGAATGCCAAGCGCCACCGCTCTGCATTTATACTTATTATATGAGCTGGAACATATAAATATGTTGGTCTTAAGACAGAGTTAAGTCCGGATTCTGGTCTTTAATATAATGTATTGGTACTGGTCTTGTATCCTGGACCCGAGTTATGTTTTGGTTCCAGTTTCGTTTTAGTAATTTAGTTCCAGATCCAGGCACACTATCGATCCCACCAGAAGCTGAACCCTTTCAGATCGGCAGTCTGATTATCTGAACTCCCAATCTAACATCCACGAACCCCATCCAGACCTGACACATTTACACCCAAAACATTGCAACAAGCCCCGCTTTTTAATTATATAAAGGACTCGTTCACAGTAACCAGAATTGATCACCATGGTTTGAGTAGTATGACCCATTTACAGCCTAACCCGTTCCAAGACTAGGCTCTGTAAGGTAGTCTATGATTAGGTGTGGCAATGGGATAAGTTTGGTAGGGTCCAAGCTAACCCCAAATTTCCCTCCTCTTTCTCCACCCCAAAATCAACCTCATGAGTGGAAATATTAATCCACAAGCAACTGCAAGTGCGGCTTAGTGGTATGGGGGCTGATTTGGGCCAACCTTTAATCAGCTCAGTTCCTGGATACTCTTTTTCATCCCATGATATTCTAGAGTTTATGTTTTATATTCCGATTCAGCAGGATGGCTTAAGATTATGGCTATTTTGGTAATTATATAGAGACTTTTTTTTATCACCAATAAAGGAAGAATATATATAAAATATCTAACCCTAGATCTTCTTGAAGAGAGTACCCACTCTTGCTCATGTGTTACCACAGCACGTGGGATGGACGATGACAAAATGAGTGTTTGTGTTTTTTCGCTCTTGTTACTGGTGAAGATGATATCCTTTGAAGCCCTTGTTCGGTGAAGCACCTGAATCCTTTGTGTCTATCTCTTCTTTTGTGACTTGATTATGGATCGCATATAGGAAAGAAGGAGATTGTCAGATTTCTGATCGCTTAGTATCCATGATCATTGTTTTAGAGCCTAGGTCTCCGAGCTGGTCTGAGCGTGCGAAGATCGACGAAGATCTCAAGGGTGAGATGGGTCCCTGTTGTCTGAAACAAAGAAGATCTTGTTAGATTTACCATTATTACAGGATTAACTTTAACGGATTAGATCTGAATAATACAATATAAAACTACACGCATACCTGGCTCCATCGTATGTTGATCGTGTAGAGAAGAACAAACTATTCGCATGCAGGGTTTACAACTCACTTCTACTTCATCTTGATGTATGCAAGTGATGAGAAAGCCAAGTAGTAATCTCTTGAAGTGAAGCAAGTTACCCTAGACCTATATATTTATAGATTTCTGTGGTAGTTCCCTTCTCATCATGGAATTCTTAGATTGATAAGGATTATCCCTCTTATTAGTAATTTGGGTAGAAAGTAACTATTAATTTCCAAGTCCAATAGGATTTTCAAATACCAAATAGAAGAGGAGTCTTTAATTGCCTTGAACTCCAAGGGTGGGACCCATGCATGGATATGTGGTCAAGTGGACCACACATCCAATGCCAACATTCTCCCACTTGGGCCAATTGATCGCAAACCACATCCTCAATTTATTATTATTATTTTATAGAAAATAATTTATTTTGAAAAAATGACTCAATTTAGACTTAGAAGTTAAAAAAAAATTTTGACTTTGACCGGTGCACCGATAAAACTCCTCCCACTCAAACTTTGATCTAAATCTTTAATCTATGATTAAACAAATTTTTCGATGTGAAGCATAGTGGTTATACATCTTTAATGATGCACTCCCTTCCATGATCACAACAAGGACATCTTTGCTTAACCAAGTCTTTAATGAGGGTAAAATTAGGATTCTTCACATGACATTCCTAATTTTAGTGGGTACTTTAATGTCATAACTTTGCATTATTACTCTTTTCCACAATAGCCACATGTGCAAGTAAAATAAAAGATAAGAATTACGAAATGAAAAAATTTGCAACTTTAATGATCTCTTTAATAGTCTGAACATAACATAAAATAATCCTAATTAGGCAAAACCTGCAGGCCCATATTTACAACATGTTCCTTATAGACCTTAGGTGCTAATGCATTCGTTAATGGACCAGCTATCAAAAGACTAGTCGGGGCTCTAACAATAGACACTAAACCATTCCGTACTTATTCTTTAAGTACAAGGTATTTAAGTTCTAGATACTTTAAATTGTTGGAACACTTGTCATTATTGGCAAAACGTATTGCTGCATAATTGTCACAGTAAATCATCAGTGGCTTCGAGATACAATCCATAATCTGAAGTCCTGAGATGAAATTATGCATCCACAACGCATGACCTGTAGCTTCAAAACAAGCCACGTACTCTGTATGAAACGTAGATGAAGTGGTCAAAGTTTGCTTTGCACTCCTTCATGAAACCGCTCTGCCTACTAGTAGGAAAACATATGTTGAAGTAGATTTCCTAGTGTTGGAACATCCTGAAAAGTCTGAACCTGAATATCCAATCACCTCCAAATGATCGGATCTTTTATATGTAAGCATATATCTCCGAGTACCGCTTAAATAACGGAATACTTTCTTTGTCGCTTGCCAGTGAAATATGTCCGGATTACTTTGATCTCTGCTAAGCATTCCCATTGTAAAACTTATGTCTGGTCTTGTATATGTTTGAGCATACATCAAACTGCCGACAGCTGCTGCATAAGGACACTTTTCCATTTGCTTCTTTTCGATTTCATTCTTTGGACATTGATCTTTACTAAATTTCTCTCCTTTGATTATGGGAGCATCTTATGGTTTACAGCCCTCCATATTAAACCTCTTGAGGATTGTGTTGATATAGGCTTTCTGAGACAACCCAAGTAATCCTTGAGATCGGTCCCAATATATCTTAATTCCCATTACGAAGGATGCTTCGCCCAAATCTTTCATATCAAAGTTTGCCTCAAGATAATCCTTGATTTCATGGATCATTCCAAGGTAGTTATTGGCTAATAAGATGTCATCAACATATAGGGCTAATATCATAAACTGGCTCCCACTGATTTTAAGATATATACAATTGTCTACAATATTTTCGGTAAAACCGAAAGATATGATAATTTGATTTAACTTTAAGTACGATTATCTGGAAGCTTGTTTAAGTCAATATATTGACCTCTTTAATCTGCACACCAAACTTTCTTTCCCATGTTCAATGAACCCTTCAGGTTGGACCATGTAAACTTCATCTTCTAGATTTCCATTTAGAAATGCTGTTTTGACATCCATTTGTTATAGCTCTAAATTATAGTGTGCTACAAGTGCCATAATTATTCTGAATGAATCCTTCTTTGATACTGGTGAGTAGGTTTTATTGAAATCGATGCCTTCTCTTTGAGAGAAACCCTTAGCCACAAGTCGGGCTTTAAATTGTTCAATTTTCCCCTTAGAGTCCCTTTTGGTCTTAAAGACCCATTTACAACCACTAGCTTTGGATTTTGCGGGTAATTCAACAAGATCCAAAACTTCATTATTGGCCATGGATTTAATCTCATCTTTCATTGCATCTAATCATTTATCATAATTTTCACCATTCATGGCTTCCTTGAATGTCTTTAGATCTTTCGTCATTCTAATATCTGTTTCCTTAAGATACACAATATAATCGTCCGGGATTGCAGGCCTTTTCTCTCGAGTGGACCTTCTCAATTCTCCGTAACTATTTCATCAACATTCTATTGTGCATCATTCATGATTGGATCATTTAAGACAGTCTATTCCGGGAGTATCTCTACATTAATGGGTTGTTTCTCCTCTGAGTTATTTTTATAAACAATATCAAGAGGAATTTCAACACCATCATCTGCTTTAGGCAACAAAATTTGTTCCCTAATTTCATTGAAAGTATAGTTTTGAGCATGATGACTCCCACTGTTTTCATAATCCTCCAAGAATTTAGCGTTATTGGATTCTACGATCTTAACACTATGGTTTGGACAGTAAAACCTATACCCCTTAGACCTATGCGGCTAACCAATAAAAAATTCACTAACAATTCTCGAGTCTAATTTCTTTTCATGTGGATTAAAGACTCTCACTTCAGATGGACAACCCCAGACTTTAAATTGGGCTTCCTACCGGTCCATAACTCAAATGGAGTCTTAAAGACCGCCTTAGTTGGAACACGATTCAAAATATAAATAGCCATCTTCAATGCTTCTCTCCACAGTTAATCGGGTAAATTGGTATTACTTACCATCGTCCTGACCATATCCATAAGTATTCTATTTTTCCTCTCAGCAGCACCATTCTACTGAGAGGTTCCTGGCACTGTATTTTGAGCAACAATGCCTTCTTCTTCTAGGAATTTAGCGAATCATCTCGGGTTACGGCCTGATTTATCATATCGGCTATAGTATTCACCACCTTGATCTGATCTCATGACTTTAATTTTTCTATCTAGTTGTCTCTCTACCTCCGCCTTGAATATTTTAAAAACATTCAAAGCTTCAGATTTATCTTTAATGAGATAGACATATCTATACTACGAGTAGTCATCTATGAAGGTGATGAAATACCCTTCTCCAGTAAAACAAGGTATATGCAATTTTCCACAGATGTCCATGTATATTAATTCAAGAATTCCTGAACTCCTTGTGGCAGTTTTCTTAATTGTCCTTATTTGTTTGCCCTTAATACAATCAACACAGACACTGAAATCAATGAAATCTAAATTTGATAATAACCCATCTTTCACCAATCTCACCATTCTCTCTTTCAAGATGTGCCCTAAACATTTATGCTACATCTTAGATGAGTTATCTTTTATCAGTCTTCTCTTTAAGCTCACATTTATGCCATAAGTAATGTGCTAAGTAGATAGGGTATGTGCAAAAATTGAATCTAACTTCAATTTATATAAACCATCACATAAAAATCCACTACCAATTAAAATACCATGTTTGTAAAGATTCATAAATCCATTACCAAAATTAAATACATAACCATGCTGATCTAATTTTGAAATAGAAATTAAATTCCTAGAAATTGATGGAACGTAAAAAGTATCATGGAGATCCAATTGGAATCCAGTGTCCAGCACAATTATATAAGTCCTTATCGCTTCGACTCTTGATCCCTGTCGGTTCCTTATCATGATGGTTCTCTGGCCGTCGCTTGGACTCCGGCTTGTAAGGAATTTTTGCATACAACCAGAAGCATGAACAGTTACCAAAGTCAACACACCAGGCATTTAATGGAACATCTGCTAAATGGGATTTGAAACATACAAAGGATAATTGACTATTATTACCTTTCTTTTCGAACAAATTCTTTTTTTTTTTCAGACATTCCTGTTTGAAGTGACCCTTCTTACCACAGAAGAAATATTTTTGTGAGGTCTTCTTCTTGTTCTTCTTTTCTGGTTTTGCTTTCACCTTATGCACATTGTCTTTAGATTTTGGCTTACATTTGTCTTTGGCTTTTCCATGGGAGACACACTTAATTGTAAGTTGGCCTTCAGCTTTAAGCCTCATTTCCTCTTGATCACATTTTGCAATCAATTCACTAATTGTCCACGACTGTGAGTTCTGATTGTATGCTACTTTGAATGGTCCAAAGGCTGGCTGCAGGGAATCTAAGATGAATTGAATAAGATACCCATCCAAAACGCTCATATTAACTTCTTTGACTTTAGCCGCAATATTAGATAAATTTAAAATGTGTTCTAGTATGCCTTTGATCCCATTGTACTTAATATTAGTCAATTGAGACATCAATAAAGATCCAAATGCCTTATCAGTCTCCTTAAATTATATCCTAACAGTTTCGAGGTAGTCCTTCGCATAATCTTTAACATCGATTGACCCTCAAATGCTCTTTGATATTGAATTGGTGATGATTTTCAAGCTTACTTTATTGGATCTTATCCATTTTTCATATTCCACTTTTTTAGTGGCAGAACTCGATTCAGTGGGCACATGAGGTTTTGGTTCTTCTATGGCTATATCTAATTCTAAATAACTTAAAGCAAGAGACAGCATATCTTTCCAGTTAGCATAGTTTGATCCATCTAGAAATGGGATGGATCCCAGACAGGATGGCAATGAAATTGAATTCGAAACTGGAAATAAATATATTACAAAATATAAACTTTGAATTTAACATGCAAAAAACAATAATCCAATTTAAATTTAAACATATAATAAATTTAAAATGGTGAGTAATAAGAACATCATCATAAATCACCTTTGGGTGAATATGACATGTTAATTTATTACTATCTTTACTAATGAGACTATGGTTAATAGCATATGTTATGAATAAGTTGACTACACCTTTAGGCATAGATCAAACATGCTCATGTCATACATATTAAGTATATCTCATCCCATTTTCAAGTGGTCAAGAGATGATTAAGCCTTTGGGTCAACCTTCAATTTACATTTGAAACTAATTTAGATGCAATTAAACATCACATAATTAAATATAGTGATCCTATAACACAAAATACATAATAAATCATAATTTTAGGTTACTTTAGTAATATCCAAATTGAACAAATCGTGAATTTTGCTAAGAAGAAATTATAATTGCACCTTTAATGATCTAATGAGTCTATGTAAATTATCTCTTTGATTGGATTAGATATTCTCATCTCAATTATATAAAAATTAATTACCCACTTTAACCTTAAGTTGGACTTCATTGAGAAAACAATCCAAATAGATATTAATTGACTCATCTAAACTATTCAGATCATTAATTCATCCATAGATTTGCTTCAAATTAGACATGGATGTGAATATACATTCACCTATAAACTTTTCTTAACTCATGATCAATAGATATTTGATAAATTAAATGCGGAATTAATCTTTAATGAGTTAAACATACACTAATTAATATGCCACAAAATCAGAAAATCTCTGGATGGTTAAGTCATATGGTTAATCTAGTAGATCTGACCTTTAGGAGTTCACTAAAGAAAACGAATTGAAAATCTGAATTCGTATGTGTTCACAATCATCAATTTACTATTTTAACGGTTAAAATAATTGATCTGTGTGATTGTTGACATCAACATGATGTTAGCATCTCCATTATTCTAGAACTAGTCCCTAATCTTATGAATCATTTGAATAATGACAGGTTTAGATTACCCCATTGAAACTTTTTATAAAGTAAGATGTATGTAAATACATGATGACGTGTGTCGTAAGTGTGTGCCATATAATCTCAATTCTATGAGAAAGTATCTTCTGTGTTGATGTTGTGGAACACACATGTAATTGTTACTATTCCTTCGCACTCAAATCTGTTGAACAGGGGTTACGTGGATGCGTAATCCGTGCCATGTCAAGACACATACGAACTGTTACATGGGTGATTTCGTAGGTACATGTAAGGAAGACCCATAAAACACATGTCATTTAATTGAACAATGAAGTGGAAACCTATAAAATACACTTGTAATTTGTCATAGACACTAATAAAACTTTTCATTCATTAATATTTATCAAAGTTTCTTAAGAACTCCATCTACATGCACACAATATACAAAAGATACGTAAGCATATAAAAAAAAACCAAAATAACATGCCTATCAATCTATAACTTCAAAGACTGCACGATAATGATAGCATGATCTATTTACAAGTCCAAAGTTGGCTACTTCCTAGTAACCCAAAATAATCCCAGTAAAGTGCGACGCAGGATGATTAGTAGTAGATGTCATCCTCATTTCACTTATCTACACCCGAGGTACTATTGTGATTCCCTCCGTGGCCACATGGACTGCGATGTCGGCAATGGTTTTTGTACCTATAACACCAACGGTAGCACTGTTAACATAACGATTAAGCAAATATAAAGGCATATAAACCTATCATGATCTTACAATTGGAATTAAAGACATACTAAATTAAAAGAGAGCATTTAAGGAAGCTAGGCATGTTGTATTTATGAATAAGCATGAATAATAAATCATAAATGGAATACAGTAATGTATTAATTAGTATCCACGAGGTTATCTTTTCTCAAAAAAGAAAGTACATATCATATGGTGAGAAATAACTATCAATCAGGCCATCTGTCTAGCTACCTAAAGAGGCCAATGAACTCTTCACATAACTACTGCAGTAGATAACAGATAGAACACCCTAAGTCGATCCTGTCGAAACTCCTATGGGTATAAGCTAAGTTGTGCTGACTCAATGTATCAAGATTGATTGAGATTCATAACTTTCATACTTGTCTTATATAGCGATCGTTATTTACTTATACAAAAGTGTTTATCAATCTTTAGATCGTATACAATTATAAAATCAAAATTGAACAAAGTAACTAATAATAAAATGATGCATACTTAAATGAGCCAACAGTGCTTGTACCTTCTCAATCTTGGTTACCCCTTTCTTGGCTCATGGCCTCGTGCTCAGTAGAAGTTCTATCTTCGATTTTATCTCAAGGTTCACCTAGGAAGAATAGGCACATGATTTAAATCTTGTTGAGGACAAGAATTACTTTAACAATATAAATGCATTTGAATTTATAGGTTAACACGGATATTTACTAGCTAACCCTAACTAAGATAAACCTTGTTTTATTTAGCCATTTAATATGGTGTATTCATAAGATGTTCGGTGTCAATGTGTTACCAAAATCTTAGTATTACATTGTATAAGTGATGGACACTACTTCTTATGCCAACACTCATGACATAACATCTAGAAACTAACCGAAAAACCAAGTGGGAATGCATGACAGCTCCACGACACCCTTCCTAGTATTTAATTACCATTGGGCTAATTTGTTTGAGGTAAAGGTAATACCTCTAAAGTCCTATGTGGTTTTGGTTTGTACTTAACATTCTAAGGGTAGGTTTGCTTAAAACATATCTCTAAGATCTTAAAAAAAAGCCAGGACCACTCTCAAAACCTTTTGGACTGAATCAATACTCTTTCATTTCATACGAGGGTGTTGATTTAGTTTGTGTACTTCAAGGTGCAAGGTTCCTCCATTTATGGTGATAAGTTTATGCACTTCAAAGTGCGGAGTTCTTCCATAAATGCTCCCAAACCCAGCGTAACATCAAAGGTCTCGAATGGGGTGTCTTCATAGTCAACAGGCCCAATTGGGGTCAAAATAGGTCCTCGATTGCTGCTTAATTTGCACATCACTTTGCGATCAAATCACTTTTAACGTAACACTCGTAGTCATAGTCCTTTTTACATATTACTTTTCTCTCATAGGCCTTTTTACAAAACACTTTGTGGTCGCAAGTCATTTTACATTGCACTTTAAAGTCACAGGCCATTTTACACAACATTCTCTAGTCACTGGCTCATAGCAGTACATTTCAGCACTTTTTCTTGTCTTTTGGCCTAGTTTAATCACAAATTACAGCAAATTCCCACAGATGACACCAATCTTTTGAACGCACATGAAATGATGATGAATGTGAAGGAATTAAGTCCAATATTCACACATTCAAATATACAAAAGAATGAGAAAGTAATTAGAGATCATCATAAAATTCTCTTTTGTTTACATGGGTTCAAAGCTCTAACCTCGATGAGCAGGTTGTTTACAAGTGTTAGAAAATCACAAGCCCTCCCTCTGGTCTCAGATGTGATCCAAATTAGAAAAAATTAGGAACATACATGAAAAAGAGGAAAAATATAGAAAATTGAAGAAGACGGGGTGGTGACCGTGGCCCTCGGTCAATAACAAACAGTGCCCATTTTGGCCACTATTGGTCTTTGTTTTGTCTCTATTTGTTTCCGCAATGTATGCAAGGTGTTGAGACCTATATTTTTGGGTTTTGGGGAGTAATAGATGACCACCAAGAGTTCCAAATTTGACCTTAGAGTCATCTATGATCTTTAGTAATCACTGCTTTTATTTTATGGATCACGTTGTGTAAATCCAAAAGGGTTGCTTTTGTGCAACCAATGTGGCCAAAGTTGCATCATTCTGGCCTATAGTTTTCAAGGATCAGAATGAAACTTAACAAGGTTTGTTAATAACCTTAGAAATAGCCAAACACTCTTCAAATTTATCTTTTTGAAATTGACATTTGTAGCACAGTAGACTTTATCATGTATATTTATTTGAATGGTTGTTAGTTTGAATTAGATTTGGAGTTTAATTTGAGATTTTGGACGTTGATGTTTACTTGAGATGAAATTGGACAGGTTTTCTTTTTGAAATTGAAAACAATAGTATGGAATTCATAACAGGTCCATCCTTTTGGGAAAAAAAAAATACATTTGGCGATGAACAAACTGCTGTCGCCAAAAGTTTGGTAAATACTTATAGGTGACGAAGATGTTTGTCACCAAAACATTTTTCCAATGAATAAGTTCGTCACCAAAAGTATTCCATTAAAAATACATGAGATGACTTAATACTTTTTTTGTGACAATTACTTAATGTATAGTGACAAATACCATTGTTGCAGAAGGTTAGTCTACAATCAACCTTACTTTTTGGCAACGGGCATATTTATTACGATAGCATTTAGCGATGAATTAAGTTGTCACCAAAGGTCTCATTTTTAACGATGACTATAACAGTTGTGGCCATAGGACTACCCAGACTAGGATTCTGCGACCATATAGTGATGATTTTATAGCCGTTGAAAAATGTTTTTGGCAATGACAATCTTTGTTTGTGCGACGATTGTGATCATCGCCAAAAGGTGTTCTTCCCAAAGTGTGGGAAAACCAAAGAAATACATAGCTTCATTCGTTGGAGTTTCCTTGCACTTTCTAGCTTTGAAACTCATCATTTATGAGCACTAGTGGTGTATGTCTTTCTTCCCAAATTCATTTCTCAACTTAAGCTTGTGAGAGGAAGAAGAATGGAAGGAGTTGCAGGCCAAGTGCTAGGAGAATCCCTCATGCAAAGCCTTAGAATATTTCTTTAACTTGCCATAGCCCTTGGAATTTTTCGAACGTATTATTAAACCCTTTCTTAAGTGCCTAGGTATGCTTTCTATAGGCTTCAAAGGAAGTTGGGGCAGTTATGGGAAGTTAGGTTCCAAAATAAAGTGGAAAAAAAATCACTTGAAACCGTCAAGAACCCCCTTATTGGTGTTAGTGACCATGGCCCACAGTCATTGACAGGCCCATTCAGGGTCATTTTGCCTATATGACCTATCTTTATCAGTTTGCGGCTCGAACGATGTTCTAAATTCTCAAAACTTGGAGGGATGGTTCTTAGAAATTTCATCATGTTTTGACCTTTTGAAGTTGGTCAACCCTCCTTTTAAGTTATCATAAAAATGGGTTCTTGTTTCAGTTGTTTGAGGCCCAAATGACCTTAGACTAACTTCAAATTTGGAGGAATTGATACTAGGAGAGTCTTTAAGTGTTCATCCAAATTTCATGTCATTTGGATTTGTGGAAATAGGATTTTGACCAGTAGTCTATTTGTTGTATGTCCTAAGTGTCCCCTTCACTTGCTGGCAGTTGGTTGGTTTTCCACCCAAATGATGTCCAACCGCATTGAAACTTTCAGGAGTTGATCTTGAGTACATTTTGAGTCTCTAAACCAAATTTCATCAACTCTAGCCTCTTGGAAGTAGGACTTTCGTTAGTGACCCCAAGGCTTGGGGGTCACTAACCCCTAAGCTGATATATGACTAAAGTAGGGTCAGATGAAGTCCCCGTGGCTTGAAAGTTTACAAAGTCATTTCTGAACATGACTTGAGATTTGTATCCAAATTTCATCAACTTTGGTCATCTAGAAGTGGGACTTTGGTCAATGACCCGAAGGTTTGGGGTCATTGACCCAAAGTTGACATGTTTGTTGAACTTCGGTCAAATGACATCCATTTGACTTGAAATTTTGTAGAGCCACTCTTGAATATAATTTGTGCTTTCTCTCTAAGAGTTTCAAATATGTTGGTCTTCATGAGGTGTCATTTTGCACAACAACCCCGAAGAGGTTGGTAGATAGTCACCTGAACTAAGTTTAGGTCCAGATGATGTCCAAATGTTATGAATCTTTGAAGGACAATCCTTGAATGTGTCTGAAGACATTCCCATGAGTGTCAATTGATTTTAATTTGTAGAAGTTTCAGTTACCATAGTGATGCTAATGAGCTGGTTGACAGCCACTAAAGCTTAAGTTTGACTTGAAATGAAGTCCAAATGCTTTGAAACTTTGAAGCATCATTCCTGAGTTGGTGTTGGAGTTGCCATGTGATTTTTATCCACCTTAGTAATCTAGAAGCTTGACTGTGTTTAGTGACACCTAGGTCTTCAGTTAATGAACCTTGAATTTGATAGTTAGTGAGTTAAGTGACTAAATGAAGTCCGCTAATTTTGAAACTTGAACTGGTGCACTCTGAGCTCATCTAAAACCTTCTAAGTAAGTTGCATTAGTTCTGAATATCTCGGTGTAGTGCTTGACTTGGCATCCCACAACTCTATGGTTTATTTGCTCTTGAGCTTGGAATTTGCTTGTGATATTTTCACTACAACACTTGTAGTGTTTGTAATTTTTTTATGCGTCAACAATGTGGATCACCTTTGATCGAAGAAAAACCAAGGAAGAAAGCAAGAAAAACAAAGGGGAAGCTCTAAAAACCCTAGCACAAAGATCTTGGAAGCAAGAGAGTGAAATTCACAAAGTGGGGATTTGAGGAAGTCACAGCCTTTTATAAACCAAAGTTAGTTGGCTACCCAAGATAACACCTATGGAATCCAAGAGTTAGTGTTTTGATTTTTTACATCACTTTCAGCTTTTTCAAAATTTTGAAATTCCAAAACCCCTTCACCTTGATATTCCTCTCTAAAAGTCCTTCAAGACAAATAGGTACATGATCAATTTTGACTTTATCTGATCCTTCAAGTGAAAAATAGTAGACCTTCCCAAGAGACTTAAAGGTGGATCTATAGCTCATGTGAAAACAATTCACTTGTTAATTCCAACCTTATTATGGACAAGCAACTCTCTTCTTGTGTAATAAAGACCTTCCCATGCCTTTGATCAAAATCAACCACAACCTGGTTAAAGCACCTTCATCCAGTTAAAACACCTTCTCAACCGAACAGAAGCACCCTATCCTTGGTCAAATTCCTTTTCTAGGGGAAACAAAAGCATACAAACCAACCCAATTTCCATTCAAAATTGATACAAACCCTCGAAAAACCACCGCCAACCTTAGAAACTTGAGAAAAACCTTCATTCCACACCCCCCACCCACCCTAGATATATACACAAAAATAATGTTTGTGGAAATAGGATATAAGTAGGATGCTTTCGCAGTCCAACCCATTTTCCATTCACCAAAAATAGACTCCCTTGACCACTTCAAACCTAAGGAACTCTATTGAATACAACTCACAGTCCCCATGGAATGATACAGACATAAATTCCATGAAAAATAGGTGATGAAAGCAGGATCAAGGTGTCCTCCTAGCCTCGTCTTCCTAGGCACAATGACAAAAAAAAGTTTCAACAAAACATTTAAAAAAAATTCAAGGTCAAGCCAAGTCACGCCGAGCATGACTCAAGTCCATCAAACAAAGTCCAAACAATTCATGGACAAGCCTAAGAGGGTTCTCTTGAGGTTTAAGAAAGAAAGTAAAAGGAAAAACACTAAAAAATGGGTCAAAAGGTGTAATGGACGATCAAGCAAAGCAATGGCCAAATGTATAGTACAATGGCCGACCAAGTGAAATGATGGTCGTCTAAAGAAAAATGAAAATAAATATTGCCGAATTTGCCAGTTCGGCAAGTGGCCTATTTAGATCTAGTCAAGGCTAATTTCAAGTTGATTGACACAATCCAAGGGAGGAAATCAAGGTGTACAACCAAGAAAAAGTAGACTGAGGATAGCTGACCATACAAATAGGCAGTCATCGGCTATCCTCCTAAAAATCAGATTTTTAGACTAAGTCTCTCCCTTTTACAAGTGGCTGGAGAAGACTTCCAAGCCTGTAAATAACCCCTTTGGGTGACTTTCAGACAACATATCAGTGGTCCATCATATTGCAATAAACACGAACAAGAAAAGGAATGCAAAAATACAAAAGCTCTTTCAAGAAGGGTCTCAACGAAGTACTTAATCTCTGAGAAAATACTTAGAGAATTCAAACAGTACCTAAGTTCCATGCTACAGTCAATGAGAAGTTCTTAATGATCAAAATCTTTCAAGAGTTTATTCATCTTCTTCACGTTGGAGTTGAAGGAAGCTATAGACTTAAGCATGTTTGTTCTTTCATACCAACACTTTGGTGTCCCGTACAAGGCAACATGGTTATAGATGCTTCCCTTGGTTCAAAAACCATGAGATTTAGTTCCCAAGAATTCTGCTTCCAATTTTAATATTGAAAATATTTCTCTTAATAAAAAAGAAGTTCGCTTCGGACAAACTGCTGGGAGTCTGGAAAAATTGAAGGGTATTTATGGTACATTAAATATCGAGATGGATATTAGGATAACAAGGGACGTATTAAATGTTATAAACTTGGGGGTGAAAGGTACGGAGAAGGTTGCGTTACATGGAAGGCAGACTAAGCGAAGCATGGAGAGTGGTTTGAATTTGGAAACAACAGGAAACAATGATGTAGGTATTAATATTGGTGGGATTATTTGGCTAGGCGAAGACCATGCTGAGGCTGTGGGTAAGTGGGTTTGTCGTACAAACTGTTGACAACTTAAGCCGATATCAGACGAGGAAGAAATTTTGGAGGAATGCATAACTGTGAGAAGGAAAATTGTCAGCTCAAATCCTCATTTTCATAATGTGGTGGCGGATGCTAGAACCCAGCCCAGGCGGGAGCCAGGAGAACCTTGTGTAGGAACTGCTGAGGGCTTGGGAACCCTAAGGCAGTTCGCATCCTTCGTGATTTATTGAGGGAACAAGCTCCCACAGTTGTGTGTGTGTTTTTTTTTTTATATAGAAACTCGGCTATTTAGTAGGGGCATTGAGAAAAAAAGGGTCAAGATGGAAATTTAAAATGTTTTTGCGATAGATAGAAGGGGAAGAGGTGGTGACCTAGCTTAGCTTTAAAGGGATGACGTGGATCTAATCATTAAAAGTTATACCAGCCATCATATTGACGTAGTTATCATGGAGATGAGTTGAAGCAATAAATGGAGCCTTAAAGTTTTTATGGTAGTCTAGAAGTAGCAAAAAGAAGAGGGGTGTGGGCACTTCGTGGGCAATTAGCAATTATGGATGCATTGCTGTCACTACGCCAAAAATGCAGTTTAGGAACGGATTATGAGCCCGGTTTTGGGCCGTCCCTGAAATGAAACAGATTTAATCCGTTTTGCAGAGGCCCGTTTGATAAAAAATGGGTTTGTTTTTGCAACAGAACGGCAAGAAGCAAAAGGATCTGTTGTCTTCCCGCTGCTTCTCCTCTTTCTACTCTCTTCCCATAGATCTGTTCGCAAAAGGCAAGGGGTAGAATGGCAAGAGGCCATTTGATCTTCTACTCTCTTCTACTCTTCCCTCAGCCTTTCCCACTGTTCTATTCTCGTTGCTTGCATTTCCCAATCTTCTACTCTCTTCTTCTTCTGGTTTTGCATTTCTTTCCGTTGCTTGCATTTGGTCTTCTCAAATGAATTTTCTTCGCCTTCTCTCAGGATTTTTTGATTTCAGGAGCTTCTCAAATGAGGGTTTCTCTTAGAGATTCTCTCCGTATGAACAAGGTGATCGGATTTGATTCTAGGGTTTTCATTTTTTGGATAATGATGATGATGATCTTATTGATTTGTTCTTTTTTTTTTTTATTGTTTGGTTTTTAGATTTCAATTTGGTGCAGAACAAGTTGCAGAGTCTCTGTCCAGCAATCGGATCTTCTCAAGACTCTCTCTCCAGGAAGCGTGTCAAGGTCGTTCACCAGATCTAGGTATGTTTCTAGGGTTTTTGTTTGATTGTGTTCCTGTGATATGTTTAAGTTATGGATTTGAAGTAAAAATGGAAAAGTTAGGTTTTGGATTTTGTTATGTTTTGTTTGAATCATGATCTCTCTCTCTCTCTCTCTCACTCACTCTCTGTCTCTCTGTCTCTCTCTCTCTCTCGCGTTTTGTGTGATTGAAACGAATTTCTAGAACGATTGTTGATGGTTTGTATTTGTGGAATAGCCATTCAAAGAAAATCATGGAATATGGTTTTGGAGGATTGTGATTTGTAGTATGAATTTTCTCCTTCAACCACTCTTAGCATGCAACACCATCAAACAGCAAAAATGGATAAGAATTAGGGACTGGTGGTGAATGACGCACAGAAGCTGTTTAATCAATGGCCTGCCAATTGGGTGCGATAGGCTAGGATTGAAAATTAGAGGCAAGCTATTTGATGAAATGACTGTTAGGTGTTGCAGAGTGTGGTTTATAGGCCAGGTCCTCAAACCTGCTCTGGTATGAGAAATGGGGTAGCCAAAAGGGGTTATTTCAGAACCTTCTTTCTATGTTGTTATTTTTAATACAACAGTTTCATATATTACACCCTTTAGTATGCGATATTTGGGAGAGTTACCAAAGGTGATGAGACTCTAAGAAAGCCGGAGGAACTACCCACTCGTCGTGAGGGGATCTTTGTAATGGTAAACTCCTGCACCTTGATTTTTTAGACATTTTGTTTTCTTGTTAATTGGGTGAGTCATAGGGCTTTCCAGACAAGCTAATCATTGTTGAACTTTGTATTGGGCCAGAATTTTTAGCTGGGCCTACTTAATTTCAGATTTCTCAGGTCTGGTCCTGGCAAATGGACAGCTCTGGTGGCTAATACAAGATCTTACATTTAATCAATAGACATGTTTTCTTTCTTTCTTTTTTTGGTAGAATAAATCATACACTTCTTTTTAATCATGTTTAGAATCATAGGATAATGGAAATTCAAGCTGCTTAAAAAGGTTATAATCAGCACACTAGCATGTTAACTTTATTTTTATTCACTCTTTTTATTGGTAAAAAAAAATGTAATCTGCACACTACCATGTTATATTTATATTTGTTTACCATTTTAACTGGTATTCCTCTGAATCTCTTTTAGTTCTTCTTTCTTCTTGTCTATTTACTTTTCTGTGTATGTGCATGTGTGTATCATCATATTTATCAGTTGAGCCTTGTCAATCTGGGGTCAACTCGTCTCTCTTTCTCATTTATTCAATGATAATTAGTCCTCATATTTCTAAATGGGAGCTACCTTGTGGTGCCCGCATGGGAATGATAGTGCTTGGTAGTTCCCATTTGGGAATGATAGTGCTTGACAATGTTAACTCATTACCACCAAAGTCCAGTACAGCTTCTGGTGTTTAAGTGAAACTATTTTGTCTAATATTTTGCAAATTAAATGTTGCTTTTTCTCAGTAAAGCTGTACTTATGTTTGAGGATGATGAGCAGCTTACCGCAGTTGAACGAGAAAGTGATTGTGAGGATCTCTTTGAGAGCTATTTAGTGGATCTTCAGAGGAAGGTAAAAGCTACTTTTATCCTTTTTTCTTGGATTACAAACACGTTTGTTTATGATGTTTTTAGTTATTCTATTTCGGTTGTGAATAGTCTCTGCGTTATACATGGGAAGCTTCTTTGACTTAATGTTCAGAAAACATTATGGGTGTCACTGAATACTGGGTTATCAGCTGTTTCTTTCAAGTATTTGAATTATGAATTTATAGTATTTTTATGACGTATATTGACAGGGTCTGTTGCATACCAGATGATGAGGTTATATGTTATTCTTACTGTTTAAAAGAAGTTTCCGCACTACACTTTTAATGATCTCAACACTCGTATGTGTAACATTCATTTAAACTATAAGGTCTTTTTTTTTTGGGTAAAAAACTAGAATTATGGTGTTGCCTGCATATATATATATTTGTTTTTGTGCGAAAATCTTTTTCCCACGGTCAATCGTAAAATAATTTTGTGGTGACAAAAATATTATAAAGAAAATTCATGTAAGGAAGAAATAGACACCTACTGTTTGTGCAAATTGTTAACCAGGAAGTTGGCATTTTATACCACGAATCTGTCATCACCTTATGAGAAAATTCAGCTGCAAAGGTTCCATTTGTTTTCCAATCACGATTTGGGGGCCCACCTTGATGTGTGCCGCTAACGCATTGAGTGCCAAATTGGAAGCGGATAATGTTGATTAATAGCACATAAAAAGTGATCATGATCATCTGAGGAATCCAAATTCGATGGTTACATAGGCACTTGTAAAACTGTTAAACCTTTTGGCCATGAGGTGGTTAAGATCATCATGTCATGCTGAGATCTGCCTCTCCATGAATCCATATAAAGTGCTTTCAATTCAGACCTGAACCTATGATTGGCATGCGTCAAAGGTCGCTACACAACCATTTGCAGCTGAATGATACTCTCACCCTTGTAGTTTAGAAGAAGACTTTGCCATTTCCATACCATATTTTTCCTATTAAGGAAATAACTGGCCTTCTTTACCACAATTTTATGGTTATCTAAAGAGGAATGGCTGCTGTGAATGCTAAAGACTCTACCTCCATTTCAACCATAGGAAGAGCTGCATGGGATTGGAAATTGCTTCCCTTCAGTGGTTGGGACATGGGAATATAGAATGGGTGAATTTTGACTAAATGAGAAAACTAGGTCATCATTGTGGTTTCTATCATCTATGTGCCCCCTACCTTCTCTTATACATTTGTGTACTGGAGATGTAAAAAGAAAGAAACAAGTGAACTGTTAACATTGATTGCTAGTCCATTATAGTAGTAGAATCCTTTTCCCATATCACTTCTGTTTGGGCGACATTGGAAGAAAGAAACCAAGTTCTCCCCAAAATGAGCAAATATCTGCGCTGAATTCAAGAACATAGTGTCTGTGAATGTGTGGGATGCAGCTAGAAAGAAGCAAGCACATTTATGAAAATGCAATTGCTGGCCCACACCCCACCTTTGATTTGAATTTAAGAACATGGGGATTTCTATAGATCTTCCTTTTTGGAGCAGATTGTTATTGTTATTATTATTATTATTATTAAGTTGTAGTTCTTTGCAATTTATTTTCCACGTAGACTTAAGTTGTGATTTTCTGTTGGCAACTCATCATAAATAAATCAGCTGCCTCTTTATTTTACTCCAGTTACAAAACTGTAAAAACTTTCTTGTTTGATCATGCATATTTTTGTTGTTTAATGTTGTATATTTGCAAAAGTATATCCCTATAAAAATAATGAAGAAGTTGATATAGAGATTTGCTTGGGTAGTTTCTCTTGCCAAACTTATTCTGGCTTGCACTCGTATTCATTGTTTGTATGTGAAGGAATTTGACACTCTGTGTTTCATTCATGTGGACATTAATACAGGAATGTGCAAAAGCACAGGAAGAGCACAAGCGGAATATAATGGAATACAGAGAATTTCTCAAGTCACGTGATTTTATCAAGGTGGGTTCGCAACACTTGACATTTGTTTTTATGGTAGTTTTTATAATTCGTGAGTTTAAATATCAGTGGTCTATTGTTTATGATTGTTTTCAGGCAAATAGTTAGTGGAGAAAAGTTCAAGACCGATTGGAGGATGATGAAAGATGTTCATGTCTTGAAAAAATTGATCGCCTGGAAATTTTTCAGGTAATTCTATTCATTTTACTGGTGCCACCAACCACATCCACAGCAACATCCAGCACCCCCACCCCCCCAAACAACAACTCTCCTTTTCTTTTTGGTCTATATGGGTGAGTCATGAGTGTCTCATTTTTCTTTTTGGTCTAGATGGGTCTAGATGCAGGCATGTGAGTTGAGACACCCTTGCCATTGTGGTGTCTCATTTTTCTCTACTGTCTGTATCTTTGTTCGGTCTGTTTGCTTACTTTAACTTGTTTTTCCAGGAATACATACGTGATTTGGAGAAAGATGAAGAGGAGCAGCGGAAGATACAAAAGGTGCATCTCTTGTGTAGTAATATACTTATTCTTTGCTCCCAGTTATTTATGCTCGGATTCTCATCCATATTAAATTGCAAAAAGTGCAAGAACAATTGAGGAGAGCTGAACGCAAAAATCGTGATGAGTTCCGAAAGTTGATGGAAGGACATGTATGTAAGATCCCGACCCAAATTAATAAATTTAATTCAAATAAAAGTAATTTACGAAATAAATAATGACATTAATCGAATTGGGGGAAATTAACTCACGATGAACAACTAGGGCAGAATTGGGGCACAAACGCGATTAGGACTTAATCTGGGAATTTTAGATGCGTGTTGGTAATTTTTAGACAATATGAAGGGTATTTTCGTAATTTTAAAAAACATAGCCAATATGGGGCTCATTGGATAGAGAATAATTAATTATGCAACTTTCTCTTAAGGCCCGAATTCATCCGGATTAATCTAGTGCCTTGTTGATAGAGATTTAAATAAACCCACTACTAGTGGTGTGGGGGACCACGTGTTCGTCCATATTCAAAGAAGAGTAGAATTTTCCTTCGTAGGAGTTTGGTTGGGATACAATAAGGCTAAGGCTAGAGAGACATGCTAGGACTCTATATGGGAAAAAGGAGAATTCCACCCTATCTCTACTTCCTAGTTTTACTCTAAGTACCTATATTATATTCTATATATATATGTATATGACTAGAGCCCCTCTCCTACATACAATTCTCTCCAACTCTCTCTCCCTAGTTCTCTCTCTCTTTTAACTAGAAGGTTCAACTTTAGGCTTAAGAATTTGAAGGAAGCCATAGAAGAATTTCCTTGAGGCTCTCTACGGGTTTGGAATTTCGACAAATAAGGCAAGTGCACAAACCCATCATGTTTCTACCTGATTTTTATCTCTAGAACGTGATGTGTATGATTTTGTTTTGTAAACCTGATTTGTAATATAATATATAAGGTTTTCATAATTCTAACCTTATTCGTGTTATTTTATACTGTATGGTGTGAATTGATTTTTATCAAGCCGGTCATCACTGTCATCATGTTTTTATATGTAATTTCTGATGATTGTCGTGGTAGTATGTGGTATGCCTAATGGTAGTGAGGAACCCCTTCTGGAATAGGAATTTCTAGAACCGGACTGTTTCTGTGCCTCTTCTTGAAATAGATTGTGGAGCCGGGTGGACCATTGGATCTCAGATTTGAACCATGGATCTGTAAGTAGATCCATGGGCAACCATAGAGAACCTGGACTCATATGGGTTGGGTCCCATCGGGGCATCCATCTAACTGACCAAAATCTGCCCATTAGATGGACAGAAATTGACGACAGTGGTATGTAGTATTTAGGCTTGCAGCTCCTACCACACTTTTGTGAAACTTTGCAAATCTGTACTAATGAATACAAAGGATCCTTAGGAGTTATTCTCTTCCCATTCCAACCTGTAATTGTAGAAGAAACCCACGGTGGAAAAAAAAAAACCAGTCAGGTTCGTTTTACAACAGTTTTTATGTTTGGGATTGTGGGGCCCATATGACCCACATGATCGAGGATCTGGCCCAGCCATCTAACGACCCATCCTTGGGCGACCCTGGGGATTTAGTCTGGTTGTGACGAGTCCCACTCAGAGCCATCATCTTTGAAGCTTGAATGGCAGAGGCGTGAGACCCAATTCTCATGCCATGTTGCAGAAAACTGTGTAAGCACTGTCTTGACTGGTTCTTAGTCTACATAAGTTCCCGGAAGCCTTGGATAAGCCTACCTCCTTTAGATGTGTTACTATGGCCCATCATCCAAGTGACCTGTTGATAAGAGGCGTTGGACCATTCTGTACCCACCCAGCAATGTTGAAACAGTTAGGAAGGAAGCACTTTAGCTCTTTTGGAATTTTATGTGAACTCCTGAGAGATTACAAATAAGCCCTTTATCTTAGATTAATTACTAATAAAACCTCTGTGCTATTTTTATTAAAAGGTTTCCATGAATATGAGAATCTAATCTTATGTGTAAAGTCCTCCATTAAGGACTGATTTAAACCATGATCTGTGTTTAATCAATTTTGATATTCCTTTCTTTAGTGTAGATTATAAGATTATGAGACATTACATGTACCCTTAACTATGATTAAGCTAGGGATTTTCTTTAAGATTATGGATTTAGTTTTAATGTAAAATTTATGTACCCAAACTAAATCTAAAGCAATGATAAGTCATGTTGCCATTGCTTGACATCCACCTTCAAATTAGCTTAAAACTTGCCTAGAGTTAATAAACTTAATGGTATGACGTCATGGGTTCTTCAAACACCAACCAACTTCAGAAGCGCCAACAAAGAATTAACCCAAATCTAAAGAGGACATCCTCGCGATCATCCAAATTAGATTTAGGGCAAGTATACGGTGTTTGAGAATCCCATGATGTCATAGGGTTAAGTTCGCTTAGACCCGACGTGCAGTATGACCCGTAAAATCTAGATTTTTGTATCTTGGAAATTTATTATTTGGTTTTATGTTTTCAATCAAATCTAAAATGTACTCTGACATGATAAAATATATCTTTCTCTGTTATATGGTTTATGGTATCTAGACGTTGCACCTGTCAACTTTGGAATCTGTTATATGTAGATAAAGTCTATTTTTATGAGTATTTGGCTGTTTATCCGTATTTTGAATCAAGGCGATACCACTAGGCTGTTTTAAGTCTAGCATAGTGGGGCACCACTGTGTAGGGGCTATTCTTCTGAAACTATCTGCAGATTAGTTTACTCTCTGTCTGTGACAATCAGTCACTTCGGTACCAAAAACTCTGTTACTCTGTTCTGATGGCCAATGGCCATAACTCTGAATCTCTGGGTACCAAACTCTGTTCTCTGTTCCCGTCACGTTAAAGGGGGCCGCTATAATACCTGTGACAACTTAGCCAATGTGGGACGCCAATTTATTTTGAATGCTATGATATTTGTAAAATCTTTATTTGGTTTTATGCAGGAATCTACATCTTGTATTATTATATCTTTTCAATTTATTTTTGAAAACCTCGTGATTTATCTGCCTTTGATTTTTACTCAAAAATGGTATGGAATATGAAAATTGGGTAGGTATACTTGCTGAGGTTATTTCATAACCTGACCCCCCTTGTGATTGGCGCTTGTAGGTAACAACACCCCTTCCAATGAACCGGATGGAACGGCGGTTGAGGAGGAACCGCAGGGGAACTACACGTGGAGCGCAGACGATATAGCTTAAAAATATCGTGCCTGCGTGAGAGAGACGATAATTAGATAATTAGTTTATTTATGCTGAGTTTAAATTTGAGATTAGTTGTAAGCCCTTGGTTGGCTATTTGTGTTAGGATCTAGTTAATTGAATTATGTGATTACCTATGGATTTATTTATGACTTTGATGCATTTATATTATTAAGTTGAGTAGGATTAATTACTTTGTCTTGTGATGGTACCTATGATGGTTTTACAATTATGTTTCCGCTGTGAATATGTTCAGTTGGCTAATCTCATATTGCGGATCCATTTCATTTCATCATTAACACCTTAAAATTGGGAGTTCTTCGGAAATCCGAATTTTGGGGTCGTTACAATGTAGCTGCTGGAATTCTCACGGCTAAAACTCACTGGCGTGACTATTGTATGAAGGTAGTGAGTAGTGACTTTGGCATGATCTAGTTGAATGTATTTACATGTGTAATAGCCTCTGATACTTCATTTAAAAGCAAAAGTGTGATATTTGCTTTTAGTTAAGTAAAACCCTATGTGATCTCACATGACTTTTGGTTTGCAGGTTAAGGATTTACCTGCATACATTGCAGTATCATCGAACACCTCAGGATCGACCCCAAAAGATTTATTTGAAGATGTCACTGAGGAGCTAGAGAAACAGGTTTGCATTCTTTTTCCATTTATTTGTGGCTGGTGGTGGTGCTATTTTGCCTGTTATGATTTTGTATTTGCTTCAGCTCTTAGGATTATGTATAGTTTTTTTTCTCATAATTTTGTTAAATATATAGTGGTAGCAGTTGAACATAAATAAGGACAGAACATTATGCAATAGACCTCAAGATGTGCTGATTGATCATACCCTTTGCAAGTTGATCCACTGTAAAAAATCCCATAAGACATGAACACCTCAAAAAGGATGCTCTTGAACTAGATCGTGCGCTTCCGTAATTTTACCTGTTGTATATCATTGTTAATCTGGTCTTCCGTAATAGCAGTGGTTCACTGCTATTACGAGATATTTTAGGTGGAGGTGATGAAAAAAATGGCGCTACTGATGGAGGTTTTGGCATTGGAACATTTGTGCAAGTCGTGGTTTTGGAGATATACAATGAGGAGATTTATGATCTTTTATCAAGTAATAGTAGTGGAGAAGTAAGCATTGGTTGGCCAAAGGGGACTCTATCTAAGGTAAAACAGTTTGCATATCTCTCTGTTATTGATTCCTTGATGTGTCAAGTCCCAAATTTTTATATTAGGTCATACCGGTTTGTCGGGTTTGAGTTGGGTTAAGAGGGTCAAATGGATTGAATTAACATAATTGAGCCTGAGTTATTAGACCCTTTTAGGCCAAAGGACTCTTTTTGGAATTTCATAAAACTCACTAAGAAGCAGGGAGCCCTTCTTTGTAATTTAGAAAAATCTTCTCTTAATATAAAACCTTAGGGTTTTCCTCATTTTTCCATCTTCTTCCTCTCTTCTGCAACCAAGCCTAGAAGTTCTCCAGGGAGAAATCAAGGTTGGATCCTTTGCTCTTCAGATTTGCTTTTGGCTTGGAGATTCAGGCAAGTGGATAATTGTAAACAATGGCTTTTGGTTATTTGTAATATCTTTTTGTTGTTTGTTGGATAATATGCTTTTAGTAGGATTTCTTCGTTTAGTTTTAAACTTTCATATGATTTCATTGTTTTGATTTGGTGCCTTGATTTGGATTAATAATGGAGGTTTGATTTCTTTCTTTTATGTAATATAAAAATATGTTTTTCAAAAAAAAAAAAAAAAGAAAAAGAGCATTGCCGCTACCTGCGCTGGGCAAGCAGCAGCACTGCCTGTGCTGTCCAGGCAGCAGCGCCTGCTACCTGGCTAGCCGGGCAGCCAGGCAGCACGTGCTGCATGGGCAGCCAGGCAGGCCTGGGCCTGCTGCCCGGGCCAGCTGGGCAGTGGCATGGCCCGGCTGGGCTGGGCTGGTTGCCTGGGGACCCGGGTCGCGGTTGGGCTGGGTTTTGACGGGTTTGGCCCATTTCAAGTACATATATATATAAACTAAGTTATATTATATTATTTGTAAATGGTTTGATTTATTGCTTAAAAAAATTAGGGATGGATTAATTATAATAATTAATTCCTAAATTAGGTGATTAGAATTTTGGTTAGGATTGTTTATAAATTTAATTGGGTTTTTAATTAATTGTGACTAATATGTCATTTAGATTGGTTAGAATTTAATTAAGATGGGAATGAGGAGTGATTAAGTCTTAATTAGCAATTATTTGAAATTCTAATTTGGTTTTTAAATTGAGATTAAATTTCGAATTTGAATCCGGATTTTCAAACTTTTATTTTATATAAAATAATAAGGTGCTTTTATGCACAATAATGATAATTAAAGGCTTAATTGTTCCCTCACCTTTCGATTATAATTTGATTTAAGTTGGAATTGTAAATTGAACATCTTTTATCCAATTTGTAAACCACACAAATATATATATATATAATGGGATTAGATGAATTATGTCTTTTAGGAAAGTTAGTTGAATATTCACATGAGAATTATACAAAATGCAGAATGAGAATGTGAGGTTCGGGATGCACTACATGCATGATAGGCACCAAAAGTAGGATATCAGCATCGCAGACTCACATTTTCATTGTGAAAGAGGGTTGGTGTTCATGTGTATATTTAATTAACTATGACCGTTAGGGGGTTTAGTGCTTACCCTCAGAAAAATTGGAATTGACATGTATACATAATACATTTTCAATTATAAAAGTTTACGTACCCAAATTGATATTGGTTTGAATATTGGGATTAAGGGTGTCATATGATAATTCATTCTGCATCTGTATATGTATGTATTTGTAAATATGTATATTTATATATATCTGATCGACTGCAGTTCGGAGGTGGACGTACGCCATCGGGTCAGCGTGTACTGTAGATAATAGTATATAGCTGTGCCTTCTTTTATTATCTGTGGAAATACCCGATTCTGTTATTATCTGCGGGATTACCCGATTCTGTTATTATCTGCGGAATTACCCAATTCTGTTATTATCTGCAGGATTACTCGTTTCTGTTATCTGTATGCGGGATTACCCGTTTCTGTATATTTATCCACGGAAATGCCCGTTTCTGTGCATTCATGCCATTGGGCTTTGCATCTAATATATTTTGGGTCATAATGAATACTTCTGTTTAATTCAGTTGATTAATCCATTGCTTGTAGTTTACCCTCTTATCAAATTACGTCAATCTGACCCACTACTTTTGGTGTCTAGGTTCTATTACCGGTGCCGAACCAGAGGGTCAGGCTACGCAGGAAAGTCTGCCAGATGGCGGAGTTGTTGAGTGGAGCACCGATGACATCATCTGAGGTATCCTAGTGCGGTGCAGAGTTCAAAAACTTTAGGTTATGTAATAAGGTCATGTTTGAACCATTAGTTTATTTATTAAATTTATTTTTTTTGAAATTATAACTTTAATGGTTATGCTTCGAAGCACTTGACCTTGATTTTATTATTAATGGGATTTGTTACATGGTTGTTATGTGATCCATCTGCGATGAGTTGGATTTTAGTTTCGTATGTGATTATGGTTGCTTGATCACCAAGCATAGCCTCACGAAGGACTTCGATCCTCCCGGAATTGGGGCTCATATTGATTATGTTAAAAAAATTTTAATTAGCCCCAATTCTCACACCCCTGGAACCGGGTTTTGAATCTGGCCCAGTTTTGGGGGCGTGACATGATGCAACCCCAGATTGTTTGGATAAAGCTTAGAGGATGATATGATGATGTGTTGGTCATTTCTAGAATGGGATGAAGAATTGTGGCTCTGTTTATCTGATTATTCATGAACACCACCCACTTTTTGATATTGTGGAATACTATTTTTGCTCTTTGTTCTGTTGTTGTTGGAATTTTGGCATGTTTATGATTTTTAGGGAGTGAATGTGGATGGGATGGGGGAATGCTTTCATTTCAAATCTCAAATCTATGTATGGCTATAAATCATGGTGGATATTTATATGGTGCAAAAAGGGAAGACAAATGAAATTCCACATATATGCACTTCCAGTTGCTTGGGTCATTACCCGGAGCTTTGCAAAGCAAGATGTGTGTAAATGGATGAAAGCTCTTGCTATTAGGATTCATGGAGTCGATCCCACTTGGAGGATTGGTGGGTTTCTAATAGATGATGCAGCTATGGAGGTGGAGCCAATTAGGTAACAGGTTTTTTTTTTCTATTGTGAACTTCTATAGTGCGATACTGTCAAATATATTTTCTCTCGACCGTGATTTAGGAAAAAGAATGTGATAGCAACCATTATAATGGTAATGATGAGTGATGACTCTTCAATTTGTTATATGATAGATAATGGCTGTTAACGGTATACATTTTAAAAATATTGGCCATTATTTACATGACATATTCCAAATGAGAAAGTGATATGTGAGAGAATGCAACAACTTTTTTATTTTTGTAGTAAACTGTTGTGTACATGGGCATTTTTTGCATATGGAAAATTTTCTTTTTAAAGATGAAAAAGTGGCATATTTTACTGCCTATCTGTTTGAGTTGTTTTTTTTTTCCTAGTTATTGTGATTCCACATTGTGCTTACTTGCAATTGCAGAATGGGTTATGACCCTTGGCCATTACAAGGTTGAAGATCCTAAAGCTTTATTTTGAACCTTGATATTTACCTGTTTAACGGGTTTCAGGGATGTATTTTGCTGCCCTGTTCTGTTTTGCCTTTGGCGAGTTCGTAGATCATGGCTCAGGAGCATCATAAAAAGGTGCAGTAATATTGAAGTTCAGCGGGAGATATTTAAAAGTCTAGGCGAAATCATTTGCAGCATCTGGACTGCAATAGATTCGGTTGATGCCATAGGGAAATTCATTCAAGATTTTGTTGGTCAAACTGCCTTCATGAAGTACTTTAGGGAATGCTGGGTGCCTAAAATTGGTAAGTTTTTCTTTATTATTTTTAACTCTGCCTTTAACCTGTAGTATGTGTACTAAATCTTGTGTTAGTCTTTTTATTTTTTCCTTGAATAGTTGGTGACTATAGTTCATTTAAAAGAAGGAAGTTCAATGACTATTTTCATGGGACACTTGTATATGATCTGAGCCATCATCATATATTCGTAATGATACCAATATATGCCACTTGCACAAATGTTCCGATGCCAAAACCTCCATCAGCAGCGCCATTTTCTTCATTTGTAAAACTGACATGCTTTTTTTTTTCCAGACCTTAACTCCTCACATGCAGTCTCCTGTTAAAGATTTGTATAAAGTTAAAAACTGTGGGAGGTTGATGGGACTAGCTTTGGGAGATCAACAACAAGGAAGCTTCTCCATTAAACTTTGGAAAAGTTTTTTGTACATAAGCAATGAGAAGATACCTGAAGAACTGACAAATGGGTGTTTCTGCATTGCCACCACTCAAGCCCAATAATTTTTTCCATTTTCTATTTTTAGAAATGAAATTATTGAATGTAACATGAATTTTTAATGATTGAGTTAAAAAATAATTTTAATGATTGCATTTGTATGAATGTGAATACTACAATTATTCTATTTTTTGTTTAAATATGTGATTAGTAGTGATTTAAAAAACTTATGACTTAAAAAAACATTATTAAAACTGTTTTAAAAAAGATTAAAAAAATGGCAAGAATATGTTAAGGAATAATTTGGATCGGTTTTCATATTCTGGAACGGTTAATTTGAAACGGTTTTTATATTCTGGAACGGTTTTCATATTCTGGAACGGTTTAAAACCGTTCCAAATATTCTGCGACACCCATTTTTGGAACGGTTTAAAACCGTTCCAGATTCATTTAGGAACAATTTTAAACAGTTCCAAATTGACAATTTTGGTGTAGTTTTGGCTATGTATAGGTGATTTTAATGAAATCACTTGTGCAAAAGAGAAGTCAGGGACTCTCTATGTCTAAAATGTTTAATGGCTGATTTTTGTGAAGCACTTAGTATATGTGCATTGGTTGACTTGGGGTTTTCTTGTCCGTGCTTCCATGGAATAACAATAGATTTGATTGCAATAATGTTCAAGCAAGGTTGGACTAGGCAATATCAAATAAGGACTGGATGGATCTTTATAAAAATTACATTGTCGAATATTTAATTGCCTATATTCTGATCACTTACCTCTCTTGTTACATACCATGTGAAAGTGTTGTTGCTTAGACATGGAAATCATGTAATGTTCAGAGGAGTGATATTTTCGAAGTCAGTCAAAAATTAAAACCATACAAGAAAAGCTTGAGGGGTTGGAATCAGACATGCATTGGCCATGTGCAAAATCAACTCTGTAAGAAAAAAAAAATTAAAATTGATGGAACAAGCTGAACCAAACGAGCAGAATTGGGAATTGGTACAGATCACGTCGAAACAAATTAATGACCTCTTATTATCTGAGGAAGTGATGTAAAAACAAAGGTTATGAATTTCTTGGCTCGGGGAGGGGGACAAGAACACACAGTCTTTTCACTCCAAGGCCAGTGAGAGGAAAAAGAGAAATAAGATTAAAAGCATGCTAGATGAAATGGGGCTGTGGAAAGAAAGGGATGAAGTTGTTGGAAAGATTGCAATTGTTTATTTTCAACATATTTTCTCAACCACTAATCCTTCAAACATTGAGGACTGCCGACATGGAATGGATAGTTTAATGAGCAATAACATGAATGACATGCTACTTCAACCTTTCGAGCCTGAGGAGGTCAGAAATGCTTTATTTCAAATGCACTCAAGCAAAGCACCGGGCCCTGATGGTATGAATGCATCCTATTTCCAAAATTTCTGGCATATTGTTGGAGATAATACACAAAGCCTACTTTGTCTTTTTTTACCAATGGTCATATGCTGAAATCGATCAACCATACTTTTATTGCACAGATTCCAAAATCTAAAAACCCTGAGAAGATGAGTGAATTTAGACCCATTGGCCTTTGTAATGTGGTATACAAGCTAATATCTATAGTTTTAGCAAACAGATTAAAGAAAATTCTACCTTTTATTATTTTTGAATCCCAAAATTCTTTTGTTCCTAGAAGACTTATTTCTGATGATGTACTAATAGCTTTTGAACTTTAAATATTTTGAATTAGAAAAAAAGAGGAAGAAGGGAACAAATGGCTTTAAAGCTTGATATGAGTAAAGCATATGATAGAGTAGAATGGTGTAATTTGGAAAAAGTTAATGAGAAAACTTGGCTTTCATAAAAATTGGATTGAGTTGATAATGGGTTGCGTTACTGCTGTGTCCTATACCATTTTGATAAATGGGGAACCTAAAGGATACTTTTTCCTGACAACGGGGCTTCAACAAGGTGAACCCCTCTCTCCCTATCTATTCTTGTTAGGTGACCCCCTCTCTTCTTATTTGTTCTTGTTATGTGCAGAGGCTTTCTCATCTTTGTTTAGATGAGCCATTGTATCTAGAATTATTCTCGGGGGGGGGGGGGGGGGGGGGGGGGGTGTCAAAGAGGGCCATGTATTTCTTACTTATTTTTTGCTGACAATAGTTTGTTGTTTTGTCAGGTTACTATGGAGGAGTGTACTTCCCTATAGGATGTGATTCAGAGATGAGAGGAAGCATTTGGTTGAAGAATTAATTATGACAAAAATAGTACATTTTTTTAGCAAAAAAGTAATAGCCAAAATAAGGGACGAAATCCAGTCTTTGTTTGGGGTGCAGGAAACTAAAAGACACGAAAATTTCTAGGCCTTCCTTCTTTTATGGGAAAATACAAATTTCAAAAATTCGCTACAATCAAGGAGACAATGTGGAAGAAGTTACAAGGCTTTGAGGAAAAATTGTTTTCCAAGGCGGGCAAAGAAATATTGAACAAAGCAGTGGCTCATCAATTCCAACATATGACATATCTTGTTTTAGATTGCTGAAGACTTGATCTGATAATTTGCAGTCCTTGTTTAGCAAATTTTGGTGGGATCGAACCATCAATGGGAGGAAAACACACTAGCTAGCAAGGTGGTAACAACTATGCAAGTAAAAAATCTTGAGAGGCTTGTGTTTCAGAGATTTAAGCTTCTTCAATCTAGTACTTCTTACCAAAAGGATGAAGGTTAGTTCATAATCATAGTTCTTTGTTCTATTAAGTTTTCAAAGCCAAATACTTTCCAAGATGTTCATTTTTGGAATCTAGAATTGGTAGAAGACCTTCCTATGCTTGGAGAAGCATCATGTTGGCTCAATAACTTTTAATCCAAGGTGTGAGGTGGCAAGTTGGTAAGGGTAGTCAAATTAGAATCTGGAAAGATAAGTGGCTGCCAAATCCATTAAACTCATTGATTATGTCACTACCAAATACTTTGGATCCCGAGGCTAGAGTATGTGAGCTTTTGATCCATATACTAAATGGTGGAAGTCAGGTCTTATTAAATAGATATTCTTTTAGTAGGATGTTGAATGTATATTAAACAGGCCATTAAGTTCAATGCCACTCAATTACATGACAATATGGACATAGCTTCAAAGAATGGTAGATATACTATTAAGACAACTTATCATTGGCCTTCAATAACAAACTTGTAGCAAATGAAGCAGAATGCTCAGATAGCAATCAAAAGAAGAGGATGTGGAATACAATATGGCATGTGAAGATCCCCAACAAAATCAAACACTTTATTTGGAGAGCTTGCAAAGACATCCTCCCTACAAAGAGAACTTTGGTAAAGTAAAATGTGGTTCCAAATGATATTTATGAATTATGTGGAATGGAGCCAAAAGATGGAATTCATGCTTTATGGTGTTGAATTGTAGCGACAATAGTTTGGGCTTGTTGTTCCTTATTGTTGTAGAAAAGTTCTTAGGGTTATTTTGATATGTAGAACCTCATAGTTGATATGATGGAAAAATTGGATGCTTCTAAAATTGATATATTTGTTGTAATGGGGTGGCATATCTAGAACCAATGAAACAACGTCTTGCATGGACAAAACATTATTGAGACATAGCATCTTCCGAACAGAGCTAGGTGCTAGTTGGAGGCGGGTATCAGTGCAAATGATCACAACCAGTTCAGGAAACCAAGAGATGTAACACTTAGTCCCCAACAATCACAAGCTGCTACAAACTTAATTTTAATGGTGTAGTGTTAGAAGAAGCTCATAGTTATAGTGTAGGGGCTATAATTCGGGATGAACAAGGTCTTCCTATTGTAGCTTTGAGTTCATGTGAAAGACAGGTTGGAGACACAAAGGAAGCGAAGGCCTATGCACTAGTTCAGGCACTAAGATTTGCACTGGAGGTAGGTACCTGAATTGTTATTGTTGAAAGTGACTCACTTTAAGTGATTAAAATTGTTGAAACACTTGACGAGGATTTCTCATAGATTGGGCATATTATCGAGGAAGCCAAAGCTATTACAAGGATGTTTAGCTCTTGCGGTTTTACACGTGTTTTTAGAGATGGGAGCATAGTAGCTCATTTTCTAGCAAAACATGAAAACCTTTTTGATTCTAAGCATGTTTGGTTAGAGGATGTACCACCATTTCTAGAGGATCTCCTTCTATCTAATGCAACACATTTTTCTCACTAATAAAAAATAATAATAAAAGGCTATGGTAAAATGGTGGGACTGAATTGTTTTACGCCCCTTGCTCATGATGAGACCATTCCATCTACCCACGTCCCTTCGATCAACTTACACTATGTGTGTCCCACAAACTAAACTACATATAAGCTATACGCAGTCTACTCATTGAGGAACAACACCCCTAATCCGAACCTCAAAGAAAAAAGAAAAACTACCAAATGTTCCCCTACTAGGAGTGGATGGTGTCGGCATGGTGGACAAATTGTGTGGAAAGGCATGATTCTATATATAAGTCCATCTATAGATACTCATAGTAAAGTTCAGATTTTAGCTTTGTGATGGGCCCTTTGGAAATATAGAAATGATTTTATTTTCAAAGGCAAGGAGATTTGTCCTATAAATACAATAAGTATCACTAGAAAACTATGGATTTCAATTCCATGACACCAAAGGGGGGCTTTTTAAAAGGTATTTAGCGTCAAGGCTTACCTCTTGGAATGGATGCTGTCTCTTCAAATGCTGCTTTTAGCAAGCTTGATTCAAAATTAGGTTTTGGCTTTGCCATTAAGTTTAGTAGCTACTTTGTGGCTATAGTCTCTCTAGATGGGCCAAAAGTCTTTTCCTTGAAAGAAGTTCAGGTGAGCACCATTATATTGGCCTCAATTGAAACTAAGATGAGTGACTTTTCAAAAGTTCACCATTTATGTGATGCAAGACCTAAGAATAGATGTGCTACATGAGATGCATCAGAGGTTTTCGAACAGGTATGAAGTGGGACATCTTAGAAAAGTGGTCCACAACAACTAGTATGGAATCGTGTTTACGAATAGTGTTCGGAAGACCCATCACAAAATCCATACTAATATCCTACCATGGTGCATGTGGCACGGCAACGTAGTGTATAACCCCATGTTCTACTTGCGCTATTTCACAAGTTGACAAGTTCTACATTGCCCGATAATTTTGGCAACATCTCATTCAAGAGTTCGCCAATAAAATCGATCCTCTACAAGGGCAATGGTTTTATTGTGACTGAAATGGCACGCGAAACCTCCTGCATGCAATTCCCAAATAAGAAAGTCACAAAGTGAAGTTCAGGGAATGTACAACCTGTTTCCTTTGAAAAGGAAATCATCTTTGAGCACAAACCCTTGTGCATTCTGCAAAGGATTATCCAAAAGCATTTTATAAAGATCGTCAAAATCGGGACATGTAGAGTATGCTTCCGGTAAACGCTTAAAACCAATGATGCTAACACTCATGGAATGTAGCAATGTAACCTTGCGAATTAAGGCGTCGGCAGCCTTGTTCTCAACCTCTGGCTTATGTTTAAGAACAAATGAAAATTCTTGTAATGCTTCGATTCACCTCGTATGTTTGGATCTCAATTTAGCTTGGGATTGAATGTACTTTAGGGCCTCATGGTCTAAGTACAGGATGAATTCATTCGGTAGTAAATAATGTCTCCAGTGTTTGAGCGTTTGCACTACCGCATAGAATTCCTTCTCATAAACGGAGTATTTTTTGTTGATCCACATTCAGTTTCTTACTGAAGTAGGTGACAGGATGTCCTTTTTGACTAAGGACTCCTCCGATACCGACACTAGATGCGTCGCATGCCACCTCAAAAACTTTGGAAAAATTAGGAAGTCGCATAACTGGAGCTTCCATCATCTTCTTCTTGATTTCTAGAAAAGCTTTGGCGGCTACAGAACTCCAAGCAAATTCACCCTTCTTCATGCAGTCAGTAATTGGAGCCATTATTGTGCTGAAGTTTTGGATGAACCGCCTGTAGAAGGTGACAAGGCCATGGAAACTGCGTACCTCATGAATGTTTCGTGGTTCTTGCCATTCTATAATGGCCTTGACTTTCTCAGGGTCGGGAGACATCTCGTCTGCAGAAATGACAAATCCTAAGAAGACAACTTATGAAGACAAGAAAATGCATTTCTTAAGGTTAGCAAACAAATTTTCCCCCCTCTGAGTTAAAAAATGGTCCACATATTGTTCCCTGGTGCTATTATAGATGAGAATATCATCAAAGTAGACTCTTAAAAACTTGCCTATGAATGGTCACAACACTTGTGTCATAACCCTCATAAATGTGCTAGGCGCATTTGTCAGGCCAAAGGGCATGACCAACCATTCATAAAAACCATCCATCGTCTTGAAGGCGGTTTTCCACTCATCATCGGCCGGTTATGAATCTGGTGGTACTCACTTTTAAAATAAAATTTTGAAAAGATTTTGGCACCAGCCATCATGTCCAGCATATCATCAAGTCTCGGTATAGGAAACTGATACTTAACAGTGATCCTATTAATTGCCTGGCTATCCACACACATCCTCCAAGAGCCATCCTTTTTAGGTGTAAGGAGTGCAGGAATTGCGCATGGGCTCTTACTATCTTGGATAAATCCCTTAGTAAGAAGCTCCTCGACCTACTTTTTTAATCTAGCATGTTCGGTTGGGTTTATCCTATAATGAGGCAAGTTTGGTAATGATGATCCAAGGACCAAGTCAATGGCATGTTGTATGTCTCGCAAAGGTGGGAGCTCATTAGGCAAATCCTCAAGGAAAACATCTTGAAATTCTTTCAAGATTGGGTCTGCTTCACATGGGACCTCTATAGCCTTTTTAGTGGTGATTGCTTTGGTTACCAAAGCAAACATGGTTATCTCAGACTCTTGGACACTTGTGAGGGTGTCCTGGATTTTTCGTTCAAATTCTGAGGCACTCAAAATGTGAATTCCTTCGGACATAACACGCTTCCCTTTTGGGTCCTTTCTCGTCTCATTGGGCTCCACACTAGGGTTCTCAGCCTTATCACTAGACCCGATGTTTGGTGTTTTCTTTTTCTCATTGTTATATGTAGGAGGTAATGGGTGAAGTCTCACTTTCCTCCCATCAAAGTTGAAGACACAAATATTTGACTTACCAAAATTGGTAACATCAAGATCATACAACCAGGGTCTTCCCAGAATGATGTGGCCCACATCCATGGAAACAATGTCACACCATAAGTGGTCCTTGTAAGAGGAAAGTTGAAGTGGGACCAAATATCTTTGTGTGATTGGAATAGATGTTGAGTCTACCCAGGAGACACAATATGGCCTCGGATGTGGTTCAACTTTTAACCCTAAACAAGTGACAGTACTAGAAGAGATTGCATTTGTACAACTGCCACTGTCCATTATGAGTTTACAACTCCGCTCATTACACTTCAGGTAAGTGTGGAAGATGGCTGTCCGGCGCCAATCTTCATCTTCTTATAGGGTCAACGCACATCTAACCACTAGCATTTTGGAACCCTCATGTACCCCCGTTCGTATCTTTTCCTCTTCCATTTGGTAAGCAGGAAGGAATTGGAGGAAAGAAACACGATCCTCGGAATCCTCACAATCATCATTGAATGGAATGAAATCAAGAATATAATTATTTACATCCGGATCACTATCATCAAGGGCCTCTGATATGAACAAGTTTCCAGTGGGGCATGTAACGACATAATGTCCATATCCATGACACTTGCGGCACTCGATTTGAGAGAGTTTCTTTGTTTTATCAACATCAATATCCTTTCCTTTCGGATTCCATGAGGAATCACTAGATGTTCCTCTCTGAAAAGAAGGGTTCCCAAAAGTAGGCTTCGCGCTAGAGCCATGGACTCGAGAGTCAGAATTGCGCAAATCTTACTTTTTAGGAAATTGCGGCTTTACATATTGCTCCAAATCTATGGCTTTTTCATACATATCCTTAAGGGTTGTGATCCTATGGTGAAACAACTCTCTCCGGATCTCAGATCGTAGACCTGTCCTAAACCTTGAGAGGAGTGACAATTGTTCCTCTTTTACACCACATCTCAAATTTAATTCCTCAAATTTCGTGATATATTCATGGACAGTCATACTGCCCTGACGAAGGGTACTCCTTTGATCAAGGAGTCTCTCATGGTAGGATCGGGGAAGATATTTATCCTTCAATCTTTCCTTCATTCATTCCCACTTATTAATGGCTGAATGGCTTAATCTTTGCTCATTAGTCTCTAAGCTAACCAAAAATATCCGAGTTTGACCTACTAATTTCATAGTGGCCAGCTTAACCTTCCTTTTTTCTGACATTTCATACCATTTAAAGTAATGGTCCATATCAGAAAGTCAATCGGAGAAAACCTGTGGGTCCATCCAACCATCAAAAGCAGTGGCATCAATCTTAATGCTTTTCAAAATCCATCCATCAGGATTTTGATCTCTCCCATGACCCCTATGATCAAATCCATTGTTAGACTTGCCATTAGGGTCCACCTCATGATCATTTCTCTCGTGGTGTCGGTGATGCCTCCTCTCATCTCCCTAGATAGTCTACTCAAGTTCCCTAAATCCACTAGTTAGTTCGGCTTGCCCTTGATATAGGGTTTGAACTTGCGCTGCCAGACTCTTTACGATCTTTTGCAATTGCTCTATGGTTATACCAGGCTGGTCAGAACTTGGTTTGGCTTGGGAAGGGCCTACCATTCTGTAAACTAGGGGCTAATGTTCCCGACCACTTCTAGTGGGTATACAACAACTACCTATATGCAATGAGACAATGTAATGCAATGTGTGTGTGATGTCAATCCCTAGAGAACCGTGCTCTGATCCCAAATTTGGTGCAGGACCTAAGAACTAATGAATGATATGTAATACAGAGATCAATTACCACAATAATATGCACACCAAATAATATAAAATGGGCACCAGCATATAGGCAAAATTAAATTCAGCATTGAATATTTGTTTTTGATCTGCCATGCAAATCGGTCTAGTAAGTGATTTTCCCCAAAGTGGGAGGTGGTTCTTTAGGAAGTATAACTCCCAACCATTCAAGGGATTTAAGATCAATCAATTTTCAGATTTGATAATCTGAATTCAGATCTGTATGTGATGGCAGATTGGGGTATTTTCAATATGAAGCAGTATAGGGTCCAGTCCTTGGGTTTAGATCTGTCCAATATGAAGGAAACTCATATCTAAGGGTTGTGGGACTGTATTTTATCAGATTTCAGATCTCAATATAGGTGTTGGAATTGCCAAATGTCAGATCTAGGGCCGTTGTGAAGGTCTTCTTTCATTGGCCAATATCAGGAAAGATCCAAGTAGAAAGATTAGGGTTTCTTGGGGCTGAATGTAGAGATTTGAGGAGATGGGCTGGGGTTCTTAACCAAAAGAAAGAGAAAGAAGGAGAATACCTTTAGAGAAGATGGATTTCTTGGCCTCACACCAAACTCCCCAACTAGGGCGAGGAAATCTGAAAATCTTCCAAGAGAGCTCCGAGAAGCTTTCAAGAAGAAGGTTTTCTTTTTATTCATTCATAATAAGCTCCATTGATGGAGTTACAGCTTAAAAAGAAGAGAAAACTCAGCCCTAAACAATGGATGGCTGAGATTAAAAGATCTAATAAAGTCCCACTTAAGACATAAAGAAAGAAAATAAAACAACAAAAAAAAGGGTTGGCCAAATGGGGAGGAGGACTTGCGCATGGGATATCGTGCGCAAGTCCTTCCCTTTGCACGCACATCTTTATGTATGTTTAAGTTGCGGGCCCCCCTTTGACACATTAGAATAAAACTACATAATATGGGACCCTTATTTATTATATGACTCTAAAATAGCTTGGGACCCCTATTTAAAATTAAAACATCTTCAATTCAGCAACAACTTCTTCCCCTTGGCACATCCCAGTGTGGGGGCTTCTGCTTGCATGCCTAGGGAGCTCTTCAACGGTGTTTTTGGCTCCGTACCACGATCCAACGATGGATCTTGTAAATCATGATGGATCAGTCCCATGAAATGGTAATCCATCCACATGGGCATCATGTTACGTAATTTTCTTTTGCTCCTTGACTTGATGTCCCCATCATTATGTGATGGTTTTGAAGTCATGTAGAACAAAGCATCCCGGATTGGTCTATGACCCCATTTTGCAAGAAAGTATCTTAATGGCAAAGTTTTTTAAATCTTACCTACTAGCCTAGGATTCAAACCTCAAAGGCAAGCACCTATGCCTCATCGAGGGCTATGCTCTACCTCAACCGAAGTCTACCTCTCTCACTAGAGGGCACCCCACTTCACTCGAGGTTACTCCCCTCACCCGAGGGCTCAAACCTACCAGCCTGGGATTCAAACCTCAAGGGCAAGCAACTATGCCTGATCGATGGCTATGCTCTCCCTTAGTCTACCTCTCTCACCAGAGGGCACCACTTCACTCGAGGTTACTCCCCTCACTCGAGGGCTCCCTCACTAGGGGATTAGAGTCTTAGCACCCATAAGCTGGGGTGCTGTATATATATATTTTTTGAAATCTTTAAAGTCTTTCATTTCACTAGAACCAGTGGTAGAGCCACACATGGAGTTGAGGAGGAGAATTATTTTTCCGGTAAAATAAGAGAACTATCAGATAAAAGAATAACAAAAACACAAAAAGGCTAGGAGATTAGAAAGCTCATTGGATCCAAATAACGTTTCCCATAGGATTAGAACAAGACCATAGGATTAGAACAAGACCTACATGATGATAATTTAGCATAGTGATAGGCAATCATATTAAGTACCCTTGGAATATGTGATAAAGAAAATAATTTGAAGCACTTAAGCTAAAGTCTTTATGTTGTGCAAAATGGGCCCTATGGACCAATCCATCTTTCCATTAATACCCTGCACCACTTCAAGTGCATCTTAAAAAAGGTAGAGCTTAGAAATCCCCAATCCCCTTCGCTTGATTAGCGTTGCAATCATAGATCTCGCTCCAGCTTCTTTAGCGGATGGAACGACTAGGCTTTTTCTGGGATCTTGCAAAAATAAATTTACCATTAAGACTAATAGCAAAGCCAAATCCTGCCTTACCATCAAAGCATCGAAATGAGGCATCACTGAATACTATAGCAATATCATTACCATTCAAGATTTTGAAGTTAGAGCTTGAAGATTTAGCCTTATACCGATTCATTATATGAGAATTATGACCAATAATGATGCCTTTGGCAATTTTATTCATTTTCCATGGAATAATAAATCCTCGTTTGAAAATACAAATTTTTTTCCTTTTCATAAGACCCACCATATTACTAGAGCCCATGATTCAAATAGGAAGGAGTCCTATTCCCTTTCCTCCTTACACCAGTTGCAAAAGTTCTACCACAAGGAGGGCCAATTGAAAACTCTATGATCTTTTCGCACTCTTATTTGGAACATTTCCTAGTTTAAGTTATTATCAAATTTGGAGTTTTTTAGACTTTAATTCAAATTCTAAATTTTATTTGATCAAATCTAATTCTTAAGAAATTTCATATATCTAGAAATAGAGGTGATTAAAAGTTCTCTATATTTATTACATTACCAAATGCTCCATCAATCTTAATATGTTTGTTAAAATAATAGAAGGATTTGAACTTTGAATGATGGGCCAAAGATCAAAACTTTTCGCCAACATAAACACCATATTATTTAATTTAATATTTATTAGATCAAATCAAATTTGTAAGAGATTCCATTTAAAAGTATTGGTCATTAAAAGTTCTCTATATTAATTACATGCCCAAAGGTGCCATCAACCTTAATGCTTTTGTTACAGTAATAGAAGAATTTGAACTTTCATGATGGGCCAAAGATCAAGAAATTTTGTCAACATCAACAGCATATTATGATGTCAAAGTAATTATTTAATTTAATTTAACAACTATAAACACTTGCACACTAGATATTCTAAATCATTGAATTTGTAATTCTCCTCTTGTCCTTTGGACCCAAATGTTTTTAAATATGGAAGGCAATGTCAATTAATCATTTTTATCATTTATCATTTTTTGGGTAAAATCTAATAGCTAGTTTCAAATTAATTTGGGTTGAACACAAGTTTAATTTTTTTGATATAATGCTAATTAATGTGTTAATTTTTTCACAACTCTTTCTCAAATATGTTGCTACAAGAAAATTCCATCCCCCCCCTCCCCCCTTCCCCCTTCAAGGAAATTCTAGCTTCACCATTGCCCAGAACCATAATATGGTTGCACATAACTTTTCTAAAAAACCTTTAAGGGGGAGGGGAGATATGAGATGGGGGCCAGTGGTTGTGAAATAGTGGGTTTCTTGTCTGATTTCCTTATGTGGCTTTCTCACCTTTTCTTTTGATTTTTTCTCTATTTGGACGTTTTCCTATTGCTGTTAAAAAAAAAAGGAATGGAAAAATGTATGGTCACCCATAGACCCTGACCGATTGCCATCCATCTCTATGATAAATTATGCATATTGATAGTGCATGTGATAGTATCATATATCTAAGAGATCCTAGGCATGCATGTAAGGTCCCGACCTGGCGTAATTATAATTTATACTAATTAAGCTTGGTTTTCTTATTAATATGCATAATTAGTCTTAATTCACCTTGTTTTTAAATTATTAGTGGGTTTTAGTTGGATAGGTAGTTGGGTTCGAACTTTACTTAGGTAGTCAAGGACCTTTTCGTAATTAATCTTGCATCATATGGACATCTCATCAGTTGCATTACGTGCATTTCATCTTGTGGGTCAACTTTCATGTTGGGCTCAATTTGATTCGGACTCGTCTTGGCCCAATTGAGGCCATGTGACTTAAATTATAAATATCCCAAGAAACTGGGACTTGCATGCAAAAGCTATAGGAAAATTGAGTTTATAAAGCCCCAACGTCTTTTTCCTCCGTTTTCTTCTGTATTCGTTGGAGCCATGCCCTCTCTTCATCCATTCTCCATCTTCTCTTCATCTTAGAGCTGGAAACGGGGGATTTATTGCTTGCATGCAACAGTGACAGCCTCCATCCCTCCTCTTCTTCATCCTTTTTGCATCCTTTCTCTCTAAGTTACAGATTCGAGAGAACCCATCTCAGATTGGGAGCCTTCCCCTACCCACACATCAAGGAGGAGTTGAGTAAGGTCAAGCACTGTGTTAAGGCAAGTATTAGAGTATGTATGGTACTGCATGTGTGTTAATTTGATTGATTCTTGAATTGCTCATTCAATGTTCAACTTACAGCTCATTTCCTTTTAAATAAGCACACATAGGTATGGAATCAGGTGATAATGAGTATAATTAGGCAAGATTGATGAAATGGAATATGTAAGACCTACTATGGAGTTTAGAAGTATGAGAATCCTCATTGGAAACCCAAATGATAGAGTTCTACAAGTGAACCCAAGCTGCAGAATCAGTTTCAGAACTTCTGAAGCTTACGGTGAATTTCACGGCTAAGCTGTAAGTATCTACGGCTTAGAATCCAGAGAGCCAAATTACACTACAGCTAACACTCGGCCAAGCCGTGGAATGTACTACGGCTAAGCTGTAACCTCCCCGTGACCAAGCCATAGGCTATTCTACGGTGAACCTTCCAGAGAGCCCCAAACCCAGGATTTAGCTACGGCACATACACAGCTACGCAGTGAACTCTGCTACTGCCATGCCGTACCCAAGCTGTAACCCTAGCCGTAGGCTTAGCACGGCTAAGCCGTAGGTCAATATACGGCCAAGCCGTAAATGTGTATTGAATTAAGAGGGAAACCTAAACCACTCGGCTAAGCCGTAGCCTTGTATACGGCTAAACCGTAAGAACCAGTGAATATAGGATGTGAGGAACCTTTAATGACCTTGTAGGGCTCTAGATAAGGCACCTATTTCCTAACCAAATTAGCCCAATGGTGATCAAATGAAAGGTGGACAAGTGTAGAGCTATCACTCATCCCCTTCGAATTCCCGATGTCACGTCATGGGTGTTAGCATAAGAAGAGGTGTCCTTTGCATACACAATGTAATGCCAAGATTGGTAACACAATGACACCGAACGTTTTATGAATACACCATGTTGAATGCCCCCTTGGGATCACGGATTATCTAGTATAGGGTTGGCTAGTAATTATCTTTGATGCCTACGCAATCTAAATGCATCCATATTGTTAAGAAACCATGCCCTCAACATATGTAGCCCTATTAAATATGCATGAATTGATTATCAGATATGAATGAATGTGTGAATGTAATCTCAAGACCGAACTCCTGGTATGTATGATATGACAAGTATAACTAAGATGAATAAAAGATATGCATTTGAGTCGGTCTTGATACGTTAAGCCGGTACCATTGAACTACGCCCTTATTAGGTTCGACGGGACCAATTTGGGTATGATACGATATGTTGCTGCCGTAGTAGTCCTTGGAAGAGTTTTCGACGCTTCTCAATAAGCTAGGTTGATCCCCTAGTATACGTACGCACGTTCCCTCTAGATGATATTCTCTCTCTTGGGAAAATATGACCATGTGATTGCCAATAAGTTTGTATGATAATCTGTTTATGATTTGTTACTCATGCTTACTCATGCACGACATGCCTAGGGTAGGATTTTTGCTTTCTTTTAATCAACGTATGCTCTTACTTCATTTGATACGGCATGATAGTCTTATGTACCTCTATATACTTGCTTAACCATCGTATTAACAGTGCTACCCTTGGTGTTCCAGGCACTAAACCTCGGGGACTAGATGAGTGTAATACAGATGACGCCTTCTGTTAGTCATCGTACGAAGAGCGACAACGGGATACTTGTTGAGTGCTTAAGTTTGGATAGGCCTGTTTCTACTTTAAGATTTTGTTCATGCTTAATTAATGGTTATCTTGTAAATGAGAAATGGTTAAGTACTGACTTATTTATGGATGTTTATGATTCTGTTGTTAATGCTTGTGATCATTCCAGATGTATTACACAGGCTTCCGCTTACTATTGAATGTAAATTACGTGTCGGAGAACTTCTCTACACGTTCCTGTGCAATCTCCCTTATAGTGATTTGTGTGTGTATGTTTACATGCATAGATTACTACGGGATTACGTATGCACACCCCGTGGGGCCATCCTAACCCCAATTCCCGGGATCGGGGCGTGACAATCCATTAGAGGGTTCATCTATGGCATGATTAATTAAATTGTTAATGTGTCAAAAGTACAAAGATCTTTAATGTTCAATATTAGTCATTTTACCATTTCATTCTAAACATTCTTACATTTCATTATTGTTTATCAGTTAATATTTCAAGTTGATAGATCAAGAGGAGCATAGTTCCCCAGTTGGTTGAGTACTCCCCTTTTCACCGAAGTGCCCATGACCCTATTGTATGGGGGAAAAAAAGTTTACATGCAACGACAATAGATCAATGTTGCGTTTCCACGACAAGAGTATTTCACATTGGGAAAGAGACCTGCCTTTGTTTTACATAATACTAACTATTCTATTGTGTATAAAAAAAGGGGATCTTACCAAAAAATGAGTCCCATACCAAAGGAGACCTTTTAGTTATGACAGCACCAGATTAATCCTATGCTAGCAATTTGGTTATTTTTTAGAGAAAGCAGAGCGACATGCTCTTTTACATATTACTAAACACCAATTTAACATCCCTATTTAGTAAGTAAATAGCGACATTTCCCTCTATAAATATAAGGCTTCACTAATGTTGAAGACCTAGTTGGAGATCCTGATGGTCCCATAAAAACATGACATTGATGGTATAGATTTTTCTCTTATCACCATTAGCTGTGCTCATGTAGTTTAAATACAATATTTTTCTATACTTTCATCTTGTTTCAAACCCTGCCATTTCCTTTCAAGCCTTAGAGTAGAATGAATGTGAAATTGGAGTACGGAAATGGGTATTCTTCATAGCTTTTCCATTTGGTGAGAGAAAGGGTGTTGTTATCATCTCATAAGTTTGATATTTAGAAATGGATCACTAAACATAATGTTGAATAAAATAGATGAAGCTAAGGTTCGTGTTCATCATAAGGAAATACAAGCTCGAGGATGCATCCATTTCTTGACATATTGTTTTGAGATTCATATATAAAGATCAAACTTATAAGATGAATATCGGCATCTACTCTCTCACCAAATGGAAAAGATAAATGAATCACCCTTTCTTGTATCCTCATCTTTCATTCACTCTATGCTAATGCTTAATAGAAACATGTTAGTATATATGTGGGAGCGACACTAACGTTACTCCTTGTTTTTTCTTAAATTGTTCTTAAAGAGTGATGTTACCATCATAAAGAGTACGATGGTAATGTGGCTTGTAATTATATATATAAGACCAACGTGAAAGGAATTTTATTTTAGCTTTCTCATTGTCCTCATCTGTTTACCTTTAGCGTTGAGAGTCTTGCCTTAGAACCTGCATACCTTTTGTCTAACATCCTTAATTGAACCAAACTTTGATACTTGGCTACATTTATTAGGTTAGTGCTCCATTATGGCTTCAAAACATGGATACCTGTCTGATCGAGTGTCTCTATATTGTGTATTGAACCCTAAACCAAGTAATTACTTTATTATTTTGGAATGTGGCAATCTTTGATTCATAGAAGATTTGGATAATTTGTTAATGTTTTTTTATTGTATTATTAGAGTTTTATCATAAACTCATACTATCGGCTTCTAATCTAAAGTGTCCTACCATGTCATGCCCTACACTATTTTCTTTGAATATAACTAACAGTTTTCATTCATCTAAGCTCTTAATTAATGTAGCTCTTTCAAATCTAACTTATATATTTGTGCATAGTATGTATAATTATTAAGGTTTGAATGTATACTAATATTTTTCATTATAAACAGGATGTCAAATGATAAGTTAATATTCATATTGCATTATGATGGTGTATTCGAATTCGATCTTATTCGTCCTATTTACAAAGGTGGTACACAAAGAATAAGGTGTGTTGAAAGAGATATAACATATGATGAGTTAAAGAAAACGACAATTGAATCATCAAATTGGGATACCAATATTGAAAAGATAAAGATTGATTATCTACATCACAATAGTCATACATTTTCTCTAATTCGCATTGAAAGTAGTGATGATTACTATTGCATGTTGGATTCATGTCTGGATAATACGAATCGAAAATTTTTTTATATTGCCAAAGGAGATTCAAATGTTGGAAATATAAACAAAGTACAATTAAGGTAAATTTGAAATTCATAATCAAATTCATGTATTACATTGTATGGATTTGTTTGATTTAGTTCTAATCTAGTATGCTGACTTGTTATAGGGTACAAATGAATGTGCCAAGTCTCTCTGAGGTAAAACATCCTACTACAATTCGCTGTATTTATGAAGATAAAGGAACAGTTCCTGTCCATAACATAATAAATAAAATGAGCAAACTCGAAATTCTAAACCGAATAAGCTATCACATTCACGAAGATAAAGGACGAGTCCGATCCCCAATGTCAATACTGATGTGTAAGATTTTGAAACTCCCAACCTTTTGTTGAAGATTGGGAAAGTGGGGGAAGTGAGGATGATATCCATAATGAATCCTCAAAAAGTCTGCAAACAAGGCAATTGTATAATTTGAGGAAAATATGAGCCCCTTTGATTTTGACATGAGCATTGGCCATGATTCCGCTAAAGAGATATTGATTAGTTGTGAATTCTTGGATTGTGAACATTTTAGAAATTTTTTTATCAAAATCTGCAATATATAACAACTTTACACTTCATCAAATAAAGACAAATAATGAGAAAGTAATTGCACACTAAAAAGCTAAGAAATGTCCATGGTGTATTCATGCATCTATTGTTGAAAGTAGCCTCCAATTCAAAGTTCGAACATACAATGTAATGAACCATTGTTCAAAGCTCACAAGCATTAATAAAGATCATTACGAAGTATATCTTAGAGAATGTTCAATTATATAATAGTTTAAAGCCACGAATGACTACCAAATGAAGTTTGGAGTCATAATTAGTTAACAAAAGGCACATTAGGTAAAAGAAAAAGCACTCAATGTAGTCTGTGATTAATATGAAGATTCATTTCTAGTCTTCCACTATACTCCCTTGAATTAAAAAAAATAAATCCAAAACGTGTTATTAATAATATAATTGATGATGAAGATAAATTGCAAAGATTTTATTCTACACTGGGTCCGTGTATTTAATCTTTCATTTCATCTTTATGGCTAGTGCTTGCAGTTGATGAATGTCATAATCATCATAAATATCTAGGAATCTTAATTGTTGCGTTCACATTCAATAGAAATATCAAACTATTTCTTATTGTATTTACTTCTGTGGAATCAGAGTGACATGAGAGCTGGAAGTGGTTTCCTACTAACTTATCAGTGTCCCTTGGTCAACCTTTGAGTTTAACTATTATATTTGACAGACAAAAGGGTCTCTTCTCTGTGGTTGAAAATATTCTTTCATATGTACATCATTGCTATTATTGTAAATATCTTTCAGAAAATATTAAAGCAAAGTTAGTGATTCTACAATAATTATGAAATTAAGATGTGCAGCAAAGGCATATAGATAATGTAAATATGAAGCATACATTTAGGATATAAACTCTATTAATCTTGAACCATACAATTACATCAATGAATTTGGTAAGCAACATTAGGCCAATACATTTGTTGAAGGAAGACGTTATGATGTTCTTGCAAGGAATGTCGCTGAGTATACAAGCAGCATGTTAAAAGATACACAAACACTTGCTGTTGTTAAGCAAGTTGAGTAAATAAGATGGAAGTTAATGGATCTTTTCCAAAAAAGAAATGGTTTGTCAGAAAATCATCATTCTAAATTAACAACATATGTGCAGAGGATCTTTAACCAAGCATTAGAAGACACTCATCCTGTATGAGTTCGAGATGCAAGGCTAAAGGAGTATCAAATTCAATTTGGAGAGTATATAGTGTTCTTCACATTGATTGGAGTACTTGTACATATCGTAAATGGAAACTTCTTGAAATCCCATGTTCACATGAAATGACCACACTTAGCAAGAGGTCAATTGATCTATATGAATGCTGCAAAAGTTGGTTAAAAAAGTAACTTATATTGCTACTTATAATGAAGTCATCATGCAACACGTGATAGGAAATAGTGATCATATATAAGCAATGAAAGGATTTTGCCATTAGTAGCTTTTAGATAACCGAGAAGGCCAATGAAAAATAGTATTTGAAGTAAGGATTGATATCAAATACATAGGGCAGTTATGTGTACAAATTGTAGGAAAGAAGGACATAAGCAGCATAACTGCCATGATCCTCCTTTTAAAGATGCCTTTTTTAACCCAAATATTCAAGGTTAAAAAAATTCGAATGTTTAAACTTTTGTATGTATATAATAAGTACAATTTGATGTATATGACTATACATATGTTTTTTAAAGAAATTAATCTTAGTGAGAATGTATATATAATGCTCAATTTATGAATAGCTACTATTTTATTGTTTTCATTTCCAGTTAAAATTTAGTTGCATTTGTGGCTTTTCTTCAATTCTTGCTTGTTTCATAATCTATATGACTGTTATTCAAAAATTTAATCTGACTTATAGATGTTCCAGAAAAAAGCACTTCCAATTTAGCTAGTTTTGTGTGCGCTCAAGCCCAAAAAAAAAAAAACAAAACTTTTAGTTGGTATAGTTATTTAATCGATGTCAATGTCTTTATTCTATATAAATAAATTTAAATGATGATGATGTCTCTTAAATTTAACGTTATAGACAGACGATGTCAACGTCGCTAATTTGTAAAATTAAATTTAAGTCATGTCGATGTCACTTATTTACAACACTTATAAAAGAAGACTTTGCTTAGTATCTTCTACCACTTCAACACATCCATGTAATTAACTGAAATCACAATAATATGGATCGAAATCTATACCAACAATCAACATTCATAAATTGATGACATACTCTCCATTTCTACATTCTTAAATACAATCCATACGAGCAATCCACAATCCAAATTCCCGACATCCTCATAACAATATATCAACAATCCACATTCCATACAATAAATGCATTCCATACAATAAAATTGTTTTATTACAGATTCAATGCTATAACAAATGAATTACATGACCATTACAGTAACAATGACAACATTACTCTCACTCTCTCATTGGATAAATATCCAACTTATAACCATTTTTTATCCAACTAAATGTATATATCTACAATAACTTTACACTTATAATATGCCATATCCTAAGAAATAAATGTTATTTGTTGTCATTGGGCACAATACAAAGCAAATGCAATTGCAAATATACAGTAGTCGGAACCGTTTGATTGACATGTATGTTGTCAACTACAATCATATTATAATTTTCGATCTTTGTCCATTCGAAAATTCACAACATTCTTCAAAAAATTTTATCAGTCATCACTCAAGGAAACACAACTCCTTAAATGATGTCAAGGAAACATTTAAATAAAATATGAATATTGATTACGTTACTAATGAATATACACTTACAAAATCATTCAACAATTGAAATATGTCCGAGTTGGTCTTGAGGGTGTTATAAAACTCACACAATTTCAAATCATTATAGCCCATAAAAGAGTAAAGTAGTCTGATTTCCATAGCACAAAAATCATGGCTTTTGTATTCCTTATCTCATCTAACCTTTCTCCACCTCAAAAAACACAGTCTATAGAGCTTTCCTTATTATTTTGGGTAAACCACTCTTGTCATCAAACACATCAAATAAAAGAGCATAATTTAATCAATAAAACAAGTGTAATACACAATGAGGGGATTGAAACTACAGAAGCAACCGGATCGAAAAAATGTGTGTTCGAACATCATTATTTATCCAATTCAAACTAGAAATATATAACGTTAGCGTCAAGCCATTCCCTTTCTTTAAGCATATCCCTCATATGTTTGGGTTTAACCACGCAATACACTCAAGAGTTTGGCGTTATAATTCTTTGAAGTGAGAAACCCCAGGACGCCATTAAGAAGGGTGTGCTCATCCTTGGTTAGTTTAAACTTAGAAGCCATGAGCCTAGCATGATATGTTAAGTTGGCTTCAGATCTTTTTCTCCCTTTAAAGATATTTTACTCTTTCAATGAAAATGTCAATGTAAAACAAAGGGCCCTATAAATGGGTAGGTTGACTAGCACTAGGTAAGTCAATTGGATAATTCAAAGGATCATCGTTTGGTGAATTTTTTAGAGACATAATCAATGTATGGGGAGATGCCACCGTAGTGGAACCACATTCAGGTCCTTTTTCCGTTTTATAAGTTAACTGTCCTGTTGGAGGCTTAGTAACATCAAAAGCCTTTTATTTGATGGGCTGTTTTTTGGCCTTCTTAGGAGAATACTGTTTATTCACATTTGGTGAGGAAGGTGTATATACTTCTCAACAATTAATTGCTCACTCTTCAATTCTTCCTTTTCATAATTAATAAAAGAAGATAATAGTTCATCTTTGAATCTGTATATTTTCTCTTGTAAACGAGCTTCAAACACCTCAAACGGAACATTGCACTTTTTAAAATGATACGAAAATTTCAAGATACTCTCCAAAAATTCTATAATATGTAAAAAAGAAAAGAAAATATAAAACATTATCTTCATATGCTAAAGAAGAATCATAACAATTGAATTCATAACTTTGAAGTGAAATGTAAAATGCTTTAATAAACTAATTCATACTTCAATAGCATGAGCTTTGTCAGCTTGGACTCCCTCACCCTTGTACCTTTTTCTTTTAGTGGCTGCTACCTCTTCTTATCTTTCTTTTTTTTTTTTTTTCCTTCTTCCTCTATTTCAATCTCTTCTTTCTTCTTCCCTCTTTTGTCTCTTCTCTTTCTTTTTCGTTTTCTTTCTTCTCTCATTCTTCCTTATTAACCTCACTTATTGATTTTTTTGGAGTTAAATGGTGAAAATCTTCTATCCTTATTCCTCAAATGTTAAGGACAGTATTAGATCAATACCACACTTGGTATACTTGCCTATGTCCTTTGGAATTATCTTTCTTTTAGTGCATTAGCACTAAATCTCTCCTTCAATCCCATATCTCTTGCAGTTTGTCACAACTTGAGCCCAGGAGATTGGGGGTTAATACTAAACCTAACTAGTGATACACGTACTCCCGTGCATATACACTTAAACCCTGTCTAAATGCATACGCACAAGGGAATTTCACACGTGCCATATACATGTATGCGGAAGCTGTAGGTATCATTGCACAACAAAAGAAGACATACAGGAACAAAATAAAATAACATATTACAAAAGATTACATTAAGTTCAGAGTAGTACAAAAGGAGCCAAAATACAAAGTATAAATATCATAAATCAACACCAAAATCAAATGGAATCCCTCATTAAGGAAGACTTATGGATGCATGACAATGTCGCACTCCGGCGGAGTGATTACATCCACTCCTCTAGCCCTTGACGGGGCATCTGGGGTCTCCCCTAGAGTCTGATTAATTGATGAGGGGTCGGTCGAGGGATCTGGGCCTGTAACACCAAGGATAACTCATGAATACAATGATTCAATAAAGTATAAGTAACAATAAGTTAAAGCATGTTGTATCTAACAGAATACTTAACAACTGAAAAATCATAGAGTTTCAATTTTGTATGCTAGGCAATTGTGCAAACAAATAAAACATGCTATCAGAATCAATGTATACATGATGTGTACATAACGAGGTGGCTACTACATGTGTTATATGCTCCCAAAAAGAGATCTTACATACATACTGAGAACACTATCGATCGGGCCAGGGTTCGAATGGGTCTCGGGTTCCTGGTGTCTAGAAGCCCCAAGGCATAAACTCACTGCAGCGGTGCCAAACATACTGCGCCAAATTTAACCCTGTCGGGTATCCTAAGGCTAAAGCTAGTAGTGCTTGACCATATGAAGTTAATCATGTACAAGAACTTGAGTAAATCATGTATATCATAACGAGCATTTATCATTTGTGTCAAACATACATTCAGTCATACATACTCAAGTTAATGGGAACATATCGAACAGTTCAAACAATTCTAACTTATCATATCAAAAGGCATAACAAGGACAATACAAATCATACAGAAGAGTGGAGGTCAATGATCATCCATACAAGATGTCATGCAACTCACTTTGCTCGAATCAAGATCATTTACTAGCCAGCCCTAATCTAGTTACGCAGTGTTTCTAGCTGTGCATGATGATATAGTTTTAAGTTATTCGATACACGGTTGTCTAGTATTGCATAACATCAGGAAAGTGTATCGAAGTTCCTTAAACCAACACCCATGGGGAGGTGCTTAACAACTGGATAACATACATGAATGAGTAGCAGCCCTCGAGATCATTCATGCAATTCTATCATATTCTGTTGGGTAATTCAAGGTCACCTACATTCTAACTCAAAGGCCCTACAAGGTCCCTTCTATAACTACTTTTCTGATTTTTCATTGGTCTTACGGCTCAACCGGGGGTGACCTATGGCTTAGCCGTAGACATCTTACAGCGTAGCCGTAATATGCGCTGTGGCTTAGCCGTGGTTCCCCTTACTGTTTACCTGCATTTTCGGCTTAGCCCTATTGTGTTCTATGGTTCAGCCCTGTGTTGTTCTATGGCTCAACCTTGCTAGGGTTACGGCTTAACCGTGGTTGGACCATAGAAGGTTCTCTCAAATTTTAGTTCTCTGGAAATCAAGCCATAGCTTGAACTATGGTTGGGTCACGGCTAGCCTATGGCTTAACAATAGTACCTTTTACGACATAGCCGTAGCCTTACCGTAGAAGAAAACCTATTTTTATAGCTGTCTAGAATCTGAGTCATAGTCAGTTACGGCTTAGCCGTAAACTACACAGGGTCGTTTTTCTGAACCTGTTACAGATCAAACTGTACATGTACAAGTTGAAACAACAGCATCAAAGAGATGAAATTTGACACAATTTGAGCTATAAAACACACGTCACATGCAAGATTAAGAAAGTATTCATAATCAAACATATACCAACATGGGTTCATCCAAATAATACTTATACTTGCCTCAAAGGGGTTCTAACACGTGAATCGTTGTCCTTGGGCTCAAATTCGACGTCCAAATATGATTTTAATTACCATGCATGAGAGAAAAAGAGAGAGATAGTGAGCACATGCAGTAACTGACGAGAAGAAGAAGGAGAAGAAAAAGAAAACCAAGAACCCAAGCTTACCTTAAACCACATGAGAAAGGGTTTAAAATTGGGTGCACAAAATCCCCCTTTCCTCTTAGTTGGATCGTTGAAGAAGAAAAAACAGAAAGGAAGAAACGAAACAAGAGAAGAAGAAAAAGATGTTGAGGAGAGAAAGAGAAGGCTGTGCATGCATGTCTTTTATAAGGATAAGGATGAGAGAAATTGGAGAAAAGGTCAATAGTTTATATTAGTTACAGTTCGAGTCAAATAAGGGGCCAACTGAAACAAACGACGTCTTTTGCACACGAGGTAGTAACGGAACTTAACAAGCTTGACAAAATACACGTGTTGAAGTTAAGATAATGCATGAATGACAACGTCTTATAAAATCTAAAATTACAAAAAAGGGCTCATGTCTACCTAATCTAGGTTAAATTCAACCCAACTACCTATCCATGACCCAAAACAAAACAAAAACAAAGCCAAAACACAATTAACAACTAAGTTAGCATTAATTATTCGCTAAACAGAGTCAAGTTGGGTCGGAGTGTTACACAGTTTAATATCTAAATTTTCATAATTAAATGTCATGTGCTCAATATGCTCAACATAACTTATTGGAGGGTAATTCGTAGAGTGAATGTCTTGTCTAAGGCCAAATTATTTCATAACATGACCATGGGATGCCTTTCAACAATCCAATAATAACATAGGATTGTGCTTGTGTAAATAAGTCATGATCATCCATTGGGAAATGCTGTAGAAACCTTTTCCCATAATGGGCATAAGGTTGTCAAATAAAATCATTCCAAAAGTGAAGCTGTATGAGGATCTAACTAATAAATAATTGAAATGAATAGATGGTAATGAGCAAAGGTAGTTATTAGATTACCCTGTCATCGGTAAAATTATTGATTTCCTCTTTAATCTGTCTAAGAGAAGTGACTTTGTGCATCCCTGCTAGACGTGACTGCTATGTCTTGAACAAAGAGAAATGAATGTACTTTTGATTTAGTGAGGGGATCTTCTAATTGCGATTTTTGAATAGGCTATATCTGCATAATTTATCAAGCAGATTAGTTTATAATAAGTGTGAATGTATGAAACAATATGAAAAAAGAGAATTATTATGTCTTTTCATTACCTATAACAATTAAACAGGACCCGAAAGTGTATGAATCACTGTAATTTTCTTTTCTTGCTTTTTCTTTCCCATGATAACATCCACATTAAAATCAACATCCACATCTATTGGTTTCAAATCATCCTCCATTAGTAATGTAATTTCCCTTGAAATCATTTTGTGTAAGTTTGTGAGACATGCTGGGCCACGCATAGGGTTTGAACTCTTTAAATAATTCAAGTATCTATGGTTGCCCTCTCGAACCATTAGCATTCATTATTATTTGGCCATTAACTAAGAAGAACAAGTAAGCGCTTGTTTTCAATATCTCATCCTTTTTCGATCTTAAGCCTGAAGTTCTCCTCTAACCATTTAAATTTTATTATTATACTAACTATATCTTTGTCAGACCTCGAAGCCATACCCAACAACTTTTCACATGTCTATCGAACCCTATGCTTTGAGAAATTGGTGCACGTTACAATGGGACCATTGATGATCAATCCATATAAGTATGCAATGCCTTCTAGCATAATCGTTACCTTACTAGAAGGGAGATGAAATGTGTTCATCTCCGACTACCATCTCTCCACTAAACCCATGATGAGAGAATGGTCAATCCTCATGTAATATATCTTTGCAAGGTGTGCTAGTCTACATTGAGCCACCCATGCTTTCTGTTAAACTAAAAGGGCCCCTATTTCTTCATTAGGATTGGTATTTAAACTTTTGTAAGTTCCATGCTTGATTCCATTACTAATTGCTCTACTAACATGAGTGTTTTATACATACAAAAAGGGTAATGAATTTTGTGAAGATTTAGCAATCTTGGAGGTGTTTTGAGCTATCTATACACTTTGATGAATTCAAATAATACATAAGGATAAATTACATGTAATTCACATCACAAGTCAACTTCATGTAATACAATGAATGTAATTCAAACCTAAACAGTAGACCATAAACCTTAAATAACATGTAATTATATTCACTTCACCTTGCTTACAATGGATAAGTGTTTAAGCATGGTAGTGTAAGGATTTGGTATACGAATAACATGGTAGTGTTTTAGCATCCAAAACAACAAACTATTGACTGCATCATTAGAGTTTAGTGTTTGCTAAAGTATACGATATTGAAATGAAGTTGTTCTACAACATAATCCATATGTTCATTTCCAAACGTTTAACATTCAACAGGTTAATTGTACATCAAAACACGTGTCCATGAGAGGTCTAAATAACAACAAATACAGAAGATGAGTTAAATGAAAAGGTTAAACAAAGAAGAGGTACATGAGAAGCCTAAAAAACTAAGTACATGAGAACGACAAACAACCAATTATTACGTGCATGCAAAGGTTAAACAAGAAGAACTAAATATCTCTATGTGTCGTTATGTACAAGAAAATACAAAGATGATTTAGATCAGAATATACCAAAGAGGTTGAAAAGTAGAAATCTTAAAAAAAGAGGAGCTCGGGGACCACAATGGCCCATTAATGTTACTCTCTAATAACATATAAACTGAGCAACATTAACGTCTTTGAAGGACATTAACATCAGTTTGTAGTAACATATAAAAGATCGACGCTAATATCTTTGGGGGACGTTAACGTCGCTGTTTTGCTTTCTCCAAAAAAATAACCAAAACACTACCACAAAATCAATCTGGTGCTGTCATAACTAAAAGGACTTCTTTAGTGTAGGACCCATCTATTGGGTTTTTTCGGTAAATGTGGCATACTTTTCTTGAGTAAAAGTAAAATAAACCAATTTTCCTATGGAGAGAATTTTAATTTCTTATTAAAGAGGGTAGGAATGCAAGATTCCTCCCTCTATCTCTCAAAAAAAGAAATTTGCAGAGAGCCGAATCTTCTCTTTGCACAAATAAGTCATAGGGCATGTTTGTATGACCACTTTTTCCATGGAAAAAGCATCGAAAGGGGAAGATGCATTTCCACGAAATTTAAAATTCTACGTCTTGTGTGGCTGTTTTTCCTCAAGGAAAACAGAAAAAATGAACTAACTTTTTCGTGATTTAGCAGTGCAATCCATTTCCAATGGGGAGGAGATTGGAAAAGCTTTTCCATGGAAATAAAAAAACATTCTACAAAAAAGGCATGGAAAATTGAAATGTATTTAGGTGTTTAAAATATTACATTTGGTGTTGCCATTTTTCCTATAAGTAAGCGGGAAAAATGAATATACTTTATTGTGCTTTAGCTAAATCTATTTCCAATAGAGGGAGGCCTGAAAAGGTTTTCCATTGAAAATGGAAATAGTTTTCCATAGCGGCCTCACGCAAAGATATGCATAATGTTCCTAGAAATCTGTTCATTTTGTGGAAAACTAGGAATGATTTTTTATTTAAGGGCATGAAAACTAGCCGAGGATCCACAATCCTAATGAGGTCAACTTAATTCATGAGCCTATGGATAAGTTTTAAAAAAAAAGAGTGCACTGACGGCCCTTAAATCGCTAGCTAGGAAGCTACTTTGAGGTGCCCTATTGGCACTGCCCAAGTGTTATCAGATGCCTCTACTAGAGGCACGGATGGGAAATCATGCTTTGGTGGGTGCATGCAAGATATCTAAGGCAAGAACCATCCTATGCATGCTAAAGGAACCTAGAGTGCAGGGATTTTGAAAGATCCTCCTTTTGTCGAATGTCTGTGAGGTCATTCGAGGCATTATTGGGTCGAAGGATTGTCAATCCAACCTATTTTGCTAGAAAGGACCTAACCTCAAAGTTTGAAGATATCTCCATCACCCATATTCCAAAAAGACCATGTTTTTGCAAATAACCTCCGAGTTTGAAGATTTGAAGATATCTCCTTCACCCATATTCCTAAAAGCCTATGCTTTTGCACATGAATTGGCATAAATGTCTTATGGTTGCATGGACGTTGTGGTCATTTTGTCACTTCTGTAGCTTGGGTATTTTCTCTATTTCCTTTTTCAGGGGCCGGGCGGGGGGGGGGGGGTGGGTGTTGGTGTGTTTATCTTCTTTTGGTTTAGATGTTTTTTTTTTCTATTTCTCTCATTTTGTTTCCGGTGAATTCTTCTTTCTGGAAAAAAAAAATCTCATTCTCTTAGATGAGCCAATTAAGTATTCTAGAGTTTTAACCACATTTACGTAGTTAACCTAAGTTAGCCTAGAACTCTTTAAGAATATAGTTTCTCATCAACAACTCTTATTTATTAATCAACTACGATTCACTATGCTGAGCTTTACGTGGTCTTACTTAGTTTTAAGACTACGTAGCAAATTTTATCAATGACAGAGTATGATGGAACATAGGTAATGGGGAGAAAATTTCGGTGTGGAACTGTAACTTGTTCCCTGTAGAGGGGGGCCTCAAAAAACCTATCTCTACCATGGTTAATCAAGACCTCATGATTTAAGATATTTGGAATGTCGATAAAACATGGAATAAACAATTTATTAGAAATATTTTTCTCACTATTCTAATGTGGAGAGCATCCTAAAAATATATATCCCTCACAAAAGTAGACAGGATAAAAGAATTTCACCCTACTCAAAAGGGTGTCATTTATCATCATGATCAGCTTACAAAATTATTCATGAAGAAGATAGAGATGCTCCCAACTCCACCATTGATTGGAAGGCAATGTGGCGCTTTCCTCTTCCTCAAAAAGTTATTTCCTTTGAGTGGAAATGCCTTGACAATACAGTCTAGGTATGCAAATTGCTACACAATAAAAAATATTTTTGGTGATACCATTTATCCTATTTGCACAACCGAGGAATAATATGTTTAGCATACCCTTTTCCTTTGTGATCTTGCAAGGGCTGCCTAGTTTGGATTAAATTTAAGAGTGCTCTCACATTGTACTACTCATCTCAATATTGGGGAGTGGTGGACTATCTTTATGGGTCTTTGTGAATTGATGAGACCTACAGTTCATCTTAAAACTGGATCTTGGGCCCAACATTATGATGGCCCTTGTGAGAGAATAGAAATAAATTTATAATTAAGGCATCAAAATTAACCCTAGATCCACAATCTTATGAGAACAAATTGATTATTGAGCCAACTGATAAGTCAAATTAAAGAGGAAGACCGAGAACCCTCAATCCCTCTCCAGGTAGCTAGTTTGAGGAGCCCTAAAGACATTACCCAGGTGATCTTAGATGCATCTTTTAGAGGTATTGATGAGAAATCAATCTTTGATTTCACTATTAGAATAGATGATTTGAGGGTGCATGCGGGATATCTCAATGGACCCAACGTTTCTTCCCGAAATGAAGCTGTGGCAAGAGTCATCCTATGTGCGCTAAAGAAGCTAGGGGTCCATTTGGCATCATTTCTCTGTTGAGAATGTATTTATTCTGAAAATGAGCTGTGTTGGGAATGTTCCCATCCTAAGAATGAGAAGAGTTGAACTAGCATGGTAACATTCTTTTAGAATTTATTCTAAAGAAATAGAAACAACAAAATATGTTTAGCATAGCTCTTAAACTTCATTATTGGATTTATTATAACATATCATCCATAAACTTAAGAATAATTTAAATTTATGCATTATGGCAAACATGATTCAATTTTCTCATCCACCACAATGGGCAAATAGGGTATCTGCTATTTTATCTCGTACATGTTCAATCTCTTATTATCCTTGTCTTGTCCCCATATTTGATGGTGCTAATGGACCTACATCCACATTATGATCTCCATTATTGTTCTTGACAATTAAACAAATTGTAAATCGCACATGCAGCAATTACAATTTATTTATGTCTATGTAATGAATAAGGTAGCATGAGCTTCAAAATTGGAAATTTTGCCTTTAGCATACCAAAGCACCACTCAATCATATTTCTGAATGATGAATGGTGATAATTAAACAACTCTTTCTTCCCTACAGGCCTTCATCTGCATCCCTTATACTGTGATATGTGATATCTTTCCCCTTTATAAGGCATAAGATAACCTGGCATGCCGGTGTAGCCAGAGTCGACAACATAGTATTTACCTACAACGACAAATTAACAAATATTTTAATATTTCTTTGAAAGTAATATATATGTATATATATAATAAATACTAACCAGTAGGTGGATGTGGAAAATGCAATTCAGGGTTAGTTATAGCTTCTATAAAAACTCGAGAATCATTTGTTGTTTCTTCCCAACCAGCATGTACAAAAGTAAAACGCATGTCAAAAGAACATTCACATCTTACGTTTTGTGTGCTTGGTGTTTTTTATGCCTCGATATGGAATCTAATCTTTTACAGGAATTGATGCAATGACATGTGTTCCATCAATTGCCCCAACACAACCCTTCATGAGGTGGTAAAAAGATATAATTAATTTTTAAAGAAAATCTCATGTGGATGTAAAGAAAACTAAAAAGTATAATAATATAAGTACTACCTTAAATCATGGATAATATTTAGAATTACATGCAATTTCAGATGGCATCTCTACAAATGTCGGAGGAGTGATAAGTTCTTTTCCCAAATTTACTACAACCTTCAAAACCTTTTTGAAATGCCAACTAATATTTCAACTGAATGTTGAAAACGATTTTCTACCATTTGATTCCTAACATTATGGCCAACAGTCGTTAAGAACATAGCTACTTGCTCCTCTACCGGTACAAATTTTGAGTCTTTTAAAAGGTTTTTGCTTTTCAAAGAAAAATACAAGTTATGAAACACATGTTTTTCCATATAAAATAAATCATAACGTCAATCTGGATTTCCAATCAGCACTTTATGCATAAATTCAATCCTTGTTTCATTTACATCTCTAATTGGTTGCTTGTAAATGTGTGAAGTATAATGACCCATCATTGATAAGAAATTCTGACTAATAACACTTTCCTCTTCATTAGATGACGTCTCAATTCTATTCTAATCCATTGAACCTAAATCAGTTACAACCATATCATTAAACAAACACATATTCAAAATAAAACTCAAATTACATATTAAAACATCAATAAATTTGACTGAATTATAAATATTTATTATATTAAAAGGCAACTACAATCATCTAGTAGTTTAAATCTTAAAATTTTTATTTATGTTAAATACAAATACTGGTCTAGCTTTCAAAAGTCTTATTTAAATAAAAATCCTAATATTGCTCTAAATTGCACAAGAGTCTTATTTAAATTTAAATCCTAGTAAAGATCTAAATTTTGCAAAAGTTATATTTAAACTCAAATCCTAATACTAGTCTAGCACTGAAGGTGTTAGCATAAATGTCCTCATATCTTTGGGTACGGACATAAAGGCTTACCTCCAATTTTGATTGCCATGATAACCTTCATTGCCTTCAAGTATGTTTCTTTATTAACATCAGGGATGGATGACAATAATGCAATGCAATTCTTGATTGAGAAAGCATCCATACTCTCAACACCTTTGTTCGCGCTCACGATTCTCTGTTGGTAGTATTCTGTGAAACTAGTGCAAGCTTGATCGAAATAACTCATTGGCTTTGATCCTCGTCGATGGCTGGGAGTCTTAGAACAACTACGAACATGATTCTCTCCAACAAAGTCATCGGCATCATCCAGTTCTATTGCTATATCATCACTTGATAATTATCATTTCTGTAGGTGTTTGAATACACAATTTCTTCATCCGTATCCACTGCTCCTTGGGTTGAAGCACCAACATTTTCACCTTGGGTAGTGGTATCACCATATATTATTTCGAGCTCATCAAACATGAGGCATCCTTTATAACAGAAGGAATTTGCTTTGGGATTTATTTATAGATGAGTATTAAATGTGTATTAATATTCATTTAGAAAAAGGATTAAATAAAATAATAATAAATAAAAATAATTTTAACTTATACCTTTAAATACTTATCCCATACATCATCAGGTTCTGTAACCGTCTTTGTGACAGGGTCCCAACCAAATCCCGTCAGAATGTCATTGAGTTTCTTAAACTCTCTATACACTAACCTTAATTTATTGAATTTGTTAACAAACTGAATCTTTGTGTACTTATTTCCAGTTCTTCTTTAGAATTCATCCATAATTTCAGTCCATGCTTTGTTTGAAAAGGTCATAGTCAGTCTATTTCCTTTTTTCACTTGCTTGGCCATAAGTTCGATAAGAATTTTTTCCTTCTTATGGTTCCACTTTTCAACAACCACAATTCATTTCCTTTTATAGTAGAAGTTGCTATTGAAAATAGAAGAAATCAATTCTAAAAAAGAATAAAGCAAAAACACAGTTCTTTTAAGAAATAACATTTGTCTTCAAAATAACACATATTGAAGTGATACATATTTTTGGACTTCCTTTGCAAAGGCTACAATCAGTTGTCATTTGTAATATAAGTGAACATATAATCCAATTTCAGATGGTATGTTATCAAATTACATTTGAATGAGTGGCTATGTAATAACAGGGAAAGCTCTTTATACATAGGCTTCTGTAGAGTTAAAGTTAAATTAGATGTGGTTAAATGAATTACTTTTCATGTTGGCAATTCAGTTGGGTTGGTTTTTACAATTTGTTAAAGGAATGTGTAAAGTAAACATGCCAGGATTTCTTGCAATCATTTGAAAATCATCTCAACACTGCGTACAACATATTTCATCAAGGAGCAATTTTTCACTGACCCCAACCTAATCACAGAATCCATATTTCAAGAGAAAATGAACGTAAAACCAGATATTTCATATTACCAGAAAATAAATAATAAAAAATAAATAAATGATTTTTAAATAAAATAAATAAAAGCTCTTTCTTTTCTCCTTCTTAGGGTGCTATGAAAAAACTCTTTCCAAATTACTACTCTTACTCTTGCATTAATAAAAGACTCTGGTCTTTCTGGAAGTGGATGGTCAAAGTCACCCCACATTTTGTTTTATGGGGATGAAAACATTTATCTATCTCTTTCCTCTTATGTTTAATATAACATTCAGTTTCACAGGAAGAAAAAAAAAAAAAAGAAAAGAACTCTTTCGTTTTCTTTTTCTCTGCCATCTCCATCACATTCAAAAGAAAAATAACAACAAAATCAAGAATCAAATAGGAGAAATCAAAGGCAAAGAATCCTTTTCTTTCCATCATTCATTTCATTTATTTTTAAGGGGGCCTTTTTTAACTAATATTGTTTTTGTCTTCATCTTCTCTGATTTGATTTGTCTCTGCAATTGGAAATGTTGAGTTCCAAAGACACAGAAAATAGCATGGCCATGGGCAGACAAGCAGGCGAACACGTTTTAGAGATACGGGCTGTTTAGCATCCACATCAACAAGGAAGATGTGAACCAGTGCATCCTCATGCCAAGCCACCTCTGCCGGGCATGCGAGAGGCCATCTTATTCGGTCGTTGGACTGATCCCTCCGGACCCACCCAAAGAGAGGCTTTTGGGTTTTTCAGGAAAAAAGTCATTTTCTCTCAACAAAATCAAGATTCTGTTTGAGGAAACGGCAACACGAGTCAGAAAGATGTTTCAGATGGAGTGAATAAGAGAGGCCTACAGATTTAAGAGAGAGAGGAGTGACTATGCAAAGACCTGGTTGATTGGAGAAGGCGGCTAGAGAATGACTATGCTTTGAGACGGTGCGCGAGATGCAAGAAGACAATATGAGACTGTGAGTGAGAGAGAGCAAGCAATTTATGGTAGTGTAAATCCTACTGGTTCTTCGATTTTGTATGCGGGCTGCGGTATTTTGTGTCTTTGACGTGATTCGTTCCAAATGAAAAACAAAAAAATCTTGTTTCGATATCTTCGTGCTTACCGAGTGCATTTCCAAGAGAAAGTTTTAGGAGAACATGTAGTTAATGTTGGGTTATGTCTTGTATTCCGGTTTAGCCGGATCGGTCGTCTGGGTTAGTCAGAACCGAGACTCAGGGTTAGGGGTATTTTAGTCATTATGTATGGGTTTCTTGGTGGCCAAGAAAGCGGAAACTATATATATTGATGTATTGTAACCCTAGATCCTGAGGGGATTGAGATGGGATCATAGTAGATGAGTTCTCTCCTCCCGTGGACGTAGGCAAGATTGCCGAACCACGTAAAACTGCTGTGTCATGTGTGTGATTGTTTGATGGTGTGATTGCTTGCGTTCATCATGGTAGATCCGTTGATCGCGGGTTGTTTCCGTTGTGCCGCTTTTCCCAACAAGTGGTATCAGAGCGAGGTTGAGATCGCTCGGATTTTGCGATTGACGGATCGAGATTCGGACAGTGCGCTTGGAACTTGTGCGCGAAAATCGACAGTAAGGAGATCTCTGTGTTCGGAAACAGAGACGAAGATGAAGAAAGTAGTCCATCTGTTATTGCTGAATCGTTGTGCGAAGGAGAGCAGAGAGATAAGCCTTCTGCTTTTCGGTGGGCCACCGATGACCGTTCCCTCGAGCGCGCCTTCAGTGCTTACGGCGAAATCATCGAATCGAAGATCATCAGCGATCGCGAGACTGGAAGGTCGAGGGGGTTCGGATTTGTAACCTTCAGCAACGAGCAGTCGATGAAGGACGCCATCGAAGGGGAGCCGTGCACATCATCGCCCTCGCCGCCGCCGCTGCTGCTGCTTTGGTTGGTTGCAGAATTGAGAACGAGGACGACCGGAGGAAAGGAAGAAAAAAAAAAAAAAGAACTGCAACTCACCTGTGCCGCTACCAGAGATCGCCGGCCGCCTGCACGTCGCCATCGTCGTCGCTGTTGCAGTCGCCGTGCCGTCGCCCGCCTCGCCGGACCAGCCACTGCGCCGGGGCTGCAGCTACCGGCCGCTGCAGCATGGGCTGCAACCGGGTTGCAGACACTGGGTTGCAGACAGCGTCGCTGTTGAAGACGACCCATTTTTTTTGGGTCTGGGTCTCTGGGTCGGGTCGGGTCAGTTTGCCTGACCCGTGGAGAAGAGCAGCCCAGGCAGCGCAAAAAAGGGGTCGGTTCGGGTCAGGCCAGGTTGACCTGACCTGGTTGACGTGAAGCCCAGCAGCGCAAGCAGTTTGTGGTTCGGGTCGGGTTGACCTGAACCCCGTCCGTCAACAAAAGGCCCAGCCTGTCAGCACCGCGCAGAGGTCAGCAGCGTGACGTCATCAGGCTGACGTCAGCCTACGTCATCGGACACGCGGTCAACGGCCAGAGTTGACCAGATTAACGGCTGAAATTGTTTATGCGATATCTTGATCGTCCGATGTCCGATCGGAGATCCGTTTGCGCCTACGGACTCGTTTCGAGCAGATCTACGCATATATGGAAGAAGATGGGCTGGTCAACGGTCAACATGGATGTTTGACCAATTGGAGTGTAGAAAATTAATTCTGCAATATCGAAGCCATCCGGAGTCAGATTTCATATCCATTTCTTCCAGCGTGCTCACGGTGATGAGATCTACGAGGTTGATAAAAGATATTGGCAGTTTGATGGGCAGAAAATTGGGGGATTGAAGAAACTGACAGATTCACGATGATAGCAATGGATTCAAGCATCACGGGCCAGATTGAAGTGTTTGATGGAGAAACAACTTCAGAGATTGGCAGGATAGAGTGTTAGACTCCGTGATACAGCAATGATTGAAAAGTGTTACTTGATGTCCAGAATGGTAGATTGCTCCAGTACTTTGATGGAAAGCTCAGATCCGCGTCGAAGGGATCAGGAAGGAGCGACATGCCAAAGTGGAAGAAAAAGCAAAAGGAATCAGAATCAGAAGGAGGTAGTGTGCAACAAAGCTCGGATTCGGTTGACAGGAAATCAGTTTTGGTCGCTACAGGTATGGATCCGGTTGTTGATTCATGGTATTGGGATTCAGATTCTTTCTATTATATGTTCGCGTAGAGATTAGTTTGATGCAAATAACTATCATGGTTGATGGATTTGTTCTTATGGCGGGATAATGCAACTGATGAGCATTTGAGATAAGAACGGTAGAAATCCAGATGTATAATGATGTTATTCAAACCCTAACGGTTGTGATATATGTTCCGGGATTACGAAGAATTGGATTTCTTTGTGTGCCTTATACTTCAAAAGCTGCAAGTGCACTGTAGCGGGTGGAGTTACGAAGGTGGAAAAGGGAACATTGGTCATCATGGAGGGTGAGATGGTCAGAAATCTCTACAGGTTGATAGGGTATGCTTTTTCAGGTGGAGCAGTGAAGAAGACATCAAATAACAGAGGAGGAAATCTGTGGTTCAGATGGAGTTAGATGCGACGGATTATCGGAAGATGGATTGATGGATCTTCGATGATATCATCTAGCGGAAATCCAGGAAGCCCTGAATGGAGATGATTTTCTCGGGGAAGAAATGGTAGTTTTGTTCAGGTCGGAGTAAGCCGGTTTAAGCATCGGGCCATACCTAACCCGCATGTACTGTGCCCAACCCACCAGAACAAGCTAGACCAGGACAGTTGCAAATTTGATGGAAAGAACACCGGGATGGAGACAGAAGGAAGGATTCACAAGGTACTAGTGAGATCCGGATTCGGGGAGGTCTTCAGTTTTGTCTTGACGGATGGAAGTTCGGTTCATTGTGTTGCACGGATGCAAGCATGTGGCAACAAATGAAGAGCACTTCGGAGGTTCAAGATGGTGGTGTTGAGGTCAAAGGAGGCAACTGTGGCCACGCTAGGTTGTAGCGTGTGCGGAGACGTACCCTTCAGCAAGGTGCGTGAAAGACATTACCAGGTATCTCAAGGTGGCACTGAGGATTTGCGGAATCCAAGCCAAGGTGGAGATTGTTGGGTTATGTCTTGTATTCCGGTTTAGCCGGATCGGTCGTCTGGGTTAGCCAGAACCGAGACTCAGGGTTAGGGGTATTTTAGTCATTATGTATGGGTTTTCTTGGTGGCCAAGAAAGCGGGAACTATATATATTGATGTATTGTAACCCTAGATCCTGAGGGGATTGAGATGTGATCATAGTAGATGAGTTCTCTCTTCCCGTGGACGTAGGCAAGATTGCCGAACCACGTAAAACTGCTATGTCATGTGTGTGATTGCTTGATGGTGTGATTGCTTGCATAGATCGTGGTAGATCCGTTGATCGCGGGTTGTTTCCGTTGTGCCGCTTTTCCCAACAGTTAAGTTGTCCCAAACGCTGTTTGTCATTTTTTGTTGAAAATACGAAACTATTCCCTACGAAGGTTGCCAAACGGACCCTAGAGTGCAAGAATTCCAAAAGATTATCCTATGTCAGATGCCTGCGAGGTTACTCAAGACATTAATGGGTCAATCGATTGGTGAATCCATCTTATTTTGCTAGACGTCAAGGACCTATCCTTTGAGTTTGAAGATATTCATTTGCCCATATTCCTAGAAGACAATGCTTTTGCACATGAACCGGCCAAGATGTCTTATGGGAGGTGGTGGTGAAGCCCTCCATCGGGCAAGGAAAATAGATAGACATCAGGGGAGGTGACAAAGCTCTTTGGCGAGGGAAAAGCGGCATGCCCAGGTTTGAACCTTGCCTAGACCTTGGCCATGATGTCTTACATAAGTGTGGAAGCTGAGGCCATTTTGTCACATTTTTAGCTTGAGTTTTTCATTCTTTATTTGGGTCGTTTTCTTTTGGTCTTGACGGTCTCTTCCGTTTCTCCCCTTTCATTTCTAATGAGTTCTTCCAAAAACGAAAAAATATCAAATTCTAAAAGCAGAATTCAGGTCCTCAAAAAAGAATACGATGCAGATTGATGATAGTTGATATTCTTCCTCCACATTCCTCAAAAAGCTGATGGTCTTTTGCCCCTTTTTGATATGGAGGAATATGAGAAGCAAAAAAAGGAGAATTCCAAAGACAAAGAAAAAAGTGGAATTCCAAATTGTGTTGGCAATCAGTTTCAGTTTTGCCCGCCACAATGTGATGGCCGACCACTACCATCCAAATTGGAGGACGCATCATCGATGGATTCGAATATGAAACTTGCTTTGATTGGAAGATCAATAGGACAATAACCGTTCAAATAGTCTCCATCCAATGGTCGATTGATGAGGTTTGATGGACAAAATCCAATTTGTCAAATCGATGGTTAGAGGATCCTTCAACGAGAGTCATTATTTCTGGTTCCTATGGGTATGTGGGCCCACCACGAGCTCAGCCTACATGAATGTTGTCTGTGTTCCTCTGGGCCCGTGGATCTGACCTCAGCCTATTTCCTGCCTGATAGCTGAATGACATGGCCGGGCCCAGACCCTAAATTCAGGGCCAAGAATTAGATATAGGTCTGAGTATTAGGACCGATTATTAAACTAGCCAAATATGCCGGTGCTAGCACGAGCAATATAAATGCAATAGTAATGTCAAAATTAAATAATTAACATAAATTTGTAGTGAAAATTTGTAATTTAAGATTTTTTAATTATATTATTTGAATGTATCTGTTATAACATCATATAAAAGAAAATTTTTAAATTTAATTCCAGAAATTGCATGGTAGGGAATCATGATAAAAGAAATTACATGGAAAGAATTTGTTTAATTAGCCTTGATCTTCATCGTCATTTCTTCGATTTTTAGTGAGAAACACGGAAGAAAAAATTTTAAATATTTTCATATTATATCTTCGCAGAAGAGGACAAGCCAAAAATTTAAAAAAAGAGATTAGTTACATAAGAGATCACCTATTATAAATAAATAAGATGGAAGAGCAGTCATACAAAAATGATGCATGAAAATATAAAAAGTGATACATGAAAATCTGCTTAGTGAAAAAATTGCACAAAATGATTTTGCCTTATAAAAACAAAACCATGTAGAAATTTTTGTTGATATTTGATGTTTTTGCGGTGGTGTTTTTGCTTTTTATGTTTTGTGAGGGGTGTGTTATAAAGCTTTTGCACTTTCCCCTATCTTGTTTTTCTTATATTTCCTTTATAGTGCTCTTTTGGTCTTTTCAATATATATGTTCATGGTTGCCCCTCAAGAAAATAAAGAAAAAAAAATTATTCTACCTTAGAAAAGAAAACCTGTTAACTGTTACAAGTGCAGCCGAAAATCAATATTCTCCCCCATTTTCATTTTCCACAAAATTATTTTAATAAACATTTTTCCCCATTAAAAAATAAGCAAATAAGTAAATATGACCTGATTGTATTAGAGATGTGTTGACTTAGATGGGCAATCCATTTTGTTGATCCAAGTTCAGCGCAGCCCATTAACACGACCAGCCAAAATACCCCAGCTCATGAACAGGAGACACAGTTCTACCTGATGAATGTCAAGGGGCAGTACTAGATAGGCCCCACTGGCACCAAATACTTGACCCAGTGAACTCTAGAATATGGATTTTAAGATCATACATTGTGTCTTGGGCCCACCGAGGGACGCAAGCTGAGGCCCGTATCTCAACTGAGGGGACCGTCTCATTGATCTTTGTCCCCTCTCATATACATTGATCAGATGGTCCTAATAGTTTCACTTGGGCCATCGTTCACTTGTTAGCAACTTTCCTCCACCTTCAACTGGCTGGCCAGTGGTCAGATGGCTGAAGGTTCAGATCATGGCCCACTAAATCTACTGCATTTAGAGCGACTGATTTTGCATCAAATTAAAACGACTAAAATGGTATTGGTGATTGATAGAAAAGCTACAATATGCCACAACTTTATTTCAACACTTGAATTAGACATCCATGCTTTCTTATCCAACATCCTCTATATGATTCGTTGCCATCAAACTTGACTCAGCGAAGTGAGTCAGAACCGGAAACAGTCATTGAAAGATTTGCGTAGGGGATTTATTCCAGATTGCAATTCAAACAAAATTTCTTTTATGCAGTGAAAAATAAAACCAATTAACCACACAAAGCAAGCGACACAATATTTAGGGTGGAAACCCAAACGTAAAAAAATCATGTGCCCAAAGTAGACTAAATCGAACATTAACTTCTACAGTTACAAGATATACTAATAACCGTATAGTCAATCCATCGACACAAGGCATTGTAATTGTTCTTGCTAGATTCCCTCGACACGCAGCTCCTCGGTACGCCACTATTAGTGCTTTGTTCACCACCTAAAACTAATCTCTTCAACATGACAACAATCTCCTACGAAGATGTAGAAACCATAGATCTAAAACTTGAACTCGGTAGAACTCTCCAATAGAATTCTAGAAGGAATCTCCAATGTGGATTCTCAACTCACATTATGGAGATGGATGCCCTAGGGTTGAGAGAAACACTATTTTTATAGCCCCAAATTTGTGCCTTAGGGTTAAAGTCCAAATATGAACAAAATAGGCAACTTTGCCACAAATAAGAAACAATTTCAAACAGAAAAGTGGATTTCTGTTCAGTGTGCACTCGAGCACGAGCGGGTACTAAACTGTGCTTGAGCGGGTACTCACTTCGCTTGAGCGGGTACCTATTCCAAGAGTGGGTACCATTTCCAAATTTCTTTGATTTTCTACACTTTCTTTTTTTCAGCTCTTCTAGCAAAACGAACCACAGTTCATTCTAAAATAAATTTCAAATCACAACTTAATGGGCATGGAGTTTTGTCCAACCCATGAAGTTGCCAACTTACAAAAATCCTTACAATCTCCCCCTTTGGAAATTCATGGATAAAAGTTCCTAGGCATACAATCTATAAAAATAAATAAATAAATAAAACCACAATTACATGAATACATTGATTTGTTAAAAAAATTTACCATAGAGTGGCAACATATTGTAAATCAAGATCCAGCCGCGCCGCCACCCCCCCCCCCCCCCCCCCCCCCAAAAACTCAAACTGTGACTCCCGCTTAATAATATCCTCGAAGCAATTTGGGGCAAGAGCTTAATCTTTTTAATCAGGGGCTTTTGAATTTTCGTATCCACACTTGCGAATTGAAAAAACTTTAGCATAGTGTGTACCAATATAGAGGGAAAATCTTCCTTTTTAACCTAGATTGCACTTAATTTGATTGTGGGGGCAAAAAACTGTGTTTTCCGTTGCGAGTTTTTTGGCAAAGCTCTCACCTTATTGCGATGGGGACGAATGTGTTTTATTATTCCATAGTGATGATATATGCGTGCTTGTGCAAATTTAGGACTAAACTCATTTGTTAATGCATAATCAATATGTTTCTTTCATGGAGTATGGTGTGCAGTGGGTGCCTTTGATGTGCTTTTGATAAGAAACAGTTTTATCTGATGATTTTGATGTTGAAGCACTATCAATATAACCAAGACCAGTCTTGTCTTTATGTAACTTTTGAACATTTAAGATATTGTCAAGTATAGTTGAACTAGAATACATCTTGTTCAAAGTAGCTTTTGCAGCATCTAACTCTGTCAAAGCCATCTTTAACTTTCAAATCAGATCTTCATTCTCAACTCGGTTCTTTAACAGTTCCATTCTCAAGGACTCATTTTCTTGCTTCTTAGAAGCCAAACTTTCAATCAGAAAACCTTTTTGACCTTTAACAAGAACAATCTTTGCATGTGTTTCTTTTAAAATTTTTCTTAAAAGATAGAATTTCAACATCAGATTCTTCAACCTTTGTCACAAGTTTTACAGCATGCTTACCCATATTTTTGCTTTCTCCATATAAGAATTTATATTATCCTTCCTAGTCTATGTTTTCATCTAACACTTTTCATTATCATTGTTTCTATTAGAATCATCATCAAATGGTAAAGATCTAGCCATAAAAGCCATAAATTTGCCATTCACAATCTAGGATGGATCAGGCTTAGAAATCTTTTCCTTTTGAGCAGAAGTATCATCATCATAAGTGGTGTTCAAGGCCTTTTTGCTACTTTGTATGGGCTTTCTTTTCTCTTATTAATTAGCACAATCATTAGCTATATGTCTATAATCTTGACATTCAAAACAATAAACTCCTTTTGAGGAACTTTTCTTTCCAATTGGCACAAGTTTAAATCCAGTATTTTCCCTTTCATAAGTTTGTTAAATTGTAGCAAAAAATCGGAAGACAATTGCATATCCCATTCCTTAAAATCAGAATTTGTAAGGTCCAAAATCAAGCTAATCTTGATTTATAATAGTTAATCTTGTTTTACCATAATTAATACCTAGTTAGACTAATTCAACTCAAAACCTTTGGGTTTATGTCATGGATAGGTAATTGGGTTGGGGTTGAACCTTACTTAGGTAGCCAAAGACCTTATCATAATTTAGAGTTGCATGGTTTTGCATCATATTAACATCAAGTTAAATGCATCATGTGTAGTTCATCTTGTGGGTCATCTTCCATGTTTGGCTCAACCTGATTTGGATTCATTTTGGCCCAATTGAAGTCCCATTGACTCAAATTGTAAATTCCATAAACAATCTGGACTTGCTTGCAAATTACAAGAATATTTGATTTAAAAAGAGTCTAACCACCATTCCTTCTTCATTTTCTCTTAACCATCAGCTGGAGCCTTCCTCTTCTCTCATCTTCTTTTCAAGCTAGAGCTGAAAATTGGGTCCTGAGGCTGTGCATATAGGAACCAAGGTTCTCTTCTTCTTCCTCATCACTTTCGTGTTCACCTTCTTCCTTTGAAACTCACAATTTCACCTCATCTTCTTCTCTACAGTTCTCCAAGGTAAGAGCTCCATCATCTCTTTAGTTTTTAGGTTCAATAGAGTCAAGGAGACTCAAATCTAGAGCAGGCATTCATCCCACACCCATTTCTTCTCCTGCATGTAGTAGGATTATCTTCAATTGAAGCTTTCTCCACTGTCAAACTAAGAAAAGCTTGATTTGAGTAAAGCATAGAAATTAAAGGCAAGTATAAGAGTATAGTTTTGCTACATATATGTTTAAATATGTTGATTCTTGATGAACTTTCCATGAATGCCAATTTATAGCTGTTTTACTCTTAGATTAAAATGGTTTAAGTGTTAATGATCAATGTGAATATAATTAGGAATGAATGTTGATAATTGGATAGAAAGAAAGCTTCTTGTGTAATGAGAATGGCTACTTGAATGCTTTTGGTACTGGGGAGACCAAAGGAAGAAGGGCAGAATCAGTTAGAATTGATTCAGCCTGGAGTCAACAAGGCCGATCGATCGAGCAAGAGCCCGATTGATCGAATCTTAGTTCTAGTAGGTGTTTGATCGATTTGACCTCCTACCCGATCTATCTGGTACCTGAAATTCTAGGTTTAAACTTTTGTTTTAAGTTTGGTTCAAATGACTAACCATGACCTTCCATAGTCCATCACGGGGCATAAGAAGAGGCTACTCTTTTGATCTTTCAGTGGAGCCGAGGTGTTCTAATATTGATTACAAATTTTCCTACAACCATAATAAACTCAAAATTTGTCAGAAAATGGGACCTTAACAAAGCTCTAGTAAGTGTTAGTATGTATAGAAATATGGGTATTACTTTAGACTACTTTATTCGATAAAAAAAGGATGAATCGTATTCTTTTGACTTTTTTAATTCTTTTATGCCCAAATTACTCTCCAGAACTCACTCACGATGTTTCATGAGTATGGCTTTACATAAGTACAAATCTTTTATGGAAACGGGATCTATTTTATGAAGATAATTGGAGGAACTTGTATGAGAGTCACTAAGGAGCAATGTTACCGCAGTTTTAGTAAAACCTTATTTTATTTCTTTAAAATGGGAATTAAATTGGGAGTTGTCCTAGCTTTATTTTAAGGGTTTAGAGATGTAATATAAGCCATTCTTACCCTTAGAACATTAAGTATAAACAAAGACCATGTAGTGCCTTAAAAATGGTACTTTCACCTCAAACAAAATAATCCAACGGTAAATAAATATTAGGGAAAATAGCATATAGCCCCCTTGTATTTAAGCCAGATGCAAAGTGCCCCCTTGATTTTTAAAACTTTGTACTAAACTACCCTAGACTTAGAACTGAACTACAAAAGTGATGGAATCCATTTATTTTGACAGAATCTTCTATTTAAACACATATAATTTCTCACTTTACACACCCATTTAAAAAAAAATAAAAACTTCCCCCAAATAACCTTCCCTTTTCCTCCCTTTTCATCTTCCATCCTCTCCTTTTCCCTCTCTCTTCCTCCCTCCCCCTTCCTCCCCAATCTTCCTGTAGCAGTAACACTCCTGCACCCTTACTTGGCTTTGCTACTGCACACGGGTTAGGAAGAACTGACCCAAAACTAACCTAGCCCTGGACTTAAAAAAATCAAGGCCTCTCTCTCCTTCATCGATTGTTTCTTATAACCAGGGACAGATCATCCCACTCTCCAATCTAGTGGCATTGGATGAAGGTGAAGTAATAAAATCTTCGGGGCCTTTTCACTACTCTTCCCTGGTGATGGCACATGACTGAAAGACGGCACAGAGGCGAGGGAGGCAATCATTGCATCCTCTGCGAACCTTAGAACCCTAAACCTCTTTTATTCTTCTCCAATCAGGTAAGAACCTGATCTGTGGCCCACCCAAAGATCACAGAACTGATCTCCAAAGAGAAAAAGAATAGCAACCCATCTTCCATCTCTTTTTTGTGACTTTCTCACTGAGCTCTATCCAATGTAAGTCTTCTTAACCTCCTTCACCCTCTCTACACAGAGAGAAGGGTTTCTCATCCAAATCATCCACCTTTGCACTGACGCATGCTGAGATTACAGTATTTCCTGAAAACACATGTGGCAAAGATGGACATACTTTAGTCTTTATGTCCACAGCAAACATAACAGTTGAAATATCACTTGGGTCATCAAAATTGCCTTTGTTCTTGCTTTCCATATATGGGCTACAATGGCTTCAAAGCTAGAACACTTTGCATTGGCCTTGGCTTTGAGAATGTTGATCATTCAGGTATGAAAGAGAAAAGCTTACAGTTGTAATTGTTGAGAGTTTTAGAAAAGATGGAGGTGGAGTAGGTTGTTTTGGTGATGAGAAAGAAAAGGGAAGAGAGGAGATTTAGGCATGTCTTGTCATTGTAGAGAACACTTGCCTTCAGGCCTTCTCCTCTGCAAATGGAGGCAAGGATCTGAAATATCTCAGCTGCTGATAACCCATCAAGTATGCTGCGGTTTCTCACAAATCCAATTGAGAAGCCTCCATAGTTGAATCTTGTAATCTATAAAAAGGCAATGACAACAGATCAAGATCTTACTACAACGACTAATTTCTCTAATTGGTTGTACCCAGAACTGAAGTGTATAAGGAAATGTCATTAGGTGAGACACTGATTTGTACCTTCACATCTCACGTAATCTAAATTCCAATTGCTCTAAAATGATATTTCAAGCCAATTGTGATTTGGGTAAATCCAATCCTCCAAGCGACCAAGACATATTCAATCTGTTGATCAAAATGGATTTGAACAATCCAAACATGGATTCTCTTACCAAAGGTGGGAAAAAGGGGATGAAATGACCGAATAGAGAAGAATGGCAATTTGGTACTTTTACAAGTTCCGTTAACAGACATTCATTTTGCAATTTAGTTATGTGTTTAGGTAGGTTTAGTACATACTTTTAAAGTTCAAGGGGGCACTTTGCATCTAGCTTTAAGGATAGGAGGGTAAATTGCTATTTACCCTAATTACTAAGAAGGAAGAATGTATAGCTATCACTCATTCCCTCTTGATTTTCTGATTGTTTTTCCTGACATCATGTCATGTGTGTTGACGTAAGAAGTGGTGTCCATTGCCTATACAATTTAACATCAAGATTTTGGTAGCACATTGACAACGAACGTTTTATGAATACACCATATTGAATGATTAAGAAAACATAGATTATCTTAGATTGAGTTGGCTAATAAATATCCTTATTAACCTCTTAATTTAAATGCATTCATATTGTTTAAGTAATCCTTGCTCTCAACATGACTAAATCATGTACCCATTCTTCCTAGTGAACTTTGAGGCAAAATCGGAGATAGTGCTACCACTGAGCATGGGCCCATGAGCCAAAATAGGAGTAGCTAAGGTTGAGGGGGTTCAAGTTCCATAAACTCATTTTAGTGTGCATTGTTTGATTATCAGTTACTTTATTTAATCTTGACTTTCATAATTGAATACTATCTCAAGGCCGATATATGCTTTTGTATTAGTATGCGTTAATCGCTTGAATGATAAGTATGAAAGTATGAATTCTGATTGGTGTTGAAGCCATTGAGCTGGAACCACTTAGCTTGTACCCATAGGAGGTTCGACGAGATCGAATGAAGGTATTCCATATGTTACCTACTACAGTAGTTAGATGAAGAGTTGGTCGGTGCTCTTAGTGTAGTTAGATGGTCTTATCCAGATATTAGTGATTTCCCACCATACAATATGCTATCTTTCTAGAGAAAAGATAGCCATATGGATGCCAATTAGTATGTTATTATATTTCCATTTATGATTCATTACTCATGCTTATTCACATGCACAATATGCCTAGCTTCCGTTATTGCTCTCTTTTAATCATTATGTTTTTAAATTCGATTGATACATTATGATGTCTTATATACTCTTGTATTTACTTAACAATCATATTAACAGTGCTGTCGTTGATGTTGCAAGTATAGAACCCAATGCCGGTATGGCAGTCCATGCGCCCCCATAGGGGACCACATCGGTATCTCAAGGTATAAACGAGTGGAATGAAGATGATGCCTTCTACTAATCATCTTGCATAGTGCATCAAAGAGTTTCATTTTGGGTTACTTAGGATGTACCTATGCTTGGGCTTATGGATATATTATGCTATTTTGGAATCTTTGTTTATGGAACATGACATTTAGCATGATTGTATGTTTTATGTATCTTAGTATTATGTGCACGTGGATCGTTTAATTAATAAACCTTGGTTATATTAATGAAAAAATGTGGTTTTATTAGTGTCTATGATATGTACAGGTGAATTCTCTAGGTTTTCACTTAATTGTGCAAAATGATTGTTACGTGTTTATGGATTTTCGTCAAACGTACTTGTAGAGTCACCCTTATGGCAGTTCGTACGTATTTTCACATGGCACGGATTGCCATGGGTTACGTGTGCCGCATCTCAGGATTCTCATTAATCCTCATTTCTGGGGTTTGGGGTGTGACAAAATTTGATTCAATTTCCACTTTCTTCATTGATCCCCTAGAAAATTTGAAAGGTTTGAAAACTTTTAAGGCAAGTCCTGGAGATTCTGATTAGTGACTAATAGATTTAGTATCAAAAGTGTGCAAATTTCCAACCAACTCATAAATCTTCAATGTTTTCAATTTGTTGGCCTCAGTAATTGCAATAACTTTGGAATTGAAACTTACCGTGAGAGACATAAGGATCTTTTTAACAACTTGTTCATCATAAATTGTTCCCCTAGGTTATGACTTGAATTAATTATGTTGCTCAGTTTAGCATAAAAGTCATCAAACCTCTTCTCCTCATTCATCCTTAATAGTTCAAAAGTAGATGTCAAACACTGCATCTTAGATTAATGTACTTTTAAAGTTCCCTCATGAACTATTTGAAGGATGAGCCATGCCACTTTCGTATTCTTACAAGTGGAGATTCTATGAAATTCAATCATTTATACTCCAATCGTAGATTGCATTCATTTCTTTATTATTATAGTTTGCAGGCATAAATTTCCTCTTTGGACAATTAAGCCATCTGCTTTTCAGTTGTTTATCTATTAATAGTAACAATAGGCAGGGAATATTTATTCAGCACTATTCGATATACCCCTCACTACAACAAAATGCATTATTAGCTACGGTTTTGCCTACGCAAGCCCATTTTGTGTGGCTAAAAGTTATCTTTTGCCTACGAAAATGAATCTATGTAGGTAAAAGACACAATTATCTCCTATTTTTGGCGAGACAAGATATTTTCGTAGGCAAAAGTAGTCTGAACTCTCTCCAAACTAAGAGGCAAAGTTTTACCCACGAAGAAATATCATTTGGCGACGCGTCATTTTGTAGGCAAAGTGAAAAACATTTGGCCACGCATATATTTGCATAGGGAAAAACTAAGACTTTTGGCCATGCATAGTCTTTTGTAGGCAATATCCTTTGGCAACACAGTATTTTGTAGGCAACGTGAAAAACCTTTAGCCATACATATATTTGCGTAGAGAAAGGTCAAGACTTTCGGCTACGCATGGTTTTTCGTGGATACTATCCTTTGGCGACGCATTATTTTGTAGGCAAAGTGAAAAACCTTTAGTCACGCATATATTTCCATAGGGAAAAGCTAAGATTTTCGGCTACGCATGGTGTTCCGTGGCTAATATCCTTTGGCGACACGGTATTTTGTAGGCAAAGTGAAAAACCTTTGGCTACGAATATATTTTCATTGGGAAAGGCCAAAACTTTCGGCGACGCATGGTTTTCCATGGGCAATATCCTTTAGCGACGCTATAGTTTGTAGGCAAAGTAAAAAGCCTTTCGCCACGATTATTTTTGCATAGGGAAAGGCCAAGACTTTTGACCACACCTTGTTTTCTATGGGCAAATCCAAATATGACTTTTGACCACACCTTGTTGATCCAAGACTTTTGACCACACCTTGTTTTCTATGGGCAAAGGTGCATTTTGTTGTAGTGCCTTCATATAAAGTCCTCAAAAAAATGATCATATGTGCTTTCTAATAAGCATAGTTAATAGTACTTTTTAGCAAAGGAGGTTTCATAATAGAAGAGCCTTTTTCATTATTGAATTCCTATAAAAAATCTTTTTGATCAACACACAGTAACTTTGTGTAAACCCACTTTGATACCAATTGAAACATTTGCATAAGGGATTTATTCTAGATTGTAGTTCAAACAAAACTACTTTTATACAAAAGAAACTAAATGCAAATATCCACACAAAGAAGGCGACACAATATTTAACGTGGAAACTCAAATAGGAAAAAACCATGAGCCCAAAGTGGACTAAATTGAAGACTAACTTCTGCAGTTGCGATATATGCTCACAACCCTACAGTCAGTCTCTTGACACAAGTCATTGTAGTTATTCTTACTAGATTCTCTTGACAAGTAGTCCATCGGTGCCCCGCTATTAGTGATTTGATTACACCTTAAATGAATCTCTTCAGTGAGACAACAATTTCCTACGAACATTTAGAAGCCACAATCTAAAACTTGAAGTTGGCATGACTCCCTAATAGAAACTCTAGAAGGAATCTCCAATGGGAATTCTCAACTCAAATTATGGGGATGGATGCTTTAGGGTTAAGAGAAACACCCTTTTTTTGTAGCCCCCAATTAGTGCCTTAGAGTTAAAGTCCAAGTATGAACAAAATAGGCAACTCTGGCATAAATAGGAAACAATTATAAACTGAAAAATAGGTTTTTATTTGCCATGTGCTCAAGCAAGTACTCAGCTGCACTTGAGGAGGTAATCAATTGTGCTCGAGCGAGTACCTATTCTGAGAGTGGGTACCTTTTTTGAATTTCTTCTATTTTCTACACTTTCTTCTCTTTAGCTCTTCTAGCAATACGATCCATAGTCCATTCTAAAATAAATTTTAAATTACAACTTATTGAACCGAGAGTTTTGTCCAACCTATGAATTAGCCAACATACAAAAATCCTTACAATCATATAACTCAAAACAAATTTATAGAGGTTTTTACTACCTCAACTTGGTGCTCTTTTTTAGTTGAGCCAACTTGGTCGGATTAAGGACAAGCCAAGTTTTTCAAATGTAAGTAAATTGAGAAAGGGGAAATGCCCGTTGATTGGACCATTGATTACTTGAATGTTAGTTTTCGGGAAGACTTGCAATTTAGATGACTTTGAATAGTATTTTGATTCTTGTTAGAAATTTGTGTCAATAGTCAACATTGAATGCCATAAGATAGACTAAACCACAAAGGCCTTTTGATCTGAATGATAACACACAAATGGATTATTTGATAGTTCGACTTAGAGAACCTTGTAAAAAAAGTTGGATATATTATAAAAAGGATGGGTTGATCTTAGATTAGATTTGTGCTATGAAATGATGTATATTAGATTAAGTTAGATCCATGATTAATTGGTTTTATGATGTGATCATGATTAGGCTAGATTATAAAAATTCATCCCAACTAAGATTTCTAGGTTGCTGTTCAATTAAAAAGCATGGAATAATAAAAGAACTAGTAATTAAATCAATTAACCACAAAAAAGACGAGACACACAACTTTTACATGGAAAACCCAAATAAAAAAACTGCCAGTCCTTCATGAACCAACAAAAACTAAGCACTAATAGTGAACAGTTGTAGATGTACTTACAACTCTTATCCATTCTTTTTAACCTAAGGACTGTAGTTTTTTTTTCCTTTTTTGCATAACTCCCTATTGAAACAACTTTCCATCATTATTCACTGCTATCTAGGCTTGATCTAATCTGTGAAAGAAGATGATCTTCTACAAGAGATGTAGAAGCAATATTCTCAAATACAAAGCTTCAGTTTATTCTCTCTAATGGAGGCTTAAAAGAAATAGTAGTCTCTCAAATAAGTTTTAGTCTTCAGAATAATGAGAGTGATACTCTAGGGTTGAAAGAGAACCCTTTAAATAACCCCAATTTCGTGCTTAAGACTTAGGGTTTGTATAGAGCACAAAATAACAGTTTTGGCACAAAAAGGAAACAATTCCAAATCAGGTAAGTGGGGTTTTTTTCACCATCCGCTTAAGCAAGTATGAGCATTTGCTCGAGCACGTGAAATAAACATACTATTTTTTTCATTCAACGTAACTCTTGTCAAGTCCACTTGAGCTCATACAACCTTAGCTTGAGTGCGTAAGCGTTTGTCTCCACTTACTCAAGCACATGTGAGCATCCACTCGAGTGTCCAACTTATATTCGGATTTCTTTACTTTAGCTCCTTTGGTGGCGCTATTCATAGTCCATTATAAAAGAAATATAAAATACAACTCAATGGACCCAAAGTGTGTCCAACCCATGAATTAGCCATTATACAAAAAACCTTAAAATCTCCCCCTTTGAAAATTTATGGACAAAACTTCCTAGAACATAAAATTCTTTTAGCCAAGAAAAAACCAAAAATTACATTGAATTTTCATTCAGGACTTGTAGAATGAATGTGCACAAAAAAATTTACCCCTTTAGGTCTTCATATCCTTTCATACTTGCCCTTTTTGTCCATTATTGATAAAAATAATGATGTCAGCATGCAGCATATCTATTACTCAGGATCAAGCATTAGCTCCCCCTCAATGTCATCTTCATATCAATGCTGGGGGTGGGAGCTTGATCTTCTTAATCAGGGATATTTGTATATTCTCACCCACACTTGCGTAGTTTGAACTTTCAATGCTATGTGAGGAACTTCTTTCGGTAATTCAGTGAAGACAATGACTTCCTCCAATGCTTATTTTCTAATAAACATCTCAACTTGTTGCAATGGGGTTGAATATGTCCTTTGATACCATAATGGTGACATGTGAGTATAGATTTAAGACGAGACACATTCTTCTTCTTTAAAGCAAGTGTAGCATGGTTAGCATAAATAGGTTTCAAAGTAATAGAACTTTTAATAAACACTATTTTAGCTTTGTTCTTCTGAATAGATGCACCATAATCATATTTGAGACCATGTTTGTCATTAGGCAACTTTTGATTGCACAAGATATCTTTGACTTTCTTCGAGCCTTTGTCTATCTTGTCCAATGATGCCTTTGTAATAGTCAGCTCAGACAAAGCCATCTTCAATCTTCCATTTTGATAACCTATTTCAGCTTTGAATGTCAGTAACTCTTTCTTCAATGTTACTTTCTCTTGTTCAACTTTCTCAAAATTATCTTTCAGCAATGCATATTTGTGACCTTCAACCGTCAATTTGTCAGCCATAGAACCTTTTTGATATTTAAATAGATAAACCTTAGAAAGTGCAGCTTCTATTTCTGCCTTTAGAAAGGTAACCATCTCTTTAGAAGCTTTTCACTTCAAAGTGAACTTCTCATTGAATTGGTCAACTTTAAAGATTCATGTAATATAGATTTGTATGCTTTTTTTTCAATCTTGCTCAACATCTAACATTACATCATCATCAGTATCAGAATTATTGTCAGAATACTGCAAAGGAAGAGAGTTGGTCCTAGACATGAAAACAACAAATATAACATTAGATCAGGAGCATATTTCTCATTCTTAGTAATTTTTTCCTCTTCTTCAAAAGACGTTTCCCATGTTACATTGAGAGTCGCTTTCTTGGTCTTCATTCTTTTATTTCCACAATCACGAGCAACATGACCATACCCTTTACATTCATAGCATTGCAAGAATTTATAAGACTTCATCTTCTCAAATTTTGGAATCTTCTAATTAGATTTCCTATTTTTTGAAAGTTTTCTTGAATTTCTACATAAACAAAACAACTTCTTGAAAATCAATTTCCTCAAAATTAGAATTAGAATCACTTTCAATGAAACTTTCAACGCAATACTTTAAGATTTTCCCTTACTCTTGCGGTTTGCCTCGAAGGCTTGAAGATTTGTAACCAACTAATCTACCTTAAGGGTGTCAAAATTCCTAGTTTTCTCAATAGCCACAGTATTTGACTCAAACCTTTCATGTAGAGACCTCAGAATCTTCTTGACAATTATATTTTCAGGAATAAGCTCAGCCAAATGGAAAATGGAATTAACAATGCCATTTAGTTTGGCATAAAACAAATCAAATGTCACATTATCTTGCATCTTAATGGTTTCAAAGGCTGCAGTCAATTTGTAGTTTAGATTGCTTCACAAATCAGTACCCACATGCACAGTCTGCAAGATATCACATGCTTCCTTAGCAAATTTATAGGAGGAGATCCTTTTCAACTCAAAAGCAAACACTCCATTGTAGAGAGCATTCATAGCCTTACCATTATAATTGGAGGCATGCTTATCATCTTTAGTCCATTATGCTTTAGGCTTAGGAACAAATTTCCCTGTAGTCAAAATCATGGGGTCTAGTATGGCCTTCTTTAACATAGTCCCGGGCATCATCATCAATGGACTTAAGAAAGTTAATCATTCTAACTTTCTAATAAGCATAGTCAAATCCATTAAACAAAGATTGCTTGGTAGTAAATGTGCCTTCACAGTTGTTGAATTTCATTTTAGAAATCTCAGTAGATCAACACATAGTAAATTAGAGTGACCCTCTTTGATACCAATTGAAAGTTTGTCCTGACTGAGATTTCTAGGTTGTAGATCAATTGACAATAGTGGAATAGTAAAAACAGCTAACAATTAAATCAATCAACCACATAAAAGATAAGAGGCACACAATAATTATCTGGAAAACCCTAACCAGGAAAAAGCCATGAGTCTTTCGTAGACTAGCCAAAACCAAGCACTAATAGTAAACAGTTATAAAATATACTGACAACCCTTATCCATTCTTCCCAACCTAAGGACCGTAGTTCTTCTTACATAACTCCTTGTTGCAATAACTTTCCGTAGTTGTTCACAACTCTTAGCATGTTAAGTCATGAATTTGCACATTTTATATTATTTTGGCGTGGATTATGGACTTAATTAGGTTTAATGATCATTATTCATTCAATTTTATCATTTCATGCATTTTCATCTAGAATTCAGAATTTTCACAATGTTTACACATTTTCTGCAGTAATTAAAAATGTTTAGAATTTTTCTCCGAAGATTCCTAGTTGGAGTAGAACTCTATCTGGATGAATCCCACTTCAATGTAGGTTCTTAAGTATTTTATTGGTTGAATTAGAATGTCCATCAAATGAAATCTGTAGGATCCACAGAATCCTAGGATGATTTGGGTCACACTGCTTGAAAATCCACACCCTTAGAGTTCATTTGCTTGTGGACCACACTTGAAGATCAACTAAGGCTTCCGGAAGCTCTCTTCTCATCCTATGGTGCCAAGGAATATTCTTCTGATTTGGCTAACAAGTCACAACTACTACAGAGATAGAGTCCATTGCAAATTAGAATTCAAAATTTAATCTTGTTGTTTTCAGGACAGCCTATCTTAAAATGGCCATAACTCCCAATCCAAACGTCGGATCGATGCAAATGACACACAGTTGGAAAGCTCCTTCAAAGTAGATATCTGGAACTAAAATTGCAGCTAAAATGAGAAAATTACGTGCTTAGAAAGTTCTATGTACATTTTTAGGTGGGACTACAATTACATTTACACCATTGAATTATAATTGCTCCACATCCCTCTGTGGAACCCATTTGAAGATCAGATAAGAATTTCAAAAACTTCCACCTCATCTTATCTCCAAGATCTCCCTCATCTCAAAAGATAAACCCAATTAACAAGCAGTAAATCTTATCTCTCAATTCTCCAAAAAAAGGTCCAGATTCAATGAACTTGAGCAGTGAGAAAACTATAAAAGGAGGCCACCATGCGAGGCTCCTCCTCATTCCCAACCAAATCTGGATATCCAAAATCTCTCTCCCCCTCTCTTCTCCACTTTTCCTCCCTCAATTATTTTTTGATTTTGTTTTAAAGGTATTTTAGAGTCTTCTTCTAGAAACTAGGATCTAGAAAGGAGATTTATGAGAGACATTATATAGGGAGAAGATATCAATAAAGTTACTTTTGATGTTCATTCAAAAGGTGTGCTGAGCTTCTGATCGGAGCGAAAGATGAAACTAAGTATTTTAATGTTCTAATTTATATTTGTTATTCTGCTCTTTTCTGATTATCTTCTGTTAATGTGATTTTAAAAATAATAACAGTTGTCTTTATGCCAAAGGCAAACCTCTGATTTATATTCATAATGAATAAGTTTTGATCATTTATATTTACTTTGATAGATTATGCTTAGATTTGTAGTAATCTTTGATATTCTATGCTTAGTTTGTTAGGTGATGCTTAGGATGTTCATTCTTTTATGAAGTGAAGAAAGTTTTGAGTATTGATTTTTTTTCTTAATTAAAAATTAATTTTCACAATGTCAAATCATCCGAATCAGGAAAATTGATTTGTTTCTGATCTGAGTTATCTTAAGGCAAATAATAGAATAATTACAATATTAGATTGATTATCCTGCTTAGTGGATTCTTGATGCTCTGATCTTTTTATCTTCTTATTTTTTGCATATTTTTATTCACATCTTATCAAGTTTCTCAATTTCTACTATTGATTTAAAAAATTTAGATTTTTAATTAAAAAGTTCAAATATGCTCCCTGTGGGATCAACCTATATTCGCCACTGTCTCAATAAGACAAATACACCTGCAGCTTTTAGGTAGATTGATTAAATTCACATCAAGTTTTTGGTGCCATCGTCGGGAAGCCAATTATAAATTTTTTTTATTAAAATTTGAATTTTTTAGTACTTTAGTCATATTTAGTCCATGAGCATACATAGGCTTCATTAGCTGCATCATCCAAATAATTGTCTTTTACATCATTAGTTTTAATTTAGTTTTCTTTTATGATTGAATTTTTTTTTTGATATTTTTATTTATTATTATTTTAATAATTTTTTAAATGTTTAATTTAAAAAAAATCTTTAAATTTTGAATCTTAGTAAGTTAAAAAAATGAAGAAATTGATTTTCTAGATTTAATTAGATAGAATTTCAAATTTTTAGGATTAGATTGATTATCCTGCTTAGTGGATTCTGGAGGCTTTAATCTTTTTATCATATTATTTTCTGCATTTTTTTATTCAAATCTCATCAAGTTTCTCAATTTCTACTGTTAACTTAAAGAAAATCAGATTTTTAATTAAATATTTCAAACATGCTCCTTATGGGTTCGACCTGTATTTGCCACTATCTCAACAAGAGAACTATGCACTTGCAATTTTTAAGTAAATTGATTAAATTCACATCACAACACTTGATCCGATCACCTTAAATCCACAAGGTACACAATCTTTTATGAAAGAAGATGATTTTCTACAAGAAATGTACGAGCAATATTCTCTAGTACGAAATTTCAACCCAGACTCTCCAATAGAACCTCTAGAGAAGTAGTAGTCTCTCAATTAGGCTTTTTGTCTTCAGAAAATGAGAGTGATTCTCTAGGGTTAAGAGAGAACCCATTTAAAACAATCCAATTTCGTGCCTTAGACTTAAGGTTTTGTAGAATACAAAATAGCAGTTCTAAAACAAAACAATTCCTAATTAGGAAGGTGGGGTTTCTTCTCCGCCCACTTGAGCGCATGTGAGCATCCATTCAAGTGTGTGAAAAAAGCATTCGATTGTTTTCATTTAGTGCAATTCCAATGAGGCTCACTTGAGCTCATACAACCTCAGCTTGCTTGAGCTCATACAACCTCAGTTTGAACACGTAAGTTTCTGTCTCTATCTACTCGAGCACATGTGAGCATCCACTCAAGCACTCAGCCTATATTCTAATTTCTTCACTTCAGCTCTTCTGGCGACGTGATCTAAAGTTAATTCTAAAATAAACATAAAATACAACTTAATGAATCCAAAATTTTATCTAACTCATGAATTAGCTAACATATAAAAAAAACCTCATGGATTAGTTTAAATTCGGTGTGATTTGGTTATATAATTTTAGTTGAACTCTAGAGATAGCCATCAGCTACTCTTAACTCGTTGCGGTTAATTTGACAGGATGTAGTCCCAAAATTTCTTGACCACTATATGTGGTCTCTTGTCAATGGTCCTTTCAACAATTTTGTCGGATTAGTTCAATCCATTCAACTTAGTACCGGCAGTCCTTTTCTAGGGATGCTTGGTTTTCTTGTCCATTCAAGTGTCTAGCTTCGAATAATTCTTATGTCATAAATTTCCACCATATGCAGGGCACTCAAACCCACTCCTATGTGAGGCTCTGATGTTACATTCATCTGACCACGGCCTAGAGCTACTAGTGTCTGCAATATTTCATTCAAAAGTTCTTTATGTGTTTCTTCTCCGCACCCATTTGAAACCTAAGAAATCGATAGTTTTACTTTATTTGGAAAACATGTAAGATCTGTCCAATTAAAACCTCAAGATTAACTAGTTCATCTTCTAGCTTTCTCGACAATGTCAAATCATCTTTAAAAAAAAAGGAATAAATTGTGATTAAAAAAACTCGACGAACCAAATTGAGTCTACTTCTTCAAATAATAATTAAAAAAGCATTTGGCCTAGGCATAATGCCGAAAAGGGTTATGACATTTTTGTCAAAATATTCTGCCACAAGTTCTTGTATTAACTTGCATGAATAATGCACTTGGATGGAAAGAGAGTCTGTAGTACATTTGATGTCAGGAATTTCATGCCTTAAAAAAACACTCATTTTCACTACTATAAGACATCCAATGAAATACATAGAATCACCACTTAGTACAATTTTAGTTTGCACAAGCAGCTTAAAAAAACGTACTTATAAATAGCTTTCATAAGGAGCAAGAAGTGAACAGTTAAAAGTCCAAGACACTGACGGTAGCAAAGCTTCAGTAGCTCAATAACCGTTCCTCACTAATTGTATGCCCAGAAAAAAAAAAAAAAAAACCCCCCTCTATATTGTATAACTATATATTATTCTTTAACATGGTATTAGAGCCGAGACAGGAAAAGGCTTCATAATTTTATTACACCCAAATGGCACCTGCTCTCCTGAGCAGTTCTTTAAGCTTGCCACTAAGGTGAAGAGACATGACTTCGTCAGTAGACCCCACAAGCTGACCTCCTATAAAGACTGCCGGAACCGACCGATTCCGGCCCAGTAGCCGAGCGAGCACCGTCTCCATATCCCTCCCTCTTGGAATTTGATCGAGCTCGTAAATAGTAGGACTGACCCCGAAATCATAGAAGAGGCTTTTGATGGTGTGGCACATGCAGCATGAGCTTGAGCTGAAGATCACCACCGCGTTCTGGGAGGCCAGTTTCAACACTCTATCCATTCCTCTCTCTTTCTCTCTTTCTCTTGCTTGGTATTCAAAGAAAAGAGCCAAAAATGAAGTAAAGAATGGTTTTGGTGGAAATGGGTTAGTAATGAAATGCAGGAATCAAAGAGAGGAGTAATTAAATGTTGTAGATAGATCTCAAATGCGGTTAATATAAAATTGGTAGCAAATAAAATGAGGAGAAGATGGTAACTTTGAGAGGAAAGTTTGGGAATTTGATGAATGTGGATGTTAGAGATTAGAAAGAATTGAGTGAGCAAGAGAGAAGGATGTTTGAAACTTTGAGAACACAATGCCTCAATGTGGTGATGAATATGAGCATGGTGGGCTAGCTATTTATACATGATTGTCGGGATGGCTGATAGGAGAGAATATGTAGATAATAAGAGGTGCCCCGTACGCCTTACCTTTTAGGATTTCTTCATGACATCAATATTCCAAGGTATCAACTTGTCAGTGTTGCAAGTTAGGGACAACTTCAAGCGGGGCACTCAATGATTAGTGTGGGTTAATTCCCTCTTAAACTAAAACCTAGTTTAAGTTGGGTCTCTATCTCTATTGGTCTCCTCTTGTGGGATAGTGGGCCCAACATGACATCAATGGGCTTTTCGTTTTTGGTCATCGACATCGATAGGCTTTGGTCTCATCATCCAAACATATCTCATCAATCTTACGTTGGATTTGTAAGTTTTCCTCTCTTCATTCTTATTTAGAGTGGACTTCAATGTCAAGTTACAAAGCAAAATGTCAGTTTTCGCTATTTTGTTCAAATGGGTCGCTTCTAATTCTTTAAGCATGCCTGGCATTTCAAATTGCATGGAAAAACACATTTAGATTGGTTTGGCTGAACACTGGAGGAGCTGAGGAAGCACAAAAACTATCTAACCAAGAATGTCTTTGGTTATTTATGATTTCATAAAAAAATGCACCATATTTTTAGATAATTAAAATTCTATTCGATCTTTGGAAACAAAGCACGGTTAACTTAGTTAACAAAAAACTAGTACTGTGGCGTCCAACTCACGGATGTTTTGTTCTCTGCAAAAACTAAAAGTTTCCAGTAATCAACCTGACTAGAAGACAATGAAATTTTAATGATTTAAACAGGAAAAAGATTTCTTCTACTTTTTAAATTTATGTCCCTCTAGCTATATTCCTCCGCATCTAAGAAAGTAGAAAAGGAAACTAAAATCAGCACTGTTTCTCTTTCTCTTTTCTTTTTCTTCTGAAGCTATGGGAATCCCACCCAATGGTATTGAACAGATGTGTACCTAACCAGCTAATCTGTTATGCCAGGATCCGAGCTCGCAATTCCTCATTATCTACTCCCGCAAAAAGTTGACATTCCTCTTCCACTCATCTATTATCTCCTCTCACAATGTCACCATCTTTTCTCTAACATTCTTTTTCTAACTTCCATCTACATTCTATGCATGTGTACATGGTGTACATCAATGTAGATGTACATGAATGTGCACACATATCTTAAGGATGACAATAGATCACATTTGTTGGATTCCATTGTATGTGGATTACTGATAATAACTTCAAAGCAAATAATTAAGAAAAAGGTTAGGAGTCACCAAAATAATTTATAGTTGACGTCTTTAGATACGCTTTCTTTAGGAAAATTTTGCCCTGAAACAGATACAAATGGACTCACGGACATTTGCTCTAGGATAAAACGGCTTCCCTGATTGGAATCTTCGAAAACTATACACTTGATTGACTAAAGAGTACTCTAATCCCAAACAGACCACTTTTGCAATGAACAACAGCAATGAACAAAATGGAAAAGAGAAAGAAGAAGATGAAATCAAAGAAGCACTCTTACAGATCTTCTTTAGTGTAAAACACAGGAAAAAAAATCTAACAAACAGATCTCTCTTGCAGAAGAAAGAGGAAGGAAGAAAGCATTTTCACCGAAAGTTTGCTCATAGAGATTCTACATTTGAGTTGTGTTGAGTGGCTTTCTCCATAACCCTTTATATAGGGGTTCCCAGGGAGACAACTGAGAGAGAGTAACCCCTTTCACATTTACTGCTAGATGTAACTCTTGCGCAACTGTCAACACAATGTATCTCTACATTAATGTGGAGAGACATTATGGTTACAATCATACCGAAGGATGTGGGCTGGATAAATGTAGGCTGCCAACAAGTGGATCCAGATTTGGATCCACCTCCAATCCAAAGATACATGTGTAATACAACGGCCAGCTTAGTTAACCCAACAAGTAGGCCTAGGTCATGTGTATGGTGTGGGTTGCACGCACGCATGCATGCCACACCATAGCCAGCCAGCACGCTAGCGCATGTGGTAACCCCCACAAAACCCGCTAGAAAGCTAATAATAAACCACATAAAAGAAGTAGAAAATAATCAATGTGGGATAAAGGTTATTAAGAGGAGTAAAGGAGGAAACTCATGCACTAAAGGTGGGGAAATATGTGCTTAATGCACACCCAATTCCAATAATAACCTAGACATTAAATCACAAGAATAAAACAGAAGAATAAAAAGATGTTGCTACAAGTCATGCATATGAGACCATGCATAAATTAAGGTGAATGAGTCTTGAATCTCCACTCAGTATAGCTATGTTTGAAATACCAAATCTCAGTGGTGAGCTAGAATCTTAAACAAAGAGTTTTTTCAATAAATCGTACATAGTACACGCATGATCTTAGCATTTTATGTATTCCTAACTGAACATGTACATTAATGGCCTTATGATATCCTAGTATTCATGAGTGCTCTAGAGAAGAATCTGACCTCTCATAGGATACAGCTTGACTTCCACACTAATATAGGTATACTCTATCAATTAAATGTTCCTGTACAACACCCTACTTATAAAAGACATAGAGTTTTTACCAACTCTTTTATACAGGTTATGAACACTTCATATTATAGGAATGGGTATGTACACATTTGAGGGTTTTGAAGTGTTCCACCAGTGCCACCAAAAGATAACTTCGTTTTACCTATTGTACTCGTCCCATTGGATCCCCAATCAAATGGGTTGGTTATCTGTTATTTGTGACTTGTTCATAATAGGCTTAAGTCTTATTCCACTCGATGTAAATAGTACTCAATCTCTAGCGAGTCCTTTCGTTTGTGGATCGGCTAAATTTTTTATTGAGCTCACAAAGTGCAAAGTAATTACTTCTTGCTTGAGTAATTATCTCATGAGATTATGACTCAGACGTATATCTAGATTTTCCATTATATCCTTTATTGTTTACCTTCTCAATTGCTGATTTAGAGTCTCCATGCAGCATTAAGTCTGGACCAGTTATATTCCATAAAGGAATATCTATCAATAGATTCTTTAGCCATTCGGCCTCTTCGCTGACTAAAGCCATGCCAATAATCTCCACATCCACTGTGGATCAACAAATGCATGATTTTTTTTCTATTTCCAAGAGATAGCTGCATTACCAATGATAAATGCATAATCGCTCGTGAACTTCGATTCCTCAGAATCGGATATCCAGTTAGCATCACTATCTTCTTCAAGTACAATTGGATATCTCTCATAGTGCAACCATAAAAAAAGGCTCTTATCAAGTTTTTGAATGCTAGATCACAACCATCCAATGCTCAACATTGGGATTACTTGTCTACCTACTCAATTTGCTTACTACATATGCAATGTTAGGTCTAGTGCAATTCATGATGTATATAAGATATCTAATTGCTTTGGAGTAGTCTAATTGAGCTACATTTTTTCCTTTGTTCTTAAATAGTTTGACACTTGAATCATAAGGAGTGGAAACACCATTCACTCCAAACATGTTAAACCTTTGAAGCACTTTCTCAACATAGTGAGATTGAGACAATACAATGCGTTCAGATTATTTATGTATTTTGATACCCAATATCACATCAACCTCGCCTAAGTCTTTCATGTCAAGCTTAGAATAAAGAAACTTCCTAGTGTTCTTTACCGAATCAAGGTCAATCCCAAATATGAGCATATCATCTACATTTAAGCATATTATGATGCAAGTGCTAACAAAACCTTTATAGTATACACATTTGTTTGATTCACTGATCTTGAAACCTTTAACAATTATCACTTAATCAAACTTCTTATGTTACTACTTAGGAGCTTGCTTTAAGCCCTATAGGGATTTAATTAATTTGTAAACTTTCTTTTCTTTCCTTGGGATTGAAAAACCTTTGTATTATTCTGTATACATATTTTCTTCCAAATCACTATTTAGAAAAGTGATTTTCACATGTTACGTTATGAATGGAAGCTATAACAGTTAAGACTTTGATGGTAGTAATCCAGGTTACCGGACCATATGTATCAAAGAAGCTAACTCCTTCTTTCTGTTCAAAACCTTTTACAACCAGTCTAGCTTTAAACTTTTCAATTGAACCATCAATTCTTTAATTCTTTTTTAATATTAATTTACAGTCCAATTATTTAATTCTTGAAGGGAGATCAACCAATTCTCATGTATGATTGTACAAAATAAACTCAATTTCACTATTAAGAGTCTCTCTCCAAAAAGTAGCGTCAAGGGATTACCTGGCCTCCTGATTAGTTATGGAGTCTTTTTCTAGAATAAAAGTGGTGAAATCAGGACCAAAGGTAGATTCTTTTCTAGGTGTCTTACTTCTTTGAGGTTCTAGATCTTCAGTTTCAGAATCACCAATGGTGGCTAATAAAACAACATTATTGTTGCTGCTAGATTTTGAAAAACCAATTTTATAATGAAAATCATTTTCAAAGAAAACAACATGTCTAGATTTAATATTTGAATCTTTGTCTAAATAAAGATTATAAGGAATCTATAAGCCTTACTATGCAAGGCATACCCTAAGAATATACTCTCATGTGTTTTGGGTCCAAGTGTAGTCTTCTTAGGACTTAAAACAGCAACATGGGCTAAACACCCTACACTTTAAGGTATTGCAAACTAGGAGTCCTACAATCATAACTCATGAAGTTTGATTCGTCTTCTTAAAGGGAATTTGATTAATGATGTGACAGGCTATCTAGAGAGACTTCCCCCCCACAAGTTCTTAGGCAATCTAGAACTATTTAACATTGAATTCATCATTTCAACCAATGTTCTATTATTCCTTTTAGCTACACCATTTTGTTGTGAGGAGTAGGGTGATGTCACTTCATGAATTATCAATAAGGTGTTACAGGTCCCAATGAATTCATTAGACAAGTATTCACCTCCTCGATCAGACCTTAATGTCTTAAACTTTTTGCTTGATTGATTCCTAATTTCAAGTCTAAAGAGGTTAAACTTCTCTAAGGCCTCAAATTTATGTTTAAGTAAATATACAAAACAAAATCTAAAAAAGTCATCTATAAAAATAATTAAATAATTTTTACTACCTCTTGTGAAAATACCGTTTAACTAAAAAATATCACTGTGAATCAACACTTTTAAAAGGTTTTCTAGAATATTTTGATTGAACACAAATTTCACATGAGTTAGGTTGAAAATTAGTTTTTGAAATTAAACCTATATCCATCATTTTCTTCATAGAAGAGAAATTCACATGACCTAATCTGATATGCTATAGATAAAAAAATTCAACAATATAAGTAGAAGTTAAAGCTCTATTATCGATGAAATTTACATCTAACTTGAAAAGGCCATTAGCAACATATCCTTTTCCTACAAAACTCCATTCTATATAATTACAAGTTTATCTACTTCAAACACCATCTTGAAGCCATTCTTGCTTAACAAAGAGCCAAACACCAAGTTCTTAGGTACATTTGGCACATATAGCACTTTAGTTAAAGTCAAAGACTTGCTGAATGAAAGGTGTAGAACCACTTTCCCTTGACCAATTACTTTAGTCGTTAAGAAGTTTTCCATGTAAAGTTGTTTACCATCTCCTATCTTCTTGTAGGAGAGGAATGCACTTCTGTCACCACTGATGTGCCGGGATGCACCAATGTCAACCCACCCGTCTCCACAGTTGCTCACAAGGTTCACCTCTTTTACAACAGCTATAAAGTTATCCATGAGATTAGCTTAATTCATGCCTTTAATTTTCTTTCTTTTGCAGCATTCTTTTACATAATGACCATTTTTCCTGTATACAAAACATTCAACACCTTTTTTTCTTATATATGTCTTTACAGGGCTCCAGAGTTTGGTCCTAATTTTTCTTGTGACTTTTCTTGGCTTTGATTATGTAATGTTTGGCCCTTTTATTCTCAGTTTTGGTCTCGTTGAGATTGGCCTTACCCACATGTTCAGGATTCTTACTCTTGGTGTCACGCTCTCAGTGATACTCCTGGATTTTCAGTTGGGTGATGAGATTTTCCAACTTCATCTCTGTCATTTTGTGTTTCAGAGTAATTCCAAATCTTTCTATGGTGGGAGTTTTTGGATAACACTGGTTGCTACTAATAGTTTGGGTAATTCCATTCCCTCAGTTTAGACTTCATGGATTATTTTCTTAAAATCTCTCATTTGTGTAACCACATATTTTTCTTCTCCCATTTGGCAGTCCAAAAATTATTCAATAACATAGTTCTTCGCACCCGCATCCTTAGTGGCATATTCCTTAATTTATGCTTTCCTCAATTCCTTGATGGTTTTATATTTTGAGAAAATGTCATATAAGGAATTATCTAAATGATTGAAAATCTCATTTCTACAATCAAAATGATCAAATTGTCATTGATCTTTTTCATAGGTACCAACGGGCCGATCTCCACGTAGTTTGGGGCATGCTTTGGTTAGCACATAAAGAATTTCATGAATTTCAAAAGATATTCCATTTTCATTCTTTACATTTTAAATTATTGACCATCAAAGTTGAAAACCTTAGAGTGGTAATCTCTAGCAATCATTTTCAATAATCTGCAAAAAAGAAAAAAAATCCTACCTAAATTTTGATAGCACTTACCCTTAAAATGGAAAGAGGCCTAAAAGCCTGAGAAAAGGGATATTGCTGAATCTTGATCATTTGGCAAAGCACTAAACTGCTCGTATTAAGATTAAAGATGAGGCTTCCAATCCAGCCATAACAAGCTCTCTATAGGACGTTAATGGAAGCAAAACCAAAATTTACTTAAACTGTTGGGTTCCGAGGTATGCGGATTACTGATAATAACTGCCAAAAAAAAACCGAGGAAAAGGTTAGCAGTCACCAAAACAATTGCTATCCAAGTCAGATCTTTGGAGACACTTTCATTAGGCATATTTCACCCCCACACAGATACAGATGGAATCACGAAAGTTTGCCCCAGGATAAGACTACTTCCCTAATTGGATCTCCAACAACTGTGCACTCGATTGACTAAAGAGTGCTTGAATCCCAAAGGGACCACTTTTGCGGACTCATATCAGCAATGGACAAAATTGGAAAGAGAAAAGGGAAGATGAAATTAAAGAAGCACCATTTCAGATCTTCCTTAGTGTAAAATGCAGGAAGAAATCTGATAGACAGATCTCTCTCTCTCTCTCTCTCTCTCTCTCTCTCGTAAAAATTACTGATCTAAGGTGTGAAAAAAGGCACTCTCTGGAACCTTTTATATAGGGTTTCCAGGGGGGATAGTTGAAAGAGATTTTCTCCTTTCACATTTACTGTGAGACCTATTTATTCATTATTGTAGATAGATGTTACAAATACGTTCATGCAGAAATATGTGGGCTCAATAAATGCACCTACCAAAAAGTGGATTCGAATCTAGATCCACCTCCAATCCAAAAACACACACGTGGGGCAAGCCCCAACCTAAGCGACCCAACAAGTAGGCCCGACGCAGATAGGGGAGTTCTACCCACACCACACATACGGTGAAGGCCTGCACGCCACGACCGGCCGGCGCGCGCACGTATGTGGTAACTATCATGAAACCCACTAAAAAGCTTAACACCATAAACTAGGAGGAAAACATTAATAAACAACATAAAAGAAGTAGAAAATAACCAAGGTGGGACAGAGGCTAGTAAAGAGGAGTAAAGGAGGAGTAAACTTAAGCACTAAAGGTGGGGAAGCTTGTGCTTAATGCACACCGAATTCCAAGAACATTTGATATGGTCATAGTGAACTCATACCTACTTTGACCGTGATAGGTGTTGCTTAACTAGTTATGGACATATATGTAGCAAGTGGAGATGCCTAAGCTCAAATGATGTCTAGCCCCATGACTTTCATAGTTCTTATGTCTAATAACCTTCACAAATGTTATTTCTAATAGAACTTTCATAATTTCTTAGTATTTTAACATAACCTTATTATTAGGCTTTTTTAATTGAACTTTATTGTTTGTTTTCTAGAGACAACAATTATTAGTGAGGTCATGTTCAGCCCCATGACTAGTTTGGACCAGAGTAGTTCTATTTAGCCTCATGATTTCCTACATGCATTGGCAACACCTTGGAAGGTAGCAATCTTGTCATCATCATTTTAAAGATCCCAGTCAAAAGACTACCTCAAAAACCTTATTTCCCATTGGAATGAGGTACCAAGTATCTACGTAAAAAATAATTCATCATCCACATCTAAGCCTTGTCCCAACTATATTGGGGTTGATTATATGAATTTTATTTCTATATTCTAATCTATCTCAAGCCAAATCTTCAAATAAGTTGTGCTTTTTCAAATTTATTTTTGGTACCTCCATATCTAAGTCTTCTTCTACCCTTTTTCTTTAGTGAGTTGTCAACTTGCATAGCTAAACTTTTTTTTACTGGCACCATTATCAGCCTACATTAGACATGCCCAAGCCATCTCAAAGAGGTTTCTCGAAATTTATCCCCTATTGCTACACTAAATGCTCTCAAAATTGTTCATTTCTAATTTTGTCATTTCTATTTTTACCACACTACAAGAAAAAAAATTTTTGTGAAGGCATGAATGCATTGGCAAAAGTTAGTACCTACATTGCCAAATACATTCCGAAATACAATTGAGTGTGTTGCTAACATTTTGCCAAAGCCTCATTAATAAAGTATTTCTTGGCTTAAGTTGATTGCGTTGGAGAAAGTAAACTCTTCAACAACATAATATTTGTTGCAAAAATGCATTGCCGAATCATCTGTGGAGGAAATTAGTTGACATACGTCTATTCAGTAGGTATATTGCCAGAAGTTTTGAACCTTTGCCAATGCACATTGCACGTTCGCAAAAATTCACTTTCTGCAATGCACGTAGCGTGTTGGCAAAAGCACACTTTCCACAATGCACATGGCGCATTGGCAAAAGTTCACTTTCTGCAACACACCTGGCGCATTAGAAAAAGTCCTCTTTCCGTGATGAACCTGGTGTATTGGCAAAAGTCTACTTTTCGCAATGCAATATCTGCATTGGCAAATAATTTTTTTGCTCTGCCAATACAACTAACTGCGTTGGAAAAAAGTATTACATATCATTTTAGCATGTTCAAAATTTGCTTTTATCAATGCCGCCATTAGCATTAGCAAAGGTATAACATCACACCTAACATTTCCTAAGTTTTTATACACACCTATATTTATACAAACTCATTTCAATTGAAAATAATTTCTTAATCTTAAATATCAAAATAAAAAACCAACCTCAATGTGCATTCATAATGAAATTCAGTCGAATCTCAAACCATTTGCATTAATAATAAAATTATATTCAATTCAATTCCAAAACACACCTTAATTCTAAATATCAAAATAAAAAAGACAATATAAAAATATTCGAATAGTATCTAGATAATGTATTAAATTCAAGTAGTATTCTCTCTCTCTCTCTATCTCTCTCTCTCTCTCTCTCATGTTTCATCAAAGTTGTCATTCATTCCATGATATTGCTTATCCAACTGTAAAAGCGAAAAAAGAAATATATCAAACATGTTTTCAAGTATTATATGCATTCAAAAATGTTTGACTGAGATTAGAGAAGCCATTTGAGTTTTTAATCAAGCAGTTCGATAAATATAAGTGCATGTTCTATTCCGAACTAAAATAGAAAATATAAAAATAATGTATTGAAACTCATATGATAAACATGAATTTACTAACTAAGAAGTCTCATCATGATTGGCATTAGATACACTTGCACCACCAGGCAATAATGTCGAAAAGAATCTTGCCTACTGTAGGGCCTCCATCGCCATAGCCTAGAAAGCCAAGAATTCTGTAATTCTTTTGTTTGTAACTTCAATATGCTTTTTAAGTCTCTACACCTTATAATCACATGCTTGAGTTGGAATGACACTCTTAGAAGACGAGGGCTTTGAGCCAATGCCAAATCCTTTCAAGTACCTCGGTCTCAGGCTAAGTACCTCAATTGATATCTCCTCCTCGCTCATCAGGGCTGCACCAGGCTATGAACACCTATCTTTGACCTTTACTAATTCATTCTTTCATTTTTACAAGGAATTAACAATTAATTATATTGAGAAATAATATTATTACCATCTAAATAAATTAAGAACCAAAGTAAAAAAAAGGAATAACCAATATAACATTAGTAATGTGCTATAAACAAGTTGTAAATAAAGTAGTCTATCCATTGCATTATAGCTAGTATCATAGGATTTTAATTATACATGTACACACACACACTCATACACATACATATTTTTCCTTGCATTTCAGATTCACCCAATTGTTCTTTAGTCTACACCAATGGGAGTTCTTATAGAAGTCAAAGTGGGGCTTTTGGCTGCCATTCTCTACCACCTGATTTCTTTAATTAGTTTTATGAGTAAGATTATATATAAGTACTAGAAACTAATTAACATTTTTTGAAATTATCAAAAGTTAACATCACCATGATATACATAGTTGATGGAAAGGACCTCTACCCGCATGCATGATTGTGGGGTAGAAGTGCACAGGATGCTTTGGCTTTCTTGGACTTTGCCTACCAAAATTAAGGAAAAAAAAAGTTAGTGAAAGCTAGTCATGTTAAATCTTAACCAATAGAGATTCACGACAAATAATTTAGAGACATATATAACACATAGATGTTACCCTCCACTTCTTATTAGTCCAGACATAATCGATCATATAGTTCCAATGCTCTTGCTTAACATTATTAGGTGGCTGAATTTTAGGGTCAACACCTTATTCCAACATATTCTTATACTTAAGGTGAAGCTGCACTTCCAGCCGCTGTATAATGTCTGACACTTTTTATCAACTGCCACCTGTACTTTTGGATCAGTCATGCAATCCTTGATCTTAAACTTCTCCTGTGAACATAATATTAATGTATCAATATCTATTAAATAATACAAATTAACCTTATTAGTTAATTAATAAATTTCAATCAATTAATAAATTTTAATTACCTAAGCTCATTTTATAATGGCCGCTCTAAGTGAGTCACAAATACCAGTCCATGTATTGATGCCATGAAGTGACTCCACTCCTCTAATCTCTTTGCAAGCTCCATTGCAAAAAAAAGGGGCATTAAGCCCCACTGGCACATTGCAGTCATCTATGAACTCCACTGGGAGCTTTTTACCCAATCAAGGTATAAGTCTCTCAGTCCTCCTACCTTTTGTCGGGCCTCCTACAAACCTTGTGATCAAGCTTAAAGCTGCAAAGACAAATGCCTTGTTTGAGTTTATATGAAAAATACATTAGATTAAGATAAAAATTATAAATGAAGAACATTAGATTCTTACCTACACTGCTGGCCTAAGTGGGTGGTATATTGACTAAAGGTGGATGTTGAGTTCATGCAAGTTTGGACTGTACCAAAGGATCATATGGGGTCTGTGTCAGTTGGGATTGTGCCTCCTCGATGAGGGACTAGTAGGGTATGGAAACTAGTAGATGACGCGCTGATTGACGTTTGGCAATCATTGATGCAACTTGAGAGAAAAGAAAATAATATATTAGGCGTACATATATCACTAATTATCAATAATTAACAAATTAGGTGCACAATATCAGTAATTATTAATAATACAAAGAAGTGTATGCCACACACTAGGTAATAGTTGGTGAAGATAAAAATAGTCTTAAATGCAGGCTTACACACATTACCTTTTTCATTCGAGATCAAAAACACTCATCATTAGCATCACTAGTATACTCTTCATCATCCTGACTAGAGTAACTTAGTCCTTGCTCACCCTCCTGTAATCTATACTCCTCATCATCTTCCTTAACCATGTTTCTTTTTCTCTTTTTAACTGAATTCATATGTTGATCTTTTCAACTGAAGCCCTTCGAGAATTCATCGCTTGGTGCAACTCCAAAGCTTTAAGTCTCGCTTGGTTTTCCGCAATGGTAGCTATTCTTTCCTTCTCAATATTTGACATCTTTTGCCTTGGAGACCCAGGTGTGACCCACATTTTTCCCACCTTTGGCATTTGTAGCAAATACTAATTATTGAAAAATGATGAAAACATGTATGAATAGTCAACAAACATCAAAATTTGATTAAGAATAAATGTTGGCATATATTTTACCATCTACATAGCTTGCCAGCAAAAAAACATCGGCATCAATATATTTATAACAAAGATAGAGCCAAAAACTAAATAAAGAGAATTAGCAAATTTATTGAAGTTAGGCTGGATTAAACATTTATCCATATGAAAACCAATAAATTTATTGGTAACATTTATTCATATGCAAAGGAAAATAAACACTACGTATTGCGTTCTATATCAAGATCAATATCCGAATCGGAATGCCTTTGCTGAGCATCTTTTTCATCATCTCTAATATCTGCCATTGTTTCATCCTCTTCATCAATATGGTCCATCATTTGTGCATCACCAATATGTACTGGGCTACCTGAATGCATAACCCTATCTCTTGGAATAATCTCAGGATTAATACCATCCATGCAATATTGAATATTAGTATCTACAGTGACCATTTGGATAGCCCCGGTGGTTTCTTCATACTGGCGTGCATCATTAGTGACAAATACTTCTACTGAGCTATGTTTATCACCATCCAACTCCAGTACATCCATTAATCCCCAATGTTGGACTCGTTGTATGACTTGCCAATTTGTACCTAATTTTGTATCTTTAATATATAAAACTTGCTGCACCTGACTTGGTAGGGTAAAGAGATCACTTTGATACCACCAATTGCTAACGTCAACACTTGTACAATGGGCATCTGTTTGTATTGTTCTCCTACTATCGGTCTTGAACCATTCACATTGGAACATTATAACTTGACACCCATACAGGTTTTTGATTTCCCAAACTTTACATAGGTATTCATAGAAGTCAACCGTTTGCCCTTTGTGGTCCCCTTGTACGACCAACCCACTATTTTGGGCTTTACGAAAATTGTGCTGATCTCTACTATGGAATCTGATTCTATTGCAAATGCAACCCAAATAAAGATTGACTATTACAATAGGATCATTTGCTAATAATCAAAGGTCATCAGTTGCTTCTGGTAACCCTTGCATCCACATTTGATTCATCTACATCAAAAACACATAGTAGATGTATTAAGTTACTATTGATTCAAGCATAATTGAAAATATCTTATATATCTCACACATAATTTAAAGCAGTTCAAAAATCTTGTCGTTGTATCTAAGTGATATTACGTCCGCTTGGATTCAATAGTAGATTCGTATGTTCCCTAATTATAGAATTTGAATCATAAGTAAAAATATACGAAAACTCAAAAAGCTTATAAGTTATCATACACTTGATTAGATGACCACATACTCTAAGTACAGTTTCACTTCGATGCTATTATACAATACAAATCACTGTGCCATATTAAGTTCCTTCTTGGACACCTCGGGAGCCCTTGTGAATTTTCCAAAAGGACGAACATTTTGCGTAGGACTGTTAACCCTAGACCATGTTGACCACCATTAGCATTCCATTCTTCTCAATTAGATATGGTTTCAACCTCATTAAGGTACATTGAGCAAAAGGTTAGACATTCTTTAACAATATACGTTTGGTGATAGAACCTTCAGCAGAGCTTGATTGGCAATGTACCCTTTCAAAGTCCCAAGAAATCTTCAAACAAACACTAGCTAGAATTAAGTTACAAATGCAACACAATGAGACTAAAATATAACTTTAAATTCACATTATAATCGTAACAATTATCTTTCAATAGGGTTCATCCAATGATACTACACTAGTCTTGCAAGCATGGCCTCACATGACAAGTGGACCGCTAAATGAAGCATCACATAGAAGAATGCTGGAGGAAAACTCTTCTCCAACTAGCAAAGTATGAGAACTATGTGTTCCTCTAATTTCTCCAAATCATTTTACCTCAATGTCCTAGGGCACAACTCCTCAAAAACATTACCCATCTTGAATATTGTAGCACCGATATCCTTGCTGAGGTACACATGCATTCCAATCGGCAAAAGCCGTTGTAGAAGGACATGACAATCATGGTTTTCAAACCCGAAAATCTACCATTTGTTGTGTCACACATCTCAAGATATTTGCTGCATAGCCATCTAAAAACTTCATAGATTTTTAGAATTGACAAACACCCTCTCTCCTTCGGGGTCAATGTGTACATTGTTGTGGGCTTCACAAATTCATTGTCAGCACACTTCTATTTGTCTAATTCTTTTCTAATGCCGACGTCCCCCAAATCTTAACATGCTTTTTCTGTGTCCTTGTATTTCCAATCTATTTCAATATAGTTCCAAGGAACTCATCCAATTTTTTTCTTGATGTGCATGATATCAAGGTTGTGTAGGAGTTTTAGTTTCTATTGAAGCTTATAAAAGATGCTTCTTTTTTTTATTTTTCCAATTCAGTTCTGCAATACTACGGGGTCTCTTTATGTTGCTTTTATGCTTCCCAAACTTGACAGCTAGCAAGCGATCCATCTACTCTAATGTCTTCTCCACTAGTAACCCCAAGGATTTTATTTGGAGCTCAACTTTCCTATTAAAGGCCTTACTCCTTTGCCAAGGGTGGTCCTCAGGCAATTACATTGATTGCTCGTGTACCCAATCTTACTTCTCAAACCTTGTGACAATGGATTATCATTACAAATGGGACAAGCCAAATAACCTTTTATACTCCAACCAAACAAGTTACCATATGCAGGAAAGTCATTTATGGTTCGTCTTATAGCTACATGCATTCAAAAAGTTTGTATATTAAAACATCATGAGTCAGTATACCATTTTCCCACAATTCATTCATCTTATCAATTAGCGGTCGTATGTAAACATCGATCTCGCTCCCAGATGCCTGTGGTACTGGAATAATTAAGGACATCATGAGAAATGACTCCTTTATGTACTTCCTAGATGGAAAGCTGTAGGGCATAAGTATTACAACCCACATACAATAGGAGTTGCTCATGTTTCCAAAAGAATTAAATCCATCTATACCCAACCCTAGCTTGACATTACGGGGCTTACATGTGTACTATGGATATTTTCAATCAAAGTCCTTACATTACTGACAACTAGTTGGATGCCTCGATATCCCATCATCCACATGCTTATCACTATGCCATCTTATGTCTGTAGTTGTCTTCCTAGACATGTACAATCTCTACAACTACAGAACCAGCTGGAAGTAATGCAAGATTTTATGAGGGATCTTCTTACCATTGCTATCATTGACTCTATATCTAGACTCCCTACTTATCGAAAATTTTTCTAGATCTGCATTCTCTTTCCAAAATAATGTACAATCATGGTGACAAGCATTGATGAACTCGTATCCCATGCGTAACTCACATAGGAATTTCTTGGCTTCATAGACTGAATCCAAAACCAAATTACTTTTTGAAAAAGATCAAGCAATACCTTCATCAACATGTCAAATGACTTATTGCCCCACTTGCTAATTACCTTCACATGAAGCATTGTAGTCACGTACTTCAAAGGAGTATACTTTTTGTAACTTGGGTACACCTCACACTGGGCAACCTCCAATAGTATTTCAATATTTTTTACCTCCTTCATCTAGGCGGTATCAACTGCTTGTGCAAATCTGGATTCTCTGCAATCACAGTCCATGTAAGTCGCCCTATAACAGTCTTCCATTAATTTAGGAAGTTCATCCCCACCTTCATCTTCATTATTTGCTATTTCACTATTACCATCTTCATCGTCGCCATCATTCAATACATAGGGTGATTGTCAGGAATAGGGTCACCGTGGTAGAACCCAGTGCTTGTAAGATAGCATCATTCCATGAAGGGTCAAACGTTTTATCACAACTTCACCGGTATATCAATCAACCTTCAAACATTTGTTGCACAGGCATTAAATCTGTCCAAAACCCAGTTAGGGTCATCCAACTATTGTCCATAGTTGATTACATATATGATCAGGTTTAAGTCAAATGTCATATTAGTATGATGTGAGTTTGAAAATCATTTTTTTCTTCAATTTTTTAAAACCCTTAGGTTTCCATAACCCTAGATATGTTTCAAGATATTTTGGAGTGGGTGTCAAGCCATGAAGCATGACTTATCATTGGTTCAAATTTAGGTGCCGCTTGGCATCTCTATATGAAACCTCAATTTATTTAAAAGCAGGTTCAAACAGATTTTTTTTTTCAAAAACGACTCTTTAGTTACTACAGTCTACATGTTTATATGAATTGGTCAAATAGACATTTTTGTCTTTTCCAAAAAGGAGGCAAAAGGAGTACAAATGAGTTAGTGGTAAACTACTAAAGCAGACGGCATTGCACTATTGTAGTTCTGAAGGACAAATGCCTTTGTCCGTTTTTTACATTTTTTTCATTAGATTAGGCCCCTTAATTGAGATCTGAACCGTTAGATCCCTTCACAAGCTTAAACACGGCCACCAAACAAAGTTTGAACCGTCGATTCATCATTGATATCAAGATATTTGTTGAAAATTATATTTTTGCACCTTTGTGGGACCACAGACCAACATTTAAGCCAAATCTAACGTAATTGAGTCCCAGCCTATTTTTTCCTTTTTATGTTTGAATATGGGTCACAGAATCAAGATCTAAACAATATAGTACGACCAATTAGTCAACTTGAGCTGGTGATCTGCCACCAATCCCAATATATTTGAGCAAAATCCAAGATTATATACTTGCAGTTTTAGATCTTGGTCGACCCCACGATTATGATCTGAATGGCTGTTCGTATTCAGACCACTATTAAAGGCTTTGGGTTCAATTTTGAGCTAGTAATTCATTCTGCATCTTGAGATTTTGTTTTAGAAAATCCAAACTGTTGGATTCAAATGAGCTATTTCAAATCGCCTTTTCATCGTACCAAATGGTCTATTTGTTCTAACATCTATTTCCTTCAGATCTATTCTATATAGATCTTATCCATATAGATTTATTTCATATTAGATAAGATTTGCCAAACAGGGCCTTAGTTAAGATACAGAGCTTTTTTAATTAAAACTAAATCCTTAATCTTAAAGGAAATCCTTTGCTTAATCATAGTTAACGGTACAAGTATTGTCTCATAATCTTATATGGGTTTCAAAATTTACTAAGCATGAGTCATGGGGTCAAATCAATTCCTGGTGGAGTACTTTAAATATCATATTCAAAGACTTTGGATACCTAATTGTGGAGGCCTAGTAGTTATTTACATAAAGTGGGAGGGCTTAGTTGTAGTTTCAAGAAACTACTTAAGGCTAAAAAATAAAGAAGAACGAGAACGCCACGGTGATGCTTTTTCATAGTTCCAGTAACATGGTTTTAAATTGGGTCTCAAGCTTCTTCTTATCATGCCTCATGGATGGTGGGTCCCAGTGGACCCGGTCCACAAGGGAATTAGATCCCTCATATCATCTAGGAACCCTTTCCCAGAAGAGTGTTTTGGATCTCTGATCAAGTGGATAGGTAGACCCACAAGGCTTGGTGACGAAACTGTTCATTATCGATGGAAGCTTTGGAAAACTCAGGTCTGGTCTGGTTTTCTTCTCCTACTTATAGATTGGTAGTATGGGGATCATTGCATAAAGACTGTTGATCTCTTACAAAGGCAATTTATCAAACCCCACTTCCAAATTTGACGCTTTTGTCACCTCATCTCTACAATTGGGTGTCGTCAATATCTTCCCTAATATGGGCAGATTTAGGCCAGTTGGATAGTGGGCATAGGGAGCCCAGTCCATGTGGGGTCCCTCATCTCTAGGTTCATCCATGTGTGGTCCATTGGATGATCAGATTAGATCTTCCATCAAGTGGTTTCACAACATATATATATAATATAAAAAAACGGACTGGGTTCTGAAAAATCAAATTTCAGGTCTTGGTTTTCATTCTGCCTTTAATAGATTGCTAAGAAAATATCATTCAAACTTGAACTAACCCTAGAAATTCAGGACATCAAATTTTGACATCAATAAATAGGTTTTTAAGTCATAGACTCAAATTAGATACATTAATCTAGGAGAAAGCCCATTATATCAAAATTAGAGATTCTACTCACATGATCCTACTCACCTCTTTGTTTTCCCCGTGATCTATTCCACTTTACTGTAGTGTGCACTATAGCATGAACAAAGATGGCCTGTTCCTCCTCCTTCTCTTTAGATTCAACTTGATCTTCTTCTTGTCTCATAATCTTAGCTAGGGTTAGGGTACTTGGCTTTAAAGCTAGAATAAAGGGGGAGGTTGATGGACTCTAAATTATATTATAACATAAATTGAAAAACTTTAGAGTGGGCCTACATTCTTTATATATATATATATATATATATATAGAGGAGGATAATCCAACCCTTTGGGCTGGACTAATCCCTTTGTGCCCAAGAAAAGCCGGGTAAAATTCCCAATGGCCCCAGTGTGGTAGTGTAGCCTAATGGTGAAACCTCCAAGAGCAAACTATGGTTCTAGGCTATTTGAGCTATCCCTCGAGGTTATAGAAGGCCTACTTATAAAAATATAAGCCATTAAAAATAATTGGCCCCTTTTGATGTGGGCTTGAACAAATATTAATCAAATTAAAATTGGTCCATCAGATTTGTAATTAACAGCTAAGTCATCTAACTAAAATATATTAAAAAAACATTCAATTTACTTTATAGTAGTTAATCTAATGAAAATTCCATGGTATATCTAATATTTTTTAAACTTACACTTATAGAGTTGAACAGGCTTCTCAAATCATGCGGGTGCGACTGCACATGCTTGATAGTGCTTGGGTCTACCCTTGAATCTAATGATAATTTCTTGGAATGTCAAATATTTTTTTTAACTTATACCCTTATTATAATATTAGAACTCACCTATAGCAAAAACCAAACCAAACCACTCCAAGCGAATGCCTACCTAAGCTGCCCTTAAATTGATTTTAATCCCATAAGAGTTGGGTTCACTGTCATATTGATCATTTATAAAAATATAAATAAAATATTTAAAAAAAATTCAAATATTTTTACAGTAATTGTGGGCACATTGATAAATTTGTAAATTAAAAATAGGTAGAAAATTGTAAAATGAGAATATGAACATAGGTAATTAAGATGGGTCTTCGCCAACGCACACAAAGTGTTAGCAATTAACATTGGTCTTCGCCAACGCACGCAGTGCATTGGCAATGTTCAAAGTGGCTTTCCCAACATACAGATGTGTTGCAAATAGGTCAAACCAGTGCCAACATATTGTTTATATCGCCAAAGGGGAACATTTCATTGCCAAAATTTTCATCATCTTCCCGAGAGAATTTTTATATAATTTCGACACCTTTTGCCAACGTAGCCTCATCACGTTGGCAAAAGTATATAATTTTGTGACTTTTACCAATGCATTTTTATTTGCATTGGCAAAAGGTAACATTTAGCAGCCTTTGGGATGACGTTGGCAAAATGTGTTGGGGACTGCGCAATTTGTTGTAGTGCCACAAATCCACCTCAACATTTTCATCTCTAAAAAACAATTGAGCAATTCAGTTTTTTAATTAACAATGGAAAAATAGAATTTATGTAGCCGACCCCAACATGGTTGGGATAAGGTTTTGATGATGATGATGATGAATTAACTTAATTAAGTCTCAACATCCCTTTGAAGTCAAAATGTGCTTAGGGTGATTACAAATCTTACTCTTTACATCCTCTCTATTATTTAGTCAGACACCATTCCTATTTTTTATTATATCAATCATTTTGATTTCTCTTCTATTAATCATTGATGAATGAATTTTGTATCTCCTATAATAGTAATTGCCTTGATTTTTATCTCAAAGGACCCTATAGATATTAGTCAAGTTCAGAATTATGTTGAATTCATCTAGCTAGGACTAAAACTCTAATCATTAATTTCCACTATAATGCTTTCAACGATGTCCTCATTTTCACCAAGTTTTAGTGTGTCCCGTTTAATCAGGTATTTTTCCTATTAAGTAGAGGGGGCTAATAGTGTTAATCAACTAACGTCATTAATGTTTCACAACCCTTCTTTTACTATACTTTCGAGCTCCTTATTTCTAAGTCACATATCATGAAATCTTAAAGGTCGAAGTTTGCTTCAAATAAGATTAGGAAGTGATTAGACGCCCCCACTATTAGGATAATAAAATACCCTCTGGAAATCTTAGATGAATAACGTATTACAAAGAAGTTCTAAAATGCGAGGGTACGCAAACTCTTTCTAAATAAAAATGGCTCCTTGCCCAATTGGTAAGGAGCGACAGTTTTCATTTTGCTATTCAAGGTTCAAATCATGGATACGCCAACTTTTCAATGTGTGCAGGATCTCTCCTGAGACATGGCCCTTATGGTAAAAAAAAAAAAAAGAGAAAGAAGGAAAGAAAAAACCCTTTCAGTACGAGTGCTTAGCAAGCAAAGTGTTTGACTAACTTAACTCATCAAACCATGATCAAACTTAGGTTATAACTAAATGCAGTAAAATTTTACCATTTTAAGAGCCTATTAATGCAACATAAGGATGTTGAAGAAATTTAAGAGGCACTATGCCAATTTATGCAAAGAGAATAAAATCAAATTTGTATCTTCTCATTTCTCTTAACAACTCTTTGTCTAAACACACTCCTTATATCTATCAATATCTTCAATACCCTTCCACGCTAGTATGTCATTCCATAGTAAAGATGTGCTATTACTAATGCAAAAAGAAAAAGAATTTACTATAATTGGTCTACTTTTATAACTTGCATGATCATCTTCTTTTGCTAGTGATCAATGCCCATGTTGTAGAATCCATTGAGATTGCAACCACCTCTTTAAGTTTGTTGGTGCTAGTGGCCTATTGGGCAAGGTCTATCATGTCTAAAATCTTCCATTATGCACCTGATGAAAATGATGAAACTGTAAGGCTTAGACTAATGCATGAAAAATGGAAGATGGTTTATCTATTTTATTCAAACGAAAATAGAGAGTTTGACAAATAAATTACCCTTTAAATCTCAATCAACAGTAGAATGGAGAAAACCTAAATATCGTCCTTAAGTGCCCGCATAGGAAATCATTGTAAAATATAAAGTTAACACAGCTTTAAAAATGGACAGCTATTTCATCTCCTACGGTGGAGGATTCCAATGGGACCCTGACTTGCATGCTCATAGTGTATGGATTATTAACTCATAGAATCTTCAATTAACTTTGGGTGGAGACATTTTAGAAATTTTCATAAAAGATTTGATCATTTATTCCATTTTGGTGGAGAGATTGACTGAGATTGTGTAAATCCAGTGTTCAAAAGTGGCAACTAGAAGATGGTGTTCCTCAAAAGTAACCAACATATAGTAACCTTGAAAGTTTTAAACCCAGTTTTTGGTTAATGTCCCAAATCAGATTCTAATATGGAAATCAATTAAACTAGATTTTAACCTAATCTAGAATTTAAGAGAACACTCAAAAGAGAGGAGGCATGATTCTTTACATAGAAAACCTTACTCGGGAAAAGCCACGGTCTGACCATCTAGACCAAGACAACAAAGGACTATGTAAATGAAAGCTAGAAGAAGTACTCAAGACCCTCCCCAGTTGCAACTCAACCTGAGGACTGTGATAATCTTGTTGGCAACTCTCCGTTCACCTTCATCTCACTTGAATCAACCACCTTGAACACCTCTTCAAGATGAATCTACTATGAGAGAGTAGATAGTGTGGTCTCTAGATGCTTGAATGCTTCAGTTCTTCAAAAGTATGCTCTAGAAAAGATGTTGAGTCTGGTGAGTATTTCAAAAACAAATACTTAGTTTGTCTATCCCACATTCAAACTTTGTGAAAAACCTTTCATTATTCACTAGTATATAGGCTCTCCATCATGCATTGGAAAAATATGAAAGCCTTTTAGTCCTTCACTCTATCTAAAGGCTGAGGATCTAACTCCAAAAACCATTTCCCCACAGTTATTTCTCTTGATTATATATACACATTATTCTCTCTTCCGCTATAATTTTATTTGGGATCTTCTTAGTGAGTAATCCCTTAGTTACAATAATTTTTGTTTAGAATATTCCCTTGGAACAATCTCTTTTGATTATTGATTTCCAAGAAAGAAGGTTCAATGGCATTGGTGTATCCCAGTCTTCCTCCATGCAGGGAAGTCTAAGAAAAAGGCTGTATTCTGGGCTATTTTCTCCTAGAGATGGCGTGTCTACTACACTACTTGCACAAAAAGGGCAGAGAAGTGAAACATCTTAAAGAGAACGACCTAGTCCTCGAATCATCCCTTAAGTAGCTATTATTCTGGTATTCTTAGGTATTTGGATTAAGCCAAAGTAACCCGTTCCATTTAATTCTCTTTATTTAAAGTATTATTCCAACATTTTTAAAATCAGAACAAGAACAAGCCCCTTCAAGCCAGGCTCAAAACATGGATTCTATCCAATTCATGTGTTACAACTGTAACAAACTTGGAGATAAGGCCCAGAATTGTAGGAACAAGCATTGTTTAGCTCCATAGGCGAGCTTAGAAAGTCTAGGATCAAAACCCTAAGGACGGGGTGAATAGGGTGAGTCTAACGAATTAATCCAATTACCACCAATTTTAAATTTTCTTCTTACAAAGTAAGCATAGCTGATGTTTATAGAAATATGAAGGCGAAAGCATACATTATAAACATTCACCATGAAATAAAGAGTAATCATCACAACACAACTATTTATAGTGATTCAGCCAAATGGCCTACATCCAATCCCAACTTATGTCTCTACACCCCACCAATATTCCACTAATCAATATGCTTTTCAAGGCTAAACAATAACCCTTACAATAAACACTTTTCTAGGCTAAGCAATAACCTTCAAGCAAATGCTTTTCAAGGCTAAGCAATAACCTTTAATCAAATGCTTTTCTAGGCCAAGCAATAGTCTTTACAATCCAATGTTTTTCAAGAATAAGCAATAATATTTACGATAAGTTTTCTCTTTAGAATGTGTCTAAGACACATAATTAGAGATACATTTGAAGTGCATGATTGAGCCTTTTAAATAGGCAAATATAAAAGTTATGGTCCAACCAATAACATATACAAAAATGGATACAAAGATTGTGGTCCAATAAGTGTGCGTATGGAAACTAACTTCAACTAGTATGAAATTGATCGGTCATTTAAAAATAATCCAAATAGATTGAGAATAAACTAGAGCTTGATTTGGCTTTCAAAAGATGTGAAATTAAGAAATTATATGGTTGAGGCAATATGTCAAACACATGGCATGGATGAGTGTCAACTTAATGAAAGATTAAAAATTAAAGCACTATAAGTTTATCAAAGTTTGAAAATAATGACATGTGATGAAGGATCATTGTTAAATCCAAAATATAAGAAAGATAAAGATGATTTTCATGTGATGGATTCAAGAATATGAGATTCAACCAAGGAAGAAACCATACGATGAAAGATATCAAAAGCAATGTCTACGCATTGTTGAAACCAAAGCACAAAATAGATTTCAAAGTGATTTTCAAGTAATGGAATCAAACGAACAAAGATTCAACCAAGCATATAAATCATGCTATTAGATAAATCAAAAGTTATAACAAAGCATGACAACTTTAGAAATGAAGAACTAAACTTAGCTTGGTGTAAATCATTTGGAAAATATTTGCTTTAGCTTTTCATCTCATTCTCTAGGGTTTCTTTAGCTCAATCCTTTCCTTTACACTTTTTCTCCACCAAAAAAAAAAAAAAAAAAAGGCTTTACGAAGTCATTTGGGTGAGATTGGAACATATAGAAAATTTCCAATGGTCATCTCAACAGCTAGTTTGACTAGTAAGAGGTTGATCGAGTTTCACTTGTAGGTTAACCAGCAAGTGACCACTAGGTGACCAACATTCATAACTTAAAAGTTGTTTCTCTCGGAAAAATTAATTGCTAATAGGTGGCAGTTGATCGACAATTCCTTGATTTCAAACTTAGTTTGGACTTTGAAAAGAAGCTTGAACCATCTGAAAATCACACCTAGATTTATGCTTAAAGTAATTGAAAGTTTTTTTCAAAGCATGAACCTAAGATGCCTAAGATGATATGAAAATGAATTCAATCAAAATACATGATAAATTCAAATTTGAAAGTCAATTGCAACACTACAAAATCCCTAATAATCTCCCCCTTTGTAATTTGATGGAAACATAGCAAATTTTGATTTCCTTTTTATTCTTTAGCTCCATTTAAGTGATGACATGCTCTTGAACTGCCCCTTAATTGATGAACAAATTCTTGTTTTAGGGTAGCTTATCTTGGAACCTTTTTTAATCTTCCCTTTGGGCTTTGCTCCTCTTTTTCTTTGTGCCTTTTCCCCCCGTGGCCTTGCTCTCCTCCTTTGACAAGCATCTCCTTTGAACTTAATTGATCTTCCCTTTAATTCATGACAAGCATTTTGTTTACTCTTTCTTTTTCTCCCCCTTTGACATCAAATTGTAAAGGATCCTGCACACAAGTAAGCAAAAGAAATACCTCTCTGTACATAGCACCTATAAACAAAAATAATTTAAAAGAAATAGGCAAATAGGGCATACAAAATTGCATTATCCAGGAGATGAGCCAATATCCAATTCAAATTGCAAGCAAGACCTAAGCTAAGGCCTAGAAGGGGTGAATAGGACGAATTAAATGTTTAGACTTAATCAAACACTTTAGTCCAATTAAACAACACCCATACATTCACTTAAATTCCACAACAAGGTATTTCTATAAAAGAAATCAATCCAGTGAAGTGCAACAAAGTGTGAGTGCTAAATACTCAATGATATGCCAAAAGGTGCATGCATAATTCAATTTTATGAGAGTCAATCACATACACAAATATTACTAGTTATACAATGTAATAGACCATTTGAGGTCCACTCATTTTACTCTAAGTTACTTTGCAATCTCATTCATTTCTCAAATATGACTATGGAGCACAAGTACAGGGAAACATAGTGATGATTGTCAAAAGATGTGACTTAATATGCATCATAGAGGAAATTCATCGCAGTTAACATATCAAACTATAGCACATGGTGATGACAAGGGAAAATTTCACTCACTTTATATAACATTTGAAGATTTATACAATTTCCAACATAAAGTCTTCATAACATCTAATCATCCAAAATAATATGAACACAACAATGAACATCCAACAATATGCACAAGTATAATGTTCAAATGATTTTAAGAACCACAAAATATAAATTTTAGGCATCCGAGAAAATCAATTGAACATGAAGTAATCATTTTACTATAACATACAACATCAAAATGATTTTCACTCGAAGGCATGTAACTATTAGAGCACAAGTTGCAAATAACATTTCAAATAACATTTTCTCATCCAAAAAGATATTACTAGAAAATAATCTTGGATGGACCAAGAATTTCATAAGACCTCAACGGCTAACTAAGCATTTAACTTTGGGTATCTACCTAGGGCTTTGCAAGGGGTGAACTAGGTTGTTTAGCCTTGAGTTTCCGCAAACACGTCTTCTTCCAACAATTTTATCTTTAGAATTGCCTCCAAAAGATACATTTCCATAAATACTTTGAGACTTAACTTGGTTAACCTAAGGTTGGTTTGAGATTGAATATGCCTTTCTCTAAATCTTTCTTAATTCTTTTTGTTTCTTCCTCATTTTGTCTTTTAGATTTTACGTTCAATCTTTTAACTTCTCCTAATAATTCCTTCATTCGTTGAGTTAAGGGAGGAAGATTAGAAAGTTTCTTTTCATTTTTGGACGACTCTTTCTTAATTGATCTAACTTGTTTATGCCTTTTAGAGTCTTCCTTGATCTTGAATGTCTTACCCTCCTTACAAATTGATCTTCCTTTCTTAGGCTCCTTGAGGAGTGTAGTTTTAAGATTTTTTCTTAGTTTGCACTCAAAATTAAAATGCCATGTTGCACCAGAATAATAACATATAACTTTAGGCAAAGATGAGTGAGTACTAAAGAAGGACTCATCTTTCACAAATATTATGGAGGTGGTAGGGCCAAGAGAGTTATACTTATCACATTCAAGGCCAGTCTTATCACCATGAGATTTTCCCAATAACTTTTCTAACATTTATTCACCATGGATAAATTTGTGCTCAAACTTCTTTAAATTTGTGCTCAAACTTCTTTTCGTATCATCTAAGTCGAGTGACTTCTTTGTTAATGGATTTGTTTTCAGATTTTAATTGTGTAAATTCTTCTTCAATTCCCTTAAACTTGATTAATTCTTCACTTGCAAATTTTAATTTTTATTTAACTTTATTAAGTTCATTATATAACTCCACTAGTTTTTGCCGCCGGTCCCATACCCGGGTAAAGGAGGAGATTGCGTTAGGTAAGTTGACAGCTAGCATAAAACTTTGTCATAACCCAAACATGAATTCTGAGATAACAATATTTTGCAATAAGTTTAGGGTGTTCTCCACTTTAAGTGGCGCATTGCAGCATCGCTCGATTGTGGTGAAAAGTGTGCAAGAGCTATCGCATGACTTTGGCTAGTGCGATTAAAGAAATTAGTCAATGAGAAGAAGAAGAAAAAGAAGAATAGGAAATTAGATTGGTTACCTAGAATATAGGAAGCTTAACAGGCAAGAGCATGGAGTTGGTCGAGGTAATGAAAAGAAGAAGAATTAGTGTGGCTTGTAAACAGATGATAAGGTGGAAAGGGAATAAAGCTAAGGAGCTCACGGATGCGTATAAGCTTTTTAATGCAGGAAAGAGTAATACAAAAAATGAAGTGGGTATAGTTGTAAATAAGGATTTAAAAGAGAAAATTGTAAGGTTAAAGAGGTTTAGTGATAAAATTATAGTAATTAAACTAGTGATAGAGGAATACATAATCCAAGTCATTAGTGCATATGCTCCCCATGTAGAAATAGAGGAAAGTGTGAAAAGGCAATTTTGGAAAGAGATGAATGATTTACTACGAGAAATCCCAAAAAAGTGATAAGATTTTCCTTAGAGTGGATTTAAACGGGCATATAGGAATAGATAATAGAGGATATGAGAGAGTGTATTGAAGCAAGGATTTGGAGAAAAGAATGAATTTGGAAACATAATATTGGATTTTATAGTGGTATTTGATCTTGTAGTAACAAACTTTTACTTTTAAAAGAGAAATGAGCATTTAATTACCTATAATAGTGGGAGTAATAGGAGTCCAAATAGACTTTTTTCTTGTTAGAAAACAGAATAGATTGGCTTGTAAAGATTGTAAGGTTATTCCAGGAGAGAGTTTGACCATGTAACATAGGCCATAGTTTTAGATATTTGCTTTAAAAGTAGAAAGAGAATGGTAGTAAACAAAATGGGCCCTAAAAGAGAGATTTGAAGCGGAAAAGAGCAAATTATTTAAGGGAAAAATGATTGAGAATGAATAATGGAATCTTGAAGGAGAAACTACAATAATGTGGAATCAAATAAATAATTGCATTAGGAAGGTTACAAAAGAGGTACTTAGAGAATCAAAAGAAAAAAGACAAGTTAATAAAGAAATATTGTGGTGAAGTGTGAAGGTTTAGGAAGTTATTTAAGAGAAAAAACATCGCTATAAAGTTTAGAAGGGGACTAAGAACATGAAAAATTTTGAGTTGTATAAGAAGGCAAAGAAAAAAGTTAAGAAAGTTGTAAGTAATGCAGAGTCCAAAGTATACGATGACCTCTATAATAGGTTAGGAACATGAAGGTTTTTGGGGGAGAGCCTCTAAAATGAATTAATGCAATCAATCTCAATATTATGTGTGCAAACAATCAACCACGCAATGGAAAAAAATCAAACCACAAGCACACTCTACAAGAAGACACAGATTTTACGTGGAAACCCAACCTGGGAAAAACCATGGCCAAGAATCAAGCACTATGAATCATACTATAGTTACAAGAGAATACTCACAACCCTTACCAGTTGCCCCTCAACCTAAGGACTTTGTAATTCTCTTGTATAGCTCCCTATTGCAATGACCCCTTGCCATTCATTATGACAGATCCAAGCACCTAAATGCCTTCTAGATATTGTACTTGAGCCTCGAAAATAATCTTCTACATTCAAAAAAGTAGAAGATAAAGATCTCTAGAGCAGAACTTCAGCCCTTCAACTCTCCAATGAAAGAACTCTAGAAAAGGTGATCTCTAATAAGCAATCTCTTCTTAGAACAATGAGATATGTGTTTTACACCTTAGGGTTGAGAGAGAACCCTCTTTTATACCCTCTAATACGTGTCTCATAAGTATAATTCAAGCAGGAAAGGAGTTGGCATCAAACAGCCAAGTGTCCCTTCAATTTGGACTGAAAAATTGCAAGTCGGTGAACATTCTACACCTATCCAATCGGTCAAATGAATAGCTCGATCGGTCGAATTAAGGTTCTACCCAGGGTAAAATTTTAACACTTTTCTGCAAACTTCCGAAAGCCATTACTTTCTCGTTTCAGCTCCGATTAAGGCGATCTTGGGCTCTACGGAATTATCTCAAAATGAACTTTTCAACGATAGGTTGCATACCCATATCGAACACATGGTTTGTGAGATATGACCTTTTTAATCCATGTTGTCCGTAGAAAACCACTTCAATTTGTTACTTTTTCTTCTATTTCTTCACTTCAATGCATTCGGCGACTCAAACCATTGTCCATACTTAAAGATATGTAAAATACAACATTAATGGACTCAAGTTTTGTCCAAGTTTTGTCCAACCCATGAATTTGCCAACAAAAAATACTTACAGTATCCCCCTTTGGCAATTCATGGACAAAACTTCATATACATTCAATCTACCCAAAAATAAAACAAAAAAAATACATTAAAACTGAGTAATTGAAATAAAAAAGAAAATTTTACCATCAGCTCTTTATAGGTATAAATGAAATCATCTTCAGCTCCATCTGTCTTAAGCCTGCACAAAAATTCTATTCTCCCCCTAAATGCAATATGTCCCCCCTTTTTGTCCATAATTGACAAAGCTAATGATCATCATGTAGCAAAGTTGTCAACCTGGATCCAGCAGTAGCTCCCCCTTGATTACAGCTCCCCTTTAATTGTATCTTTGTAGCAGCACTGGGAAATGGAGCTCGATCATCTTGATTAGAGTTTTTTGCGCTAAGCCACCCACACTTGTATAGTATGATCTTTAAGCACAGTGTGAGTAACTTTTGTAAGTAAATCAGATTTTCTAACCCAAATAGTTCTGATACCACTTGAAGGTTTTTGGGGGAGAGCCTCTAGAATGAATTAATGCAATTAATCTCAATATTATGTGTGCAAACAATCAACCACGCAGCGGAAAAAAATCAAACCATAAGCACACACCACAAGAAGACACAAATTTTACATGGGAACTCAACCTGGGAAAAAACCGTGGCCAAGAATCAAGTACTATGAATCATACTACAGTTACAAGAGAATATTCATAACCCTTATCCAGTTGCCCCTCAACCTAAAGACTTTGTGATTCTCTTGTACAGCTCTCTGTTGCAATGACCCCTTGCCATTCACTGTGATAGATCCAAGCACCTAAACGCCTTCTAGATATTGTACTTGAGTCCCCAAAGTAATCTTCTACCCTCAGAAAAGTAGAAGACAAAGTTCTCTAGAAAAAAACTTCAGCCCTTCAACTCTCCAATGAAAAAACTCTAGAAAAGGTGATCTCCAATAAGCAATCTCTTCTTAGAACAATGAGATCTGCATTTCACACTTTAGGGTTGAGAGAGAAGCCTCTTTTATAGCCCCTAATACGTGCCTCATAATTATAATTCAATCCAGAAAGGAGTTAGCATCAAACAGGCAAGTTTCCCTTCAATTCGGACTGAAAAATAGCAAGTCGACGAACTTTCTACACATGTCTGATCGGTTGGATGAATGGCCTAATCGATCTGATTATGGTTCTACCCAGGGTGAAATTTTAGCACTTTTGTGCAAACTTTCGGAGGCTATAACTTTCTCAGTTCAACTCCGATTGAGGCGATCTTGGGTTCTATGAAATCTTCTCAAAACGAGCTTTCTAATGGTAGGTTGCATGCCCATATCCAATGCTCAGTTTATGAGATATGGCCTTTTTAATTCATGTTATTCGTAGAAAATCACTTCAATTTATCACTTTTCTTCTATTTCTTCACTTCAGTGCATCTGGTGACTCAAACCATTATCCAAGGATATGTAAAATATAACACTAATAGACTCAAGTTTTGTCCAACCCATGAATTTGCCAAAAAAAAAATACTTACATAACAAAAAAAAAGGTGGGAAGGATATTTTTAAGCTCGCAAAAATAAAAGAAAATAAAAGTAGGGGCTTAGATCATGTCAAATGTATCAAGGACAATGAGGAAAATGTTCTAGTAAAGGACAACTATATTAAAGAAAGGTGGAAATAATATTTTAGCCAACTTTTAAATGAAGAAGATATGGGGATTACGAGAACTAGAGAGGATACTTCATTAGTAGAGCATACTTTTCTCCGTAGAATTAGAGGGGTGGAAGTGAATAAAGCATTAAGGCGAATGAAGACATGAAAGGCAACAGGCCCAGATAATATTCCGATAAAGGTATGAAAATGCTTAAGAGAGGCTAGAGTAAGTTGGTTATGTAGACTCTTTAACAAAATACTTGTAATAAAGAAAATGCCAAATAAATGGAGAAAAAACATTGTAACACCTATATATAAGAATAAAAGAAATATACAAAATTGTGCAAACTATCGAGGGATTAAACTTGTAAGTCATACTATGGAGTTATGGGAGAGAATAATAGAGGAAAGACTTAGACAGAAGACCAAGATTGCTGAACATCAATATTGTTTTATGCCAGGGAGGTCAACTATAGAAGCTATATTTTCATTTAGGTAATTAACAGAAAAATATCAAGAAAAGAGGAAAAATCTACACATAGTCTTTATCGATTTGGAAAAAACCTGTGATAGGATACCGAAGGATTTTTGTGGGTTTTCAAGAAAAGGAATGTCTCTAGCTATTACATTAAAAATTTTAAGGATATGTATTAAAGAGTGGTATCAAATGTGAGAACTACATTTGGAGAAACATGTGAATTCCTTGTGACTATAGGTTTATATCAAGGATCAGTTTTAAGCCCTTATCTCTTTGCATTAATTATGGATGAATTAACTGCGCATATTTAAGAAGAAGTACTATGGTGTATGTTATTTGCAGATGATATAGTATTGGTGGATAAATCAAAAGATGGTGTAAATGCAAAACTCAAAAGATGGCGGTGGGCATTAGAATTTAGAGGCTTTAAAATAAGTCGTACAAAGACAATAGATAGATTGTAACTTTAGTGGATATATACAAAATGTTGAAACATAGATTGCAACTTTAGTGGATATATACAAAATGTTGAAACCACTGTCAAAATTGAAACTCATAAGATACTACGTAGAAATTATTTTTGGTATCTGAGCTCAATGATTAGTAAGGATGTAGAGATTGACGAAGCTGTTGAGCATAGGATAAAAGCTAAATGGCTGAAGTGGAGATTGGCTTCTAGAGTGCTTTATGATAGATGAATGCCAACAAAATTGATAGGCAAATTTTATAGGACAGTGGTTAGGCTAGCTATGACATATCGAGCAAAATGTTGGCCAATTAAAAAGATGCATAATCATAAGATGGATATGGCATAGATGAGAATGCTTAGGTGGATGTATAGTAAAACTTAAAAAGATAAATTTATAAATGAACTCTTTCGAGAGCATTTAGAGGTAGCACCAATAGGAGATAAGATTAGAGAAACTCATTTAAGATGTTTTAGGCATGTTGAGCATAAGCCGATTATGGCACTGGTGAGGAAAAGTTTGGCTATTCAGGTAGATGGCCCACCAAGAGGTAGGGGTAAGCCAAAGAAAACATTGATAGAAGTTATTAAATTAGATTTGAAAAAGTTTAACTTATCTAAAAATTGGGCTCAAAATAGAATGGAATGAAGAAACATAATCCACGTAGTCAACCCCAACTTAGTTGCGATAAGGCTTTGATAATGATGATGATGATTAAGTTCATTAAATGCTATCTTTAATCCTTTATTTCAATTTCAGCATTAGGTAGATTATTCTCATAATTGATCAACTTAGATTCTAAGCTCTTTATCACATTATCTTGCTCTTTTAATTGATATTTTGACAAATTCAATTCGGTAACAAGCTTCTTTGATTCCACAATTAAACATTTGTTTTTCTCAATAAGCTTTTCACAATATTCATATAATTCTTCAAAAGCATGTTAAATATCATTTTCTTTATCTTCTTCTTTATTTGTTTCAAATTCTAATATAAATTCATATTGAGGATCATTAGCTTTATTACTAGAATCTTCATCTGTTGCTAAGAGAAGCTAAGAAAAGGGATCTTCATTTTCATCTAAATGACCTTGAATCTTTATTACACACCAAGATATATACTCTAGAATTCTAACCCTAGGTTGTTGCACCAAATCTCTAGTATCAATTGAAAGTCTAGGATCCAAACCTTAAGGGGGATGAATAGGGTGAGTCTAATGGAATAATCCGACCAATTTTAAATTTTCTTCTTACAAATTAAACACAAGTGATATTTAAAGAAATATAAAGGCAGAAGCATACATTATAAACATTCACCATGAAATAAAGAGCACCCACCACAACACAACAATTTATAATGGTTTGGCAAAATTGCCTACATCTACTCCCAACTTGTGTCTCTATACCCCACCGGTATTCCACTAATCAATATGCTTTTCAAAGTATAAAGCTTAGATGCCTAAAATGATGAAATTGAAATCAATTAAAATGCATGATAAATTCAAATTTGAAAGTTAAAAACATGCATGAAAGCATATCCAATTAAATTGAATCACTACAAAATCCCTGACACACTTGACTGAAGAGTCACTTATGGTTATAATATCAGAGATCAATTTGGTAGGTGGACCCGAAGGGTGGTAGATAGACACTGGCATTGCCCGCCATGTTTGTTATGATAGATGCCTATTTAAGAGCTACTCTGAAACAGATGACAAGAAAGCACTGTTGGGTGACTCCCACACCACTAAGCTTCATGGAATTGGCAATGTGGAACTAAAGTTAACTTCTTAAAGGACTCTTACTCAAAAGGAAGTCATGCACACTCTAGAAATGAGGAAGAATCTTGTATGCGGCTATCTTCTCAACAAAGCTAGATTTACCTAGACCATACGAGCAAACAAGTACACCCTTTTTAAAGCTGGAACGTTCATAAGAAAGGGCTATGCCATTGACGAAATGTGTAAACTTAATATTGAAATGAATAAACTGCTTCTGTTTCTTACATTATGTTTTTTGTGAATGTGTGGCATGCTAGACTCTGTCATGCTAATGAGAAATAAAATAAGAATATGTGCACTTTAGGATTTATTCCGAATATGTCACTAGATGAATTTGATAAATGTGAATCAATAGTCAAGCAAAGATTACAAAGAAATCACATAAATCAACTTTTTTGAAGTGTTAGATATAATTAATTCATACATATGTGTGCTTAATGGTGTCTTGACAAGAAATGGAAAATGGTATTTTATAACCGTTATAGATGATCGCTCAAACTATACTTACATATATTTGGTAAAACACAAAAGTGAAGCTATAGATATAGTTAAGATTTTTTCGAAAGAATTTTAAAAGTAATTTAATCATAAGATTAAAAGATTTTGTTATGATAGAGACACTAAATATGAGTTTGGAGAATTTATAGAATTATATAAATTCTTAAGTATTATACATGAGAAGACAACTTCCTATTCACCAATGGTGAATGATAAGGCAGAACGTAAAAGTCAAACTTTTACTTAACTGGTAATCGAAATTATGATTAGTTTAGGGGTAGATTCACATTGGTGGGGTGAAATTTTGCTTACTTTATCTTATGTGTTGAATACAATCCCAAATTCCAAAAGCACAAATCTCACCTTATGAAATATGAAAAATTAAGAAACCCAACATGTCTTATTTTAGAGTGTGGGAATGCTTAGCCTATGTTAGAATACCAGACCCTAAATGGTCAAAACTAGCCAATAGAGCTTATGAGTGTGTATTTATAGGTTATGCAGAAAATAGTAAGGCATATATATATTCTTCGATATTCAAAATAAAGTAATAATTGACTCTATAGATGCTGATTTTTTTGAATAAAATCTTCCTTTTAAATCTAAGAATAGTGGGGGTTCCAAACCTTGTAGATTTACTGCACCTAGAGTAAAAGACCTTAGAAATTTGGAAATTAAAGACAGTGAAATAAAACCTAGGAGGAGCAAGAGAGCTTGTACCTTCAAGAGCTTTGGTCTAGATTTGTATCTTTTTTCCTTAGAAGAGGACCTCTTTACTATTAAAGAAGCGTTGTCCTCTATAGATGCTGATCTTTGGCAAGAGGCTATCAATGATGAAATGGACTCACTAAGTATAATAGAACTTGGCATCTAGTTGACCTACCACCTAGTTGTGAAACCATTGGTCATAAATGGGTCCCAAAAAGGAAACTGGAATGATGGTTCAATAGAAAAATATAAAGCTAGACTTGTGGCTAAAGAGTATAGATAGAGAGAGAACATAGATTTCTTTGACACATATTCTCCTGTGACTAGGATCACCTCCATTTGAGTGCTAATTGTCATAGCTTCTATTCATAATCTAGTAGTGCATCAAATGGATGTTAAGACTACTTTCTTGAATGGTGATATAGAGAAAGAGATTTATGTGGATCAACTAAAGGGTTTGTAGTCCATGGTTAGGAACACAAGGTGTATAAGTTAGATAAATCTCTATTACAGTCTTAAACAAGGACCTAAGAAATGGCATGATAAATTTGACAGCCTGGTCATAACAAATGGTTTCAAAATCATTGATAGTGATAAATGCATTTACTATAAAATTGAAAAAAATGTGTGCACCATTATCTGTTTATATGTAGATGATTTGTTGATATTTGGCTCTAATGTCACATTCGTAAATGGAACCAAGTCCCTGCTAAGTAAAAATTCTGATACGAAAAACTTAGGCGAAGCTAGTGTAATCTTGGGAATTAAAATTACTAGGTCTGAAAATGGAATTTCTCTAGGATAGTCACATTACATTGAAAAGATCATAAAGAAATATAATTATTTTGATTGTAAACATGTTTGTACTCCTTTTGACCCTAGTGTAAAATTGTTCAAGAACACTAGAGATAGTGTTAGACAGTACGAGTATACGAGCATCATAGGTAGCCTTCGGTATGCTATTGGTTGCACTAGGCCTGATATAGTTTATGCTATAGGAGTGCTATGTAGGTTTACTAGTAGACCTAGTATGGAACATTGGTATCCAATTGAAAGGGTCATGCGTTATCTGAAAAGAACTATGAACCTAAGATTTCACTATCAAAGGTTTCCCACTATCCTTGAAGGTTATAATGATGCTGATCGGAATAGCCTTTCGGATGACTCCAAGGCTACTGGTGAATATGTGTTCAGTATAGCTAGTGGTGCAGTTTCTTGGAAATCTAAGAAATAGATGATATTTGGCACAATCCACATGGAGTCTGAGTTAATTGCACTAAATATTACTTGCGAAGAGGTAGGTTAGCTAGGGGCCCACTGTCATATGTTCCTTAATGGGAAAGACCAATCCTAGCTATATTAATCTACAGTGATAATACCGTGGCTATTGCATTAGTTCATAACCATTATTATAACGGCAAGGGATGACAAACACGTCATAAGCATAGCACAGTTAGAGAGTATCTCATTGCTGGGGCTGTTAGAGTGGATTATATTTGGATTGATGAGAACCCGGTTCATCTTTTGACAAAAGGGTTAGCGTGGGAGAAGGTGTTGAGCACCTTTAAAGGGATAGGACCAAAGCGCATTGGTTAGAGTCACTTGTGTTGGATACCCAACCTAATGACTTGAGATCACAAAACTTAAGTTAAAAGGGAAAATAAATGAGTCACAAAGTGATATTTGATGAATCATGCTATATTTCTATAAGGAATTTTACTCTTTGTCCATCGCTATGAAGCATGACATCCTGATGCTGTAGAGGTTGAGTTATTTTATAACTCTTAATAAGTCCTATAGTTTTATGTGGAGTACAATACCTATGCTATCGGAGTACTCTTGATAGACTCACCTATATGAATGAGAAGGTAAGGTTGCCTCCTGTGAGCATTTTGTGCAAATTCTCTAGGACATTGATTATACTGGGATATAAGCACATGGTCGTATTGTGCTGGCTTTAACATTACGCTGAGTAAAGTTATGTGGGTTGCATTAGACTTAAAGTTCAACGCTCAAAGCCACTCTAGTTTATATCTAAAGCTTCTTCAGTACGTGAAGGTTCAAGTTGAAAGACACCTTTACTTACACACTTCTTTATACCTTCTTGATTGATGATGATTCAGATGACCTTAATGGTCTCAATGCATATGCTTGATGAATATGTTTTTAAAATACAAGTGGGGGATTGTTGAGTCTAGTGTGTATTTCAAAAACAAATACTTAGTTTGTCCATCCCACATTGAAAATTTGTGAAAAACCTTTTCGTTATTCACTAGTATATAAAGACTCTCCATCCCACATCGAAAAAATATGAAAGTCTTCTAGCCCTTCTGTAGCAATATAAAGGATAAGGATCTAACTCCAAAATCTATTTCCAAGCAATCATTTCTCTTGCTTATATATATATATATATATATTATTCTCTCTTCCACTATAAGTTTATTTGTAATATTCTTAGTGTGTAATCCCTTAGTTACAATAATTTATTTTGCCTTTTGAGTTTTAATTTCCAAGCAAGAAGGTTGAGTAGTGTTGGTGTATTCTAGTCTTCTTCTGTGCAAGGAAGTCTGAGAAAGAGGCTATATTCTAGGCTGCTTTATACTGGGGACAACGTGGTTACTACACTACTTGCACAAAGAAGGCAAAGCCACAAAACATTTTAAAGGAAGAAACCTATATATTTTCAAATCTTCTTCAATTATAAGAAAACCGCACATTCCATCTATGAAATACAAGATAAATCATAAAACCCTATTTGATAAATCATAAAACCCTATTTTGTCCATATCCGAATGAATCCGCAGCACTCAATTTCCTTACAAACTTGCTTCAAAAGGCATAGAACTCATAACTGAGCAATGCACAGGGGCGGATCTAGGGGGCTACAAGGGCCACCCCCCCGCGCCAACAAATTCCTAAAATTTAGGAAAACCTCTTTATATTTTTAATATTCTTAATTTTTTTACATATGCCCCCCTTCCCCCCCAAAAAAAATTTTAGAAAACCCCCTATATATTTTAAAAACTATATATATATATATTTTATATGTGGTCTTAACAAAAATAAATTTAGATAGTGCCCACCCCCCCCCCCCCCCCCCCCCAAAAAAAAAAAAAAAAGAAAAATTCCTGGGTCTGTCGTTGGCAATGCACAATGAGAAAAGTAGATAGGGTTGTAAACTAGTCGGTTTCAATCTGAGTTCATAATGGACCCAGACCTGGAACCATTAATGAGAAGATAGATCCAGAACTGGAACCAGTTCAGAACCAATTTCTAGGATTTGGAACCGAAACTATTAATAAAAATTTGAATCCAAAACCGGTTCCATATATGGTTCAGGCCCTGAGCCTTTGTAGAGAATTATTTGGAGAAAAACTATTTTTAGGAAGAGATTTTTTAAAACATAGGTAATATATTAGGTCTCAGGTCCACGGGTCAGAATCAGGGAACCAGACCTGAAGCTGTTTAGGTCATGGATCCAAAAATAGGATCCAAATCCAGACCCATTTACTTATCGGAACTTAAATAAGGATCTAAATATAGTTATTAATAGGTTGAAACCTTCAGATAATCAAAGAATTGGGTATTCATTTGCAACCCTAATAATAGATAGTTACATGATTTTATAAATGTCTTTGTAGTAATCTAAAAGACAAGTCACTTGCTGGTAGGACTTTGTTTATATTTCACACATGACCAAATGTACTGAAAATTACATTTCAAGAGAACCTATGCATGCATGCATGTGTATGTCCCATTTCCTCTCCAAAGGTCACTCTAATGTCCCGGAGATACTCTAGCTGGCCACCTTCATCACCCTTGCCATACGTGACAAAACCTAGGCCACCCAAAATAACACTTACCTCAACATCCAGAGGAATTTTATTTTCAAGGAACAAAGTAGGAAAAGTGAAGGGAATAATGCATCAGCCATACCTATGATTCGACAACGACAAATAGAAGGCCTGACAAGAGTGAGTAGTTGTCCCCTAATAGAATTTTCTAAGAGAGGACCCAATGTGCTTTCGAGAGGCTGATGGATGGATGAACCGGAAATTTCCATCAATGGATGAATAACTAATATTTTATATTTCTTGAAAATAGAAAAAGTTTACATATAATATTTTCAATGAAAATATCTGTGCTTCCCACTTACACACCTGAGGGAGTGTGCTAAGATAATAGGGCACACCAGGTTGAAGTTGACACAGCAGTTTTTTTTTTAAAGGGGCTGAGACCCATGGAACCCTAGGGTGAGAAAAGTTGATATTGGGTGACGGGAAAGGATACCTTTCCCTGAAGTGAAGACCATGGATGAGGAAAAGTGGGCTTTGTAGGGCCGATACCTAGATAGCTAGGTAAGACCTGACCCATTTTACGCATGGAATAAAATGTCGATCTCAACACAGCATGTTAGATCCCACAAAAATGACGGATTAATTGATAATTAAAACACCTCAAACATTCCCAGTAATGTAACCTTATGGGCATTTTATGGAATTTTGATAATTCTTGTTGGGAGGATATAAAATTCTCTAAAAATGTTGTTCCCAGCAGAATTCACAAGTGCTCAAAAGTGCAACCCAGCATTTTGTAAGATGGAATTCAGATTTCAGAGGACTCCAAAAGCCATCAACGAGAGTTTAGAAGGCTGAAATTCGGAAACTAGTCAAACAAAAAATTCAAATGATCCCCGTATCTGAGTTAACCAGGGATAGTTAAGCAGTTCACAATTTGTTAGTAGGCGTAAGACATTAATTCCATCAAACATTATTAGTTAGAAGAAATGAAAAGCTTAATAGCTAAATCATTTCCTTGTGAAACTTAGATTGATTAATTACAAAAATTCTATTGGAAAAGTAGAGCGATAAAGGCAGAAGGAAAAATAAATTACAAAGCAATATATTTATTATTAAATAATCAAAAATCCTGATAAGACTGTTTTTTAGTAGGTAGCCAATCATCTTATCTTTTTCTTTTTTCGCTGACGAGGTGTCCAGCTCGTTTAGAGCACCTGACTAAACCCCGGCACATCAGTTTCCCCTCCCACATGTGCTGATTAAATGCAAGATTAAATCCCTAGAGTGGACCCAAAGAGAGCGTTTCAAACTGCAGGCCTCCGCTTCCTGAGGTGTGGTTTACCAGGGCAGACCCACGTACGTTATGTGGACCTACGCAGCCGCCCCATGTAGATTAGCAAAACCTACCCACGTTGTGGTGACTTGTACATCCGTCACCCAATATTAATAACTTGTGAAAGGCAGAAACCCTTCACCCTCCTTCCCCTTTGGCGGCTTGGCACAGCTGTTCACCCATGTTTTGTCTCTTTGACGTATTCCCCTCTCTCAATCTCTTTCTCTTTTCTCTTTTCCCTTCTTTGATTCTCTGTTCTCCAAAATCATTGATTTGGTATTAGAAATAAACGGAAAAGGGACTATTTTTAGGTTTTTAATTAGAGGCCCTCGTCGGAAGTCTAAAACTGTTTAATTTTGATTTTTGAACTTTGGGATTTATTTGAATTTCTTTTTTTTATATTTAGTATTTTTATAGGTTCTCTGTAGGTTTAATTGTTGGGAAAGAGTAAAGGCACCTTCAAATCAAAATTTGAAATTGCAACCTCTTTTTTGGTAGATTTGAAGAATTTAAGAGATAAGTATGTTTTTATTTATTAATTTTTTTGATATTTATAGTAATTCTATTAATTTTTTTAATTTTGATTTTTGAGCTATTGGGATATATTTGAATTGTTATTGGTTTTTCTCTTAGATCTCTAAGTACTCAGTATAGAAAAAGGACCATAAAAACATCGTTAAAAGTATATTTTTACTGACGTAGTATTCATCAACAAAAGGTTTGTCCCTTTCAACTTTTCTTAGAAAAAGAAATAAAAGAAGATAATTTATGGTGGATGAATTTCTGTTTTTGGTGACGGAATTTATCGCCGGCAATAATATATTGTTACCAATGCTTTCTTAAAAAACGTTGGTAAAAGTTTAGTTTTACCGATGTAAACATACTATTCGTTGGCAAAAGGTTGATCGCTTTCAATTTTTCTTAGAAAAAAATAAAATAAGAAAATTTATGGCCGGCGGATTTCTAGATTTTGGCAATAGAATTTATCGTCAATAATAGTATATTATTAGCGACGTTTTATTAAAAAAATGTTAGTAAAATCACATTTTTACCAACCTAAAAATAATATTCATGGGTAAAAGGTTGGTCCCTTTCAATAGGCAAAATTGAAATAAAATAAATTTTTATTAATGAATTTTTTTTTTTACGATGAAAATTAGTCGTCGGCGAAGGTCTTGTTTTCATTGGTGCCAACTGGAACCCCTTTTTCACTCCCCTGCCACCAAAATGGTAAACCCTGTGCCCTCTGCTCTGCGATCTCTCCTTGCGATCTCTCTCTACTCTATGATCTCTCCTCACTTTCTCTGCTCTCCCTCTCTTCTTGCGTTCTCTGCTCACCGGCATTCTCTGCTCTCTCCCTCTCTCCTTGCCTCTCTGCTCTTTCCCTCTCTGCACTGGCGTTATCTCCTCTATCTCTCTTTCTCCTCTCTTCCTCCCTCCTCCCTCCCTCTACTCTCTTTTCTCTTGCGAGAAGGTTAAAAAGCGAAAAGCCCCAATTTTTGTTCACCATGATCTCTGACGTGCTCGTTGTGATCTCTGTCATGCTCGCCTTGATCTCTCACGTGTTGCTGATCTCTGTCGTGCTCGTCGTGCATCTTTTTCTCTCCCGTGCTGCCAGACTTCTTCCTCTGTTGCTCGTTCTCTTTGTTATCTCCCTCTTCTCTGCTGTGCTCTCTCTTCGCTGCTGATCTCTCTAGTTCCCTCCCTCCCCACTTCTTTGTCGTGCTTCCTCTGCTATAGGTCCTTCTTCTTCCTCCTCTTTTTCTTCTTTGAGTATATTTGATCAATCAATATGAATTAAACAATTTCCTCGTATGTTTATCTTTAAAAAAAAAAAAAAAGAAGTCCCAAAATGGAAAAAAAAAAAAAGCAAATTGAATCAATTTGGACTAGTGCATGGTCACTACATAGGTTGAAGAGTGCTCCCTTTGTTGAGTCTTTGGTAAATGCTTGATCCAATTTGTTTTTCCTACACCAATTTGATCAGTGTACATGATTATCTAAGAGTGGTCTATCTGAGCATTCTTTCCAGTAATAACTTACAATTGCTACAACAGTTGCCTCCTCTCCCTTCTATTTCCATCTTCTAACATGTGCATGGGCTTCAGGGCTTTCTACAATGAAATTTATCCTCAATTTGTAAGCAATCAGAATTTAAGGAAAACATAAGAGGTAACTGTAAGAACCCGTGTTTGAATATTGAGTTCCCTCATAGCAGCCACAAGGGCTGCAAGTTCAGCTTCCTTCGCTGCAACAGTATGATGGTGCCCTGCTTTGGTATTGCTAGCTTCATCCACTTTCCTCTTGTACACATCCAATCACTCCTTCGCTAGTTCCAACAACATGCGGTCCTTGTCTGATTCACTCTCACCAATTTCATCCCATATTTTCTGCTCCCACAGCCACCAATACAAGATCCAATTGTAAAGTCAGATTCATATCTTTTTTTTTCTTTTTTTTTATTTCTATCACAGGAACCCATTATATTCAATTAGATTTTTAAAATAAAATAAAAATGTATCTTCCCTTCAAACAAACTTATACTGTATTTTTTCAGAATAAAAGAGACAATTTAAATTAGAAGCATGTAAAAGGTTGAAATTTAATTTAATAAACCCAAAAAGAAAACAATTTGCTTTGAGCTTCAACAATGCTGCTAAATTTTAATAAACTAATTCAAAATTAAAAAGAAGAAACCAAGAAAGACAATTTTTTCTACTTTCTAGAAAAAAAACCCATGACAAAAGAGGTAAAGCAGATATCCATCAACACACTCCAACAAGTTCTCTATAAAAATCTAGAACCCCATTTCATGAAATACAAGGAAATAAATTTTACTAAGATAAATAAGAGGAAAAAACTAAATTTCAAGGAAACGCAAACAAATTTTTAAAAAGTTAATAAAGAAATATACAAGAACAAAACCCAGGAACAAATAAAACAAATTCTTTAACATTCAATAGTAATAGTAATAATAATAATAAAGTAAATTCTTTGACAGCAACAAGTAAATAAAGAATGCAAAACTCTATTTTGTGACAACCCCAAAAGGCAGATTCTTTGATGACAAACAGGAAAAGAATCTGTAAATCCATTTGCTTAATTTTTTTAAAAAAAAACCCAAAAAACAAACGTGTCAAGAGACACCCAAAGATGTAAAGAAATAAACAAAACCCCATTTCCTTTCTTCGCAAAAACAATAGCCCCAACCATAACAGCAGAATAACAAGAAGCAGAGAGAGAGGGAGAGAGAGAGAGAGAGAGAGACCTGAAGCTCTCTGAGCAAAGTTCCGCAACTAGTGTCCATAAGGAAGCTTCTAGGGTAATCCTTGATTGTTAGGACTCCATTATTAAAATAATAATAATAATAATAATGATAATAATAATAATAATAATAATAATAATTATTATTATTTCAACTTACGTTTGACCCCCTTTTAATCTTTCTGATTATCTTTTTTGTGCAAGCTTCAAAACATTCCTTTTAACCATTTTAGCCTATATGAGAGAAAGACATTACATAGAATTCCTATGAATTCAAAATGGAGAAAATAATCATGACCTGATGATAAGAAACAAGATTTTTTGCATTGCTTGTTGCTGAGAGACAATGGAAGTTTATTTCTAACTTTGGGTTAATGAATTAATTTGTCATTGTGAGAATAAGTTCTCTCGGTCATTGCTAGGTGTTGCATTTTCTTTTAAGTTTGTTATGCTAACTTAGATTTGAAGTAGATGTTTTAAGAAGTTTGTGCTTTGGATCTTGATTCTCCTTCTAAATATCTGCATTTAGGGTTTAATTTTGTGGTTGATTAATGGAATTTACTCCTTCAGCAAGGATGCTAAATTATCACACCATGGTTTTTAGTGGCATTGAGCTTTGGTCTTTTGGGAATCTAATACTCTTTTTAGAAGTGGTTGTTCATGGGTTAACCATTGTAATTTTTTATGAAAACAATCTTTTCGATTTATAAAAGGAACCTCTAAAGAATAATTTAAAATTCAAACTTCGGTTTTGTCCCTAATATCTCTAATGCTTGTAATTAGGTTAGATATGGACAAGAGTTGGATATTACATTATCAAAAACCGATTTAGTGCAGAGTACACGGCCGCTGTCATGACCCTAGCCCAAAAATCAAGGGTTATGGTTAATCCCGAAGTGTGACACATGTACTCCCGTATAATTCACACCCGAACCGAAGTCCTAAGCAGAATTACACAAGGGATATTTACATCCTTACATGTGTGAAGTACTTTTTAGTGGATGTCAGTCTGAGTATACATCACGCAGAAGCTTATCAATATCACCTATAATTTTTCACTTTTTATTAAACAATTCACAAGTATCATTCCATCCATGAAACAGTCCAATCTTAACATGTAAAGAACAAATGATATTGTATCAATTCTAATCATCACATGTACAACCCAAACATGATATGTACATGTATGCATCTATACCAAGGATAAACATTTTATGTAGAGAAAGTAGAACAATGAAGTACAAGGAACCAAAAAACATATGTAGCAAGGTCAGACTATGCAAGTAACAGTCTATATGGATGCAAATGTACCTATGCTAAAAGTCCCAAAATACCCAAAATATACATCCCTAAGATAATAGGGTGCCGGTCTCAGCTTATGGATCAGTTAGTAAACCTTTGCTGTCCACTCATTAAGGCTTGAAAGAACCACTGAGGTCTCATTCTCCGACTCCTGGGTTTCTGTCAGACCGAGATAGGGATCTGGGCTTGTAACACAATTAGATAACTGTGAATAAGACTATTCAGAAAGTATAAGTACAATTAAGATAATACACATTGTGTCTAAAAGAATTATTGACAAGTGATCAATAGAAGTCAATTTAGTATACTATGCATATTGTGCATTGAAATTAAGCATGATATAAAAATCAATAAGCTAACTACATACTATTTGTCTACTATATTTGCTATTTCCCCCCTCTAGGAATCTTTGCAATGGGAACACCATCACCCTGGCCAAAGGGATGATTAGGTTCCTACGTACGTGGAGTCCAGAAGCTCCAAAGGCACACTATGGTGGCACCATGTCAATATACAACACCAAAGACAACCCCGTCAGGTATCATAAGGCTGAAGCTGAGTAGAGCCAGATTGTTACGAGTCATATACTTGAATTTGAGTAATTCATGCAATTCGTTTTATTATAAACAATGCATTAGACGTACAATTCATTCTTACTCAATTCAGTACTAATTACTCAATTCAATACTAATACTTGAAAACCATATATCAATGTACGTTGAAATGAGGATCAATACATGTCATGACCACTTGTAATCATTTCAATGACGGAACAATCAATTCGATGATAGCAGAAATATTTTAAAGATAAAAGGCAACCATAAGAATTCAATATGCTATGCAATTCAATTTAGCAAAAAAAATCAAGGTGATTTACAAGCTAATCCTAATCTAGTCATCCATTGTTTCTAACCATCCATAATGATATAGTTTTAAATTATATAATACATCGTTATCTCAATTTGATGTTACAATGTATAAAAGAAAGGTGTATCAAAGTCCTTTAAGCCAACACCCATGGGTAGGTGCTTAACAATGAACAACATTACCTAAATGAGCCTCATCCCTCAAGACTTTTCATTGTGTTTAATTGTTCCATTGGGCCATTGAGTGGGGTAAAGGAATCCAAGAACTAAGGCCTTACAAGGTCTTTAGAATGTCCCTAATCAAACCTAGAGTTTCTGGGTTCTCACAGCTTAGCCGTGTATGACTTACGGCTTATCCTTAACTCATACTACAACTAAGCCGTACTTTTGTTAGTGTTCACCTGCACCTACGACTATGACACGGCTTAGCCATATTTCATTCCATAGCTTAACCGTGGTCTAGCCGTAGAAGAAATCTCTAATTTTTAGCTTTCTAGAAAGCCATCAGTTGTGCACCTATGGCTTAGCTGTAAGCTTAAAAAAAAAATTTTTTAAGCTGATTCAGTATTAGGTTCATTTCACTATAAAAGCTTTTCAACTCAGTTTCCACTATGGATCCCTACTCCATTCAGTCATTCTACAATTCAAATTTTACCTTTTTGATTCACATTTCATCATCATTACTAAAACCTCATCACACTATGGAAGTTTAGAAGAATGAAGACATAGGGGCTAAATGCATAATAAAGATTTCATAGATTGGCAGTAGATTTATAAGAAACATAAAAATACCAACATGCATTCAATCAAAATTAGCTTATAGCTACCTTTGATTTGAATTCCACTATTACTCCTTCTCTTGGCTCAGTTGAGAAGAAAAACCCATTGTTCTTGGCCTAAAATGACATGCATGTAAGAAATGATGAAGAAGGTGAGTGCATGCTTGAAAATAAGAGTCTCTTGATTTCATTGAACCAAGAACTCATTAAACCAAGAAGTCTGTAAACAAGAAAGAGATCTTACCTTAGATAATAACTAGAGGGTTGTTCCAACAAGGAAAGAAGGTAGATAAGAGCTAGAATGAGGAGTGCAAGTCTTAGAACATGCATGCAAGACAATTTTTGCCCTTGGTGAGTAGGAGGAAGAAGAAGTAAAGAGGAACAAAGAGCTATAGCAGCTGCAAGAGAGGAAGGGATGAATGAAATGAGTATTGAAGCCTATTCTAGCATATATATATATATATATATAACTTGAGGTTTTATAAGAAGGTCCTCCCACATGAGGTTATTACATTTTAAGTCATTTAAGGGTCCAACTAAGTCAAATGAAATCTAATGCGTTCGAGTCAAGTACGAAAGTTAAAGATCTCAACGAGACAAACGTGATGGTGCCAATATGATGTATGTATGACGTGAAATCGTGAATTCTAAAATCACAAAAAAGGCCTTCCATCCACCTAGTTAAGGTTAAACTCAACCTAAACTACATAACCATGACCTGCTAGACTGCATAAGACTAAAATAGACTTAATTAAATATAAAACCAAATAATTAGCTTATAATCACGATTAATTACTCACTAATCGAGCTTAGCTTGGGTCGGAGTGTTAGAGCTGGGGTGAACTCATTTATTGATTTTGCAAAGGTGAATTCGGGCGGGGCAGCAATGATTAAGTGCCCGTGTAGTGATTGCTATAATCGTTAGAAGCATGACTATGGAACTGTGAGAAATCATTTGCACATTCAAGGAATGATGGTCTCATACCAACAATGGATACATCACGGGGAACTTATAGTTCAACCCAATGATTCAAATGAGAGTGAAAATGAATCAAAAGAGAATCAAGATGAATACGATGAGTTGATAGAGGACCATCGTAGGGAAACTTACATGGAGGAAAATACTCAAGAGTGGGATGATGCACAAGATTTTGAAAATTTGTTGAAGGATTCCCAACATGGCCTGTACATGGGCTGCAAAAGCTCAAATACTTTGTTGGTATTTGACTTTAAGATATTACATGTGAAAGTAGAAAGTGGTTGTAGCAATAAGTCATTTAACAAGGTTCTATAGATTTTTAAGGACTTCTTACTCGAAGGTCATGTGATGTCAGCCTCAATTTACGAGGCGAAGAAATTATTACATGACTTGGGCATGGGATACAAAAATATAGATGCCTACAAACACCATTGTGTGTTATTTTAGAAGGAGAATGCTCAATTGGATAAATATCTAGAATATGAAGAGCCTAGGAACAGGGTTAGTGATGGCAAGCGAAAGAAGATCCCTCATAAGGTAGTCCGTTACTTCCCATTAACATAGAGGTTACACAAATTGTATATGTCAAGGAAGACAGTCACAGAGATGAGATGGCCCGGAGATAAGTGCATTGATAATGGGATAGCAAGGTATCCGGTTAACTCCGTGGAATGGAAAGAATTTGATAAGAAATATCCCGAGTTTGCCCAAGAGACATGTAATATGAGGTTGGGGTTAGCCACTGATGGATTCAACCCTTTCGGTAACATGAGCACCTCTTATAGCACGTGGTCTATCATACTTATGCCCTATAATTTGCCACCATGGATGTGCATGAAGGGGCCATTTTCATGATGTCATTACTTATTTCAGGACCAAACTCACCAAGAAATGAGATCGATGTATATCTAAAGCCCTTAGTTGATGAGTTGAAGGAGTTGTGGGATGATAGTGTACCTACCTATGATGCCTCTACTAAATAGACCTTTCAGATCATGCGGCTGTGCTGTAGACCATAAATGACTTTTCTGCGTATGGCAACTTATCAGGTGGAGCACAAAAGGTTATAACACTTGCCCCTCATGTAACGACAGCATGTTAGGGGTGAAGTTGAAAAATAAGATTGGGTACATTGTCCATCGAAAATATTTGGAACTGAACCACCAACGGCGTAAAAACAAGGCCTTCAATGGTCAGCCTGAGCGTGAAAAGAATTCTTTGGATTTACCTACGCAAAAAGGTACTAGAACAACTAGCAAAACTAGCACCGGTCAAGTTTGGCAAAAATAAGAAAAGAGCACATGACTCTGGATAACTGAATTGGAGAAAGAAAAGTATCCTATTTGAATGGCCCTACTGGAAGCGCAAAAAACTCTGATACAACCTTGATCCTATGCACATTAAGAAGAACATCTATGTATTTTTGGTTGGAACAATTTTGGGCATAAAGGGCAAAAACAAAGACATTGAGAAAGCACATAAGGTTTTGAAAAATATGGGCATCAAGCCAAAGTTGCATCTAGTGGAGATGAACGATGGATCCAGCCTGAAGCCCCATGCCTCTTACACTTTGGAACAAAAAAATAGAGATGGATTTTATGAATTTTTGAAATCGATCAAATACCTAGACGGCTATGTGGCTAACCTCTCGAGGTGTGTAACCTCGAAAAGTGGTAAACTATCTAATTTAAAGAGCCATGATAGCCACAACCTTATCCAACGCATCCCTCCAATTGGCATGCAAAGTTTTCTAAATAAGGATATTTGTACAACATTATTTGAGTTAACCAGCTTTTTCCAAGATTGAAAGGTTTTTTGAAATACAAAGACATGATGATTTAAAAAAATTGAAAGAGTAGATAGTTTTAATATTGTGCAAGCTAAAGAGGATTCTTCATCTTGCTTTCTTTGATGTGATGGCTCATCTATTGGTTCACTTGCTGCTCGAGGCCATACTTGGTGGACAGTGCAATATCAGTGGATGTACCCAATAGAAAGGTAATAGTTAATGAACAATGATTAATTATTTATGTATTAGCGTAATTGCCTTGCATTGAAAATCGTAATTCTTATGATTGGTTGTTTAAAGGTTTTTGAAGACCTTAAAAGGGTACGTTAGCAACTGAGCTCAGCCAGAAGGTTCAATCACTGAGGCTTATATTATCAAAGAGTGTCTTAATTTTTGTTTAATGTATTTAAGGCAGACTAATCGAGTAGAACACTATGATGATAATGGGGAACATGGCCCGGGGATGTCGGTCTTCACACAAACTATCCGCCCCATCGAACTGATGGTAAGGGCACATGATCCTTTTCAGAGAGTGCCTGACATAGCTCATTGGTTTATACTAAATAATAGTCCTGAGGTGGAGGCATATCTATAGTATGTGCTTCAATTTAAACATATTTATGCATTGCTTCTTAACCCTTTGATTTATTCTCTACTTTTACTTATTCATTAAAAGCTGCCTTAAATAGGGAACACAAGAATTTAGTACAAATCAAAGAGGTGGAGAAATCAGGCAGATACAGCGAAAAGAATTTGCAAAATGGTTCAAACAACACGTAAGACATATAAAACATCATCATTTTAATTACTAGATATTATTTGATTGCATATCAAATGACATCAGCGTAATAAAATTGTCTTCATCTGCTTATGTAGATGAATCAATTACGAACTCAAGGTTCACCAGAAGCTACTAATGAGATTGGTAATTAGCAAATGGCCTTAGACCCTTAGTGAATCTTTATCAGGGGTGTGATTGCAATTGCATCCAATACCACACTATAGACCATGAGAAATGCCATAGGAACCAGAGTAGCGGATTGGTTGTTAAAGGGGAATAAGAAGGGGAGAAACATGACTATTATGGATACATCGGCAAAGCCTGGGAATTATCCTATTTATATGGGGGTAAAGTGGCTTTATTTGAGTGAAAATGGTACAACAATGTACCAAGCAGAAATAAACATCGAAGAACATCTTACAAGCATTAATATCATGGGTTGTTGATGTTAGGATGATCCATTTGTCCTACCAGTTTAGGTGACATAGGTCTTTTACAACAATGACACCAATAAAGGAAAAAAATGGAGAATCATAGAACAGGTCAAGCCTCGGCGAGTATGGGATGTACTCACTAAGCGAGATAATGATGATGATGATTATTATGATGATGACGATGTGCCTAATGATGCATTTCAGTAGAGCAAAATGACATTTATTGTCCTAGTCCTTGTCGATGATACTGGTGCTCAATACTCTAGGGATAATATAGATCCTGAGATCGTTTGCAATGATGAGTCAATAGACTAGGATGGCCAAGACAAAGGATGAAACACTGGCGGAGTACGAAGATTAAGAAGACAATGATGTACATAGTCAGTTTGACTTTGACATGGAATATGACATATAGTGTTTGTTTTAGGTTTTGCACCTGTAACGATTAAATAATTTAATAAAGATCTTGCCTTAAAGAATGACATTGTCTTTAATTTCATTTTCTCCTATGATTTATTCATATATGGATAAAACATTTCTATATTTCACATTTTATGTTTATTTATATATATCATAGTTGCAAAAGATGCTAAACAGAGGAGAAAAATAGGTCAAACCAGGAGAGTTATCTTGTCAAGTGCAAGCATCCAATTATTTATTAAAGAGTAAAAAGACAATTAAGTAGAATGCAAATAAACTTGCATCTTTAGGCCCTCGCCAACCACACATGTTATATTTAGTTCGGTTAAAGGGATAAACGAGAAAAGAAATAAAAAGGTTAGTGGGAATGATAGTGACAAGAATTACATTCCCCCCGAAGATGATGATGCAGATGACACGACATCTTGGTTCCAATCAAATGAGGTAATCTTTCTGTAAATGTCTACGCGTGTGCTTTAAAATATTGGTTTCGATAGTGACACTCATACTAAAATGATTTCCATTTCCATTGAATGTATATTACTGATTCACTTTACGAATATTATTGATTTTTTCTAATAATTATTTATTTTCCTTATCACTTTGCTCTAAGCCAGATTACAGATATGCCTTGAGAGAAGAGGGTTAGACGTGCTCGGAGTATCACAGTTGCACTTGGGTTAGCTCATGCACAAAGCACACCCGAGGTTGCGACACAGCCTTCGCCAGGTAATCTTCCAATTACATGGTCTAGATGCACAGGGAGCACCGCTGATTTGGGAGTCAACTAGCCTCTGCCGATACAGCCTCCGACCACACAGCCCTCACTGACCTAGCTTCCATAATCCCATCTCTACTGAGTACTTATTAGTCGATAGCAGCACAGGTGAGAAAATTATGACTTTTTAAAATCCTAAATTCACCTTAATTTATTGATTTGTGTTTATTAACTCATTTAGCACTATCATCTTAACAGCATTAGCCCTAGTCTCAAAGGTTCTGAGCCGTGTAAGGGGCACTACACGAGGGAAGAATGGGGCAAAGTAGAGGAGACAACTAGGTTATAACATCCTGTTTCAATCCCCATCTCGAGCCATAGGCCAGAGGGGGAACATGCCCTGTAACTGGTTAACCATCTTGGGTTAGCCATTAAAGAGGTCGCCCTAGTCCAACCCCATGGCTGGAAGAAACTTGATAGTGGGATCAAGCTTGTCGTTATTGCTTCAGTTCGTGTAGACTAAAACGAGAAATATCAACTAAACTGATCAGAGTTGTGCTCTTCATTACAATATTTGATTATATTTTGTTATTACTAATCTTTATATGGCTCTCCCCTATTTGCAGCAAATATTTGATATCGAGGACAATGAGGCTGATATGCAGCTCAAGGCAGATATTGACCTCCAGTGCGGGGTTTTGTGTAAAAGTTGGAAATACGAGTTGTATAGTTACTATCTTGAATGGTTGAAGCAGGGGGTTCTCTGACCCTAGGACCACTCAGCAAAGGGTTGTGATCGAACTGACTAGCAGTTGATGGTCTCGCAGTATTGGAAATCACCAGAGTAGAAGGTAACTTTGGGATGTTATCTACAACAATTAATTATATTCCAATGTATTTCTATTAATTAGGATTTGTTAAAGAAAGCTATTGTATTATTGTTTTTTATATGTAGGTGAAGTCGAAGAAAGCTCAAGAGAGTGAAGCCAAGCTGCCATACAGTCATACTAATGGCTCCAGGTCATTTGCATCGAGAATGTCTTTGATGGTACTAATTATATTCATATGAAGAAACTTGATTAAGTTTATTAATTTACCAATATGTAGGTTCATATCTAATACAAAATAATTTCAAATGATGGACGGCACAGAATGTCGGTCAAGCTCTACTTATTACTCAGTTCTTCCATGACTGCTACTATAGGCAAAAGAGTAATAAGTGGGTAAATGAGGTGGCTTAGCAGAGACATATATATTTGCTAATAAATCAATTTTGATCAATAATGCCACAAAAGCATTCTAAATCCCTTATTGATTAAAATGACAGGAGGATTTGGTGCAGCGGACTGAGGAGTAGTCACAGCCCTCTGTCACAGCTTCAATGATTGAAGAACAAATTGCTGTTGATGTGCTTGGGAAGAGGTTTCGATACTTGTATGGGTATGGGATACACACAAGGACCTCTTCATCTTTCACATAGTCTTAGGCACTATATCCTGAGGTGTTCGCCCTGCAGGAGTAGCTAGCTAAGCATGCTAGGAGGTAGGCTAAGCAGGACCAGTGGCAGGCTGAGCAAGATAGGTGGAATGCTAAGCAGGAAGAGCGGCAGGCTTAGCAGGACAAGAGGATGACTGCACTTAGGGCTCTCGTTCAACAGCTGGCAGTTGCAGCAAGGATAGATTTGACAATCCACTTCGACATCTCTAGAGGGACCAGTTATGTTGTTAATGGCACAACAACTGGAGATCATGGTGAGGCCACTTGGTTATTGTATTATTCTTTTGAAATTTTAACAAAATAACTTGTTGAAATTTGTAAACATTGAAATGTAAGTGTAAGGTCCTAATCCCAACTAACCTCAATTTATACTAATTATTCTTGTTTTACATTAATTAAAATGTGTTTAGGCTAATTTAACTTAAACTTTAGGGCTTGGGTCATGAATAGGTAGTCGGGTCAGGTTCGAACCTTACCAGGTAGTTAAGGACCCTTTTGTGATTTGTTCTTACATCATATGAACACTTCATTAGGTGCACCTTGTGTAATTTTTCATGTTGTTCATCTTTCTTGTTTTGCCCGACTTGATTCGAACTCATCTTAGCCCAATTGAGGCCATGTGACCTAAACTGTAAATATCCCAAAAACTTGAACTTTCATGTAACTGCAGGAAATTTCATTTAAAAGAATGAAACTCAACGTCCATTCTCTCTTTTTCCTCTTCTTCGTTGCTGGAGCTATTTTTTCCCTTTCTTCCTTCTTCATCTTCACTTCAAATTTGAAGTATTAAACAAGGATTGGAGGTCTTGCATGCCATAGGGATAGTTTTCACTCATCATCTTCTTTTTCTCTTGTACATTTTCTCTTTGGGAAGTACCTTCTTCTCCAAGCTATAGCCCATTAAGGTGAACACTCTACTTCCATTTCATATCTTAGGGCTTGTTAGAGTTAAGAAAACTCAAATCTATGACATGCATGCATTTTACATCACATTCACCATTTGCAAGTTTTCATGTAGAGAACCCACCTTTATTGAGGATTTTCCCTAATCACACACCAAGGAGAGTTAGTGAGGTCAAGCACTATGTAAGGCAAGTATTAGAGTATATGTGGTACTGAATGTATGTGTATTTATTGTCTCTTGGATTGATTATTCTAAATCTTAAGCTACAGCTCTTTCCTCTTTGATTTAAGCATGTATATGTGTTAATTGAATGAATTAGAGAGTGAATAGGTAATATGGGTGTTGTGTGAGCCTTGAATACCCTTAGTGACATTTTAGAAGTCATAGAAAGTTCCTTTCACCTTCACACTTCAGAGTTCTATATTGAACTCAAGCTTCAAAATCACCTTCAAGATTTCTAAAGCTTACAGTGAAGTTACAGCTAAGCCATAAATGTGTACGGCTTAAAGTCCTAAGAGAACTAAAACCTACTCTTGTACTATGGCTAACCCATGGCTGCACCGTAGAATGAACTACGACTAAGCTGCACCCATCCCGTGACCAAGCCATAAGCCATTTTACGGCGAGCTTTCCCGAGAGCCTGAAATTTCAACTTCTTTTTATAACTTACCCATAGCTGCACTGTGGAATGCACTACAACTAAGTCATACCTAGCTGTAACTCTAGCCATAGGCTTAGCACAGCTAAGCCGTAGGCCAACGTACAGTTGAACCGTAAATGCATATGAAATTGGGGAGAGAACCTGAGCCACTCAGCTAAGCCATAACATGTACACGACCAAGCCGTAGGGACATTATGAACTTAGGATATTAAGGATTCCCAATGACCGTATAGGGCCTTAGTGATGGCACATTCTTTACACCTAAATCAGCCCAATGGTGATCAAATGATAAGGAGGACAAGTGTAGAGCTGTCACTTATCCCCTTCAATTTTCCTGATGAATTTCCGATGTCACGTCATGGGTGTTGGCATAAGAAGAGGTATCATTTATGTACACAATGTAATGCCAAAATTTGGTAACACATTGACACCGGACGTTTTATGAATGCAACGTATTGAATGACCTCAAGATCACGGATTATCTAGCTTATGGTTGGCTAGTAAACGTCCTTGGCACCTATTGAAATCTGAATGCATTTATATTGTTAAGAAACCTTGTCGTTAACATGATTTAGCCATGTGCCCACTCTCCTGGTAAACCTTGAGACAAATCAAACCTGAGTTTCTACTGAGTGCATGTCTATCAGGCCTGAGCTTCCACTGAGTGTGTGCCTATTAGTCAAATGGGTGTAGCTAAGGTTGAGAGGGTTTGAACTCTCTTAGCTCACATAATTATGTATTGTTCAGTTACCTTGTTAATTCTAATTTTATGATTGAATATGATTTCAAGACTGATACTCTCTTCTATACAATATGATAAGTATGACTAGAAAATATGAATTCGAGTCAGTCTAGATACTTTGAGTCGGCACCACTTAGCTTACGCCCTTATTAGGTCCGATGGGACCAGTTTGGGTATTTTATGTCGTTACTGCAATAGTCCACGGAGGAGTTTTCGGCGCTCCTCAGGAAGCTAGTATGATCCCCTAGTTACCTATATGTATGTACGCTCCCTCTAGATGATATGCTCTCTCGTGGAAGAATATAGCCTTGTGGTTACCAATTAGTATGTATAATATCCTGTTTATGATTTGTTACACATGTTTACTTAAGCACAATATGCCTAGTATATGATTATTGCATTCTTTAACTAATGTTTACTTTTTAATTCATTTGATACATTATGATAGTTCCATATATATCTATATTTGCTTAACCATCATGTTAATAGTGCTACCTTGGTGTTACAGGTACAGAACCAAACCCCAACTCAGTTATTGACGTATCCCTGGAGGGTGCCCCAACGGTACCTGGGGGGATAAAAGAATGGAAGGATGATGATGTCTTTTATTAGTCCTCTTGTGAAGAGCGTCCAGTGGTTTAGTTGCGTGAATCAATTGTTACTATGGTCTCCTGCATGGAGATGTTTAAAATGGACCTTGTGCACAAGACATGTCTATTTTGTGGATATATGATGGTAAGATACACTCTTCTATGTTTTGCTTATGATTGTTATAGAGATATTCCAGAGGTGTCCGCTTTATGTTGAATTTTTTTTTACTCTACGTATTATTAATCATACCTCACACGTTCCTGTGAAATCTCCCTTGTAACAATTCGTGCATATCTTCTCATGGCACGGATTGCTGTGGAATTACGTATTCACACCCAGGGGGCCCACTTTAATCTCCAATTCTTGGATCGAGGTGTGACAGTAGGATTTTTAATACCTTAGAATGGGAAACGACCTTCAAAACCTGTCGGAAACAAGCACGGGCACTTCGTTAGAGGCCAGAGTCACTTGTAGGAACTAACGGTTTGCAAATTAGACTCTCGATTAGAGAATTAATGCAAAATTTTAGGATTTCCAACACTCAGGCTTGAAAACCACCTTCCAGAGGTCCAAAACGGGAAATGGGCCCAGAAAAATTGGAGACCAGGACGAGCACTTCATTCGAGGCCAGAGTAACTTATTGGAACTAACGTTTTACAAATTGGACTCCCAATTAGACATAAAAAACCTAGGATTTTCCAACACTTATACTCGTAAAGTGCCCGTCGGAGGTCCAAAACAGGAAACGGCAACCACAAAGATAAGAAACGGGCATGAGCACTTGGCTCGAGGCCAGAGTAACTTGTAGGAACTGATGGTTCGCAAATCGGACTCCTGGTTAGAGAATTAGAAATAAAAATCATAACACTGATCCAAGCTAAGCATGATCAATGAGTAATTAATTGTGATTACTAGCTAATTAATGTGGTTTTATTTTAAACAAGTCTATTTTAATCTTGTGGAGTCCAATGGGTCAAGTTCAAGTCATGGATAGGTAGTTTGGGTCGAGTTTGACCTTACGTAGGTAGATGGAAGCCTTTTTTGTAGTTTTAGAATAATATTTTCACATTATACACTCATCATATTGACACCATCATGTTTATTTTATTGAGCCCGTTAACCTTAATACTTGACTTGAACTCGTTCGACTTCGTTTGAATTAGTTAGACCCTCATTTGATTGCCATTAAAAATATAATAAATTAGAGAGGCTTTATTATAAACTTCAAAAGTTTTTCTGAATAAAAGAGGCCAGCTAGTTATTCGAGCTCCTCTCCTTTTCAACTATAGCAGCAAGCCTTCTCCCTCACCGTTCTTTTTCCTTTTTGTCATTGTGAGCAAGATGGGTCCTGCATGCATGATCTTAAGCACCCATTTTTTTCATCCCATCCCTCTTTTTCTTTTGTTCCTTCTTGAAATAGAAGATGGTGGCTCACACCTCTCCTTATAGCTCTCTAGTTGTTCTCTTGGTAAGATCTCTTACTCATTCACAAGTTCTTTAGTTTAATAGAATTAATGAAATCAATAGACTCTTATTCTCTTTCATGTAATCATTTTCACATCCTTTCTTACATGCATGTTATTATAGGCCAAGAACAGTGGATTCATCGTTTCTAGTTAAGCCAAGATAAGGACAGTGATTTGAATCCATAAACAAGGCAAGTATAAGCTAATTATGGTTGCATGCATGTTGGTTGGTATATCAAGGTTCCTGCAAATATATTGGTTTCTAATGTATTTTTAGCCCTTAATTATTCCTTTATTCTACTTACTTTGAATGCATGGTAAAGTACTTTTAAAGTTTGATGAAAAGCTAATTTGGGGTAAAAGTGTAAAATCGCATTATGGTGGAAACCAAGTTGAAAGGTTCTGAAGAGAACTAAACCTTTGCTGATTCTGCTCTAGAAAATATGAAGCTTATAACTAAGCTGTAACTATTCTATGGCTTGAAACTCAAAGAGCTAAAAATTGAAAATCCCTCTACAACCGTAAAATGTGCTACGGCTTACCATGGCTCAGCCATAGATTAAGTACGGCTAAACTGTAGGACAAAATGCTGTTAAACCATGAATACGAAGGAAAAATCTGATAACCAAGGTTAAGCTGTAGTGCATTTTACGGCTAAGTCGTAAGTTGTCCACGACTAAGTCGTAGGTCACCCACAACTAAGTATAAAGCTACTGAAAATTAGGGTTAAGTAGGGGCTGTTACAAAACCTTGTAGGGCCTTAGCTCCTGGATTATTTTACCCTATTAACTGACCCAATGAATAGTTAAATACTATGAAAAGTCTCGAGGGCTGAGACTTATTCATGTGGTGTTATCCATTTCTTAAGCACCTCCCTATGGGTGTTGGTTTAAGGGACTTCGATTCACTTTCCCAACACAATGTGACACCAAAAGGAGAAAATTGTGTACCAAATAACTTCAAACTACATCATCATGCACGGTTAGAAACAATGGATGACTAGATTAGAGTTGATTTGTAAAACTACCATGATTTTATGAAATTGAATTGCATAGCATGTCGGATTACCGTTATTACCTTATATTATCCCAATAATGATTTGAATTGAAATGATCATAGTATGCATTGAATTTATTTGAAATATTTCTTAATATACATTTTATATTGATACTGACATTGAATTGAGTAAGAATGAATTGAATGAATGAATTGAACGTATACTGTATAGTATTGTTCTCAATGAATGAATTGCACAAATTACTCAAATTTAATTATATGAATCGAAATTATCTGGCTCAACTCAGCCTTAGCCGTATAATACCTGGCTGGATTGACTTTAGTGTAGTATATGAACACTGCCGCTGCAATGTGCCTTTAGAGCTTTCAGATTCTATATAAGAACAGACCCATTCATACCCTGGCCCAGTTGATGGTTTTCAACATAAAAATCCCTAGAGGGAGGATATGGCTAATGTAGTAGCCAAATAGTATGTATTTTCACTTATTAATCCTTATAGCATACTTATTTCAAATGTACAATATGCCTAGTGTATTGAATTGACCTCTATTGATCACTTGTTATTAATTCTTCTAGATATAGTGCGTATTACCTTAATTATGTTTATATTTTGCTGAATAATCTTATTCACAGTTGTCTAATAATGTTATAGGCCGAGATCCCGAACCCGGTCTAGCAGAGACCGAAGAGTCAGAAGGAGACCGTAGTGGTTCCTTCAGGTTTAACGAGTGGATAGCAGAAGCTTACTAACTAATCCACATGCCGCAAGCGACACATTATTATCTCAGGAATGTGTATTTTGGGACTTTTAGCATATGCATAAATTTGCATCTGTATAGATTGTTACCTGCATAGTTTGACCTTTCTACGAATGTCCTTTGGTCCTTTGTACTTCATTGTCCTACTTTCTCTACATAGAATGCTAATCCTTCACATAGATGCATATAAGTTCATATCATGTTTGGGTTGTATAATATAATAATCTTATGCTCTATAAATGTTAAGATTTGGACTATTTCATGGTTTTAATGATATTTTGATCGGTCCAATGAAAAGTGAAAAATTACATGCGATATTGACAGGCTTCAATGTATTGAATGCTTAGACAGATGTCTGTTAAGCACTTCACATGTAAGTATGTGAATATCCATTATGTAATTCCATTCAGACTCTGGTCTGGGTGTAAATTGCATGGGAGTATGTGTGTCACTCCTCGAGGTTAACCCAAAGCCCATGATTCTTAGGCTTGGTTTGTGACAAAAACCTAGGATTTTCCACAACTTAGGCTTAAAAACCACTGGCTAGAGGTCCAAAATGGGAAATGGCCACCGTAAAAATTGAAAACGGGCACCAGCACTTCGTTGAGGCTAAAGTAACTTGTAGGAACTGATGGCTCACAAATCAGACTCCTAGTTAGAGAATTAGATGCAAAAACTTAGGATTTTCCAACACTTAAGCTCAAAAACTGCTCGCTGGAGGTCCAAAACAAGAAATGGCCTCAACAAAAGTCAGAAACCAGCACGAGCACTTCGCTCGAGGCCAAAGTAACTTGTAGAAACTGATGGTTCACAAATCTTACTCCTAGTTAGACAATTAGACACATAAACTTGGGATTTTCTAACACTTCGGCTTGAAAACCGCCCGCCAAAGGGCCAAACTAAGGCTAAAAAACTGGCTGCCGGAGGTGCAAAATGGAAAACGGCCCTTGAAAAAATTGGAACTCAGCACAAGCACTTTGCTCGAGGCTAGAGTAACTTGTAAGAACCAACGGTTCACAAATTGGACTCCTGGCTAGAGAATTAGACACAAAAACCTAGGATTTCCAGCATAGGTTCGAAAACCACCCACTGGAGGTCTAAAATGGGAAACGGCCCCCACAAAAATTTGAAACTAGCACAGACATTTCACTTGAGGCTAGAGTAACTTGTAGGAACTAATGGTTCACAAATTGGACTCCCGTTTATAGAATTTGATGCAAAAACCCAGGATTTTCTAGCACTTGGCTCGAAAACTACCTGCTAGAGGTCCAAAATGGGAAACGACCCCCGCAAAAATTGAAAAATAGCACGAGCAGTTCGCTCAAAGCCAGAGTAACTTGTAGGAACTGACGGCTCACAAACTGGACTCCCGGTTAGAGAATTAGATGCAAAAAGTTAGGTTTCCAACACTAGGTTTGAAAACTGCTCGTTGGTGGTTCAAAATGGGAAACGACCCATGAAAAATTTGGAAACTGACATAAGCACTTTGTTCAAGGTCATAATAACTTGTAGGAACTGATGGTTCACAAATCATACTCCCGATTAGAGAATTAGATGCAAAAACCTAGGATTTTTAACACTTAGGCTCGAAAACTGCTCACCAAAGGTCTAAAATGGGAAACCGCCCTTGAGAAAATTAGAAACTAGTACAAGCACTTTGCTCGAGGCTAAAGTAACTTGTGGGAATAGACGGTTTACAAATCAAACTCTCGGTTAAAGAATTAGACGCAAAAACCTAAATCTTCCAACACTTAGACTTGAAAACCTCCCCTCAGAGGTCCAAAACAGGAAACACCCCCCGAAAAAATTGAAAACTAGCATGAGCACTTCGTTCAAGGCTAGAGTAACTTATAAGGACAAACAGTTCACAGATCAAACTCCCGGTTAGAGAATTAGACATAAATACCTTGGATTTTCAAACAATTAGGCTCGAAAAGCGGCCCCCGAAAGTCCAAAATGGGAAACGGCCCTCGTAAAAATTGGAGACTATAATGAGCATTTCGCTCAAGGCTAGAGTAATTTGTGGAAACTAAAGGTTCCCAAATTGGACTCCCGCTTAAAAAATTAGATAAAAAAACCTAGGATTAAAAACACTTAGGCTTGAAAACTGCACACTGGACATCCAAAATGAGAAACGGCCCTTGGAAAATCAGAAATCAGCATGTGCACTTCATCGAAGCTAGAGTAACTTGTAAGAATTGATGGTTGAAAACCGCCCACCGAAGGTCCAAAATGGGAAATGGCCCTTGCAAAATTTGAAAACCAGCATAAACACTTCGCTCGAGGCCAGTGTAAATTATAGGAACTGACAGTTTGCAAATCGGGCTTCCAGTTGGAGAATTAGACACAAAAATTTAGGATTTCCAACACAGAGGCTCGAAAACCACCCACTAAAGGTTAAAAATAGGAAATGGCCCCCCAAAAAAAATTCAGAAATCGGAATGAGCACTTCGTTTAAGGCCAGATTAACTTGTAGGAACTGATGGTTCACAAATCAAACTCCTGTTAGAGAATTCGATGCAAAAGCCTAGGATCTTCCAACACTAAGGCTCGAAATCGCTCACTGGAGGTCCAAAATGGAAAAAGCCTCTAAAAATATCTAAAATTGGCACAGGCACTTCATTCGAGGTAGAGTAACCTGTAGGAACTGACGGTTTGCAAATCAGACTCCAGGTTAGAGAATTAGATGCAAAAATCTAAGATTTTCAACACTTAGGCTCGAAAACCGCCCATCGAAGGTCCAGAATGGGAAAATGCCCCAAAAAAATTAGAAACTAGTATGAACACTTTGCTCGAGGGTAGAGTAACTTGTAGGAACTGACGGTTCACAATCGGACTCCCGGTTAGAGAATTAGACATAAAACAGGCCACCAAAAAAACTTAGGAAAAGATTCTATATTTACCCATGTTTATCTAACATTTGTAATTTAATTCATTAAAAAGATTCTAATGTTGCTCTTGTCATTGCAGATTAATGGACTCTTTGGGGCCAATTATAAACTTATTGAGGTGTTTTGTTATCCCCTTTGTTTATTTGTATTTGTATATCGGACATTTAAATGGGACTATATCATTGATTGTAATATTTGTTAAATGAGATGAATGATTTGATGAAAAATGCTGATGGTTGTTTGTTTATTTAGCAATTCTTGTATGTACGCATTTGTTATGTTGGATACAGATACATGAATAGGTTTATGTTTAATACAAGTGTATAAATAGGTTTATAGGAAAATTCTATTGAAAAAATAAATATTACTGATTTTATATGAAAATGTTTTTGCCAATGAAAAAATAGATTTACTAACATTTTAAAACATCGGTAAAGATTTATTACAGTTTTTTTTAATTATAAATATTTTTACCAAAGTTTTCAAAAAAGTTGGTAATTATTTATCATATATTTTTTTAAATTATAGAATATTTAACGACATTTTTTAGCATCGGTAGAAACTAAATTGAAAAATTTTTTAAAAATAAAAATGATTTTACCCATGTTTTTTTCATTGGTAAAAGTAAAATGAAATTTTTTTAAATGAATTTGCTGATGTTTAGTTAACGTCGTTAAAATTAAATTTAGAATTTTAAGAAAGGATAAATGATAACTGACGTTATAAAAATGCCTGTAAAAGTAAAATGAAAATTTTAAAAAAATTAAAATGAATTTACCAACATTTTTTTAATGTTGGTAAAATTAAATTCAAAATTGTAAAAAAGGTATAAATGATTTACCGACATGCAGAAAACGTCAGTAGAAGTAAAATGAAATTTTAAAAAATATAATGAATATACCGATGTTTGTTAACGTTGGTAAAAGTTTATTAAAAATTTAAAAAAAAGTGATAAATTATTTACCGACATTAAAAACTATTGGTAAATTCATTTTTATTGTCGATGGAGAATTAATTTTGGCCGATGGAATTTAATTCCGTTGTTAAAATTTTTTTTCCATGAATTTTTACCAACGATCAGCCAATGCAAATATTTTTGTTAATAAAGGTTTATATTGATGTTTTTATCTCATTTAGCGATGAAAATTTTCGTAGCTAAATTTGTAAGTTGTTGTAGTGCATTAACTCATTTTTGTTGGACCAACTTTTATTAATCATTGTCTGCCCCACATTAATAAAGATCCTACTGATCCTTACTATGCAAGCCTCCTTGAGGTTGGCTAATCCTTCTCTTGATTTTACAAGGTAAGCACGGCTATAAACATGTGCCTTGCATGATACTTTATAAATATGGTTAATAGTGCCTATGGGAGATCAGATCAACAAAGTCTAAAAGCACAGTTCTTGGTATTCTCAGTCCTTGAGCTACCAGAAAATTGGACCCACAGTTAAATGATTTGGACCATTGACTTAATAAGACCTCTTCCGCATAAACAATATTTGTGTCATCAATCAAATTGCTGATTAGATTTAGTTTTATATTTTAATATAATTTGAGTAGATATTTTTTATCATATATTATTTTAAGAACCACTGGGCGTAGAAGAAATACTTCAATGATGATGTTCACATGGGAGTTTTGTGAATACGGCGTTCCATTGATTTGTATAATACCTTTACTTAATTCAAACCACTCTCTCAAGCATATGCCCTAATAGTGGCACATGCAGGCAATTTGCCTTGGGAGGGCCATTATGCAAAATACATGTTTCTTGGAAGGGGCAATGTGGAAAAATAAAATAAAATAAATACAATTTCTTGGAAGGGGCTATTCAAAATCTTCTCAATTGCATGTGGGCAAAGTTACAGCAGGTCTAATCTAGCAAAGGTGGGCCCCGGCCGACATGGTGCGTGGGATAGTTTATGAATATTGTGGAAATCTTTATATTCTAAATTGCTAAAACTCCTGTGGCATGGCTGCTAATCCGCTCTTACCTTTCTTGGGACCTTTGGTGGCAAAAGAAAAGGTCGTCCTTCTTGGATAAACCCCATCTTTCTCCCACTCAGAAGATGCTCTATAGAAAGATGCAACAAGAAGGAAAGAAAATTCCTTCAGCTAGTAACACAAATTAGGAAAAATGGCATGGAAGTCCCCCGCTTCACTAAAAATTATGCTACTGATGCAATGTATATATTCCCAATTCTAGAAGCAGTTGCTATCATTGAATGATAAGGTTTATCGTCCCTATAACCACTATCTAAGAGCACATTCTCTTCTTTCAGCAGTTGCTATCAATGAATGATAAGGTTTATCGTCCCTATGACCACTATCTAAAAGCACATTCTCTTTGTTTTTAATCCATATGAAATGCAACCTAACCATCCCCACATGTATGTATAAATATAGCCACTGTTGTCAAATATCCACACCACTACCAACCCTTCCTCGCTTGAAAACCACCCAATCAACTCCATACGACCCTCATTTGCATCCAAAGTGGGGGAATTCAATTACTATTGATTGGACATCTTTTGTTTACTTGGCTCTAAATAGGGTCATTAATCCTGTAAGCGCCCTTTTACTTGCCTTGGATTGGGGTTGATATTTTATTTGAACCCTCCAAAAATTCATTCTTAATACCTTATATCTTTTATAACACTCAGCAGAAATCACATTTTTTTTAGCATCTACATAATCTTTCTTTATTGGAACAAGCCCGTATTTATAATTCTTCCCCTCAACCATCCCTACACTTTTTTTTTCTTTTTTTTTTCTTTTTGTTGCTTGGCTAGCTCACTAGTCAGCTGGGAGGGAAATCAAAGCACCTATCAGGGATTGATCTCCAGTGGGTGGTATGAAAACAGGATGCCTACCACCAGGCCATTCCTCGAGTCCACTATCCCTGCACTTTGTTAGAGTTCATTGTTGCAGTGATAGGAGAATCAGGACCTTGTCACTTCTGTTCAATTTGAGATGGAGATAGTGAAAAAACTAGCCTCCGAAATTGCAGTGGTGATTTTCAGCATAAGCTCATTTGGCCTGTGCCATACTATGAAGATGCTGCTTAGGGAAATTGGGGAGCACACTGCAGTTTATGAACCTGACCGGGAGCCTAGAGGGAGGGAGATGCAGACAGCGCTCACTTAGTTGGTAAGTCGTAGGCCGCGAGTGAGTGCTGGTAGTTTTCAGTGGTTATCGGTTCATAGGCTCTGATAAGTAGGTCATGCAACTTCACAACACTAAAGCCATCATTCCTCTGATTAGAGAAGGAATGGTTTTCTGGCTCAGGTATCTGGCTGTTCCTGACCCGGCCCATCAACATAACGCAATCCCAACCCAGTGATTCCATGTATGGGTTTATGTTGCCAACCTCATTAATAAACGAGTCTGAAGGACAAACATGAGACTTCTGTTCTTTAATCCACTAACACTACTCTAATTCGTTTGGTGACTTCAGGGCTTGGATTGGGCCCAAATTCAATACATAAGAGGTCAACCTAGGTAACGTTCCATGTCATTGTATTTTAGCTAATTAAGCTCCTTTAAGTCCATGGATCGTATGTGCGAAGTTTCATCGGTTTTCAAGATCATTTGAGCATAGTAGGAGTGGTTTACAATTTTAGGAAAGTTAAAGGCCCTTTTTTGTAGTTTTCCATATGCGAGATTTCGGGCTTGCCGGGTAGAATACCAGATTCTAAGACGTTTCCCCTTCGTTACTAAACTCATCTGAACACACTTTGGCCACTAAAATCCCAAAATCCCAAACCTAAGCCTGTCTACGTGATTTTTCATTAACTAACGTCATTTTTATAAATTTTCAAACAACCCACTTTATAAAAACACCACAACTAACCCAGCCTTCTTTCTTTCCCTTTTTCATTCCTAATTTCTCTTCTCTTCTCCATTTTCCTTCTCCTCCTTCACTGCCAGTGTGCTAACCACCATTGAAGCTCCAGCCAAACCACCGTTTGTCACCATATTCTTCCTCAAGCTGCAAGCAACCCAAGCATTCCATTCCTAAAGCTTCTCCCTCACCAACCACCTCTAGGTAAGCTCCTACCTTCACCAAAGCTTCACCAAAGCTAGGTCTTTATGGTTTTTGAGCTTACGGTGTGTTTATGTTGCTCATTACATTCTTCTTTTCTTCTTCTAGCAATTGGTTTGGTCTGGATTTGAGTACTTTCTCCATTTGAGCTTCGTTTGGGCTTGGTTGAGCTAGGGCTTGCATTCATTTCTTCACCCTATCATCTAAGGCAAGTGGTTAAGCATTTTTTTTTGGTTCTTATGCTTCTTTAATTCTCAATTCTAACATATATTTGCCATTGGTTTAGTTTTGGCCATTTAATTTCATTCAAATGGTAATATGCTAGAATTAGGAATGGTGGATGGAGTGATGATTTTGTGATTGTAATGTAGATGGAATGGAGGGGCTGAGCCCCATCTTTTATTGATTTTATTAGGTGGAAGAGACAAGGAAGAAACGAGGGTGAAAATCCCCTATTTCAGCAAAACAGGGGAAGCCCTATTTTGGGGTAGTGCCTTGGGTGCTCTAGCACCCATAGGTTCTATTAGGGGGATTTTCCTCTAGTTTGCGAGATATTGGGTCCACTCCCTGAGGTTCATTACTTCCTATTTTTTCCCCTAATATCCCATTTGACTAGGGATTAATGGTGGTATTGTCCATTGGACCCAGATAACGTGGACTTACTTTTTTACACCAAGTAAGAGTGGTTTTTGCGCAATTGCACTCTTACGGGATGTGCAGTTTGGGTACTATGAACAACTTATGAGGAGATCGGTCGATGTGAGAATTGGACCTATGAATCATGTTAAATTGAAAGTCCAACTTCACATCACCCGTGGTTCATGTAGTATTGTCAAGTGCATGACTTGTCTCGTGATTTAATATCAGGTTGGGTAGTAATTCCTCCTTGGCCTTTGGGCGTACATTGTTTGCATCACGTGTGTGTGTTTCTTAGGGGTTGTACCCTTTATCATTATTTGGACCATGTTGTGGTTTGGCGAGCATGGTAATGCTCTAAGAGCGCTACTCGGTGTGTGTTTGTACCCAGTTTGGAACTGAACAATGAACATGAGTAGTTTCCTTAATAATTGGACCGTTTATATGAAAATGCCAACCCTTCACTTGACTTAGGACTTATTGTGTGTCGAACACCACTAATGCTATTAGTCTAGCACAGGAGGGGTGTTTTTGTGTTGGGGCTATGTGTCTGGGTGTGGCACCAGGGTCTATTGGATGGCTGCAAATCGGTATTAGACTGAGTTATACACTGTAGTATAATGGACGGGATGGTATATCATCTGAAGATGAACTAGCCACCCTTATTGGATAGAGCCTTAGCTTTATGAATATTGTATAGGATGTGTAACATCCAAAGATGGGTTGATCCACCATATTCTCGACAAGATGTGTATCATCCGAAGATGAAGGACCCTATATATTAGACAGTTGTATACCTGGAGTTCAACTATACTGTGGGTGTTCATTGTTGTAGCAGTGGTTAGGGTGTTTCGCTTCCTTCTTTATTTTTGTTGATTCTCTGTACATCATTTGGTGTACTTTTCACATGATCATCCCTATCTTTACTCGCTTTGCTTGCAGATTATCATGGGTGATGTTTACCAACTTGCCACTACTTTTATGGTCTTATGTTGCTGTCCTTGGCGCATGGTTACCAAGCCCGACTACACAGAGGCAGATGCAAAGGGTGAGGCATTTTAAGCGCCTGACCAATTAATGTGCCTGAATGGGGCACAAAGGAAGGCTTCGGAGCCTTCTAGACCCACACTCAACTGACACAATCTCGGCTATTTTGTTTGTCATCTTTTGATACTCAACTTTTGGATGGGCTTTTTTTGTTACTAAATGCTTTAGTTTACTTTGACACTTGAACTTAAATCCAATATCTTTAGATGTTCAAAACGCTAATTATTATGTGTGATACTTGTAAGATCTCGGCCTCGAATCTAGGGTTTGCTTGCCAATCTTTTATGTTTATTGCTAATTAATGGTATTTTAATCTTAAGTGCATAATGGATAGGTATATTGGTGGGACCCTACTCTTGATTAGGTAGCTTTGACAACCAATTTGTAATTTAACTAGTCTAATTTGCATCATTTCATTATCTCATTAGTCATATCATGTTCATTAATCATGATTATCATCATACATTAGCAAACCCATTTCATTTAAACCTAAGTCACCTATGTAAGAACTTTTATGACCTCTTTTTGTAAATAATATAAGCCTAAATGGACATGCTAGTACATACCCAAAGTTTCTAGCAACCCTAGCTCTATATAAGACGCATTCCCAAAGCTAGAGCCTCTTTTGCCCCCTAACAAAACCCTATACCCCACCTCCATCTCCTTCCTCCTTCCTCCTTCCTCCTAGAGTGTGTGGAGGGAGAGATTCTATCCATTAGAAGTTAGCTTCATTTTCTTCTCCACATTCCCTTTTACCCCCTTTGGTGTTTGTTTGGAGAGAAAAGAGCATCTTCATAATTTATGCACAACCTTCAAGGTAAGAAACCCAAACTATGTTGGTATTTGTACCCATTTGAATAGTGTAGAATGATTTTCTAGCTTAACACCCATCAAATCATCTTCTCATGGCATTCATCTCTATTTCATGTCATACCATGATTAGAGGTTTATGTGAGCTCCAGATTTGGGAGTTTTGCACTATAAATGCTTTGATTTGGATTTTTGGAGTACCCAAGGCAAGTTTGAGCAAGTAGAAACATACATGGTTGTATTTAAGTTTAATTTCTTAAGATTTCTATGTTTTAGTACATTGGTACAACTCATCCTCTTTGTGTTTTTATAAAGGAGGATGTCATGCTGGGTGAAAATGGATTTAAAATTAAACAAATGATGGTTCGGATTAAATGATTTAGTATGGGGTTGAAATTACATTAATTTAAAAGATTTGGGGTACTATTGCATGTATTAATGCAGATGAAAGTGTGGGATTGAAGGTGTAGAAATTCAGACCCAAAACAAGACTATAGAACTAGGTTCCTCGTTTGCTTGCTTGAGCAGACCAAGGCACGCTCGAGCACATACTCAAAACTCTTAGTAAATATGAAGAAGTCTGTAAGGCTCAAGCGCGTGTGAAGTGCGCTCAAGTGCAATAGCCTTTGTGAGACCCCGCTTTAGTACATGCTCATCCGTGTCCGGTCGCACACCCAAATTACTATTATTAATTATTAATTATTATTTATTATTCCAGTTCTCATCTGAATTGGAATGGCTACAATTGACAGTAAACTTGGCACATTTTGGACTTTGGAATATTAGATGAACCCTATAATTATCTGAGACCTTATTTCTTGAAACCATTATACCTTAAATATTATCCAAAGAATTCAAATGGGGTAAATAAGGAAAATGTTAGCTGTCACTCATCCTTGTTAGCTAATTCTGTTCGTTCTAATGTTATGCCCTTCATATGTGAGTATAAGGAACCTGGTGTTCGGATTCATATACAATGTGGTACCAAGATTTCGGTAGCACATGGCATTGGGATCCTTATAGTCATGCAAAGGTGAGAAACTAAGGACACGGGCATCTTAATTAGTTTGGCTTATAAATTATTCTTGTGTTTTAATTAATTGAGAATTATGCATATTTCAATGACTTCCAAATCTTTTACTTATGCTATCAATTCAATTATTTTATTTTACTATCTTCAGATTTGCTTTTGTTATTACTAATCGTTATTGATATCATTATGTTTATGTTATTGTAAATGTTAAGTTAGTAAGTTTTGTTAAGAAGCTAACTATGAGAACACGATGCTGCTATCTATTCTATCTATATTGATCACTCATAGAGTCGGCACCACTGAGCTGGACTCTATGGGGCCTAGGAGGGCTGAGTATGAGTTGAAATTTTGTGCACCGCTGCATTTGGTTTTCTATAGAGTAAGTCGATGCTCCTTTTGGTGGTTAAATTAGCTATCTAATCTCCCGTTGTGTTTTGATATTTGTCTCTCTTCGAGGAGGATTGTGGCCATGTAGTTTGCCATCCAGTCATTATCTTTTTGTCTTATTGATTCCTTACATTATGTTTTATCTGATGCTAACATGCTTAGATTTCGCTTTTGCCCTATTTAATTAGTATATCCTTCATTCTATTTGGAAAAACATGTTTAGTGTACTACTTACCTATTTCTTGTTGAGTTGTCTACTCAAGGTGTTACCCTTGGTGTTGTAGGACCCGATTTGGGTACAGACTCAATTATCAACGTGCTCCAAAAGGTTGCCACAGTGGTACCTTCAGGATTAGACAAATGGAGATTGGATGATTTCTTCTATGAGTCATCTATCCGTACAGAGACATTGGTTTTGTTGGGCATCTAGGATATGGTCTACAACATCTCTTTTTATAGTATCATCATGACTTTATGTTGCGATTTTGACATCACCTATTGTGCACATATATCAATCACAAGATCGACAAAGAGCCAACCACACATAAGAAGAGATAGAAATTTGCATGGTTCACCCAAACAGGGCTACATCCATGATCATAAAGACGATCATCTTCATTATGACAAGTAAAGCATATAGAGGCTCTCATTCTCTCACATCATCTCTCCTACGTGGTGTGGGAATACCAAGGACAAGAAAGCTCTCACATTTCTTTAATGCAAGATCTGGAGCTACAGACTATACACATATATAATCTCCACTTTCTTAGCCACCAAGAAAGCACTGGTACAATTGCCAAAACACCCTTTACCTTAAACCGGTCACTGGTTACCCAGTGGACCCATCCAGCTAAACCAAAATACAAGACATAAACTTAACAATCTCCACATTGGCTTGAATTTCACACAACTCGAGTCACCAAGAGATAAAACCGGCAATGCCTTCATGTATCTTACTGAATGGTACGTTACTACTCCGGTGGTGCAGTCTACTTTCTTCAACACTTTGACATGTTGAACCAACACATGAACTTTGAACAAAGTTCATCTTCTCATCAAACTCCACCTCGAACTTAAAGCTCGAATCCATTGACGAATTTGAGTGATATCGATATATATCCTACCACATCTTCAACATCACTATGAAGATCTAGTTGCGACAAGCATGCAAGTAAAATAGATCAGGAATACAAGTCCAGATGACTCCACAATTGCAGAACAACCTTTGCCTCCGAGTGGTCAAAAACTCCATTTGACCTGGCCTCCGATCAATCAAACACATGTTTGACAACTGCTAATGCATCAGCACCGCTTTGCTACTTCTTCATTGGCTTGGCTTTGGTAAGATAAACAACATCACATGCGTTCTAGAAAACATGTGAACCCCAAATGAACAACTTCTTTTGAATCAGTAAACCCTTTGCAACTAGGCCGGCGTCTCATACATTGGGTTTACAATAATAACCAGGTTAAGTAGACCTGATTCTGACCTAAACCCACAGCTGTTCAGATCTTCTCCACAAGAAAAGTTGGTGCTTCCTAAAACTCCCTCTTCCTTCTGTAATCAAGACAGGATGTCTCCTGACAAGATATGCAGATCCAGATTTTTTAGATTTAGGTAAATGGGGATTAACAATCTTCTCTTCTCAAGATTTCTATTCCAAGTTGTAGATCTTATCAACGCGAGCATTGTGGAAGAAATGGATTTGAAATCCGAGTCCGAATAGCTCTAATATTGCAGAAAAAATTTTCTACGCTTTGATTGGTCAAACCTCCTCGTTGACCATCAAACAACCAATCACCCTCTTCCACTGCATAGATATGCTCGAAATGAGTCTGTAGGAGCAAACGGATCTCTGATCGGACATTGGACAATCAAGATATCGCAGAAACAATTTCAGCTATTGAAATTGGTCAAACTGCCCTTGACCTCCTCTGCTGACGTGTGCTGATGTCAACACTGCAATCTAAACTGGGCTGAACTCTGTGCACACGAGTTAGGTCTGACCCAACCTAAATCGACCTGGACTGACTGCAGTATCTTTCTTCTGGGATGGGCTTCCTGCTAACAAGTCAGGTCTGACCCCGACCCGACCCAGTTTGAACTGGGCTACTTTTTCCACGATGGGTCAGGTCGGAACGACCCAATCTGCTCTGCTGCTTTTCCTCTAGACTTCACAGGTTAGAGCTTAACCCAACCTGGCCTATACTTGGCTTGAGTAACCCAGGCCCACACCCCTCTTCTCTTCCTCTTTCCTCTGTTTTGGTTCTACAACCAGAGAGACCGCCGAAACCAATCCAGTGATGGCTGCAGCGGTGAGCGGTGCAGTGAGTCCAATGATGGCGATATGTGCAGACGGCGGAGATAGAGAGCAGACGGAGAGCCCTTTCTCCAGTATTCTTTTTTGGCGACAGCAGGTAGCAGTGACGATGCAGCAGCAGCGGTGGATAGCGTCTTTCTTGGTGAAACTATGCTTTCTTCAATACTTGATTAAAGTTTCCTTTTCTAACCAATTCAGTCTGTGATTATAAGTGTCAAACGTTGGATTGATCATACCCAAAAATGATTTGCATGGATCTGTTTCTCCCTTCATTTCATTCTTCTCATAGATACCATATTAAACACATAAAATGAGGCGTTTCAAGCAACCATTGTTCACAATCTCTAAACCAGACAACCATGGCATTCAGAATGCATCATTTAAATAGAAACATCACACAAACACAATGCAACCAAAGTTTCTGACAATGATAATGAAGGACAATCGCAAACCTGCATGGGCTGCAAATTGACTGACTTTGACTGGTTTCTTCCAAGCATTATAGCAAACCCGCATGAAAACATTAAATTTACTCATGTCATAACATCTTAAGACCATCGTCATCAAAACCTTGACCCAACTATGTCAAGTCGGCTATATAAGTTCTATTTCTCCATTCCATTTACATGAATATAAGACATGATAATACATTTAAAAGAAGTTAAGAATTTCCCAAATATTACCATATTCCAAGGATTGGTTGATGGTTTGTAGCCAAATACATGCAACTCAGCAGAGAAAATAGAATCGCAATGAAGTTAAGAAAATCCCTTAAAAAAACACAGTGAAAGAAATTTTATGATAGAAACAATGATAAACTTAATAAAATTTTAATATATAAAGATGTAATTAACATAATCAAGAGAAAGATGACCTTAAGAGAAGAATAAGATTAGTTACAAATTAATCATTTCTAGTATCCACAATAAACCGGAGTCTTAGAATGCAATTAAATATAAATTACTGGCTTCCAATAAAAGTATTAGCCAAATAACACTGATGTTTTCAGATTCCCAGAACGAAATCCAATCATGATCATAGTCGGTTATGGAAAATAAAAGGAAAAAAGTGCTTCAATAAGCATGCCAACTCTCAATAAACAAGGATCCTTAGCACACTACAATTACTATAACTTCCATCATATAATAGAGTTAGTAAAATCTTAATGTGTTCTTGTGTCAAAACTGAGAACCTGCCAATAAAATCAAAGCAAGATCAGAATGCGTAAATCAAGTCATCAATGTTGTAGAATGGAAGGTAGATATTACAATTTTGCAAGCTCTTAGGGCAAGTTGCCTGATTTATTTTGCATTTTCCTCAAATTCATATAGATCAAAGCAAAGAATGTTCATTGTACATTGAAGTCTAACAAAACAAAGTATTGATAAAGAGGTAAGGAGTAAAGGATATCAACTAAGATATATATATAGGCTCTAATCTTGTGAGATCTATTCTCAAGCACCTATCGTAAGAACTTTTTATGGAGACCACTTATAGGTCTTGTTTGGATATAGGACCAGGGGAATAGAAAGATCAATGTGGGACCACCCCAAACATCAAGTTTAGTCTCAACCACGTCCCTAACTCCTTCATTCGTGACCCACAAATTTAATCCATTAAGATTAGTGCACAGTCGATCCAACGGTCCAATAAATTCAAATTTAACCAAAACTTATGTGACTATCAAAGGGGTCCTTATGTATTGCAAGGTTTGGATTGTGTGATAGATAGGTTCCACCTACAATTCTCATAAAAAAATGGTGAAAACCATATCTCATAGGATTATTTCCCTATATATGTATGTATGTATGCATGTATGTATTTATGTATGTATGTATGGTGACGATGCAGGACCTATATTAAGTAATGGATGAAATGCAATACGAGATCTAATAACACATTAATTTACACAACGATTACTTAAACAAAGTTGCACCAATCACATTATCATAAGTAAAATTTAGCAACAGAGTTTAATTTGGTCCAAAATTTAAATCAAATTCCTGTAAGTCGATCTTGCAAGGAGTGGAGATGACCTTTGCGGAGCTAGAACTTCCAACTTGCCTAGGGACCCAAATTTGAACACTTCTAAACTGAAATTTTGATCTAAACAATGTAGACTGCACAGTTGAGGGGGCTTAAATTTAGACTTAGATCTAAATGTCATCATCATCATCATCATCATTAAAGTCTTATACCAACCATGTTGGGGTCGGCTACATAAATTTCGTTTCTCTATTTCGTTCTACTTTGAGTTTATCTTAGAATTCATGTTTGGATTGTGACAAAGTTTTACGCTGGCTATCAACCTATCTAACGCAACCCTCCTCCTCTACTTAGGCTTGGAACCAACAACAAAAACTAGCGGAGTTAGACTCATATATGAATGTATTGAATTAAAATAGCGAACAGCCTAAGGAAGGAAAATTGGGGCAAATTTTAGGGTTTAGTGCGAATCGGCTCATGGAGATGGTTCCATATGAAAAATGACCTGATCTAAGGAGTGTTTGGGCTGTGTCTTACTAGGTTTCAAATCCAGTTGTAAGGTTTAGGATGCCCAAATAACAAATCTAGGCTATTTTAAAGGTTTCATTGCATTTGGCATGGTCTAGGCTAGATTTAGGGTGAAAACAATGGAAATTCTTAGCGTTGATTGCATAGATATGAAAAGATGGACTAGAAATCTAACCAAAAGAGATAAAGATGTAGATTACTTGTTGGAACCACGATCCCTGGGCCTCAAGCCAAACTCTCCATCTTGCGCAAGAAGATATGAATAACTTTTAAGACAAAACTCATGAAAGCCTTCATGGAAGAGTTGTTTTCTTTTCATTCTTCAATAATAGCCTCCAAGGATGGAGTTACAACTTAAAAGAGGAGAACTCAACCCTAAACATTCGATGGTTGAGATTAAAAGATTTAATAGAGGTTAAATGAGATAAACTGAGAATAAAAGAAAATAAAAATAACAAACAAGGGGGCCCTGCGTTGGAGAAGAGGGACTTGAGCATGGGGAACCGTGCGCATGTCCTCTGCATAAATTAGTTTGTACATTAAGTTGAAGGCCCCCTCTGCTTTCACACTTTTTATTCAAACTAATGCTACCATGGGCCCTTTCTTATATATTGGGCTTTATGTAAACATTTAGGACCCCTCTAATTCTTTTAAACACTTTGACTTAGCCACATGTCTTCCCCCTTGACACAACCCATGTGGGGTCTTTCTTTTGATTGCCTTAGGAGGTCTTCAATAGTAGATCATCACCTGCACTGCACCCCAATCCAACAGTGTATCCTTTAAACTTTGATGGATTAACCCTATAAAAGGGTGATCCATCCACAATGGGACCATATGCATTATCTTTTTGCTTGTTCCTTTGTCTGATGTCCCCATCAACTCCCCTGGGCTATAAAGATTTCGCCACTGGTGAAATAAACTGTCATACCACTCCAAAAGGCCTGGATTTAGTTGTTATAGCTCATCACGAGTCATTCAAGTGCTTTTTGTCAATAGCCAATCTTTCCACTTGATAAGGTTTTTCTGATATCGCTCATGTTTGGTGGAAACCAAGGAATTGTTAAGGATGACCTCCACAAACTCTTTCTTTTGGCCTAAAGTAGTTGTAAGAGGAGAAGGAAGGTTACGCTCAAAATGGGTTGGCTCATATTGTTCAATCTCCATAGGCATATTTGGGTCATGGCCAGATTGGTTAACAGGCAAAGAAGTTTGTGGATAATGGGGTGAAGTTGTCGAAGCATGAAAAAGGACAAGGTCCTCTACATTGAAGATTGGATTGATTCCCCAATCAGTTGGCAATTCTAGCATATACGCCTTAGAACCCAATCTCTTTACAGCTTTAAAGGGTCCAACACTATTACTTTTTGGCAGTCCCTAAAGAGAAACGTCATGGTCTAATACAAACCATAACATAATCACCTTTACTGAATTTAACACGGCAATGATGCACATCAGCAACCATTTTGTAAGATTCATTATGTAGATTAATTCTTCTTTTAAATTCATCATGCAATCAATGCATATGTTGTGTGTGAATGACTCAACTGATGCGGATGGCCTATGCAATGAGGTAATGGGAATGAGATCTGCTTGCATTCTAGGTTTGTAACCTAACACAACTTCAAATGGGCCCATGCCAATGGACCCATTAACTGAACTATTATATGCAGATTCAGCGGTCGATAACATCATATCCCATGCTTTAACGTTCTCCCCTACTAAACACCTAAGAATATTTCCTAGGCTTTTATTAACAACCTTAATTTGACCATCAATTTGGGGGTGATAGACCAAGGAAAAATGGAGCTTAGTTCCCATGATCACCCAAAGTGTCCTCCAAAAATAACTTGTGAATTTCACACCCTGATCAGACACAGTGGAGGTGGAAGCACATGAAGTCAAACAACCTCATCAAGGAAAAGACATGCTACATAAGATGCATATGAGATTTTCGAATAAGGGATGAAGTGGGCCATCTTAGAGAAATGGTCCACTACAACTAATATGGAGTCTTACTTTCGGAGAGTTTTTTAGAGGCCCAATACAAAGTCCATACTAACATCCTGCCATAGTGTGTGTGACACCTACAAGGGAGTGTCCATCCCACCATGGTCCGTGTGAAACCTGCAATGGAGTGTACAACCCTGTATTTTGCTTGCGTTGTTTCATAAGCTAACAAGTTCTACATTGCCCGATAATTTTGGCAACATCTTGTTTAAGAGTCGGGTAATAAAATTGATCCTCCACAAGGCAATGGTTTGATCACGACCAAAATAGCCCACGACTCCTCCCGCATGCATTTCCTACACTAAAAAACCGCGAAGTGACATCTGGGGAATGCACAACCTATTTCCTTTGAAAAGGAAACCATCTTTGAACAAAAATCCTTGTGCATTCTACGAAGGATTATCTGAAATTGTTTTATAGATCTCCTTAAAATCAAGACATGTAGGATATGCTTTCAGTAAATACTCAAAGCTATTCATGCTAACACTCATGGAGTGTAGCAACGCGACTCAAGGGGTTGACAGCCTTGTTTTCAAACCCTGGCTTATGTTTAAGAACAAATGAGAATTCTTGTAATTCTTCAATCCATCTCACATGTTGGGAGCTCATTTCAACCTAAGATTAAATGTACTTCAGAGTCTCATGGTTCGAGTACATGACGGGTTCATATAGTAGTAAGTAATGTATCCAATGTTTGAGAGCTTGTACTACTGCGTAGAATTTTTTCTCATAGATGGAGTATTTCTATCAATCCGTATTCAGCTTCTCACTGAAGTAGGTGAAAGGATGCCGCTCTTTACTGAGGACTCCTTTCATACTGACATCAAATGAGTCGCACGCCACCTCAAAAACTTTACAAAAATTGGAAAGTCAGATAACTGAAGCTTTTGTCATCTTTTTCTTAATTTCTTAAAAGGCTTTGGTGGCTATAGGGCTCCAAGTAAATTCACCCTTCTTCGTAAAATCAATAATTGGAGCCATTACTATGCTGAAGTTTCGAATGAACCGCCTATAGAAGTTAGCAAGTCCATGGAAACCGTACACCTCATGAATGTTCCATGATTCTTGCCATTCTACAATGGTCGTGACCTTTTCAGGGTCTGTAGATATCCCCTCCGTAGAAACGACAAACCCTAAGATGACAACTTGTGGAGATAAGAAAGTGCATTTCTTAAAATTCGCTCACAATTTTTACCCAATCAAAGTCAAGCAAACCTCTCTTAAGTGACCCATATGTTGTTCCCTAGTACTACTATAAATGAGAATGTCATCGAAGTAGACAACTAAGAACTTGCCCATGAATGGCCGGAACACTTGTGTCATAACCCTCATAAATGTGCTAAGCGCATTTGATAAACCAAAGAGCATGACCAGCCACTCATACAAACCATCCTTCATTTGAAAGCGGTTTTCCACTCATCACCTGGCCAGATACAAATCTAGTGGTACCCACTTTTGAGATCAATCTATGAAAAGATTTTGGCACCAGCCATCATGTATAGCATATCATCAAATCTTAGTATTGGAAATTGATACTTCACAATGATCTTGTTAATTGCCTTGTTATCCATGCACATCCTCCAAGATCCATTCATTTTAGATGTTAGGAGTGCAGGAACTACACATGGGCTCATGCTCTCTTGGATAAACTGCTTCGCAAAACCTCTTGAACCTTCCTTTTCAATTCGGCATGTTCTATAAGGTTCATCATATAATGGGGCTAGTTTGGCAAAGTCTCTCTAGGGACCAAATCAATGGCATGTTGTATGTCACGCAAAGGTGGGAACTCATTAAGTAAGCCTTCAGGAAAAAACACCTAAAATTCCTTCAAGATTGGCTTTGCTTCACATGGGGACTCTACAGCCTTTTCCTTGGTGATTGCTTTAGTCACCAAAGCAAACATGGCTAGCTCATGTGCCTGGACACTTCTGAGAGTGTCCTGAACTTCTCGCTCAAATCATGAGGCACTCAAAATGTGAATTCTTTGGACATAACACTCTTCCCTTTCAGGTCCTTTCCTTTTTTATTGGGCTCCATGCTAGGATTTTTAGCCTTATCATTAGAACTGGTGTCGGGCATCTTCTTTTTGTCCATGTTCTCCTTATGAGGTAGTGGGTGAAGCTTCAATTTACTCCCCTCAAAATTGAAGATGGAAATGTTTGATTTACCAAAATTGGAAGTGGTATGGCCCACTTCCATGGGAACAATGTCACACCATAGTTGGTCATTGAAGGAGGAGAGTAGAAGTGAGACCAAACTCCTCTGGGTGATGGAAATAGATGTTGAGTCTACCCAAGAGACATGGTAAAGCCTAGGATATAATTTGGCTTTCAACCCTAAATGAGTGATAGTGGCAGAAGAGCCTGCATTGGTACAACTACCACTATCAATTATGAGTTTACAACTCCACTCATTACACTTCAAGTTAAGTGTGGAAGATGGCTGTTCGTCGCCAATCTTCATCCTCTTTTAAGGTTAAGGCACACCTAACCATTAGCATTTTGGCACCTTTACTCACTCCCACTCATGCTTTTTCCTCTTCTATTTGGTCTGTAGGAAGGAATCAGAGGAAAAAAACATGCCCCTCAGGATCCTCATAATCATCATTGGATGGAATGAAATTAAGAGCATAATTGTCTACATTTGGATCGCTATCATCAAGGGCCTCTAATATAACCAAATTTCTGGTAGGACACGTAGTAGCATAATGACCATATTCATGACACCTAAGGCACTTGATTTGATATAGCTTCCTTGCTTTGTCAACAGCAATACCCTTTCCTTTTGAATCCCATGAGGAATCACCAGGTGTTCCTTTTTATGGTTCCTAAAGTAGGATTTGCGCTAGAGGTATTGACTCTAGGGTCATGATTGTGCAAATCTGTCCTTTAAGGAAATTGCAGTTTAACATATTGTTCCAAATGTGGCCATTTCATACATATCTATAAGGGATTTGATCCTATGGTGAAGCAACTCTCTTCGGATCACAAACTTCTCTTAAACCTCGAGAGAAGTGACAACTATTCGTCCTTTACATCAAATCTCAAATTTAAATATTTAATTTTTGTGATGTATTTACTGATAATCATACTACCTTGATGAAGGGTGCTCCTTTGATCAAGGAGTCTCTCTTGGTAGGATTGGGGAAGGTACTTGTCCTCCCACTTTTCCTTCATTCGTTCCCACATGTTAATGGCTGAATAGCCTAATCTTTGTTCATTAGTTCCCAAATTGGTCCAAAAGATTGGGGCTTGAGCAAGTAATTTCATGGTCGCTAGCTTGACTTTCCTTCTTTTTCTGACATTTCATACCATTTAAAGGTAAGGTCTATATCAGAAAACTAACTTTGGGTCCATCCGTCCATCAAAGGTAGGGGCATCGACCTTGACACTCTTCTAAATCCATCCATTGGGATTTTGATCTCTACCATGACCCCTTCAATCATACCCATTATCGGACTCACTATCGGTGTCCAACTCACGGTCATCCCTTTCTTGGCATCTATGTTGCCCATCATTGCCCACTTGGATAGACCACTAAAGGTTCCTAAATTCAATGGTTAGATCAGCTTACCTTTGATGTAGGGCTTGGACTTGTGCTGCCAAATTCTCTACAACCTTTGGCAATTGTTCTATGGTTGTATCAGGCTAGTAAAAACTTGTCTTGGCATGGGAACGGCCTACCATTTGGAAAACTAGGAGCTGATATTCCTGATGACTCCTAGTGGGCATACAACGACGACCTATATGCAATGAGAAACAATGTATTGCGATGTGTGTGATGCAAATCCGGAGACAATCCTATTTTCTGAGACCAAATTTGACGCAAGACCTACTAAGTAATTGATGAAATGCAATACGAGATCAAGTAACAAATTAATTTGCACAATGATTACTCAAAGAAAGTTGCAACAATCAAATTCTCATGAGTAAAATCCAGCAATAGAGTTATTAATTTGGTCCAAAACTTAAATCACAGTCTTGCGAGTGGATCCTGCAAGGTGTAGAGATGGACCCTTGGGGAGCTAGGACTTCCAACTTGCCTAGGACCCCAAATCTGAACAATTCTAAACTGAAATTAAAATTTTAAAAATGTATCCCACATAATTGAGTGGACTTAAATTTAGAATCAGATCTGAATGTGGTGAATTAAAATAGTGAGTAGCATAAAGAAAGGAAATTGGGGCAAAATCTAGGGTTTTAGTGGGAATCGGCCCATGGAGATGGTTACATATGGAAAACGACCTGATCTAAGGAGTGTTTGGGCTGTGCCTTACTAGGTTTCAGATCTAGTTGTAAGGTTTAGAATGTCCAAATAACAAATCTAGGCTGTTGTAAAGGTTTCCTTGCATTTGGCATCGTCTAGGCTAGATTTAGGGTAAAAGCAATGGATGTTCTAATGGCTGACTGCATAGATCTGAAAAGATGGATTGGAAATCTAACCAAAAGAGATAAAGATGTAGAGATTACCTTGTTGGAACCACAATCCCTTGGCCTTATGCCATATTCCCCATCTCGGGCGAGAAGATATGAAGCACTTTCAAGAGAAAACTCATGAAGCATTCATGGAAGAGTTGTTTTTCTTTTGATTCATCAATAATTGCCTCGAAGGATGGAGTTAAAACTTAAAAGAGAAGATAACTCAACCTTAAACATTCGATGGTTGAGATTAAAAGATCTAATAGAGTTTAAATAGGATAAGAATAAAAGAAAAAAAAATAGCAAACAAGGAGGCCGTGCGTTGGAGAAGGGGGACATGCACATGGGGAGCAGTGTGCAAGTTCTCCCCCATATTTTACTGTGTGCATTAAGTTGCGGGCCCCCTCATCTTTAAAACTGTTATTTAAACTAATGCTACAATGGGGCCTTTCTTATAAATTGGGCTTTATTAAAACATTTAAGGCTGCTCAAATTCTTTTAAACACTTTGACACAGCCACATGTCTTCCCTCGTACACATCCCAGTGTGGAGCCCTTCTTTTGATTGCCTTGGGAGGTCTTCAATGATAGATTTTCACCCCGCACCTCAATCCAACAGTGGATTCTTTAAACTTTGATGCATTAACCCTACAAAAGGGTGATCCATCCACAATAAGACCATGTGTGCCTTCTTTTTCTTGTTCCTTTGTCTGATGTCCCCTTCAGATGACCACTTGTAGATCATTACCTTTATCTCTAAAATTTTGACCAAACTAATAGAAATCAATTACTAAGAATTATGAGTTCAGGGTGGATAACCATTTCCCCAAGAGAGACACATTTGTTCCGCATTTAGGTCAAGTTTCAAAGACAAATTCCTTATAGATCTTCACCTTTAATCCCACTAAACTGTCCATTGCTTCAAAATCTTAATAATTCAATACCAACCAAACAGACGGCCCTTCAGTAATCTACAATTTTGAGTCTATAATCAATGTATAAAAGACGTGGCATGAATGCAGACAATTAATGATTAAGAGCAACTGTTCAAATAAACTCACAGATGACTCATTAGACAGCAATCACGATTCATGATAATCAATGAGGAAAGAAACAGAAGATATTCATAACCACCACATCAAATTTCCATCATGATCACGAAAGGAAGAACATTGGGGCCTCCTTGATTCCCAAAAGTAACTGAATAGCTAGCAAATAAAAATGACTTCAACAAGATAGCAAGAATACTTTGAAAAGAATGATGATGTGAAAGACGACAGTGACAACATGACTTTTCTATTCAGTTACTGGACAGGCTTGTAATCTTGCCCAACTACAGAGGCCTCTGCTCATACCAATCCAGCTAGCAGTTGGTTGAACCAATAGGCCGTTTTATGTTATCTTTGGATATCTTCTTGGCTCACGAATACACGTCATTGCGTTCTTGAATCAAACAAAGCAAACCAAGATTTTTAATGTCTGGGTTCTATGTACTAATAGAATCTCATTTTCTCACAAAACTGCTACATTGATAAACTTACTCAATTTTTTTATCGGTAATGATGAATTATAGTAAGATGAAGAGACATTACAACCAAACTTAATCAAAGGAACTAACAAAGGAAATTCGGTATAAGTGCAATATGCCAGACTCCCACCATAACTACACAGCAAAAGCACTAAGATTACATATTGCATTGTGATTGTATAACTTTAACTTAAAGTGATGATGACTATGACAATAGATGATACTACTAGAAGTCATACTATCTGTGCAAATTTGATTTTGTATTACAAACATCAAATGCTCAACCCATAGTTGCCAAGTTCATATTGGACGCCATTTCGGTTTTGTTTCAAAATGAAACATTTTGGTCAATTTAGAAATTTTGTTTTTCAATTCAAAATTTTGTTTCGGAAAATATAAAAAAATTATATATATTAAAATGCATAAAAATTTTCCAGAGAGAGAAAGAGATTGAACAGACATTGGCCTTACTTTTTGAAAATCATCAGGATGTGATATTTTTCAGATTCATAAACCCATCAGTTTTTCTAATTCATCCACAATTATAAAATTCTTGATGGCCAGTCTAAGTAATTCTATTGAAAATAACACTTAAAAATAAGTGGGCTTCATCATAACATGAAATAGAATATTTTGACTAAACATTTCAAATTAATGTTTCGGAAAAATATAAAATTATATATACATATAGACAACTAGATGAATATTATTAAAATTTAAAAAATGGGGCAGCCAGCTTGTCTATAAAAAAAAAAAAAAAAAAAACAGAAGCCTAGTTGACCAACGAGCCCACCCCAGCTCAGCGGCAAAATAACAATTGGGCAGGCCCAGCCCAACCCTGCCTACAGCAGCAAGATAGCATATAAGAAGCACGGTTGAGTTTGAATTTAAAAAAAAAAAAAAAAAAAGGGAATGAACTACACATTTCGACTTCTCTTCTACGGCTGTGGAGAAGAGCATAAGGGTATAGAAGCCATCTGACTGCTTGCCTTCAGTAGAGTAGGTGGAAGATGAAAGAAAAAAAATGGAAAACAAAAGCAGCAGGTGAAAAAAGAAGTACGTGCTGCGAGTGGCAGTAGCAAGTTGTCGAGGAGTCGCAGCATCAGCGGGGTCGAGCGGCAATAGGTACTTCTTCCTCTTCTTTGTTATTCTTTTTTTCTTTTTCTTCTATATTTCTATATTTTCTTTTCTCTGTCGGATAATTACAAGGGCACCGGAAAACGCAAATAGAGAAGAGATGGTAATCTACTCAAGGAAACTGGAAACCAAACATAAACCCTTACTCTTCAACTGTGAAAAAGGATAAAAACATAAAAACGCAAATGGAGAAGAGATGGGGGAATAAAGACACATATAAAGGATTATGGTTTTTGTTTCGATGAAATCCCACATGCTCTTCTGTCGTTCTCTCTCCCTTGATTTTTGGTTGGATGTGATTTGAATAGAGATGTCAAGGGGAAAAATGCAAATGGTCTTCTGTCTCTCTTCGTTGGTTTTTGTTTTTGTCTCTTCGTCGGTTTTTGCTTGAATAATTTCAATAGAAACGTTAAAAGGGCGAGAGAGAGAGAGAGAGAGAGAGAGTGACAGCCTCATGTACATGCAATTGGGCCCCAAGGGGCTGTGTAGAAAAAAAAAATGCCATAAACAAGCAGGTCACTTCTAGGATTTTATTAAACGGCCTGTTCTTTACATGAATCTCTTCCAAGAAATTGGGTGTTTGGCATTTGGGTGGTTGAGGTTTTTGGGACATGATTTTATATCTTGTCTTTTAGTATTTCCAAATGCCATGTTCATTTTCTAGAATTTTTGAATTTTACTACTTAAAATTACTCAATTCATCATTAAAGATATCATAATTTAACCTCCTCAACCTTTTGCTAGAATTTCTAGATGTTCAAATACAATAGAGTATTCAAGAATTCCATTATATCTGAGAGGAATTCTATGAATTCTAGTGAAAGAACAAATCCAAAGGGCTATAGATAGATATAGATTATGGATTAGTGGCTGTGGCTCAGATGGAGAACTTTGATCATTGCTTGAGCTTCCATATCAACATTTCACAAATGTTGTTATTGAAAAATTATAGTCTTGAAAAGAATTGTACTGTTATTATCAAATTTGAGGTTGCTTCGGACATCAGTTTATTTTATTAGAAAAATGTGGTAGAAAAGAAAAATGCATGGACGCGTGGTAGAAAAGAAAAATGCAAGGACGCTCTCTCTCTTTCTCTCTCTCTCTCTGTGTCAAGGTTTCACGCATCCACTGCGATTGAGAATGGCTCCTAAACACCCAAGCCACCACCCAGAAAAAATAAATATTTTAATTTTCATATTTCCCCCTCAAAGATATATTTTACAGAGTTGAACCATCAAAGAGAATTTTTTGGTCCCCCACTGGATCACACATGTCCCAATTTGATTCGTCCTTTATCACATGATATGGCAATCTCATACAACGATTCCCATAATAACTATTTACCATTGCAAAGACAAATTATTGGATGAATATTACATCTTCATCATGGAGATTCAATTATGTGGATGCATGCATGCACCACCCATGGTCTTTTCATCAGATTAAAAGTTTGGACCATTGATCGGTATATCCTCTTGAATGGACTGAGTTTTTCTTAGTAGTACTTGAATTTTCATGGTTGACCAATAAACAGTGCTCCGAATTCGAGATTAGGTCAATATGGGTGGGCCTGTGACATGGCAGATATAATCCTATCGTAATTCACACTACACTAAGGTAAATATGAACCACTACAAGAGAATTTTCAAACTTTTCTCATATGTATGAAAGATCCACAACATGCACATTCAAACCCAACTGCGGAACTTAGTGCTTAGTGCACACAATGAACACCCTATGATAGTATAAGAGCCTAAACAAATACATGTTTAAATATTTCATAATTAAACTACTTATTGAATTATCAAAATAAACATAACCAATGCATAATACTAATGTCTAAAAGCATAGAAAGTGATACAGTGCAAAAATGCATAACGGTCATAGACCAAAAGTATAATACATATTCTCAAATAAAACAAACATAATCATGTCTAAAGTCATGATGTTAAGATAAAAAGAGCTATCATAGTTCAAATCCTAAATGCCCATAGGGACTCATACCACTCTATGGATATGCTTAATAGAATATGTTATTTGGTCCCCACTAAGCTAGTCCTGAAGGTATTGTCATGGCAACCTTTGGGATCCTATCAATAATTAGGACGGTATTGGGGCCTGCACTTACAACACCAAGGGTAGTGCCCTAAGCATGACAGCTCAACAAGAATAGGCAAGGGATACACTAAATATCTTGTTTCAAATAGAGTTAAAAAGAGCACCGATTAAATAGGGCAAAAGTAAAGTATAAGCATGTTAGCATAAGATAAAGTATATTTTAAGGAATCAAGATAATAGAATATCATAACTAGATGGCAAACCATATAACTATAATCCTCCCTTAAGAAAGACATATCTCAAAACACAACAGGAGATCAAGCAACTAATCTGACCGCCCAAAAAAGCATCGACTTACTCCACAGAAAAAACAACTACAATGGTACACAGAATTCAACACATACTCAGCCCGTCGAGCCTCATAGAGTCCAACTCAGTGGTACAGACTCTATGAATCAACATAGTTAGAACAAATAGCACCATCGTGCTCTCATGCCTAACTTTTCGTTTACAATAACAAAAGCATAATTATATCAATAACGAACAGTAATAACAAAAACAAATGTAAAGATATTGAAAGGAATATAACTAAACTGATAATATAAGAATAACAAAAGCAAATGAAAAGGTAATGATAGAAATACAGCTAAACTGATAACATAAGTGAAGGATTTAGAGGTCATCGAAACATGCATAATTTCTAATTAATTAAGAAACAAGATTAATTTACAAGCCAGGCTAACTAAGATGTATGTGTCTTTAGTTTTCCACTTCGGCATGGCTATAACAATTCCGATGTCATGTGTTATTGAATCTTGGTGTCGCATTGTATATGAATCTAAACGTTAGGCTCCTTATACCCATACATGAAGGGCATAACATTAGAATGGACCGAATCATCTAACAAGGACAAGTGACAATTAATATTTTCCTTATTTAGCCCATTTGATTTTGTTAGACAAGGTTTAAGGTATAATGGTTCCAAGAAACAAAGTCCTACATAGTCGTAAGATTCACCTAATAAATCTAAGGTAATACTTGACCATGGGTCAAGTCCAAATGTGCCTAATGAAAGTTCCGGTATAGCCAATTCAGTCCAAATGGAAATTAGTATAATAAATAAATATTTGGATATGCGTTCAAGCACGGTTAAGCACGTGCTTGAGCGGGCTTCACAGAGACTAATGTTACAAACCGAGCCTAAGAATCCTCTAATTTGGGCTATTCCCTAATGCGTGACACATACTTCCATGTAATCTACACCTAAATTGGAGTCTAAGCGAAATTGCACAAGGGATATTCACATTACTTACATGTGTGATGTGCTTTTAGCGGACATGTGTCCAAGCATTTATTACATGGAAACCTATCAATATCACCTAAAAATTTCCTTTTTCTCCAACAATTAACAATTCCCCAAAATATCAACTCATGAAATAGTACACACTAAAATACAAATAAAAAAATAGAGAAACATAATTACATGACATGACATGTACAAGAGTTGAACTAGACTGTCATAACATGACAACTCAAAAGTAATATAAGGTTTATGGACAATAACAAAATGATATACATGTCCCAAAATACAAGAAATCATAAATATGCATGACAAAAATAAAACTAATACCATGTTATGAGACACTGGTGCATCCAAAACCCAAAATAAAAGGCCCTTAGATGATTGTGTCGCGCTCTGTGGAGGGAATCATTCAGAAGATATCTACTATCCACTCATCTAGGCCTACTCATTTAAGGTTGAGGTGACCTCGTCTACCTCCTCTGGTACCTCCTCACTCTTTGCATGACCAAAACTTTGATCTGAGCCTATAACACCATTAGATAATGTGTGAATATGACTATTCAGTAAAGTATAAGCATAATTAAATTAATATGAGTTACATCTAAAAGAATCATTAACAAGTGATCATAGATATCAATTTAGTATACTAAGCATTTTATGCATTGAATAAAACATGATATAAGAATCAATTAAAAGATATATATTACTATTTAGCTACTACATTTGCTATATCCTCCCTTTAGGAATTTTGTATTGAGAACACAATCGCCCCAGCCAAAGGTACGATTGAGACCTACGTTCATAGAGTTCAGAAGCTCCAAAGGCACACTGTAGTGGCACCATATCAATCTATTGCACCAAAGTCAGCCCCGCTGGGTATCATAAAGCTGAAGTTGAGTAGAGCCAAACCATTTCAAATCATACAATTGAAATTGAGTAATTCGTATAATTCGTTTCATTATAAACATTTTATTAGATGTTCAATTCATTCTTACTCAATTTAATATTGGCAATCAGAAAACGTATGTCAAGAAATGTTTAACTAAAATCAACTCATATGATGAACATGTCAAATCATTTAAATAGTAGAGGGCAACGACAATAATTCAATATTTTATACAATTCAAATTAATAGAATCAAGGTAATTTACAAATCAACCCTAACTAGTCATCCATTGTTTTTAACTATGCATGATGATGTAGTTTTAAGTTATTTAATACATAATTGTCTCTATTTGATGTTACATTGTGTAAGAAAGAGTATATCAAAGTCCCTTAAACCAACACCTATGGGGAGGTGCTTAACAAATGGACAACGTTACATGAATAAGTCTTAGCCCTCAAGACACTTCATGTCAAGTAGTTTTCCATTGGGCCAAATGATCGAGTAAAGGATCCATGGAACTAAGGACCTACAAGGTCTTCTTAGTGTTCCTAGTTACCCTAAGTTTCAGGTTTCCTCCGGCTTAGCCATGGCTTTAATAGAATTTTATCCCGCATATACGGCTCAGCCATGATTTAGCCTATCGCTTAACCACAACTTGGATATGGCTTAGCCGTAGTGCGTTTCATGGCTTAGTCGTGTGCTCTGCCGCAGATGGAAAATTTCAATTTTTTTTGTTTTTGGTCAGGTTTTGGTCTCTTGAAAGCTAGTCGTAGTATAACTTAGAGCTTAACATTAAGCTTCAAATTTTCTGAAGCTGTTGCACTACAAAACTTTTTCAACTTACTTCCGCTATAGTTTCCTGCTCCAATCTGTCGTTTTACATTTCCAAGTTCACATTTCATCATTCATTGAAGAGATCTCAATGAATTAGAAATTGGTAGAATAAGGATATAAGGGTAGAAAAATCATATAGAGATCAATAGGTTTCCAAGAATCACTATTTACCAACATGCATTCGATATTAATTAGCTTATACTTGCCTTTAATTTAGAGTTCTAACGACTACTTTTTTTGGCTCAGTTGAGAAGAAGAATCCACTGTTCTTGACCCTAAAATGACATGCATGGAGGGAAAAATGAAGAAGATAAGTGTACGATAAAAATGATAGTCTTCTTCACTCTATTAAACCAAGAAATCTATAAATGGGTAAGGGATCTTACCAAGACAACAACTAAAGAGTTGTAGAGAAAGATGTAAACCACTGTCTTCAATTCCAATAGGGAAGGAAGGTAGAAAAGATCTGGAATGATGGAATGGAAGCCCTAAAGCATGCATGCAAGATGATCCTTGCTCATGGTGATTAGGAGGAAGAAGAATGGGAGAAGAAAGCAAGGTTGTAGTAGTTACAAGAAAGGAAAAGGAGAAAAAGCTGACTAAGAGGGTTGTTCTTTTCAATATAAGTCAAATGAGGGTCCAAGTAATTCAACCGAGGTCGAATGCATTCAAAATAAGCACAAAGGTTGACAAGCTCAACGAGACAAATGTGATGTTATCAATATGATGCATGTATGACATAAAGTTATGAAATCTAAAATTACGAAAAGGCCTTTCAAATACGTAATTAAGATTAAACTCAACCCAATTATTTATCCATGACCCGAACTTGACCCATCAGACTCAATAAGACAAAAATAAGCTAAATCTAACCTTCTTAGGTGTTAAACACCGTTAATTATTTTAATTCTCTATTAATTAGCTAATAACCTACTTAATCAATTTCTATTATGCTTAATTGGGTTCGGTTTGTTACAACTAACGGACTTGAGGGCAACTGAGCATGTGCTATAGCCTGACACGCACTGTTTCGAATAATTGAGAGTTTTTTAGGGTGCTCGAGACCTATATCTATAGCTTTGTTTGCATCTGAGTTTCTACAGTTTCGACCCCACATATCCACCTGCATTAATACATTCATTTATACTCCGAATCTTCCACATTTATGGGCATTTCTACTTCATTCCAATTTATCTAATCCCAACATTCATTTATTTTATTTAAAGTCTATTTCTTACTCACCATAACATTCTCATTTATGAAACAAGTAGAGAATGAGCTGTACTAATATTTTAAAACATAGGAATCTTAAAGAATCAAGCTTAAATACAATCATGTATGTTATCACTTGCCTAAACTTACATTATGGTGCTCCTAAAATCCAAATGCAAAGCTCTTATAGTGCAAACCCCCAAATCTCTAGCTCAAGTAAACCCCTAATCATGGTATGACCTGGAAAAGAAATGAATAAATGAGTTGAATGCTATAAGGAGATGATTTGAAGGGGTGCTTAAGCTAGAATATCACTATACAGTATTCAAATGGGTACAAATGATAAGATGGGTTGGGGTTCTTACCTTAAAAAGTTATACAAAAAATGAAGATGCTCTTTTCTCTCCAAACAAACAGCAAATGGGTAAAAGGAAATGTAGAAAAGAAGATGAATCTAACTTCTAATGATGAAATCTCTTTCTCTCACACACTCTAGGCTTGTAAGAGGAAAGAAAATGGAGTAAGGAGTGCTTAGGGGCTAGGGCTTTTATCTAGAAAGCACAAGGAGCTCTTGCTTTGGCGAGTGTACCTTGATATAGAATTAGTGCTACTAGAACTTTATGTATTTACTAGCAAGTACATAGGCTTATGTTATTTTACAAAATAGGTCGTAGTGGTCCCATACAGGTGATTTAGGTCTAAATGAAATGGGTCCACTAATGTATTATGATAATCATAATTAATGCACATGATATGATTAATGAGATGATGAAATAATGTAATGTTAAACTAGTTAGATTACCAATTAGTCCTCAAAACTGCCTAATTAAGAGTAAGGTCCCCCTAATCTACCTAACCATTATGTAATTAAGAATAAAATATCATTAATTAACAATAAGCACAAAAGATTAGCAATTGAACCTTAAATTTAGGGCCGAGATATTACAAGCTGCTTAGGGTCGGCCACCAATTAGAAAATTCGACAACCCACTTACTACCTGTTTCGAAAGAATGACACATTTTACGGAACCAATGGGCCCTCTCATTATTATCTGTGGGATTAAAACTAGGGATATTTAGAGGCCGGTCCTTATAAATGATTTTATATCACATTAGGTCCAACTACATTTTGCTTAACCCACCGAATCTAGCTGAATTAATTTAGTATTGCATTAGGTCATTTTAGTTAGGTTTCAGGTCAAAAAGTGAGGAAAATACCCATATTTTGTTGTAATTGTATTGACGTTAATGATTAGTAACATCATTTGAACCTTTTTTCTTTTTGCAAGCTTTAAAATTCTATAACTCTCATCACATTATCGATTTGTAATAAAATTTATATATTTGGAGTCCTTTTTTTGAGATCTACAAAACATGATCCTTATTGGTTATTTAATTTCAAAAAAAGATATTTTATCTATTTGGTATATGTCTATTGACAGCAACAAATAAAATCTATTGAACTCATCATTGTCAATTCAACAAGTCTTTTATTTGTTTAATAGGATTTTATCTATTGGAAATAAAAAGAGACGAAGAGATGGAAAGAGAATGAACCCCCCCCCCCCCCCGCCCCCCCAAAAAAAAAAAAAGAAAAGATCTATGTGCTGAAAACAAAAAAGAGGGAAACACTAAAAAAAGGATTTTATCTATTAGCTTCCTCAAACAGATAAAATCTATCTGTTGGAATAGAATAGTGGGGAATAGATAAAATTGATCTGTTCACTATGATGAATAGATAGAATTGATCCATTGGAATAGAAAGAGATGGAACTGGCCCAACAGATAAAATTGACCCAAGAGAAAATTTTGTTGAAATAAAAAGAGACGAATAGTGAAAAAAAGATTAGAACAACTGAAATTGCAATAGATAATTTACGAACAGATAAAATTGCAATAGATAACATGCGCTTTTTTGTGGGTGGGTTGGGTTTGTCTGGCTCATGTCATACTTATTGTAACACTCTGACCCGACTTAATCTTGTTTAGTGACTAATTAATGACGACTTAGTTGTGCATTATGTTTTAACTTTGTTTTGTTTTGTTTCGGGTCATGGATAGGTAGTTGGGTTAAGTTTGACCTGGTTTAGGTAGTCATGAGCCATTTTTCGTAATTTTAAATTTTGAAAGATATTGTCATTCATGCATCATCTTGGCGTCAACACATGTCTTTCGTTGAGCTCGTTAATTTATATAACTACTTCATTTGCTAAAGATGTCATTTGTTTTCATTGGACCGTCATTTGACTTGAACTGTAAATTGTGTTAATTATTGGACTTTGATGCAAATTTTCCAAAACATATCTTATAAAAAAAGATATGCATGCACCAACCTTCAGTTCTTCCTTCTCTCAACGTTCCTCTCCTTTTCTTTTCCTTCTTCTTCTTTCCTCTTCTCGATCAAGCCAAGGAAAAGAGATTCTGTGCACTTATATTCTTGAATTCCTTCTTGTGTGGTTTGATTTTGGTAAGCTTTGGGTTTTGATTTTCTTCTTCTTCTCCTACACATCAGGTTTTGGACTTGTACTCACGGCTCTCCCTCTCTTGCTTTATTCTTTTTCATGCATGGGGGTTAGATCAGTGGTTAGAAGTGTGATTTGAGCCCAACGACAACAAAGAGCTTGGTAGAAACAATTTGAGGCAAGTATAAATATGATTTGGATGAGCACCTGTTGGTATATGATTGATTATGAGTAATTGATTGATCTTACATGGGAATAATGTTTTACAACCCAATTGTGTTCATTTGTGTCTTATTGAATTTGTTCTCTCACTTCTGTATAGCTTCCATTGGTTCTGTAACAGGTTCAGAAAAACGACTCTGTGCAGTGTACAGCTAAGCCGTAACTGCCTACGGCTCAGAATCCAGAGAGCTATAAAACCCAGAGTTCTTCTACGGTAAGGCTACCGCTAAGCCGTAGAATGTACTACAGCTAAGCCGCAAGCTAGCCGTAACCTTGCCGTAAGTCAAGTTACGGGTTGACTTCCAGATAGCAAAAGAAAAAGAATGACCTTCTACAGTCCGGCCACGACTGAGCCGTGTGGTGTGTTACGGCTAAGCCGTAACTAGCCGAAGTTGAGTCGTAGAACAAATATGGTAATGCCGTAAGAGAATACACGATTGAACCATGCTTCACCGTAAATGCGAAACAACAGTAAGGAGAACCACAGTTGAGCCGCAGCACATGTCACAACTAAGCTATAAGATGTCTATAGCTAAGCCGTAAGGTCACCCACGGCTGAGCTGTAAGACTTTCGAAAAGTAAGAAAGATAGGTATTGAAGAGACTCCGTAGGACCTTTGAATTAGAATGTAGACAACCCTGACTTGCCCAATGAAATGTGATAAAAATTGCATGAATGATCTCAAGGGCTGCGACTCATTCATGTACGTTTTTCAGTTGTTAAGCACCTCCCCATGGGTGTTGGTTTAAGGAATTCTGATGCACCTTTCCGATACAATGCAACACTAGACAACGGTGTATCGGATAACTTAAAACTACATCATCATGCACGGTTGAAAACACTGGATAACTAGATTAGTATCAGCTAGTAAATGACCTTGATTGGAGAAAATTGAAATGCATGGCATCTTGTATGACGGTCATTGACCTCCACTCTTCTGTACGATTTGTTTGTATTATCATTGTTATGTCCTATGATATGAATCGAACTTGATATGATCCATTCGACATGTATTCCTAACTTAAGTCTTGTAGGTATAAATTGAATGTATGCATGTATGAGATATGTTTGATATGATATGCACTCGTAACTCAAGCTTTTGTATATGATTGGTTCCATATAGTCAGGCACTACTCAGCCTCAGCCTTAGGATACCCGACGGAGTTGAATTTGGCATAGTATATGTATGGCCTCACTATAGTGAGTTTATGTCTTGGGGCTTCCGAACCCTAGGAACCCGAGACCCATTCGTACCCTGGCCCGATCAATGGTGTTCTCAGTATGTATGTAAGATCCCGTTTTGGGAGCATATGGCAAATGTAGTAGCCACCTAGTTATGTACACATCAAGTATCCATTGATTCTGATAGCATGCGTTATCTAATGCACAACTGCTTAGTATACGAAATTGAAATGCTATAATTTATGTATTCTTATTCTATTAGATACAACATGTGTTAACTTGTTATTGCTTATACTTTGCTAAATCATTGTATTCATGGGCTGTCCTTAGTGTTGCAGGCTCAGATCCCTCGACCAACCCTTCATCGGTCAATCAGACTCTAGGGGAGACCCCAGATGCCTACTCAGGGTGAGAGGAGTGGATGTGTTCCCTCCAATGGAGCTCGACAACGACATGCATACATATGGTCTTCCTTGTTTTGGGATCTCATTGGATTTTGGGATTTTGGTGTATTGATGATCTTGTCAAATCTGTATTTGATTCATTTTATATAACTCTAACTTTATATAAGCTTTTGTATATCAATAATTTTGTTCTACTGTATTTCTTGTGTTATAGTTTGATACCTACAGCTTCCATGTACATGTGTTTGCAGGTGTGAAATTTCCTTGTGCGTGTGCACCTGGACCGGGTCTAATTATATATGCACGGGAGTACGTGTGTCCTTGATTAGGTTTTAACTAACCCCGATCTCCTGGGCTCGGATTGTGACACTTTTCATACAAGATTAAGTCCAGAGGATCAAACCAAAAGAAGAGGGATATGAGCCCCAGCATGTAAAAACCAAAACTAGGATCCCTTTAAGTCTTTACTATGCATGCAAGTAATGTTGATCTTACTCATTTGAGCAAGTTAAACATGCAACTTGCCATGTAACCTGTACGGCGCGTGAGTCATCCAATGGATTTAGAATGGAACAACCAACTACATACACAAATTAAAGGCCTAGCCATGCTTCTTGTCTATCTAGCACAAGCTTAACAATAGCAACCTTAAGAAATAGAAAAACGGCAACACAGATTCAACAGATGCCTTTGATTCCTCATCTTCTGAGCAAAGGGTTTCTCCACATATCATTGAACAACACATGCATCTTTCTGACCATCAAGTAAACATAAATCTTAACAAATAAAAAAAAGATATATTTTCTATTTCAAGAAGCATTCTCTCTGTTAAGGGAAACCCATGATGTTACACATAAAAAGTAGCTCAACCATTCTTTGGAAATGATAAATCTGTTGATACAATAGAAACAATCTATAAACTCAATAGATAAAATTTGTTTGGGCTAACTTGGAATACCAAAAAATAAAAACTATTAAACTCAACAAACAAAACCTTCTATCGACAAGAAAACCAAACAAAATCTGTTAAACACAACATTAAATTTGTAAGCTCAACAAATAAAATCTGTTTGGGCCAACATGGAATAACAAACAGATAAAATCTGTTAATCTCAATAAATAAAATCTTTTATTGACAAGAAAGGGAAACAAAATCTATTAAACGCAATAGATAAAATCTGTAAACTCAATAGATAAAATCTGTTTAGGCCAACATGGAATACCAAATAGATAAAAACTGTTAAACTCAATAGATAAAATCTTTTATGGGCAAGAAAGGCAAACAAAATCTGATAAATGTAACAGGTAAAATTTTTAAACTTAACAGATAAAATTTTTTTGACTAACATGGAATAATTAAATCCATGGCTGCTGCTACTTCCTCCGCCCCAGCCATCAAAGCCACTATTTCACATGAGTTTGCCAATTAAGTTGATATCTGGAACTTTCTCACTTTATATGTACTGTGTGGATGTTACCGCAGCAATGACATGTTTGAAATGTTGTTTGCTTCTTGCAGCAGTAGCTTGATTGTTTCTATTCATCTTAAGGAGCTCTCTATCAATGGCATCATGAATTAAAAATGCTACCTAGTTATTCATTAAAAAAGACCAAGTCTTTATTTTGATAATCTAGAGAGAAAGTCCTTCAAAAGGAGCCATGGGGGCTTGCTCAGGTTTTGTTCTTCAACAAGTTAATGTTGTCCATTTTTTCATGCAATTTGTGTTGGACTTAGTGTTGGCATCGGTTGATGCCTTCTAATGGGACATCATCAATCCTTTCTTGTCATAAGATATTTGATTTGATTCTATTATTTGGATTTTTTAGTGGTTATATTGTATCCCCTTTGGGAAACTATTTTCCATCTACTACAAACCATAGTTAAAGTGGCGTGCAAGGGTAACAGGAAAGGGATCCTTCTTGAGAGACATAAGAAAAAACAATTCCTAGATTAAGCTTCTTTCTTGTAGATCTTGTGTCCATCCAATGCCTCAGGTTATGAAGGGTGAAACAAGTGGTAGTGATCTCTTGCAACCGTCTCTTAAATCACACTTCTGTGTTTGCTCTCATTTGACGCATGTTTCACTTGTCGTCGTTTAGAGACAAGAGTTACAGAGAAAGAAAGAGCATGGTTTTAAAACATTGAGCTTCAAGCGAGGGACTTAATAATCTAGGATGGTCATTTTTGTCAATTTACATTAGCTTTTTTAACTTAGGTACCTAATGTAGCAAAAAATGTCGTTGAATCTATGATATTCTCAAAAAATATACAAGGACGTATGACCGAACTTCTCATAAAACTAATATCAATAAACTTAAAACTACTTGAAATATCCAATATGTCCAAAATAACTAATTTAATTAACTATAACTCCCTCCCTTTTATGGCTTGAATCACTTTGAAAGCATTTAAGAATACATGAATTCTAGTGAAACTCTTTCTTTAGCTTTGTCATGGAAAGGAAGATTGCTCATGCTTCCTCTACTTCTTTGGCTAAAAATAACTTCAATCCTTCCTCAATTCCTACACCAATAGAATAACCATTCAATGTCAATGAGAAACCAAACATCGACTTACCACTATTGAATGTGTTGATATGTTGGCATTCACTCATCCCAGTAAGGGAACCAAAAAAATGTATCTTTGGAAGACTCTAAAATCTCCCATCCTCATCTTTTTCAACATCTTTGGGGATAGATGACAAATTTCCAACTTGAATAATAATATTTTTTGGCCTAAGTTTGAAGCCTTTATAATAAAACCCATTTCTCACTGCTTTTGAAATATAAGTAGTGAGAGGAGAAATCAATTGAGTGATTTCAAACTGGTTAGTCCTCCATTTTCTTTAGATCCCCATTCCTAATGTTTAGTATAATCAGAATGAAACATAATTACAAAACTTCTCTTGAGAAGTTGTAGTTGAATAAACATTGGTTAGTTGATTATTCCATCTTCGTGCACGCTAAGTAGCTATTATTAACCATTAATTTTAGAGCTTAGGGTGGGCCCTATTAGGATTTTCTTTCTTACGCACTTTCAATGTTTCCTTCTTAAGCCTTTTCAATCAAACAAAAAAAATCTCTATGCAAGAGAGAGCTTCCCTAATAGGTTTCAATTAATACTATGAGTGCTAGTTAATCATCCAAGCCTAACCGGTGGTTACTTGACCACTTTCAGAGAGTCTAAACCATTTTTTCTTTCCCAAATTGTCTAAGGATACAAATTGATACGGTGCGGGAAGGAATAATAGCTAACGAGCTAATCTTTAAGACAAAAGGCTTAAGGATAGAATATCTAGGTGCATCACCAAAGATAAACAACAACTCTCTTAATTGAGAATGAAATTCGAAAGTTTATTGATATCAATGTTGTGTCTCCCATGAGGAGGGATTACATCTTTATTTATAGTTAATGCACTTTCTAACTAAGGAAATAACCTAATTCAATCCAAATAAGGAATCCTAAACTAAATATAATATGAACTTCTAAAAATAAAAGAATCCTAGACAATTAAGAAAGCAAAGTACTAATAAGAATTAATCTTCTCTAGTAGGCCTTATTGGTATTGGGCTTGTGAGCATAGACTTTCAGGTGGGGCCCATTTGTACGTTTCAATCAGTTTTTTTCGGCTTGGAAAAACTCAAATCCGACAAGTTGTTGGCTTGGTACTTCTCATATAAATCTGGATTGATCCTTTGAAAATTGGTAGCTGTAATCCATGTTACTTTGAATAATGGTTTACCTTTCAACTTATGAAATCCATCATTCTCGATTGAAATGAGTTGATCATCGAAACACATTCAATTTCATCTAGAGCACTAGTGTCAAACCATATCTTCTCATTAACTTAAGCCGATTACCAGTTGAATCTAGGCTAAGTAAGGAAGCTAAATAGTTTTGCCTAACATATGAAGGATGTTCATAACGAAGTTTGCCAGTAAATTGCTAAAAGTAATGAGGCATATGAGAAGCACATGGATTCTTAAAGACACCATGTTAAATTTGATGAAGACGATATGTAACAGTTTGTTTGAATCCAAAAAGGTTCCCTGCAGGTAAATACAAGAAGCCACATCAACAAAGTGTGATAAAATGACAAATCTTCAACATTGAAGGTGAAACTAATATTCATATCTGAATGAAGTTCGAGAACATATGCATTGGAGCTGATTTTTTTCAAAATCTTGAAGGGACTTACACTTTGTTAATGTAGCTTCTTATATTTACCTGCAAAGAACCTTTTTAGATTCAAAAAAACCATTGCCATATTGTCTTCATCAAATTTAACATGGCGTCTTTGAGAATCCACGTGCTTCTCATATGCCTCATTACTTTTAGCAATTTACTGGCAAACTTCATCATGAACAACCTTCATATGTTAGACAAAACTGTTCAGCTTCCTAACTTAGCCTAGATTCAACTAGTAATGGGCTTAAGTCAATGGGAAGACATGGTTTGACACTAGTGACAACTTCAAATAGTGATCTCCCTGCTGTTTTGTTGATAGGATTATTATAAGCAAATCCCGCCATGGGTAAAAAAAAATCCCATGAAGCAACATGTTCTCCGACAAAACATCGAAGAAGATTTCCCAAATTGCAATTGATGACCTCTGTTTGGCCATCAGCTTGTGGATGATATGCACTTGAGTATAGGATCTTTGTGCACATCATGTGCCATAAAGTTTTTCGGAAGAAGTTTATGAACTTCGTATCTCTATCAGACACTATTGTCTTAGGAATGCCATGCAGACAAACAACCTCTTTAAAGAAAAGAGTAGTTGTCTTTCTAGCATCTGCTATATGAGAATAAGGGATAAAATGTGTCATCTTTGATAAATAATCCACAACAACAAATATAGAATCTACCTTCATTGCTAATTTAGGTAAGCCCATGACAAAATCCATGCTTAAATCTTACCAAGGCTCATGTCGAATAGGAAGGAGACGATACAAACTATGTTTTTCTTTTGACCCTGTTGGCATACTCTGCAAAATTCACAAATTTCGGCGACATTTGTTTTCAAGCATGAACAAAAGAAGCGATCTTCCACAATAGCTAATGTTTTATCTCAGCCAAAATGTCCGCTACATCTGCCACCATATAACTCATCTATAACAAACTCACGAATACATGTAGTTGTTAAACATAACTGATTTCCATGAAAGAGATAACCATTATGAATGGAAAATTTTGGATGTTTAAAAAACTCATCATTTAGAAGATCTGTAAAAATTCAACCAAAGTCATGATCAGCTGCGTATTCTCTACGTATTTCTTCAAAGCTGGGAAAATTGATAAGAATTGTTGTAAGTATGTGAGTTCGACAAGTCAATGTATCTATGACTTTATTTTTTGCGCTAGGTTTATGATACAGAACAAAAATGAACTCCTGTAAATATGCATTCCATTTGACACGATTTGCACTCATGTTCTTTTGAGAATTCAAGTGCTGCAGTACTTCATGGTCATAGTATAAGACAAACTCTTTCTCAATTAAATAATAACACCACTAACGAAGAGCTTATACCACTGCATAATATTTTAGATCATAAACCAATTTTTTTTTTACGGGAGTGGTTTAATTTCTCATTGAAGTAAGTAGCCGGTTGACCTTCTTGACTCAAGACTCCATCAATACTGATATTGGAAGCATCACAACTTACTTTAAAGACCTTTTCAAAGTCTAGAGCTTTTAAAACTAATGCCTTGATCATTTTTTGATTAATCTATTCAAATGCTCGAGATGCTGCATTTGTCCAAGTGAACTCTCCTTTCTTCATGCAATCAGTTATAGGGGTCATAATAATACTGAAATTACAATTAAACCTCCTATAAAATGCAGCCAATCCATGAAATCTACATACATCATGGATAGATGTGGGAAGGGACTAATCAATGATCGCTTTTATTTTATTTGGATCAGCTTTGACCCCTCAGGCTGATACAACAAAGCCTAAAAAGATAACTTTAGAACTAAAAAGTGTACACTTCTTCAATTTAATGTAAAACTTTTCTTTACAAAGTGCATGCATGACGTACCTTAAATGGTCGAGATGAGCTTCTTTTGATTTGTTAAAGATCAAGATGTCATCAAAATATACCACAACAAATTTGCCAATAGAAGGCCGCAGAAGCTAAGTCATCACTCTCATAAACGTACTGGGAGCATTAGATGAACCAACTGGCTTAAGCAACCATTTGTATAATCCATCTTTGGTCTTGAATGTAGTTTTCCATTTATCTCCTGGCCGAATACGAATTTGATGATATCCTCTCTTAAGATCAATTTTGGAGAAGACAAATGATCCGGCTATCATATGAAGCATGTTGTCCACTCTAGGAATTGGAAACCAATATTTGAAGGTAATCTTATTGATTGCTCAACTATTGTTGCACAATCGCTACGAACCATCTTTCTCTGGTGTTAAAGAGGGCTGGAATTGTACAAAGACTTATGCTTTTACGGATATAATCCTTTTGGAGTAAATCTTTGACCTGTCATTGCAATTCTACATGTTCAATTGTGCTCATGCAATAAGCAGGTAAATTAGGAAGGGTAGAACCCGAGACTAAATCAATGGCATGCTGAATGTTTACGACCACCATTACCTACAAGCCTACATGAGCCTTCTTAGTTTTTCTTATCTCAAAATCACTAAGAATCATAGAAAAGCACACAAAGATCACATCATCTATAACCGTCCACTTGCCTTTGAGCTTTACACAAAATCAAGCCTTTTGATGCCTAGGGTTTCCTCCCAAATCGCAAGTCCTGACTCCAATTTGAATCAATGCAAGTCCCTAAAACAAAGACAAGACACTCTCAATCTATTGATGCATTCCCTAATGGAAAGAAGAAACAAAACGGAACTCATGGAAGGAAAGGCTTACCTATAGTTCAAGAAGGAAGATGTGGAAATGAAGGCGATGATGATGAGGAAGCCCCTTGGACCTTCAAAGCCTTGGATTCTCTTGGAGAGTGCAAATGTTGTCGTTGGAGAAGACAGAAGATGAGGAAGAGGGAGACAGTAGAGATGAAAGATTGAAAGAGAAAAATGGGTATTCTTTTTTGGCTCTTAGTTTGTAGAGAACATTTATGACATTTTCAAAACGGGGCTTTTTGCCAACTTAAGTGGGTTTTGGTTAATTTCTTAGATGGGCTTTTGGCCTTATACAACATAGATCCAATGGGCTAGCATCTAAGGGTGTCAATGATGGCTTTGTGTCACCCATCCCCAATGGGTCCCACAATGATGTGCAATGCGTGAGATGACATAAGTCCTAAAATGCCCTACTAAATGCACCTCTAAACCCAACTAGTCCAACCCAATCCTATCTAGTTAACCCAACCCACATCATTAAGGCCTGGGGCCTTACACAAAGTTTATTAATAAAGAAGTTTTGAACCAAGGAAACAACATTAGGGCCCCTGGTGGACTGCATATTTAGGTAAAATTTGATAGGGTCACCATCTGGCTCCAAAGATTTGTGGGTCCCCATCTGAAATGCCGCCTTTAAACCTCATCCTCTGTGAGGTAGCCATTATTTGTTTTTGAAACAAGAGGGTCAATTACTTCCTTAGTCAGACTTTGGTTTCTTTGTCCATAAATAGGGTCTTTTTTTTTTTTTTTTTTTGTGTTCCAAGTATGGGGTGCTGGGGCCCCATCCTCAGTAGAGGGAGTAGACCTCAAAGAGACATAGGTAGTGCCCTTAAGAGAGGAAGCAGGGTAGACCTCGGGTAAAGTAATACAGACCTCTCATGAGGGAAAGGTACCTACCCAAGTTTAAATCCTAGTTAAGCAAGTAAGAACAATTACCTTTTGTCCATTAGTAGTTAATATGTTTTTAATGTAATTGCAAATTTCCCTACCAATCTCTCTTTTCTTCAACCACTTCCCTTCCATATTCCTAATGCCGTCTATTTTTTTTAGATTCTCTCCGGCTTATTTATGATGCCTGAAAAAAAAATAGACTGAAATCCTAGCAAACCAGACTCTTAACCTCGTCTTGTAAAAGATGCATGTGTGCAACTCAGCTAGCTAGGACCGATCTTTTTGTATGAGACCAGCATTTGATTATGCTTTGGGAGTACACTGTGTGGGTAGGGATTACAAAAGCTGACTTGATCGGCTAACCCAGCTGGTAAACGGCTTGCATTTGATTCACTCAACCTGGCCTACAATGCCTTTGGGTTGGTCACAGGCTAAGAGAACCTGACCAGTATTCAAACAGATTGGGTTAGGGTCAACTTGCATATCTCACCTAAACACATCACACATTTAAATTGGTTTCAATTAAGGTTAACTAGCATATCTAAGCCAATTTAATCCCTGTGCCAATTAATATTTTGGTCCTTAGAATAGTATATTTTATATGAAATGAGCCAAGTTTGTGTTAAGCTTTCTTTGGCCAGCAACTACACTTATATATCGTTTCGGTACTTGAAATAGATTTGGCTTGGGGCCAAGATTCCATCGGATGGGTTATGTAAAGCGAGGTTTACTTGAAATAGTTGAATGCTTTTGTTTTCTCCGCTTTTTTCTTTTATTCTTTTTGGTGTGGTTGTTTGAATCCATCTCATTTACAATATATATATATATATATATTCCATTAGACCCCCATGGTTAACTAATATGAGCGATTTGCCACCCCTACTTGTGGGTAATCGGTTTTGCAGTCTCTCTTTGTACTACTGTAAAGTTTGCCAAATGAATAAAACATGTTGCAATTTATCTTTTTAAATATATATATATATATATGGGGAAGTGATCTAGCATGTCCTGGATCGGCCTGGTCAACATGGGTCACTCAGTCAGCAAGTTGAATGACTTCGATTATACACCTAGTCTCTCTGGGCTATTACTCATAGGGAAGCTCATGGACCTGGCAAGATCACGCCTGACCATTGCCCAACCAGCATTGGGGCAGATCTCGACTCTGATAGACCATTGGCTTTGTTGGACGTGATTTTCTTGCCTGATTATTAAATGCTGAGCCCGAGGCCTATGGATGCATGAGGCCCAGTTTTACTGATGTAAACACTTGACTGTGTTATGATGTGAATCGGGTTCAAGGGGTGAGTTTTAGACTTTTGGGCTCCATCATGAGCATGAGCATTTGGATTGATAGCTAAATGACTAGGCCTAGAGAACGTATGGCTTGGCCCATGAATACTCCTACCCACTTGTTAAGTTCATGAATGAACATATTTATGCATTATTTTAGGGTGGATTAAGGACTTAATTAGATTAAATGCTTGATTGTTCAATCAATTTCATCATTTCGTGCATTTTCATCTAGAAATCAAATTTTGCACCATTTTGACACGCATTCTTCATAAATTAAGAATGTTTGCAATTTTTCTTTAAAAAGTTTCAATTGAAGTATAACTCTGTTCGGACATGTTCCGCTTTAACATAGGCTATTTAGTATTTTACTAGTTAAATTAGAATGTGCAGAAAATAAAATTTGTAGAATCCACAGGGCCCGAGAGATGATTTGAGTCCCACTACTTGAAAATCTACACTCTTACAGTTCATCAGCCTGTGGACCCCCATTTGAAAATCAGCTAAGATTTGCAGAAGCTTTATTTCACCTTCTTTGTACTAAAGAATATTTCTTTGACTTAGCTAACAAGTCACAACTACTACAGAGATAGAATCCCTTACAAATCAAAGTCAAAATTTTAAATTCATTTTTCTAAGGACAGCCTATCTTAAAATTACGATAACTCTCATAGGTCCGATCTGCACAGATAACCACTGGAAAGCTTATTCAAAGTAGATGTCTATGAAACCCAAGTTTGGCAAATTGAAGTTAAAATAATAAAGTTATGGGCTTAGGAAAGTTTTGAATATATTTTTGGATGGGTTTATAATTAAATCCACATCTTTGATAATCCATGGCTGCACATTATGTGTGGAACCCCTTCTAATGATTAGACAAGCCATTCAGAGGTTTCTAGAATCTATCATTTCATTCAAATTCAAAAAGGATAAGAGATCAACCTCATCAAAGAAGATAAAACAAATCTATAGAAAAGCGTCCAGGTTTCATGCATCTATAAGATAATCAAAGAAATAAAAAAAATAAAAAATAAAAAACACCAAAGTGTCAACCATGCTCTGCCCCTCCCACCTTGGGACATCCTCCTCTCTCTCTCTCCTCTCTTACTTCTTCTCTTCTCTCTCTCTCTCTCTAGTGTAGGAAAAAATATGAAAAATTTTTTTGGGTATTCTAGCTAGAGCCCTATTCTAGAAACTAGGATTAGAAGAAAGAAATTTGAAAGCTTTCATTATAAAATTCAGAGATATCAATGAAGAGTTTTAGAAGTTCTTTTGTAATGGAGGAGTAGACTACCAAGATTAGGATATCTAATAAAGTTAAGTAGCTAATTTACTATTTTTCAACAATTCATGCAAGAATTTAATTGTTTTTGTTTAATGCATGCTTAATGATTTTAGTAAATCTGTCTTCAAGTCTATGACAAACCTCTAATTTTAGCTCTATATATTGAATTAGTCTTTGCTTGTTTAATAGATTATGTCTAAATCTAAACTCTTTGATAGTCTACATGTACTTGATATATGATGCTTAAAAGTTTCAATCCTTTATGAGGTGAAGAAGGTTTTGGCTTCTTAATTAAACCTGAAAATTTTTGTTTTTTTATATCAAATCATCTGGATCAGAATATTGATTTGTCTATAATCTGAGATAAATTGAGATAAAGTATTAGATTGAAGCATAAAAATTGGTTAATTTGTTTGGTTAATGGAATCTTGATATTCTGATCTATTTCCATTATCACTATTATCAATTTTTTGCACATTTGTTTTGTTTTAATTTCTCATTCACATCTCATTCATCTTTATTTTGTTGTTATTTTTTTAAGTAAAAATCAAGATTTTAATTAAAGAAATCAAAAGTGTTCTATGTAGGTTCAACCTATATTTGTCACTATCTCAACAAGACAATTAGGTGCACTTACAGTTTTAAGTAGATTGAATCAACATTCACATCACTACTTAATTTGACAAGTCTGAGCCGAGCCAAATTCTGAGTTTTTAAACCATATTTGAGTCTTGTCAAACATACCCTTTGCTTCAGCCTTGGCATAATTAGAAAATAAACATCTAGGCTATGAAGATATCCCAAAAACATAATCATTGGATGAACCTGCTTCTCGGTCCTGGGATCTTTGTCAAAATTCATCTATAGGTGGAACATCTTTGTTGCTAATTCGTCTAATCCCCAATTACGCCCATCATATGAATATAAAAAATTAAAAAGAAGTTCAATAAAAAAAAAAAAATAGAATCCATGTTCTAATTAAAATGCGTTCATCTGATAAAATACTGAGAATAAGGGTACCAAAGGGCCTGCATTGGGCCGGATTTGAGTTGGACTCACTATACTGAATGAGTCAATGATTTACCCAAATATTTTTAGGAATTCAAACTTAGGACCTATTTGGTATTTCTACTCTTTTTTTTTTTTTATAAACCATCCAGAATAAAGCCATTAAAAAAAAGCCATTAAAAGAGGCTAGAAAAAAAAAAAAAGGTAGTGTGTAGATGATCCTTGATGACTTCATGCTTTCATCCAATTTTCCATTGCCGAATTATGACACCGATAATTATCCACCTTAGCTTTACTCTGGATGTTAATACAAATATTTATTTATAACTTTTTTTCTCAAGGCATAGAATCATTGGGAATTTAATATTGGAATGTGGGTTTATAATAAATTTTTTTTTAGGCCATGAAATCATTGGTGATTTAAGGCTATTTCTTTCTTTAAAAAAAAGCTTTGCTTAATACTTGCCCATATTGTTGCTTCACAATTTTTATCACAATTTCTCAATTGGCTCTAATATCTTAGTTTTTCCTTTTATTCTATCTTGAAATAAAATAAGAAGAAAGTTTTAATGACACAAACGTACAAAAATATATTTATGAACTTAATGGTTTAGGTTTGGGATAATAATCTAATCACCCAACCACATTGAAAAATATAATAAAAATTAAGACTCATTATTAGTATTTAAAATCATGATAAAGAATTGCAGTCACATGTATTGCTACATCGTTTATCATGTATAATTTACTCATTGTACATTATACATGCTTGATAAAATAGAGAATTCTTTTTATATAGATACCAAAGTATATAATTTCTAATTTAATTTCTCAATTGGCTCTAATAAAATTTGAATAAATGACATCAATTCAGGACATCTGGAAGCACAATGAAAAAAATTATATTTATGAAGTTAATGCATTTTAGGATAATAATCTAACTACCAACCACACTCTTAATTTTTTTTTCTTAAAACTTAGGATAGCAATCTAACTACTAAACATACTCTAAATTTTTTTCTTAAGACTCACCAAAACTCTAAAATACATAGGAAAGAGAGAAAGTAAAAATATCGATAAATGTCATGAACATGATGTGGGGAAAAGTCACAATATATAGGCTTTTCATCCACTCAATTTATATTATTAATAAATTAATTAATAGCTGGTTTAAATATTAATTTTAGTTTATTATTCAATGGACATGAGACACTACCCTTGCATGGCGCGGGATTTTACACTAGTTTACTTGAATTCCCCAACTCCTCGCCATCATACTCCTCTTGTGCTTGGGGTATCTATTCCCTCTTCCTTCAAACTCGCAATAAAAAGGATATGAAACTATTCCTTGCCTCCTTATTTTCTCTTTCAACGGCTCTCCATGATTCGACCATGAAACAAAGACATCATGAAGAGCAGGAAGATTTCTCAGGTCTCTAAGTGAATAAAACAAAATAGTCGTCGTCTACACCCCCTACATTTAGGGGTAGCACCAATAGTGGATAAGATTAGAGAAACCCATTTAAAATGGCTTGGGCTTGTTGAGCGTAGGCCAATAATGGTACCAATGAGAAAAAGTTTGGATATACAGGTGGATGGCCCATCAAGAGGTTGGAGTAGGCTGAAGAAAACATTGATGGAAGTTATTAATTCAGATTTGAAGAAGTTTAACTTATCGAAGAATTTGACTCAAAATAAAATGGAATGGAGAAACAGAATTCATGTAGCCGACTCCAACATGGGTGGGATAAGGCTTTGATGATGATGATATGATGATGAGTCGTCTACACCCCCAAGTCTCGAATCTTTATTCTCGATTCCATCATGTACACAACACCATAGTCATTGATATTAAGTGGAGTTGCCATTTCATGAAGTTTGGTTTTATTATACTTTTTTATGTACTCCAAATCGAAAATAGGGGTTTGAACATTGCAGTATCTATTTCTTTTTTTTTCGAAGATTTTCTTTATGGGTGATACATGGTCCAACTTGTAAATAGTAATTTTTCCGGCACTAGATTGTAAAAGATTTTATTTTCATGGATGCATCTACTATAAATTTAGTTTTCCGCCTTCCCAAACACATAGCCAGCCATTCCTCATGCAAAATCCAAATGCAATATAAATACAATGATTTTTTAAAACTAATGTAGAAAGTGGTGTGCTTTCTTTAGGTGCTAAAGAGAATACTAAAGGATAAGGTTACATCTGTCACACCCCTAGAATTGGGCCAGATCCAAGTCCAATTCCAAAGTTGTGAGAATTCGGGTCAATTAAAGTTTTGCTCACAATAATACCATGGGCCCCAACTCCGGGTGGATCGAAGCCCTACCTAAGGTAATGTATGATGATCATTCATCATAATCATACGCGGAATCAATGAAACATTTGCTGTGCAACTGGTACAATTAAAGTCATTATGAATACCAATATCATTAAATAGATAAATGGTCAAATCAATAGAGATTTCACTGGTAAGGTTAAAATGTAAAAATTAAATGAGTTAAGTACGTCAAACTTAGGCCCAAACAACTATGGCCTTATTTAAATAAATACTAAATGTCTCAATCCAACCAACTATCTATGACATTTCAAACGATGTCATCTGCATTTCATTCAACAATTCCGCCATCCGGTGGAATCTCCATCGCCGAACCTAGACACCAAATGAGACAACATCAGATTGACATAATCTTGCAAATAAATGGTTAAGGGTTGTGACCATAAATAGATTCTGCAAAGTAATTAATTATGATTACTAATAACAATTGTCAAAGTGTAATGTTTTACATAATCATATAAGTGTAAAGTATATAATAATGCACAAACACAGGCGAACCAGTTACAGATGATGCACAAACATAGGCGATTGAACCCGCTCAGCTCAACTACATATTGAATCATAGAATATATGGTGGCCTAATGGCATACGTCCACCTCTAACTACATTCAATTTCAGATACATGCCGGAGCCTGCCATGGTAACATAACATCTAATCCAATTACATTATTACATAGGTTGTTCATTTAAAGAATAATACTAACTAAAGTATTTTATGCAAATGAATTATGAAATAATGTATAATCCACCTTAACCCTAATCCATACGAAGCCATGCTAATTGATGTTATTAAGGTTAAGGGTTGGTTCTACACCGACCTATGAACTAGACTAACTGGTATACATACTCTTTAAGCCACTCTGTCTGCACACTAGCTGTCTACACCCACAATGCAAAGTTATGTCCATTTGTTGCTCATCATGTGAAGCATCCCCGAGTCTTGCATCACCATTTCAAGCTCAGAGGAAACCCATAGTATACATCTAGTCAACGAACGAAGTCTAAGATCGTCAACCCTGAGCACATATAGTCCATTATCTTAACAAGTTATTTGAGGCCAATTCCATAATCCTAAGGTTATGAGTCTTATTATACAAAAGCCAAACTTCTGGAAATTAGAGCAACGGTCAGCCCTATATGGACCACATTCCCCTGTGGGGTTAAATCATATTAAGTTTAGGTTATCCCCCTCTAAGTGGGCACAACGGGGAAGCCCGCTCGAGCACAAGAAGCACCCCGCTTGAGCACGCCTAACAGAAGGGTCCCCGCATGAGCACGACTGATAGATGCCAAGTTCTTAATCATTTAACTTGATGCAGAGCGGGTACACACCCAGCAATGCTCAAGCGCGACTATCAAAGTGCAATTTGCTTGGGTTGGTAGAGGGGTGTTCTTCCCCAACTTCATTAGGATTTAAAACCCTTGCCTATGGGCAATCCCAAAAATCTATTACACCCATTCCTTTGCTAATTAAACATAATAATCAATTCATTAGAGAATCCTAAAAAACATAGATCATAATAATTCCAATTCAAATATACAATGTAACACCAACTAAAACTGTCTACTTGCTTTTAACCTTGCAACACAGTCTCTTGTATATGGATCTAGGGTTTTGCCTCCAAATCCCACTAACCAAAGTATCTTCCTACAATCAAAAGAACATAACCTCAAACCCTAAATGAATGCATGATCTACAAATAAAACAAAGAAATATATGAAAGATGAGGAGAAATGGCCTTCCTACGATGGATGTAGAAGATAGGGAAGATGGAAGAGATGATTTTGAGAGGACCTCCTAATCTTAGAAATCTTAGATGTTGTTTGCCAGGGTTGTGGCTGCAGAGAGGAAGAAAGCAAGTGCAAAGAGCTTGTAGAGATGTGAAAGAGGAAAAAGGGTATAACGATCAAATGAGAATAGGTTTGTCTTAAAGGTCTGCCTGAGTTACGAAAAAAAGGCTTTCTACATACTTAATTGAGTTTAATGAAATATCAAGAAGGGGCTTTTGGGCCTAGGCTCAATAGTTCAATGTAGTTCAATGTACTAAGGTTTGGGTTCATGGCGAGCTTGGGTTGCCCATCACCAATGGGCCCCACAATGAACCTAATTCCTAAAATATCCTAAAAACCACACATCCAAACCCAACTAGTCCCACTCGGACCCGACTACAACCCACAAATTAACACCTGGGGCCTTACAATATCTAGCACGGGTTTTCCCTTCTTTTTATTCAATGTTAACTGGAGATGGGCTTGTGATAGGGATTAGATAATCATAACATAAAAAAAGGATAGTCAATGAATCCATGTTTCGGCGATATAGATGATACCCACATGCATGGCTTCATTTAGATTGCAATTGCAAGACTTAGGTTGTTTTCCAAATCCCTAAAATTGCTGTGTGCGATGACATCTTGGCCAAAATATAAACCCGATTTGTTTAGGGCAGAAGCATCATATACTGATCTGGTGTTGAATGGACAAGATATTTATTTTTCATTTTGCCTTAGTTATAATAATATTTTATTAACTAAAGACTTGCGAGAGTCGTACCAGACATCAATCACCAACAAATAGCGAGAATTAGAAAAAACTTACCAGACATCAATCACCAATAAATAGTGAAAATTAGAAAAAGCTTAGCATCACGTTACCAGACTCCTTGAGAAAAACCAACTCTTTTGAACCAGGTGACTAAGAATTTAGCCCGCGGAGCAAGATCAATCAAAGAAGAAGCTGTAATTTGGAAAAAAAAATAATTAATTAAATTACTTGGGCCAAATCCCTTGTGGTTTGGCATGTGCATTTAGAACTAATCATCTATTATTGTTGTATTTTCTTTTAGATAGACTGTGTTTTTAAAGTTTACTTATTGAACAAAGCTTGCATCACCATAACCAGGTTTGCTTCCCGGTTGGATTAGATTTCATCTAATATTCATGAACTAATGAATCATCTACTTGGAGAGGAATATAATTTGTTGGGTGTAGAAGTGATTCTTGAACTCTCTAAATGTGTGATTCGTGGAATTTTTCATGTAGGTTACTACTTAATGCCTCATCTTTCTCAATTCAAGACTATTATATGTTTTCCTATAGCACTAAGAATTTCATATACATATTTATATAAAAAAAAAGAAAGAAAGAAAGAATTTATATGTATTATTTGTTAATTTTCGTGTTCTTGGTCAAATCTATTTTTGTTGCGCAATTTTGTTTGTGTATTGAAAAATGATGAAAAATGATAGAATGATCAGGTTTCAATCAATGTGGAGGTAGTTTACTATTTATGACCTCATCATTTCTTTCAATTTAAGAATTTTAGATTGTTTTCTATAGAAGTAATAACTTTATATGTATTATTTGTAACTTTTGATTTTTTTTTTTTTTTGTGTGCATTGGAAAATAAAGAAGAAAATGTGATGATCAGGCCTGGGTCACATTGGATATGGGCGTGAAAATGGGCATGGAGGCGATTCATTAAGGCACCTACAAGTTTAAGCTTGAGATTTTCTAGGTGGGTTACTACTTGTGCATTGGAAAAAATAAAACCGATGATCAAATCTCAAGTCTTTCTCACCTCAATTGAAAAGTTTCAGGTAGATTTTTGCTTATTACTTCAATTTCTTTTTAAAAATTTTATCTGGGTTTCTTGCATTATTTGGGATTGATGGGCCTGTATTAAAATGATTATTATTAGTTAATTTTTATCATTGATCAAATCCAAATTTTATTGTTTAGTTGAAAACAATGGCAAAGGATCAGTTAATCAAATCTCAACTCATGCAAGAATATAGAGAAATAAAAAATAAGTGAACAAATTTGTGGTTGTTTATGGTCGAACAACCTTTTTAATTCTTTAAATGTATAATGAATGAACTTGAAAAATGTACATTCAAAGTAGCTTTATTCTTGTATTATTTTGTTTAATCTATATGTTCATATTCTTGATTTGTTTGAGACCCCGACTATTGTAAAAACCATGTATATTTATATATTTATCACTTAAAATTTTTTCTCTACTTTTATATTATATGATATGAGTATTGGAATAATAGATGTTAATTTTAATACAAATTTCAACATTAATTTTTATTTTAGTAAATAATTGAAATAACTTTTAAAAATATAGAGTCCAACATAGTGGACCAAGGAAAATAGTAATGAGCCAACCGAATGATTATTGTGATTTTAAAAGTGATTTTCTTTTTTCTAAAATTATTTTTAAATGAATGTTGAAATGAATTTGCAGTCAATTCTAAATAAACAATGCTCTCATTTTAAGTTAAACAAACTGTGCTCTCATTTTTAATTTAACTTTGGAATGTTTATGAATTTTATTGGCCGTGCTAAGCTTGGGCATACTCTTGCTAGTTAGAAGTCAATATGTTTTTTATGCAATTGCAAATTTCCCTACCAATCTCTTCTCTATTATTCAACCACTTGCCTTCAATATTCCTGATGCCGTCTATTTTGTTAGATTCTCTCCTATTTATTGTGCTTGAGAAAAAAAAAATAGAATGAAATCCTGGCAAACCAGACTCTTTACCCCATCTTGTAAAAGATGCATGTGTGTGACAAAGCACGGACCGATCTTTTTGTATGGACTAGCACTTGATGATGCTTTGGGAGTGTGCGATGTGGGTACGGATGACAACATCTGACCGGATCGGCTAACCCAACTGGTAACCGGCTTGCATTTGATTCACTCAACCTGATCTACAATGTTTTTGGGTTGGTCTCAGGTTAAGAGAACCTGACCTACACTCAAACAGATTGGGTTAGGGTCAACCCGCATAACAAACTTATACACATCACACATTTAAATGGGTTCAATTAAGGTTAACTAGCATATCTAAAGCCATTTTAATCCATAGGCCAATTACTGTTTTGGTCCTTAAAATAGTTTATTTTATTATATGAAACGAGCCAAGTTTGTGTTAAACTTTCTTTGGTTGCAACTTTCTTTGGCCTGCAACCAAACTCATATATTTGGTCAATACTTGAAATAGATTTGGCTTGGCCCAAGATTCTATCGGATGGGTTAAGCAAGCTAGGTTTACATGAAATAGTTGAATGCTTTTGTTTCTCCACTTTTTTGGTGTGATTGCTTGAATTGATCTCATTCACCATAAAAAAATAAAAATAAAAATAAAAATAAAATAGAAAGCCATGGTTAATCAATATGAGCGATTTGCCACCCTACTTGTGGGTAATCCGTTTTGCAGTCTGCCTTCGTACTAGTGTAAACTTTGCCAAATGAATAAAATTATATAACAGTGTTGCAGTTAATCTGTTAAATCAAGTGATGTAGCATGTCCTAGCTCGGCTTGGTCAACTTGGTAACTCATTGAGTCGGCCAAGTTGAATGTTACAACCCGAGCCTAAGAAATCGGGAAATAGAAGAAAACCTAATCAGTAACATACGTACTCCTGTATATGTACTTCTAAACCTGGTTTAAGTGCACATATGCAAGGGAACTATCACACATGTAATCCTTGTAGTAGATGTTGTAGATAATATCAGTACACAAAAGAACATAAAAAGATACAATTAATATAATCACTAGGGAAAATAGACGTCGCAAAAAATACATGAGAGAATATTCAATGAATACAGATATAATAGATAAAACACAAACATGCAGCAATGGGAATGGAAGGAATGCAAGGCGCTCTCTAGAGCGGATCCATCACACCACTCCCCGTCCCACTGGGGTGTCTATAATCTCCTCCAAAGTCAGGTTAATCTTCAAGGGATCGGAAACTAACTCCGATCCTGGAATACCAAGAACAATGAGTGAGTACGACGACTCAGCAAAGTATAAACAACATAAAGTTAAAACGTATTGTATATAAAAGAATCAGTAACAGGTAATCATATAAGATGTCAATTCCGTATATTAGGCGAATTGTACAATGAATAAAGCATGCCATACGAGTTAATAACAGAAATATTGTACTAAGTGGCTACTACATACCCTATATTCTCCCTCCTTGGAGAGAGCAAACATGATGAGAACACCATTGGCCACATGAGTCTTGATTTCCTAAGGTCCAGAATCTCCAAGACGTGAGCACACAGCAGCGGCAACATGAAACTATGCCAAATTCAACCCCGTCAGATATCTTGAGGCTAAGGCTCAGTAGAACCAGACATGCTAATCGCAAGTAATATCATGTGGGTCATATCAAGCAGTTCATATCAAGTCACAATAATTATAAGTCCATACAACATACCCCACATGTCAAGCAAGTCATATATGAGTAACATTCAACATATATGCAATTCAACGGGTAGATAGATAATGCATTGTTTGTGTCAAGTCCATGTCAAGATTAAGATATCTGAAGTACCATAAAACATGTCAAGGCTTATCAACTCACATTAATCAAACGGGTAGCATCAAACATGGAAGTCAGCTGTTTCCACCCAAAATTAACCATGGACAGAGCCCTCAGGGAATATCCAATCGTTGCCCCAGCACAGAACGCGTACCATGTGAATAGGAGGGCAAAACCGAAGTTAATATGCAATGCAAATTGGATTATTTTGTATGAATCACAATCTTTTACTAGCCAACCCTAACTTGTTATCCATTGTTACTAACCGTGCATGATGATGTAGTTTTAAGTTATCCAATACTCGGTTGTTCTTCCTTTGGTGTCTCATTGTATAAGTAGGAGTATCGGAGTCCCTTAAACCAACACCCATGGGGAGGTGCTTAACAAATGGATAACATTCATGAATGTATCTCAGCCCTCAAGATCATTCATGATAATCATATCTTCGGTCATTAATGTAGTCCATCTATAGATCTCTAAGTGGCTTATGGTCAATTCAGGGAACCATTTAAATTAAGAGTCTATAATCTTGCAAGTTGCTTACCCGACCGATCGGGTAAAGGTCCGACCGGTCGGATACCATCCAGAACCGAAATCCGACCGATCGGGGTTCAGGACTGACCAGTGGGCCCTAAACCTCCCTGATAGGCATAGAGTCGGTTCATAACGGACTCAAGGCTAAGATAAAGGTAAGAAATCTAAGTCTTAAAGGCCTACTAAGTCTGGTATAATCTTTAACACACCCTTATGAGGTCTTTGCCCGATTTTCCGGTTTTGCCGTATCAAATCATAAGGTGTAACTATGTAAGGTCTAAAAGGAAGTCACGGTGTTTCTATAACAGGACCGTAAGGGATTCTTAATCCATTATGTAGCCTAAAAATTAAGCCACTAGGAGGTTTATGAAAAGCCTCTGGTTAGACTTGAAACCATTTATATGAAGAACCTACATTACTGAGATGTGCATGACCCAACTGATCGGGTATAGGTCTGACAGATCGAACCTGCTCCCAGAACCTTAATTTGACGGGTCAAACTGTCAAGACCGATCGGTCGGCCCTAATACGTCCGGCCACGAACATAACTAGTTACCCATTGTTCTAAAGCTTACAAAACCTTCTATTTTTCTTCCTAACAATGAAAGAAGAACCCACAGGGCTGTAGAACATGCATCAACTAAGATATTTGAAGTAAATTACAATCATCACAAGTTACCAACATGTATTCAATCAATCACTATTTATACTTGCTTTTACTGACGAAGAATTAAGCTTCACTCATTTCTACCCGGCGCAAAGCATCGGAGCTTGGCACCAGCCACGAGACAAAGATGGAAAAAGAACTAGAGAGGGAGACAAAGAAGAAAGGTGGATGGAGGAAGAAGAAAAAGAAGAAAAGGATAAGAACAAAAAGAGGCTGTGGCTTATATATATAGATATTTTAGCCATTTGCAACCAGGTCCAAAAGTTATACAAATTATAATTCAAGTCAAATGAATACTTAAACATTTTAAACGACTCCAGATGATTCCTAGTCAGTTACGGAAAATAATAAGCATTACGAAAGACACACGATGACATCAAGATGACGTCGAAATGACAAACTCAATTAAAATAAAAAATTACTAAAAATGGCCTAAAGCTACCTAATTCAAGTAAAACTCAACCCAACTATCTAACCAAGACTCCAAACCTAACCTAACAAGAATAAAACATAATGACCCAAGAAAATCCTCCAACAATACGCTAACAACAAGAGTAATTGACTGCTAAACCGGCTAATTAGGGTCAGGGTGTTACATTGAATGACTTCGAGTTTACACCTAGTCTTTCTTGGTAACTCACTGAGTCAGCCAAGTTGACTGACTTCGACTATACACGTAGTCTCTCTGGGCTACTACTCATAGGGAAACTCATAGACCTGGCAAGAACGCACCTGAGCATTGCCCGACCAGCATTGTGGCGGGTCTGGACTCTATGGTAGAACAGTGGCTTTGTTGGATCTGATTTTCTTGCCTGGTTACTAAATGCCGGGCCCGAGGCCAATGGATGAATGATGCCCATTTAAACTGATGTAAACACAATGACTGTATGTATGATATGAATCGGGTGGGGTGACTTTTAGGCTTTTGGGTTCCATCTGGGCTTCAGCATTCGGCTTCATAGTTAAATGGCTCGGCTGGAGAACCTTTCCCTTGGCCCAAGAATACTCCTTGCTACTAAATTTGATGAGTCTCTAAGTCGAGCCAAGTTCTGAGTTATTAAACCATGTTTGGGTCTTGCCAGACAAACCCTTTGCTACAGCATTGGCATAATTAGTAAATAAACATGTAGGCTATGAAGATATTCCAAAAACATAAACATTGGATCAGCCTGCTTGTGGGTCCTAGGATCTTTGTCAAAATTCACTGGTAGGTGGAACATCTTTGTTGCTAATTTGTCCAATCACCAATTACGCCCATCATATGAATACAAAAAATTAAAAAGAAGTTCAATAAAAAAAATGGAATCCCTGTTCTAATTAAAATTTGTTGGTCTCATATAATACTAAGGAACAATAGTGTTTTCCGAATCATCCAAAGATCTTATCCTTTTTAACATTATTTTCGGAATATTGAATGTCGACTAAAGTTCATTTTGGGTAGCACTATGAAGACTTTTCTGCACAGTATTGATAGTCTTTCTTCTCTTGCAGTGGATGAAACACAGTATTTCAATTAATGGCCCAACTATTGCTGGAGATGGACCAATCAAGCCGACCATCTGACAACGCTCAGTTTTTGGGCGCCTCCTGCACTACTGACATTCAGAGTGTACAGGGGCACCGTCTTCTTTTGTTTATAAAAGGCACCTTGGTTGTGGGTTTTGGTGGTTGTTAACAAATGCCGATTTCAACTGGGAGACTTTACAAGCAAGTCTGTAGGTCATTAGTCATGCAAACAAGGAAAGAGTCAGTGGATTTGGGCACCTTTCCCCTTCCTAAGTGGAACTGGGTTCCTTGTCGTTTTCTTCCGTTGTTTTCTTGTCCCTTGTCTCGCTGACCCAGGTTGTGGCTTCTCTCTCGTTCTATCTCCTTGTGTTTCTTCATTCATGTTTTTTATGCTCTCATCCCGTTCCTAAGCCAGCTGTAAGGGCCATATACTTGAGATGGTAGCTTTACTCGGTATGATAAAATGGGTTGATGCCTGAGGGTGACTATTATCTTTACAATGGTCTTCCCTGGAGTTTTGGGAACCTCAATAAAAAGGCAGTTTTGGGATCCTCAATTTAACTACTTACCTTAAAATAGACAATGTCAGCGGATTTAGGTCCATGCATAGTAGTCATTTTCGTTTAGTTTTGCCCGAAATGTCCAAAATTTTTCGTTCGAGCAGGTCGGCTGAAATGGAATGGGAAGTTAAAAATTTTCAGTTTAAAGTTTAGTCCATTTTGGGTACATTTTGACAAATTTCGGTATATTTCAATCACCCATTCCAAACCATTTCAGTTTGTAGCACAATTTTCACTAATTTTTTTAAAAACTTTTTTCTCAATATCCATATTAAAGAACATGCATAATTTATATTTTATTTTTCTATTTTTACATATATGTATATATTTTTATTCCAAAAAATTTCTTTGGAATGTTTCACGGAAATATTGAAATATTCCATCTCGAAGGCCAGACTAAAATAATGACTTCAACAGAATTGACAACTATGGATCCATGCACTAGGGTATAGCGTCAAACCTAAACTTAAGCACAAACTTCTCAAAATAATTAAACATTTAAGCTCCTTGGGTTAAAGTTGTCCTATAGAATCCGGTCATGTGCCAGGGCACGCTGAGTTTGGGCGGCTCGGCCCTTTTACATCCCTACATATAGACTGTGGAGTATAACTATGAAATAACTTCTAAATTACCAAATTGTCCTTGACTTACAATCATATGAAATCTAAGGTGGACCCAATCACCCACCTAAGTAACATATTCATTGTGGGATCATATAAATAGTGTATGATGATAGAACATCTTAAGTGAAAATGTGACCTTCACAATGATACCCATGAGATCCACCTACGAAACCAATTGGTAAAATATATGATCAGTGGTTCCTCCACAGGGGCAAAACCAGGAATTTTTGTTGGGGGGCTAAAGAAGAAATTTTTGAAAAATTAAAAATTTTAATAATAATAAATACAATAAAAATTATTGAAGTTGTGCTATGCATTCTGTCATTGAGTTGAAATCATCTATTATTGTTTCATTATCAAAATCTTCTGCAATTTCTTTTCAATATATACAATCACATAATTAGAAAAAAAATTCTTCTTCCATTTTTTTGCATAAAGGAAAAGAAATCAATTCCTAAAGTGGGATCATGATTTTCTTCTCTCATTTTATACATACTTTTATATGAGAAATAAAAGATAATCAATGGTAACAATCCAAATTTGAAATCCAAAACATTCAAAAACATGATTCTCCGGCCTTTTGTCTCTTAAAATGAATTATCTCTAATCAAATTAATCTAATATTCATAATCAATATTAAACGATGAAAAAATCTATATCTATGGTCAATGCAGTTTCGATCAATTTAAAATTTTTTGAACTAATAGAATATAAATAGAAAGTGATTTTGAAGGTGTTAGATTTCAAGTATGAGCTTTAAGAGTAAAAAAAAAAGAGAGAGAGAAAATTAGCCAAACATCCCTGGCAGAATAATTCTATGAGGCCCAATCCGCACTTGCACTTATTCTAGGTGGAGGTCCCTAATTGGCCAGCTCATTATATTTAATGACTGATTTACCCTTCAACAAATAATTTTATGTTTTTGAATTTCAAAACTTTGAAATTTCATAACTTTTGTTCAAGACATCAGTTTTTTTTAAAAAAAAATAGTATATTTGGAATCTACTCATTGAGATCTTTCAAATAACACCCATATTGCATATGAAATTCTAAAAAAAATTATCAAAATTAATTGGAATTTTACCTTAAAGCAAAACTCATATAAATGTCTGCAAAACTCAAATAAACTCATATAAAAGCTAAACAGTTTTTGGCAAAACATTTGAAATAGTAAGACCAATCTAATCATCTTATTTTTCAATAAAATTTGAAAAATTCAAAGTTTAGCATGTAGTCTTACATATCTCAGAGTTTTTAAGTCGAAATAATTTCAGGAAGTGGGTGAACTAGAGGCTTAAATATGCTAACTTTTATCTCAAAGCAAAACTAAATAGTTTTGACAAAAACTTTGGAATGGGTAGACCAGCCTAATCATCTTATTTTTCAGTGGAATTTAGAGAATTTAAATTTTAGTATATAGTCGTTTATATCCCAGAATTTTAGATCAAAAAAATTTTGGGAATCAGATGAACCAGAGGCTTAAACATGCTGAATTTTACCTTAAAGCAAAACTAAATAGTTTATGGCAAAAAGTTTGAAATGGGTAGACCGGTCTAATCATCTTACTTTTCAGTGAAATTTGAGAAATTTAACGTTTAGCATGTAGTCTTTTATATCCTAGAATTTCAAGTCAAGACAATTTCTGGAATTATGTGAACTAGAGGCTTAAACATGGGCCCTCAATCAAACGGTGCACAAAAATTCTACACAAAAACTCATATTATCTGTTGAATTTCAAATTCTCAATACAAAACTCAAATGATATTATATGAGTTTGTGGAGAAACTAAGATACAAACTCAGATAATATTATTTTAGTTTCAAATCTTCAACACAAAACTCAGATAATATGATCTGACCTTCAAAGTCTCAACACAAAACTCATATAATATTATCTAAGTTTGAACCTAGACGCCCTCCTCAACAACCTTTACTCTTATGTTTCATTGTTGCTAGGGATGGAAATACAGTGACTCATTTTTTAGCTAGGCATGCTCAGTTTTGTAGAATAGATGTTGGTCTGGTGGTTTTCTTCCTCAGATCTAATCAAACAATACATAATCATTGATTCCATGCTGATTTCTCATTAATAATATCTAAATGTTTTCTTATAAAAAAAGAAAATAAAAGATAATGATTTTATTTAAAAAGCAATCTACCATTACTTGAAGAGAGAAGATGCAAGATGAGAAGGGTTCTACAAGAATTGCTTCCATGCAACATAGAAAAAAAAAGGTCATTAAAGAGGCTCTTGATAAAGGAGAGAGTCCAGGTTCTTAATAGCCCTTAAAAATTTAAATTGATTAGATGGGGAGTTGAGATTATTCGAGTTCTAAATTGAATTGGAAAATGAAACCATGTTATATTATTATCGAGTCGAATAGGACAATTCTATGTATAATTGAGAAGATAAAGTCATAATTGATAAAAAAATTGAGAGTGAATTCCAACAATCAATTGCAAATTTGAATCTCAATTCTGAAATCAAATCTCTCTCGCTCAATATGTATTAACTAGCATGGTAGCCCTTTCTCTTTTTTTTTTTTTTTTGAAAGATAAATTAGGATCTATTATTAGTAAGGGTAATTACCCATAATATACAAAAGTAGGCCCATGATGAGACTCTATGGAACCTAGAAAAAATAAAAGAACCCACATCCCGAGTCAGAAAAAGAATATACCCACTATCTGGGCATAATTGAAAAACAAAAAAAAACCCACATTCCAAGTCAGGAAGAAAGCCAACTGAAATGAAAACTAGCTAACCTCATATCTAAGCAATAGTTTTGAGATCCATAGATCTCAAATGGGATGGCACCAAAGCATATTTCTTAATTTTATTGCTAAAAGCAATTGTAGCAGATGAGAGAAAATGATACGTCACGTTGTGATCAAATAAAGCAGCTACCAATTTCCGAGTTTGAAACTGTACTTGCCAATGTAAGATGTTTGGATTTTGGAAAGATGCATCAATCTCAACATGAATATGATGAATATGAGTTGGAACATATGTAAGGGGAGAAAGAAATCCATCATGGAGAGAAGTATTTCATCAGATATGAGCAGTTTTAGGTACCCCTCTTGGGTCCCAAAAAATACCAATACGTATTGAAGCTAAATAAACCAATGAATACTTCCAATCAGAGATCTGAATACGCATGGGATAAATAGGTTGCTGAACTTGATAAGAAATATCCCAAGAGATAACAATAGGATCCGGCAAAGAAATACCCAAAAAAAGAATACGGCTTTCGACTTGATATAGAATATGCCTGAGGACTTGGTAGTTAGATTTGAAAGTATTTGATAAGATCAGATTACTTCTTTCCTGTCATATAAGCCAAACAAAAGTAGGAAAACGGAGCAGACTTAATGTGTGCACTCCATCATGAGCACAATCCACCTGATTAATTATGGAAAATATCATCTCAAAAGGTATGTACAAACTAATAGTTGAAGGCTGATCTTCAACAACAAATTCTGCCAGATGAAATTTGCATAGGGGCAAGAAAGAAAAATATGCTTAGTAGATTCCCAAGTGCAATCACAAAGAATGCAATTAGTATTGCATGACACATGATGGCTAAGAAGAAAATCTTTGGTCTTAAGGCATCCTTGAAAAATCATTCAAGCACAAAGAGTGTGCTTTTTTATACAACCCTTAAACCAAAAAAGGTCTACGCAATTCAAATGGGTATGTTATTAAGTTAACAAACAATACCATAAGCCGATTTCAAAGAGAAAGCTCCATTTTCTTCTAAGGACCAAATCACCTCATCATCAAATTGATTTGATGGGTATATATCTGCTTCTATCTTGGACCACAATGAAAGAAACTCACAAGAAGAGGGAAAACACCATTGGCTATTTTCAATAAAAAAAAAGTACTAACAAAAGGTCTAACTTCATGACTGTCAGAATCACCTATGTGATCACGAAGTCTACCATCTCTCATCCAAGGATTAGACCAAAAATACATTTTTTTTCCATTTCCAATCAAGTGACGCAGATACAGAAGTATAAATGGGCTCATCTTAAGAATACATTTCCATCCCCAAGAAGCATGATCTGGAATAGTAATATCCCCTAAAGATAGATTTTTCAGGTATTTAACTCTAATCCATTTTTTAGAGAGTATCTTTATTAAGAACAATATTTCAAATTTGACGTATTATTGCTGGCTTATTCAAACCAGCAATAGAATTAATCCCTAATCCACCCCAAGATAAAGGAAGCTAAATTTTATTCCAAAACAGAGGATGAAGATAATGAGAAGCCCAAGCATTCCAAAAAAAATCCCGAATTCATCTTTCCATAGCTTGAATAACAAATTAGGGAAGAAGATATACCATACCCCAAAATAAATGAAGAGTGGTTAGAGATGATCTAATTAATTCAAGATGACCTGCATAAGACAACATCTTCAATTTCCATCCCGCAAGCCTTTTTTTAAACTTTTCAAGCAAAGGCTAACAATCATTAAAAGTTAAGCGCTTAGGAGAGAGAGGCATGCCCAAGTACTTGATAGGAAGCTTTCCAATTTGCACACCCAGGATGTCAGAAATAATTGTTATTTCCTATTGCCCACAATTCGAAAAGAAGATATTGCTCTTTGGCCAACTAATAGCAAGACCCGAAAAAGTATGGAAATTATCAAAGAATGTTTTTAAATTCCTAGCTGCCAGCGGGAAAGCTTTACTAAAGATAATCATATCATCCGCAAAGAGAAAGTGAGAAATGGATACTCCTCTTTTAGTGTAAGGAGTTGGAATTAACATAGAGGAAGCATAAGTATTCATCATAGCTAAAAAGAATTCCATAACAATTGTGAAGAGGAAAGGAGAAAGAGGATATTCTTTACGTAATCCCCTTGTACTTTTGAAGTATCCAATTGACTGCCTATTCAAAAGCAAAGAAAAGGAAGGCTCAATAACACATGCCATAATCAGGTTTATTACATGAGGAGGAAAGTTTATAGCTTGAAGAGCAGCTTTCAAAAAATCCCACCTAATGCTATCATAGGCCTTTGCAATGTCTAACTTCACACACATTCTTGGAACACCCTTTTCTAAATGGAATTTGGATACCAAATCCTAAGCAAGAAGGTTATTATTAGCAATAGACCGACCTGTCACAACCCGAGCCCAACAATTCGAGTACTAGGATTACAACTAAAAAGTGACACATGTAGTCTAATATAATTCACACCTGGACCCAAGTCTAAGCGGAATTATACAAGGGATAATCATCCTACTTACACATGCAAGATGCTATCAATGGACATCTGTCCAAACATTCAATATGTAGAAGCTATCAATATCAATCCTAGAACAAGTTGTAAGGTCTCAATTCCAACTAACCTTGGTTTATGTTAAATAATCTTGTTCTATATTAATTAAAATTTGTCTAGGCTACTTTAACTCAAATCCTTTGGGCTTGAATCATGGATAGGTAATTAGGTCAAATTCGAACTTTACCTAAGTAGTAAGGGCCCTCTTGTAATTTAGAATTCTTGCATCATATTGACACTTCATTAGTTGCATCTTGTATAAATTTTCGTGTAGATCATCTTTAATGTTGGGCCCAACTTAATTTGAATCCATCTTGGCCTAATTAAAGACCATATGACCTAAACTGTAATTTTTCCAAAAATATTGGACTTGCAAGTAAAACTTTAGGAAAATTTAGTTAAAAGGATGAGCCAACGTCTTTCTTTCCATATTCTTTTGATCTTCGCTGGAACCACTTCTCCTCTTCACTCTTCTTCCTTTCCACTTCACCTTGGAGTTGAAAACAAGGTCTTGAAGCCATGCATGGAAGAAGGATAACATCTATTACTCTTCTTCTTCTTCCTTTGGGCATCTCTCTCATTGGAATCACCATCTTCTTCAAGCTACAGCTCCCTAAGGTGAAATCTCTACCTCCATTTCAATTCTTTGGGTTTAATAGAGTTAAGAGACTCAAAAGAATAACATGTATGCATGTTATGCTAGATTTTATATTGCATGTCTTTGCAAGTTATAGGGAACCTATCTATTGATGCTTTCTCTACCCCCACACACACCAAGGAGAAGTTGGTAGGGTCAAGCACTGTGTTAAAGGCAAGTATTAGAGTATGTATATTACTACATATATGTTTAAATTTGTTGATTCTCCAAGTGATCCTTCTAAATATAAGTTATAGCTCATTCAACCATGATTAAGTACACATATTTATTAGATTAGATGATAATGAATATAATTATGTAATATTAATGATATTAGGCAAGGTACGACCTATTATGAAAATTTTGAAAGAGTAAGGAATTTCATTGGAACCAAGAGCTACAAGTTCTGTATTGAACTCGTGCTCTAAAACTATTTTTTAGAAATTCTAAAGCTAATGGGTGAAGCTCACGGCTAAGCTGTGGAATGAACTACGGCTAAGCCATAACCATCTTGTGACTAAGCCGTAAGTCATTTTACGGTAAGCTCTCCCGAGAGCTGAAAAACTCAGTTTTACTCTACTGCTCACCTATGGCTAAGCTGTGGATTGTGCTACAGCTACACTGTATCCTAGCTGTAGCCTAGCCGTAGGCTTAGCACTACTAAGCCGCGGCTAATATATTGCTAAACCATAACTGCATATGAAATGAAGGGAAAAACTAAGCCACTTAGCTAAGCCATGACATGTACACGGCTAAGCCGTAAGAGCATTGTGTACTTAGGATGGTAGGGATTTTAAATGATTTTCAGGGCCTTAGATATGGCACATTTTCCCTAATTAAATTAGCCTAATAGTGATTAAATGATAAGGAGGACAAGTATAGAGCTGTCACTTATTTCCTTCAATTTTTCGGATGAATTTTCGATGTCATATCATGGGTGTTGGAATAAGAAGAGGAGTTCTTGTATACACAATGTAATGCCAAGATTTTGTAACACAATGACAATAGCCGTTTTATGAATACATCGTATTGAATGATTTCGGGGTCACGGATTATCTAGCATAGGGTCGGCTAGTAAATCTCCTTGATATCTTTTCAATTTAAATGCATTCATGTTGTAAGAAACCTTGCCCTCAATATGATATAGTCATGTTCCCATTCTTCCTAGCAAACCATGAAGCTATTGGTCCGGAGCTTCTACTTTGTGTGTGTTCGTGAGCCGAAATGGGTGTAGCAAGGTTAAGGGGGTCCGAGCTCTATTAGCTTAATTAAATATGCATTAATTGATTATCAGATATTTGTTAATTTCAATTTTTATGATTAAACATGATCTCAAGACCGAAACTCCCTTATGTATGATATGATAAGTATGACTAATTTGTATGACTATAAGATAAACATTGTCATTGAACATGAGTATGAAGGATATGAACTCGAGTCGGTCTTGATATGTTGAGTTGGCACCACTTAACTTGTACCCTTATTAGGTTCTACTGGACCAATATGGGTATCCTTTATGTCACTACGTAGCAGTTTATGGAGGAATTGTCGGCGCTCCTTGGGAAGCTAGCCTGATCCCTTAGCATAATTTCCATATGTATGTTATACACTCTCTCTAGATGATACACTTTCTTTTGAGAAAATATAGCTATGTGGATACCAACTAATATGTTTGATATGCCGCATTGATTCATTACTCATGCTTACTCATACACAACATGCCTAGCTCACGGTTATTGCTTTCTTTAATCAATATTTTTCTTAATTCATCTGATACATTATGATGGTCTTATATATCTCTATATTTGCTTAACCGTCGTATTAATAGTGCTACCCTTGGTGTTATAGGTACGGGACCAAATTCTAGCACGACTGTAACACTCTGGCCCAGCTTAACGTGGTTTACGTTTAATTAACCCTCCTTGTGGTTATTTTTCAGTGAATTAGATTAATGAATGTTGTTTTATTGTTTTAAAAATTTGTTTCAAGTCATAGATAGGTAGTTGGGTTGAGTTTAACCTAGTTTAGATAGACATAAGCCCTTTTTCATAATTTTTCATTTTGATGAATGTTGTCAAACATGCATCATCTTGGTGTCAACACATGTATTTCGTCACGCTCGTTAACTTTCGTAATTGATTTGCACGCAAATGACTTCGTTTGCTTTCGTTGGACAATTATTTGACTTGAATTGTTAATATCTTGAACTTGTGGACATTTTTATAAGATGACTTAAATGGATGCATGCACCGACCTTCACTCCACTTGACTTCTTTCTCTAAATGTTTTCTTCGTCTCTGTTCGTTGCTCCTTCCTTCCCTCTTTCTTCTCCAAGAAGTTAAGCCAAGAGGGGAATTCATCGTTTGTGAGTTTACAAGTAAGGGATTGAGTCGTCACACACTCTCTCTATCTATGTCTCTTACATGCTTCACCTTTTGCATGGCATATACTCAACGTTTCTTTCTTTTCTTCTTTTTTTCTTTATTTCCTTACATGCATGACAAGTAGAACCGCAACTAGTCAACGGATTTGAGCCAAAGGACGACTGATCATGTGTTAGAACCCAGTTGAGGCAAGTATAAGCACAATTTGGATGAACACTTGTTGATAATGAATTGATTGGTTTTATTCTTATTATTGTTGCATGGTTTATTGATTTTACAGCCCTTGTATGTCAACTTCCAATTGTTGTTATCTTATGTACATTGTGTCTGCGAAGTCCAGTTTTATAACAGGTTCCAAAAGTTCAGTTTCTGAAACTTATGGCTAAGTTGTAAGGTTTTACGGCTCAATGTCTCGAGGCTGAAAAATTAGCTTTTACACTACGGTAAAGCTACGGCTAAGCCAAAGATTGTACTACGACTAAGCCATGGGCTAGCCGTGACCCAGCCGTAGGTCAGTTTACTGCTGGAATTCCATAAAGCTGAAAATGCAGATGACATTCTACGGGCTAACCATGTCAAAACCGTGAAATGTGATATGGCTAAGCCATACCCTAGCCATAGAACAAGACACGGCTGAGCTGTACAACAAAATACGGTTAAACCGTAAATGTGGATAAACAGTAAAAGGAACTGTGGTTGAGCCGTAGTGTATATTACGGCTAAGTCGTAAAATGCCTACGGCTAAGTCGTACGTTTACCTACAGCTAAGCTATATAACCCCCTGAGAAATGAAGTAAAAGCATAGGTTTAATAAAAGGACGTAGTAGGGCCTTCGAGCTAGAATGTAGGTAACCTGAACTTACCCAATGGAATGTATGAATTGCATGAATGGTCTTTAGGGCTGTGACTCATTGATGTGCATTGTCCATTTGTTAAGCACTCTCCATGGGTGTTGGTTTAAGGGACTTTGATACACGTCTCTCGATATAATGCAACACTAAAAAACTGAACAGCTGTGTATAAAAAAACTTAAAACTACATCATCATGCATAGTTAGAAACATTAGACAACTAGCTTAGGATTGGCTAGTAATTAGCCTTGATTCAGAATATTAACTTGACTTGCATTGCATATTGCTTTTGGTTATTACCTTCGATGCCCTTACTCGTATTTGACTTGTAATTGTTCACTTGTAATGATACGGCAAGATTAGTGATTTTTTTTCGTGTGATTAGTGATTGTTTTTCGTGCAATGCACACACGGTATTGCTTACTGATATGTATTGCACCGTACTGCACTGCCTAACGGACTAACTGACATTGATTGACGTGCATCATATGATATGATCGATCCTATCTGTCTGGCTCTACTCAACCTCAGCCCTAGGATACCTGACGGAATTGACTTTGAAGTAGACTGTTTGTTGCCTCTGCAGAGTGCTCCTGTCCTGGGATTCTCGACCCCGGGAACCATAGACCTATTCGTATCCTGACCCGGTCAATGGTATTCTCGTCCTGACTGCGATCGATAGGGAGAATATGGCAAATATAGTAGCCACCTAGCCAGTTTATCTAGTTCACGATTCTGAAAGCATGTTTATTGTTATGCACGACCTGCCTAGTATACGAATATGATCTCTATGCATTGTTAATTATTAACTGATAACTGCTCTACTAGATACAATGCATGTTAACTTATTGTTGCTTATACTGTGTTGAGTCGTCGTTCTCATTAGTTGTTCTTAGTGTTGCAGGCTCAGATCTCTCTACCGACCCGTCGTCGGTCGGCCAGGCTCCAGGAGAAGTCTGGGAGACCCAGTTAGGGTTACAGGAGTGGATTTGATCCCTCCCTTGGAGAGCGGTCTTGTATGACATCAGTTTCTCATCTTGTGTGTATGGGACCACATTTCTTCTGTACTAGGGTTTTGGGTTATACCTTGTGTTTTGCCTCACACAACTATTCCCATTTTGTTTGTACATTCTGTAATTATTATAATCTTTTGTAATTATGATTCCTTTCTGTATATGCTTTGGTTATGCAATGATACTTACAGATTCTGCGTACATCTTGCTTGCACGTGTAAATATCCCTGTGTGTACACCTAGACCAGGTCTAGGTGTGTGTGTACGGGAGTACGTGTGTCGCTAGTTAGGTTTTTTTACTAACCCCCGATTCTGGGCTCGGGTCGTGACAACGACTGTCGACGCGTCTCTGGAGGGTACCTCAACGGTATCTAGGGGTATAAAAGAGTGGAAAGAAGACGACATCTTTTATTAGTCATTTTACGAAGAGTGTCAAAAAGGGGGTTTTCATTGGGTTGATAAGTTTAGCCTTGTTGGGACTGGTTTGATGGTTATTGTATAACTAAACATGGTTAAGTGAGTTGTGGTGATATGTGTTTGGGAATGACTAAGTTAAAAGTTAAAAGTTTATTTATAATTGTGTAATACTCCTTCTATGCGTTGCTTATGATCATTACAAGTGTATTTAATAGGTTTTCGCTTTATATTGAATTTTAATCTACGTGTTATAGGACATACCTCATACGTTTCAGTGGAATCTCCCTTGTAGTGATTCGTGCGTGTCTTCGCATGGCACAGATTGCTATGGGATTACGTATCCACACCTTGGGGGCCCATTCTAATCACCAATTCCCGGGATTGGGATATGACATAAGTTACCACAACACCATATGAAAATACATCTATGTATATAAGGGTTAAAAGAAACATGCCTTTACAAAATGGAAGAAGGTTTCTGAACAAAAAGGGAAGAGTTACACCATCTCAAAATACAAAAAGGTTATGATCCATATTGCAATCAAAATAAAACCAATGTAGTCATGAAACCCTAGATGTAGTTATATTCTATAATGAAGCCTAAACTTTAATCCTTGACACTCTCTGGGGTTGGATAGATAAAGATCCACCTTCCACTCATCTAGGCCGGAGAGGTTTTCGAAGGCCTCCTCTAAATTCTTCTCGATCTTCTTAAGATCAGAAGTTGGATCTGGGCCTGCAATACAAAAAACAACTAATGAATAAGACTATTCAGGAAAGCATAAGTATAATTAAAGTAACATGCGTTATATCTATGAGAATCATTAACATGTAATTAAAGATATCAATTTAGTATTCTAGGCATGTTGTGTAATTAAATAATCGTGCCATGAGAATCATTTTATAGAAATACTTTATGAAGTGGCTACTACATTTGCCATATCCTTCCTCTAGGGATTTTTACGTTAAGAACACCATCGATCGGGCCAAGGTATGAATGAGTCTTTTCATATATGGAGTCCAGAAGCTCCAAGCACACTGCAAGGCCATCATTCGTTACTACACCAAAGTCAACCCTGCCGGGTATCATAAGGCTGAGACTGAGTAGAGCCAGACCATTTTGATTCAGTCAATTGAATTTAGAATAATTTGTATCATTTATGCATTAAGAACAATACAAGATAATATACATTGAATTCATTCGTATAATTTCATTCATACTCAATTCAAAAGCTATCACGCCCCGGTCCCAGGAAATAGGCTTAGAATGGGCCCCACGGGGTGTGCATACGTAATCCCGTAACAATTTATGTATGTGGAAACACCACACAAATCACCACAAGGGAGATTTCACAGGAATGCGTAGAGAAGTTTCCCCAACACGTAAATTATATTCAACAATAAGTGGAAGCCTATGTAATACACTTATAATTATCATAAGCAATAATAAAGAAACATCATCCATTTCATAAACAAGTCTGAAGTCTGAACTTAACTATTCACCTTTACATGATAATAATGACTTAAGCATATACAAGATCCAAAATTTATATACGTGTGTATCAAATTGTTAAGTGCAAAAACAACCATAGTCCAAGCATGTCTAAGCTAAACAACCTAACAAGAAACCTATTTTCGCTCTTCATAGGATGACTAAGAGAAGACATTGTCTTCATTACTCTCATCTGCTCCCCAAGGTTCCATTGAGGTTCCTGCTGGGGTGCATCGTTCGCCTTATTGGGTTAGGTAAGTACTTGGAATACCAAGGGTAACGCTGTTAACACAACGGTTAAACAAGTATAAAAAGATATATAAGACCAGTATGCTGTATCAAAGGAATTAAGAAATATATATAGATTGAAAGAAGGCAATGATCATAAACTAGGCATGTTGTGCATGAGTAAACATAAGTAATGAATCATAAATAGGATATCAAGTCATACTAGATGGCATCCACAAATCTATATTCTCCCAAAAGAGAGCATATCATCTAGAGAGCACTTGCATATGGGAAGCTAGGGGATCAAGCTAGTTTCCCAAAGAACGCCGATAACGCCTCCATGGACTATTGTAACAACGATATAAAAGATATCCAAATTGGTTCCATCGAACCTAATAAGGGTATAAGCTAAGTGGTGCCGACTCGACGTATTAATACCGACTTAAATTCATATATTTCATACATTTCAGTCATACTTATTATATCATACATAAGGGAGTTCGGTCTTGAGATCACATTCATTCGTAGAAATCCGAATGAACAAGTATCTAATAATCAATTAATGCATACTTAATTGAGCTATATCATGTCGATGGCATGGTTTTTTAACAATATGAATGCATTTAAATTGAGTAAGCATCAAGAATAATTACTAGCCAACCCTATGCTAGATAATCCATGATCCCAAGGGCATTCAATACGATGTATTCATAAAAGGTCCAAAGTCATTGTGTTATCAAAATTTCGGTGTTACATTGTATACACAAGGACACCTCTTCTTATGCTAACACCTATGACATAACATCAGGAATTCATCCGAAAAATCGAAGGGGATAAGTGACAGCTCTACACTCATCCTCCTTATTAGTTAATCACCATCGAGCTAAGTTAATTAGGGAAAAGGTGCCATGTCTAAAGCCTTGCAAAGTCATTTGAAATCCCTAATATCCTAAGTTTACAGTGTTTTTACAGCTTAACCGTATATATGTTACGACTTAGCCGAGTGGCTCAGATTTCTTCTTAGTTCCATGCACATTTATGACATAACCATACATTGGCTTACGGCTTAGCCGTGCTAAGCCTATGGCTAGGTTATGACTAGGATACGGCTTAGCCATAGCATGTTTCATGGCATAGCCTTGGGTGAGCCGTAGAGTAATTCTTGATTTTGGAGCTCTCTAGAAAGTTTACCATAGAATGGCTTACGACTTGGTCACAGGAGGGTTAAAGCTTAGCCGTAGTTCATTCCACGGCTTAGCCGAGAGTTAGCTGTAGTTCAAAAATGGGTTTTGTGTTCTCTGAATTCTGAGCCGTAGAGATTTACGGCTTAGCCATGGGCTTCACTGTGAGCTTCAAAATTTTTAAAAATGGTTTTGGAGCACGAGTTCAATACAGAAATCCTAACTCTTGGCTCCAATGGGGTTCCTTATACTTCCAAACTTTCATAATAGGTCTCACATTTCCCAATATCATTAATGTTGCATAATTATACTCATTATCAACTAATTCAACATATATGTATGCATAATCAAGGGTAAATGAGCTGTAACTTACATTTAAAAGGATCACTTCAAGAATCAACAAAATTTAAACAAACACATGGTAATATATACTATAGTACTTGCATTTTATCAGTGCTTTATCCAAAACTAGCCTCTCCTTTGGTTTGTAGTTAGATATAGCCTCAATAGAAAATGGGTTCTCCACCTGAAAGACATGCAAAAGAGTGATTCTCATATAGAATGCATGCATGTAGTATTTTGAGTCTCCTTGACTCTATTAAACCCAAAAAATTGACATGGAGGTAGAGATTCACCTTGGGGAGCTGTAGTTTGAAGAAAAGGGTGAATATAATGATTCCAATGAAAGAGATACACAAAAATTGGAAGAAGAAGATGAATAGAAAGTATTCCTTTTGTATGCAAGGCTAGTAAAACTGGATTTGGTGAAGAAGTGAGTAAGGGGAAGAAAGAAGAAAAGCAGCTCCAGTAACTCAGAAGAAGAGAAATGAAGGTGAACGTTGGGTTCTCTCCCTTTTAATTCAATTTTCCTGGAGTTTTCACATACAAGTCCAATATCTTTTGGGAAATTATAGTTTAGGTCAAATGGACCTTAATTGGGCTAAGATGAGTCCGAATTAAGTCGAGCCAATATAAAAGATGATTTACATGGAGAATTTCACAACATGCAATGTAACACTCCGATCCCCTTTGAGCCAGATTAGTGGCTCATTAGTGTGTTTTGTTTTGTTTATTCTTTCGGATTTGGTTTTGGGTCTTGGATAGGTAGTTGAGTAACTTTTGACCTAAGATAGGTAGTTCTAAACCCTTTTTCGTAATTTTGCTTTTGCTTTGCTTGCATCATCTTTGCATCATCTCGGTGTCAGCACATGTATTTTGTTGAGCTCGTTATATTCCATAACTGTGTCAGACCCATTTGGAGTCAATTGGAGAAGTTGGACCTTCGTGTGACTTGAACTGTAAATAGTTTAAACTCTTCGGACTTTGACTTAAACTCCAAAACCTATATATGTATGAGTCATCTTACAGATGTCTTCCCCCTGCCCACTTTCGTTGATACGTGCATGCAAGGAGAGCTCCACGTTGTTTCTTCTCTTTCTCTTCTCTTCTCGTTCTTGGTTGGTGTGGGGATCTTGTACTCATTCTTGATTTGGGTTTTCTTTCTCTTCTCCATCTCTGTCTGTGGCTTGGTAAGTGGGTTCTCTGCCTTCTTCTTCTCCAATTGTATCTCTCATTCTCTGTTGCTGTGTCTTCATCTCATGCATGGTTTATTTCTTTGATTTGCTTTGATTTTAGTTGATTTGGAGCTTGAGTCAGTGGATTGACAGAGTTTTGAAGCAAGTATAAGTACAGGATTGTTTAACACGTATGGGTGTTTTGTTTGATTGCTTTGATTTATTCTTATTCTTTGTGTAGAATGTTTTACAGCCAATTTCTAAGATGTTAGGATCAGATAAACTTGTTGTGATAACATTTCTGTACCAAATTTTCGTTTCTGTAACTATCCCGAATTGGCTCTCTGTATTGTACGGCTAAGCCGTAACATTGTACGGCTCAAACTCCAGAGACTTGAATTTCACCTTTTGTTCTACGGCTAGGCTACGGCTGAGCCGTAAATTGTCCTACGGCTGAGCCGTAAGCTAGCCGTGACCCAACCGTAACCCAGCCGTGAATTAAATCTCTGATCAGTCGAAACTTTCCCGATACAGTACTCCTACGGTGTGGCTACGGCTAAGCCGTGGATTGATCTACGGCTAAGCCGTATACTGACCGTAGCTCAGCCGAAAAAGGTATCAGATCAGAGGTGAAGATGACCAGTTTAGCTGTGTTTTCAATGGAACCACGGTTAAGCCGTAATGCATATTACGAAGAGCGTGTAAGATGTCTTCGGCTCAACCATAGGTCACTCATGGCTAAACCGTTAGGCATGGCAAATCCGAAATAAAACTTAGGATAATGGTGTGACTTTGTAGGGCTTATATACAATGAACCACACACGTAAACCGGCCCAATGGATTCTTTGGACCGCATGAATAGTCTGTCAGGCTGTGACTTATTCATGCGAGCGTTGATTTCACTGTAAGCACCTCCCCATGGGTGTTGGTTTAAGGGACTTCGGTGCACGTGAGGATTACATTGCAACACTAGGATGGCAACGGTGCATTGAATAACTTAAAACTACATCAACATGCACGGTTAGTAACAGTGAACAACTAGATTAGGGCTGGCTTGTAATGAACCTTGACTCCGTATTAATCTGAGATGCATTGCATATTGTTACAGTTTTGCCCTCTGTTCTGCAAATCTATGTCTATGCATTACGAAGTCATTTTGCTTTCGTCCTGTATATCTGTCTTATCCTTCGATCTGCACTATGCTTTGATCTATGCTGTGCTTTGACTTAATCTATGCTATGATCTATATTTTGGCTATGCTTTGTATATCTCTGGCTTTGTATATCTCTGATTTATTGGGTATTCCCTGGTGGCTCTGCCCAGAGATTAACACGTGAGGATAAGATCCGGTCTTTGTCATCGGTGAGTCCAAAACGGATAATCTCCCTTCTTTTGGATTTGATTTGATTGGTATTAGTCTGGCTCTACTCAGCCTCAGCCCTAGGATGCCCGATGGGGTTACCTCTGGCTTAGATCTCTGTATCTCTGTATCACTGCAGTGTCGCTTTGTCTTGGGACCCCGGAACCCAGGAAACCGAGACCCACTTGTGCCCTGGCCCGGTCAGTGGTGTTCTCCTCTGCTCTGCTTTGCTCTGCTCTCTATTGGAGAGAATATGGTTAATGTAGTAGCCACTTAGTTCAGTATTTCTATGCTTTGATTCGATTCAAATATCATGCTTTACTTCTACGCACGATTTGCTTAGCATACTAAGATGGATCTTTGTATTTAATCTTCTGTCGTCATTATTCTATTTGATACTATAAGTGTTTCATCCCTGTTACTTGTATTTGCTGGATCGTTGTATTCATTTGTGTTGTCTGTGGTGTTGCAGGCACAGATCCCTTGCCCAGCTCCCCGGTGGTCGAGGAGGCTGCAGGGCCGAGTGTAGAGGCACCCTCCGGTTTGGCAGAGTGGACCTGAGCATCTCTGCCGAGTGCGTACATGCATATCTTCAGTGGCTTTTGGTTTTGGTTTTTGGGAGATTTGTAATTGGCACTTTGGACTTTGTACTCTGTATATTTTGTATCTCATGATTTTGTGTGTGTATTCGGATTTTATATCAGCGTATTTATTGCTGTCTTTTCCGTTCAGCTTTTGTTTTGGCTTTCGCTATTTTCCTTTGTTGCTTGCTATGATATATACAGCTTCCGCATACGCTTAGTTCGCACGTGTTAAATCCCTTGTGTGTGTGCATCTGGACTGGGTTTGGATGCACGTGCACGGGAGTACGTGTGTCACCGGTTTTGCTTTTCGCTAACCCCCGATTTCTGGGCTCGGGTCGTGACATACGTATTGTATGGTATCAGAGCATGCTAGTTATAAGCATGTAGACATTTAAGATCGTGGTGAGTTAACGCTATCAACTATTTGACTCGAAGTCTAATATGTTGACTCTTGGGATTTGACTAACTCAGGGCATTTTATATTTGTGTGCTGTGTTTCATTTCCTTTTGCAGGATGGCATCAGGATCAGGATCTCGGGATGAGAATCAACAGGGCCATAACGGTGATAGTGGATCGCTACCCCCACATATCAGTAGTGAGGAGCGTATGATGATGATGATGCAGTCTATGCAGTCATTACAGGCGCAGATGGCATCCATGGTAGATAGGCAGAGTCAGGCTGCCGCGTCAGCATCACCTCGTATAGATCAGCAAGTGATTTTCCAGCCCAAGGAAGCAGATCCAAATGCTCTTTTTGACAAGTTCCGTAAGCGAGGGGCGACTGAGTTCCATGGGATAGAAGATGCATTGCAGGCTGAGCAATGGTTGGAGCAGACTGAAGAGCTTTTTGTTACAATTGTGTGCAGCAACAAACAGAAAGTAGTACTCACAGCCTCTATGCTTCGGAGTGTAGCCAAGACATGGTGGAGGAGTGTCAAGAGCTCATTTCAGACTATGCCCAGTGCCACAGTTTGGGAGACCTTCAAGCAGCAATTCCGTCGGAAGTTCATGCCTCTCCATATTCAGCGAGCCAAGGAAGTGGAATTCTTCAATCTTCAGCAGAGACAGACATCGGTGGCAGATTATGTACACAAGTTTACAGAGTTGTCTCATTTCGCAGAAGATATGGTGAACACTGAGCATAAGAAGGTGACTCGCTTCGTCAATGGCCTAAACTCGAGACATAAACGCCACGTAGTTGCATGTATGTGGCCGGCTACCTTGGATGACGCTATTGACAGGGCCTATGATGCAAAGGCCATATTTGAGGAGGAGCGAACTGAGGTTAAGAGGGCGGCAGGTTCCAGTGGCAGAAGTCAGTTCCAGAAGAAGTTCAAGGGTAAGCAGGGTAGTTCGGGCAGTACTCAGGTGGTTTGCGGTCACTGTGGGAAGGATCACCCAACAGACAGATGTTGGAAGAAGAGTGGGGCCTGTTTCGGTTGTGGCTCTACGGATCACAAGCGGGCCCAATGCCCGAAGTTTCAGTCCTCTCCACAGACGAGATCTGCAGGATCTATAGCGCAGGGCAAATCTCAACCAGCTCGCCCAGCCCAGACGCAGAACCGCCAGACAGCACGAGCTTATGCTGCTACGCATGAGGGCGCGGAGGAAGCTACGGTCGTGGAAGGTAAAATTTTAATTTTTGATGCTGAAGCTTTAGCCTTGTTTGACTCCGGGTCTACGCGTTCGTACGTAGCACCCCATTTTGCTGTGCAGCTTCGACAGCGACCCACACCGCTCCCATACTTGTTGCTAGTATCCACTCCGGTTGGTAAACGGGTGGAGTGCAGTGTCTTCTACCCTCAGTGTGATGTGCGGATAGCTGGTCATCAGCTCCCGGTAGACCTCGTGTTGCTTACGACACTGGATTTTGATGTGATTCTTGGTATGGACTGGCTTGCGAGATATCATGCTTGTATCAATTGCTACAGCAAGGCTGTCTATTTTGATCTGGGCAGCGGATTTTGATTTGAGGGCAGCCAGACAAAGTGCCCAAGGCGTGTGATCTCTACTTGTAAAGTGGACAGGATGCTTCGTAGGGGATGTGAGGGATTTCTTGCATTCATTTCGAAGCAAAAAGATCAGCGACAGCTCAGTGAGATCCCAGTAGTCAGCGAGTTCCCGGATGTATTTCCGGAGGATGTGCCAAAGTTGCCACCAGTTCGAGAGGTAGAGTTTTCGATCGACTTGATGCCAGGTACAGCACCCATCAGTAAAGCTCCATATCGTATGGCACCTGCAGAGTTGCTGGAATTGAAGAAACAGTTGCAGGATCTGTTGGATAAAGGGTTCATACGCCCAAGTGTTTCACCTTGGGGAGCTCCGGTATTGTTTGTTAAGAATAAGGATGGCAGTTTCCGGTTGTGCATTGACTACAGGCAGTTGAACAAAGTGACCATCAAGAACAAATATCCATTGCCTAGGATCGATGAGTTGTTCGATCAGCTTCAGGGTGCAGCTTACTTCTCGAAGATCGACTTAAGGTCAGGATATCACCAGCTCCGGGTGAAGGATGAGGATGTTCCTAAGACAGCTTTCAGGACTCGGTATGGACACTACGAGTTCCTCGTCATGCCTTTTGGTTTGACGAATGCACCCGCAGCTTTTATGGCATTGATGAATAGGGTGTTTACTTCCTTCTTGGACCAGTTCGTTGTGGTTTTCATCGACGATATATTGGTCTATTCGAAGACTGCTGAGGAACATACAGATCATCTGCAGAAGGCATTGCAGCTGCTTAGAGATCACAAGTTGTATGCAAAGTTGTCCAAATGTGAGTTCTGGTTAGAGCAAGTTGCATTTCTGGGTCATGTGATTTCTAGAGATGGATTAATGGTGGATCCAGCTAAGATTGAGGCAGTAGTCCATTGCCCCGTCCTAGATCAGTGACAGAGATTTGGAGTTTTCTGGGATTGGCGGGATATTACCGCAGGTTCGTGCAGGACTTCTCGAAGATTTCAGCCCCGCTGACTCAGTTGACTCGGAAGAAGGTCCCATATGAGTGGATAGAGAAGTGTGAGCGTAGTTTCCAGATGTTGAAAGAAAAGCTCACTACGGCGCCAGTGTTGACTCTCCCGGATGGTAGTGAGGGATTCGTGATTTATTCCGATGCCTCTCGAGTTGGACTAGACTGTGTACTGATGCAGAATCAGAAAGTGATTGCCTATGGATCCAGACAGCTGAAAGAGCATGAGAAGAACTATGCCACACATGACTTGGAGCTAGCAGCCATTGTATTTGCACTGAAGTTGTGGCGACATTACTTGTACGGTGTAAAGTTCGAGGTCCATTCCGATCATCACAGTCTGCAGTATTTGTTTGATCAGCATGACTTGAATATGAGGCAGCGAAGGTGGTTGGAGTTCATCAAGGACTACGACTTCCCGATCAAGTACCACCCCGGCAAGGGGAATGTAGTTGCAGATGCACTTAGCAGGAGGACAGAAAGTCTTCAGGTGTTGGCAGGATTCTATATGCTTGTGCATGATCAGCCGGTTGAGGTTCGGATGGTAGGTGAATTAGTGACCTTAGCTACTACCATCGTGTTTCAGCCTGAGGTGATTCAGCAGATCAAGGATCGCCAGTTTGAGGACCCCCTTCTGGTGACTTTCATAGATCGGATTTCAGATCGACCGGATTTCAGCTTGGTAGATGGAGTTTTGTACTTTAGGAATAGATTGTGTGTTCCCGCTGTGGATGAGCTGAAAGAAAATTTGATGACAGATGCGCACGAAGCCCGTTATGCGATGCACCCAGGGAGTACAAAGATGTACCGGAACTTGAAGGATAGATTTTGGTGGAACAATATGAAGCGGGAGATCGCAGGGTTTGTAGCTCGATGTTTGACCTGTCAGAGGGTAAAAGCTGATCATCAGCGACCTCCAGGATCATTGCATCCATTACACACTCCGCAGTGGAAATGGGAGCACATTACCATGGATTTCGTCTCCGGTTTTCCGCCGACCAGTAGAAAGAACAATGCGATCTGGGTAATAGTGGATAGATTGACAAAGTCAGCACATTTCCTTCCGTTCAAGAAAGGGATGACATTCACAGAGATGGCCAGGAAGTTTGTTGACGAGATAGTCAGACTGCATGGCACCCCAGTATCGATTGTGTCTGATCGCGATAGTCGTTTTGTGTCTTCATTTTGGAGAGCTTTTCAGGAAGCTATGGGCACGAAACTGAGTTTTAGTACGGCATACCACCCCCAGACCGATGGGCAGTCGGAGCGTACCATTCAGACATTGGAGGATATGCTCAGAGCTAGCGTGCTGAACTTTGAGAAGGAATGGGATATGCATTTGACATTGTGTGAGTTTGCTTACAACAACAGCTTCCACGAGAGCATTGGTATGGCACCCTATGAGGCTCTATACGGACGCAAGTGCAGGACCCCAGTGTGCTGGGAAGAGGTAGGAACAAGAAGTTTCCATGGTCCGACAATCATTGCTGAGACGACAGAGAAAGTGCAGAAGGTGATAGAGAATCTGAAGATTGCTCGATCCAGGCAGAAGAGCTATGCGGATACTCGGAGGAGACCGTTGGCATTCCAAGTCGGAGATTGGGTGTTCTTTAAAGTTTCTCCGATGAAGGGCATGGTGCGGTTTGGTCAGAAGGGCAAGTTAGCTCCGAGATATGTGGGACCGTTCGAAGTCAAGAGCCGAGTTGGAGATTTAGCCTATCGTTTGACACTTCCAGTTGAGTTCTCCGGTGTTCACGATGTATTCCATGTGTCGATGCTCCGTAAGTATGTGCCACATCCGAGTCATGTGATTCGCTACGATGATATTCAGATTCAGCCTAATGCAACTTACGTTGAGCGTCCGCTTCGCATCGTTGGTACCCGAGAGCAGATTCTTCGTACCAGGACTATCAGATGGGTTAAAGTGTTGTGGGAGCATCATGGTCCAGATGAGGCTACATGGGAGCTAGAGGAGCAACTAGCGCGTCAATACCCACAGCTCTTTGCGCAGGTAGGTAGTCATTCCGAGGACGGAATGATTCCTAGTGGGAGAGGATGTAACACTCCGATCCCCTTTGAGCCGGATTAGTGGCTCATTAGTGTGTTTTGTTTTGTTTATTCTTTCGGATTTGGTTTTGGGTCTTGGATAGGTAGTTGAGTAACATTTGACCTGAGATAGGTAGTTCTAAGCCCTTTTTCGTAATTTTGCTTTTGCTTTGCTTGCATCATCTTTGCATCATCTCGGTGTCAGCACGTGTATTTTGTTGAGCTCGTTATATTCCATAACTGTGTCAGACCCATTTGGAGTCAATTGGAGAAGTTGGACCTTCGTGTGACTTGAACTGTAAATAGTTTAAACTCTTCGGACTTTGACTTAAACTCCAAAACCTATATATGTATGAGTCATCTTACAGATGTCTTCCCCCTGCCCACTTTCGTTGATACGTGCATGCAAGGAGAGCTCCACGTTGTTTCTTCTCTTTCTCTTCTCTTCTCGTTCTTGGTTGGTGTGGGGATCTTGTACTCATTCTTGATTTGGGTTTTCTTTCTCTTCTCCATCTCTGTCTGTGGCTTGGTAAGTGGGTTCTCTGCCTTCTTCTTCTCCAATTGTATCTCTCATTCTCTGTTGCTGTGTCTTCATCTCATGCATGGTTTATTTCTTTGATTTGCTTTGATTTTAGTTGATTTGGAGCTTGAGTCAGAGGATTGACAGAGTTTTGAAGCAAGTATAAGTACAGGATTGTTTAACACGTATGGGTGTTTTGTTTGATTGCTTTGATTTATTCTTATTCTTTGTGTAGAATGTTTTACAGCCAATTTCTAAGATGTTAGGATCAGATAAACTTGTTGTGATAACATTTCTGTACCAAATTTTCGTTTCTGTAACTATCCCGAATTGGCTCTCTGTATTGTACGGCTAAGCCGTAACATTGTACGGCTCAAACTCCAGAGACTTGAATTTCACCTTTTGTTCTACGGCTAGGCTACGGCTGAGCCCTAAATTGTCCTACGGCTGAGCCGTAAGCTAGCCGTGACCCAACCGTAACCCAGCCGTGAATTAAATCTCTGATCAGTCGAAACTTTCCCGATACAGTACTCCTACGGTGTGGCTACGGCTAAGCCGTGGATTGGTCTACGGCTAAGCCGTATACTGACCGTAGCTCAGCCGAAAAAGGTATCAGATCAGAGGTGAAGATGACCAGTTTAGCTGTGTTTTCAATGGAACCACGGTTAAGCCGTAGTGCATATTACGAAGAGCGTGTAAGATGTCTTCGGCTCAACCATAGGTCACTCATGGCTAAACCGTTAGGCATGGCAAATCCGAAATAAAACTTAGGATAATGGTGTGACTTTGTAGGGCTTATATACAATGAACCACACACGTAAACCGGCCCAATGGATTCTTTGGACCGCATGAATAGTCTGTCAGGCTGTGACTTATTCATGCGAGCGTTGATTTCACTGTAAGCACCTCCCCATGGGTGTTGGTTTAAGGGACTTCGGTGCACGTGAGGATTACATTGCAATACTAGGATGGCAACGGTGCATTGAATAACTTAAAACTACATCAACATGCACGGTTAGTAACAGTGAACAACTAGATTAGGGCTGGCTTGTAATGAACCTTGACTCCGTATTAATCTGAGATGCATTGCATATTGTTACAGTTTTGCCCTCTGTTCTGCAAATCTATGTCTATGCATTACGAAGTCATTTTGCTTTCGTCCTGTATATCTGTCTTATCCTTCTATCTGCACTATGCTTTGATCTATGCTGTGCTTTGACTTAATCTATGCTATGATCTATATTTTGGCTATGCTTTGTATATCTCTGGCTTTGTATATCTCTGATTTATTGGGTATTCCCTGGTGGCTCTGCCCAGAGATTAACACGTGAGGATAAGATCCGGTCTTTGTCATCGGTGAGTCCAAAGCGGATAATCTCCCTTCTTTTGGATTTGATTTGATTGGTATTAGTCTGGCTCTACTCAGCCTCAGCCCTAGGATGCCCGACGGGGTTACCTCTGGCTTAGATCTCTGTATCTCTGTATCACTGCAGTGTCGCTTTGTCTTGGGACCCCGGAACCTAGGAAACCGAGACCCACTTGTGCCCTGGCCCGGTCAGTGGTGTTCTCCTCTGCTCTGCTTTGCTCTGCTCTCTATTGGAGAGAATATGGTTAACGTAGTAGCCACTTAGTTCAGTATTTCTATGCTTTGATTCGATTCAAATATCATGCTTTACTTCTACGCACGATTTGCTTAGCATACTAAGATGGATCTCTGTATTTAATCTTCTGTCGTCATTATTCTATTTGATACTATAAGTGTTTCATCCCTGTTACTTGTATTTGTTGGATCGTTGTATTCATTTGTGTTGTATGTGGTGTTGCAGGCACAGATCCCTTGCCCAGCTCCCCGGCGGTCGAGGAGGTTGCAGGGTCGAGTGTAGAGGCACCCTCCGGTTTGGCAGAGTGGACCTGAGCATCTCTGCCGAGTGCGTACATGCATATCTTCAGTGGCTTTTGGTTTTGGTTTTTGGGAGATTTGTAATTGGCACTTTGGACTTTGTACTCTGTATATTTTGTATCTCATGATTTTGTGTGTGTATTCGGATTTTATATCAGCGTATTTATTGTTGTCTTTTCCGTTCAGCTTTTGTTTTGGCTTCCGCTATTTTCCTTTGTTGCTTGCTATGATATATACAGCTTCCGCGTACGCTTAGTTCGCACGTGTTAGATCCCTTGTGTGTGTGCATCTGGACTGGGTTTGGATGCACGTGCACGGGAGTACGTGTGTCATCGGTTTTGCTTTTCGCTAACCCCCGATTTCTGGGCTCGGGTCGTGACATGCAACTAATAAAGTGTCAATATGATGCAATAACAAATTACAAAAGGGTCCTTAACTATCTAGGTAAATTCGAACCCAACTACCTATCTAACTAAAACCCACTAAGAATTAAGAACAATATAAATTAAGGCCAAAATATATTAATTAATAGGAAATCAAGTTTAATTAACATAAGTTACAATTAAGTTGGATCGGGACCTTTTAAAGCAATGTCAATACAACACATCTATTAAGAAACAATTCAAATATAATCCATTGGTACATAATCATTTCAAATTAAATGAATATTGGAACCATAGAAGTCAATAATAGTAATTCAATATGCTATGCAGTTGTCAAATTAAAGGGAATCAAGGGAGTTTTGTTAACCAACCCTAATCTGGTTATCCATTATTTATAATCGTGAATGATGATATAGTTTTAAGTTATTCGATATACCGTTGTTTTTTTTATTAGTGTTATATTGTGTCGGAAATGTCTATCAAAATCCCTTAAACCAACACTCATAGGAAAGTGCTTAACGAATGGACAACACCACACGAAAAAGTCTCGGCTCTCAAGACATTTAATAATATTCAATAATTCCTTTGGGCAAGTTAAGAGGGTATAAGGATCCAAAAGTTAAAGCCTTATAAGGTCTCACAATAGTACCTACTTAATCTTAGTTTCAGTAACTTACGGCTTAGCTATGTGTGACTTACAACTTAGCCATGGGCATCTTATGGCTTAACCGTAAAATACACTATAACTTAGCCATAGTTACCCAAAATCTCCTCCACATTCACGGTTGAACTATGTTTTGTCTTACAGCTTAGCCATGTTTGGTCTGTGGTTGAGCCATGGCTTGGCCATAGCACATTATATGGCTTAGCCGCAGCACGTAATACGGCTAAGCCGTAGAAGGATTTTTGTTTTTCATGCTCTTTGGATTTTAAGGAGTAAAATGATTACGGCTAGGACATGGCTTGGTTACGGCTTAGCCGTAGTACATCCTATGGGTTTACCATAGATTGGCCATAGTACAATTCACAAAATTATTGCTCTTTGAAAGTACAATTCACAAAATTATTGCTCTTTGAAATTTGGGCCGTAACTCTCCTACGGCTCAGCCGTAACCTTTAGATTTCCTAAAGCAAATCCAGTTTATTTCAGAACTTGATACCTTAACATGCATTTCCAAATCAGTAGGATAGAGGCACAATTAAGGGCTGTAAAACACATTAAATTAATAGATTTACAAAAATCATGGTATACCAACCATTCAACCAAAATTTACTCATACTTGCCTTAGATGAAGCTTTCCACTAACTAATCTTCTTTTGTCTCAACTTGCGGAGGAATACCCAATTCTTGAACCTAAATGCCATGCATGCAAGACATGAAGGAGATGAGTGCATGTGTTAGAATGAGAGTCCTATAGACTCAAGAGAGCTGTAATGAGCAACAATCTTACTTTAGACCACTATCTTCAATTCAAAGGAAATGAAGAAGCTAGAATGATAGATTGGGTTCTTGAAATCCCACATACAAGATCTTTTTGGCTCTCTTTGATGCAGAAGAAGAAAAGAAATGGAAGGAGAAAAAGAACGTTGGAACAAGGAGAACCGAGAAAGAAGAAGTTCGTATGGTAACAGTTGGGCCTTTATACATAAAAATACTTTTCTAAAGTTATAAAGAGGTCCACCTTCCATAGGGTAATTCCAGTTTAAGTCAAATGAGGTTTTCAACTATCACAATAAAGTCAAATATGTTCGAGTTAAGTATGAAAGTTGATGAGTTTAATGAGACACATGTAATGATATCAATCTAATGCATGAATGAGGTAAACTTATAAAGTCCAAAATTACGAAAAAGGGCTCGTATCTACCTAATTAAGGTTAAACTCAACCCAACTACCTATTTAGGACTTACATATGACCCCGTAAGAAAAACTAAGTTAAATCCATCCTAATAGCAGGTTAAACATCATCAATTAGGCTAATTATATAATCATTAGTTAATAACTTATTTAATTAATCGCTAAACGTGCTTAATTGGGGATGGAGTGTTACATGACCCGAAATAAAAGTAGATTGTGAAGGTCCCACTAAATTAGCCATCATTGGTTTCAGTCTCTGAACAATGATACGAGTAATAATTTTGTAAATTTATTAGTCAAAGTTAGAGGTCTAAATTTATATAGAGATGCAGAATTACACCCCTTTGAAATGAGAACAAGGAAATGTTGCCTTCAATTGAGTAATCATTTTTGCTAAGTAGAAAAAAACCTTTAATAGCAGCAATAATATCATTTCCTATAATTAGCCAACAAATCTTATAGAAATGAGCATTAAACCCATCAAGCCCTGGGGGCTTATGAGAACTAGCACATTTGACAACATCTTCAATTTTTGTAATGGTAATAGGCTAAGATAAAACATCCCTATTAGTATCCGATAGAATACCATAAAGAGCAATATGAGATAAATCAGTATCCATATGAGGTAGATTTGGACTAAGAATTTGCTCAAAATGCTGCAGGAACATCTCCTGAATAATAATAGAATCTCGAATCTCCACCCCATCTGGTTCAACCAGTTTAGATACCGAAGAAGAAAGTTTTCTTTGTTTAACTAAGGTATAGAAATACCTAGTATTACTGTTCCCCAAATTTATAACTTTATCTCTTGCTTTCTGCTTATACATACTTTTTCTACTATAAGAAGATGAGCAAGATTTCTTTTAGCATTTCCCCCCTCTTGAACAAGAGAGACATTTGTTGGATCCAAAGTTGCTTAATACTTTAATTCATCCAACTTTTTCTAAGCAGTAAGATTTCTAGTAGGAATTGAAGGGGATAATTTTAACCAAGCTTTTAAAGCAATTTTGACCATCCTCAATTTTGATGCAACTATAAATAATAGAGATCCCCACAAATCCTGATTCCAAGTAGCAGCCACAATTTGAAAAAATCCATCCATTCTGGTCCAGAAGTTATAATATTTAACAGGAGTTCGAATACCATCATTCAAAGAAAACCACATTTTGAGAGTAGAATGTTTTGAAAAAGAAGGAGCAATAACTTCTCCAACCATAAAAGATTGAAGCATCTCAACATTCCCCATAGCTCTATCCAACTTACAATCAGTACGAGATTGCCCAGATTGTGAATTAGACCAAATAAAAGAATAAACAGTCATTTGAATATTAAGAAGACCAACCTCATTTATACAATCACTAAAATTAGACATCCCAGGATTTCTAGGGGAGGAGCCTCCCCATTTTTCAGACAGCCATTTTTTATAATTAAAATCTCCTGCAAGCATCCATGCATTTGAAATAGAAGAAGCATACTTGATTATATTTGCCCAAAGATCTCTCCTTTTTAAATAGTTGTTGCTCCTGTAACAGTCAGTAAGAAAGAATGCAAGCTGATTACTTTGAACATAACAATGAATAGATTGAAAACCCACATCCAAAATATCAAGTTTTATCTCACGTGGATTCTAAAAAACCCATATCCAGTTTTTGTTACAAAGACGACCATCAGAGCTATTCTCCCAACCAACAGGAACCAAAGAGTTTTTTATCCAATAAGAGGAAAAAAAATTTAATTTTAGATTCCAACAGCACCAAAAAGGAGAGCTTTTAAAGTTTGAATTTTATGTTGAATTTCCCTTTGTATAGCGGCCCAGTTAAGGCCTCTGACATTCCAAATTAGGAACGTCATTAAGAATGAATCTTTAAATTTGCACCCTTTCGGGTGAGAACTGTCACGCCCCGATCCGGGGTATTGGGGATTTAAGTAGGCCCTGAGGGCGTAGATACGTAATCCCAAGTAATCCGTGCCCAGTAGAATTATGCACGAATTCCTATAAAGGAGATTTCCACAGGAATGTGTGAGGTATGCCAACACACGTAGGAATATAACTCATCATAAGCGAACTCCTGCGAAATGCTCTGTAATGATCAAGAGCAAGATAAGAGAAACATATCCTCCAACATTCATAGAAAGATATATATATATATCAGTGCTTAAGTCTTTTAAATAACATTTCATACAACCCAAACTACTACTTAAAGAAGTTTGGTACCAAAAGGTCCAATTTGCATATTCCCAAGGGAAGATCAAAATTACGATTGTAACACCTCCAAAACTGGCGCACTCCGTAGGATAACTAATAAAAAACATCGCCATCCTTCCATTCATCTATACCCCGAAATATCATTGGCGTACTCTCCGGGGGCGCGTCAACAACCGCGTTGGGATCGGGTTCCGTACTTGCAATACCAAGGGTAACACTATTAACACGACGGTTAAGCAAGTACCGAGCATATGAAACTAGCATAACGTTATCAAATGAACTTATTAATATACACTGGACAGGAGAGCAATAACAGTCTACTGGTCATATCGTGCATGAGTAACAGCAAGTGAGGAATCATAATTAAGATGTAGTACACACTAAATGGCAACCACGAGGCTCTATTCTCCCAAAAGGAGCATACATATGGGTCGCTAGGGGATCAAGCTAGCTTCCTGAGGAGTGCCGACATCTCCTCCGTAAACTACTGCAATAATGACATAATAATACCCCAAAGGGCACAAGCTACGTGGTGCCGATTCGGATTCACCTTTCTCATACTTCCAATCATACTTGCCATAACACACTTGCCATAACACACATAGGGAATATCAGTCTGAAAGTATAATCAATCATGAATGCAGACAAACAATTAAACAAATCATATTTATATGAGCTACGAAGGCTCGAACCTCGGCTATACCCCTTTTGACTAGCAAGCACGCACTCAGTAGAAGCTCTGGCTTGTCAGATACGCACTCATTAGAAGCTCAGGTCTGAATTGCCTTAGGGTTTGGCTAGAGGAAGTGAACACATAATAAATCATATTGAGGGTAAGGTATTTAACAATATGAATGCATTCGGATTGACTAAGGGTTAAAGGAAATTACTAGTCAACCCTATACTAAATAATTCTATGATCCCCAAGGTCATTTAACATGATGTACTCATAAACAGCTAGTGTCATTGTGTTACCGCATTTTGGTATTACCTCGTCTATATGAAGGACACCCCTTCTTATGTCAACATCCATGACTTGGCATTGGAAGATCATCCGAAAAAGTAAGGGAATGCATGCTACTTCTACACTCATTCGCCTTAACATTTAATTACCATTGGGCTAGTGTGGTTGTAAAGAATGTGCCAATACTAAGGCCCTACTCGGTCATTGAGGATTCTTAATATCCTAAATTTTCTGAGTTCTTACGACTTCCCCGTGTAAGATGTTACGGCTTAGCCGAGTGGTTTAGGTTTCCTCTAATAATTCAGGCACATTTAAGGCTTAGCCGTATATTAGCCTACCGTTAGGTTACGGCTTAGCCATAAGGCATTGCACGGTGTAGCCATGTGTAAGCCGAAGAAGAAAATAGGTTTTCCAAGCTCTCGGGAAAATTCATCGTAAAAAGGCTTACGGTTTCAGCACGGGCTGGGTACAGCTTAGCTGTAGTTTATTTTACGGTGCAGCCGTGGGTAAGCTGCAGCACAAAACCTAGTTTTGCTGCTCTTGGGACTTTAAGCCTTAAGTACTCACGGCTTAACCGTGGCTTCGCCGTATGCTTCAGAAAACCTGAAGTCAGTTCTATGGCTCAGTTTCAATACAGAATCAGTACAGAACCTAAATTGTGGGGAGTTTCTATGGCTTAATTATAGTGTACTTGAAGGTATTCAATACCCACACACCCTCTTATTCCCTGTTTACATCCTAACTCAATCCATACCACATTTGTACACAATTGCAACAATGAAAAATGGGCTGAAATTTGAGAATTTAAAGAACTAACCCAAAAATCAATAACTTAATCACACATGTAGCACATATAAACTCTAATACTTGCTTCTTAACAGTGCTTGCCCTCCCTAAGTCTTTCTTGTTGTGTGGTTAGGGAAAAACCTCCAAGGAGAAGTGGGTTCTCTACATAGAAACATATAAATGGTGAATGAGATGCAACAATGCATGCAAGTCATAGATTTGAGTCTTCTTGACTCCAACAAGCCTTAATATATGGAATGGAAGTAAAGCCCTCACCTTTGTGAGCTGTAGCTTAGAAAAGAGGTACTTCCTAACAAAGAAAATACTCCTATGAAGAAGAAGAAGGTAGGTGAGGACTATCCCTAGCACATGCAAGACTCCCAACCCTAGTAGCACTTCAATTTGCAAGGGAAAAGGAAGAAATTGTGAAGAAGGGGAAGAACTCCAGCAACAAAAAATGGAACAAGACATTAAGGAATGTTGAGTTCCCTTTTTAAAACTCAAGTTTCCTGCATTTAACATGCAAGTCCAAATTTTCTAAGAAATTTCAGTTTAGGCCAAATGAACCTCAATTGGCCCAAGATGAATCCACTTCAAGTTGGGTCTAACACGAAAGATGATCTACACGAAAAATTGCACCAGAAGTGATTAACGAGGTGCCCATAAGATGTAAGAACAATTTACAAAAAGGTCCTCAATTACTGAAGTAAGGTTCAAACTCCCCCCAACTACCTATCCAAGACCCAAGCCCAATAGTTTTATATTAGATTAACCTTAATAAGGTTTAATTAATATGGTATGGGATTAATTAACATGAATAAAGATTAGTGGGATTCGGAACCTTACAAGAACCCCTTGCGAGGAAGCAAGAGCAGCTAGAGATGATTCGGCATGAGATTTATGAAGCTTCTTGCGAGGTAATTCCAAAATACCTCCACTACTTATTCCCCCTATCACTGCACCCCCACCAACAGATAACATAAAAGATGTTAGTATAGCAATTTCCTATAGCAATTTCCTCCTCAGGAACGTTAGGATTCCCATCTAGGTTGGATAAACACTTAAAAGCATTAGAGTTTTCCACATAAGAATTCATCCTATTTATAGGACTACTAGATCTATTGCGAACAATCCATGGACTTTGAAACCCATCATCAATAGAATTTTCCTCAACAATGGGCTGAATAGGTTTATGAATAACCTGAGTACTAGAAGATGGTTCCCTATTTTCATATTTAGGCTTTTTCTTAGGCATCCATACCTGACGAATTTTTAGCTGCACAGGAAAATTACTATCACCATGATAAAAAGTAGCACACTTTTTGCAAGGAGAAGGTTTCCATGCATATTCAACCCGTTTAGGTATAATTTTATCCTTATAGTTTATGAATATCTCATTAGGGAGAGTAGAATCCATAGATACCTCAATACATACTTGGGCAAAAGATGTTGTGCGCGTGTGTGCAAAGGCAACCAAGATCAAACAATCACCACACAAGAAAACAAGAAGATTTACGTGGTTCGGCAAAGATGCCTACGTCTACGGGAAACCAATTTCCACTAGGTTCTCCTCTAATCTGTGAAACCACAGCCTTGGAATCTCAGCCACTCTCAGCCTCTCTGACTGACTATCCAAGGTTACAGATTACATCATATATATAACCAGTACATCCTTATCCCCCAAGAACTCTATCTCAAGAAAAAGAAAAGTCCTAACCCATTAGAAAACTACTGTTTGACAAAACAGGAAATTCCTAATATCATTAGGAAACCACCCTAGATATAGAACCCAATCATTGTCTGGACCCACATGGCCAACAATCTCCCCCTCCAGACCATAGGGAAGATGCCCTGAACCCCTTAATGAGAGTTCAGTCCGGCCAACTCCGAACACAGCTTCAGCTTTCCCTTAGACACAACCTTGGTCATCATGTCCAAGGGATTATTGTCCAAATGAATCTTTTCCAGCTTCATGAAGTTATTCTCGATCACCTCACGAATCCAATGGTACTTGATATCAACGTGCTTCATGCGACCATGATATGTAGCATTCTCACTGAAATCCATAGCACTCTGACTATCACAGTAAACTACATATTCTTCTTGCTTCAAACCTAGTTCTTGAAGGAATCTCTTCAACCAAAGCATCTCTCTCCCTGCTTCATTAGCAGCTATGTATTCTGCTTCAGTTGTAGACTGTGTTGTACACTTCTGTAACTTTGATTGCCAGGAAATAGCTCCCCCTACAAAAGTAAACAGATAACCAGAAGTCGACAATCGACGATCAAGATCGCCTGCAAAATCAGCATCAGTATAACCTTCCATGACTGGTTTTGAGCCTCCGAAACATAAACACACCTTGAAAGTACCTCTCAAATACCTAAAGATCCACTTCACTGCTTCCCAATGCTCTTTTCCAGGGTTTGCGAGAAATCTACTCACTAAACTCACAACATGAGCAATATCTGGCCGTGTACAAACCATGGCATACATAAGACTCCCCACAGCAGAGGAGTAAGGAACGCATGCCATCCATTCCTTTTCATCATCTGTAGTAGGACACAAGCGCTTGCTTAGATTGAAGTGACTGGCTAGAGGTATGCTAACTGGCTTAGCATTCTTCATGTTGAATCGCTCGAGAACTCGTTCAACATATTTCTCCTGTGACAACCACAGCTGCTTGGAACTCCTATCACGACGTATTTGCATGCCCAATATCGTTCGTGCGGGACCCAAGTCTTTCATGTCAAACGACTTTGACATCTCCTCTTTTAACTTGCCAATCAACTTGCTATCCTGTCCAACTATCAGCATATCATCTACATATAAAAGAAGGATGATGAACCTGCCATCGATAAATCGACGTACATAGACACAATGATTGTAGCTGTCCTCCGGTACCCATGACTCAACATGAATGAATCAAACTTCTTGTACCACTGTCTCAGTGCTTGCTTCAGCTCGTAGAGACTCTTCTTCAACTTACAAACCATCTGTTCTTTTCCTTCTACCTCAAACCCCTCTGGCTGAGTCATGTAGATCTCTTCTTTCAAGTCACCGTGAAGAAACGCGGTCTTCACATCCATCTGTTCAAGCTCAAGGTACATGCTGGCGACTAGACCCAAAACGATTCTGATAGAAGTCATTTTCACAACAGGAGAGAAAACATCACTGAAGTCGATACCCTTCGTCTGTGCGAAGCCTTTTACCACTAACCGTGCTTTGTGCTTCACCAGTTTCCCATTCTCATCCTTTTTCAGCTTGAACACCCATTTGTTTTTCAGAACATTCCTATCTTTAGGAAGTTGCACCAGCTCATAAGTCTTATTCTTCTTCAAAGAACTCATCTCATCCTGCATAGCCTTCATCCACTCATTTTTATCAGCATGAGTCATTGCTTCTCGGAAGCTTGCTGGCTCTCCCTCATTAGTAAGCAACATATATTCGGATGCAGGATACTTAGTTGATGGTTGACGCTCCCTGGTAGACCTCCTAACTTGAGGTTCCGTGGTTTCAGTCTGAGGAGACTGCTGCTCCCCCTGCTCAACACCCTCATCATCTAGCAACTCCTGTGCCTTATCACGATCCGGATCGTTTTGTCCACCTTCTCCACCTGTAATCTGCACCGGAGAAGGAGTCGGTGTGAGATCAACCACTCCATCAACTTTCTCAGAAGACTTATCAATCTTCTCTACATCAACAAGGAACTGGTCTTCATGGAAAACTACATCCCTACTTCTGATAAGTTTCCTCTTCTCTGGATCCCATAATCTGTAGCCAAACTCATCTCCACCATAACCAAGAAAGATGCAACTCACTACCTTATCGTCCAACTTGGAACGCTGCTCCTTTGGTACATGTACAAACGCTTTACACCCAAACACCTTCAAATGTGAATAGGAAACATTTTGACCTATCCATCTTCTCTCTGGAAGATCATAATTCAAAGAAACTGAGAAAGATCTGTTAATCAGATAAACGGCAGTCAGAACGGCTTCACCCCAGAATGACTTAGGCAACCGTGCTAATCTTATCATGCATTTCATCTTCTCAAGAATAGTGCGGTTCATTCTCTTTGCCACACCATTGTGCTGTGGAGTACCAGGAACTGTCTTTTCATGGCGAATGCCATGCTTCAAGCAATAGCTTCTGAACTGATTGGATATGTATTCACCCCCATTATCTGAACGGAGACACTTCAAGAGTTTACCTGTTTCTCTTTCAACCTGGACATGAAACTGTTGAAACATCTGGAATACTTGATTCTTTGATTTCAACGGATAAACCTAGCCTTTCCTGGATGCATCATCGATGAACGTGACAAAGTACTTATTGCCACCCAATAATTCTACCTCTATGGGACCACAAACATCAGAATATACCAAATCCAATACATTGGATTTCAATTTTGATGTCGAAGAGAAAGCAACCCTATGCTGTTTACCATATAAACAATAATCACAAGGGTCAAGGGATATACCTTTGGAGCAAGGAATTAAATCCTTCTTTGCCAACATCTGCAAGCCTTTCTCACTCATATGACCAAGCCTCTTATGCCACAGATTCAGAGAGAAATTTTCTTGAACTGCATTCAACGCATCTTTGCACAGCTTTACTTGTGTTTTATAAAGAGTATTACCTGCTGTTCCTCTCGCAATAACAAGAGACCCTTTAGTGAGCTTCCATCTGCCATTTCCGAAGTAATTCTCATAACCTAGACGGTCCAATGCAGTCCCGGAAATCAGATTCAACCCCAAATCAGGAACATGTCGCACATCTTTCAGCGTCATTGTGCAACCAATATCGGTTTTAATGCAGACATCACCGATACCAACAATATCTGAATGACTCGTGTTGCCCATCTTCACAATACCAAAGTCACCTGCTTTGTACGTCGTGAACATCTCCCTGCAGGGAGTAGCATGGTAGGATGCTGCTGTGTCAACAACCCACTCAACCTGACCATCTGCAACACTCAAACACTTATCATCATCGCTGGCGAGCACCACTACTTCTGTTCCAAAGTAGCTGTAGTGTTATCATTGTCATCCTTCTTCTCATTATTGGATCCTTTTTATTCCTTCATGGCAAAACAATTTTTCCTGATGTGGCCCATCTTACCACAGAAAAAGCATTTTACAGACTTTTTCTTGCTCTGTGATTCACTGCTAGACTTAGACTGTGATTCACCTCTAGATTTGCCACGACCCCCCTTTGGACCTCTACTCTTACTCCTCCCCTTGTTCTCAGTAACAAAGGCCTGTGCATTATCTGTCCCTGCAGATTTCCTTCTAGTTTCTTCATTCTGTAGACTACTGGTAACCTGGCTCATGGATAACACACCATCTGGAGTAGAGTTGCTCACGGAAACAACTAATGTCTCCCATGAATCTGGCAAAGAATTCAGAAGCAACAAAGGTTGCATCTCATCATCAAGGATCATCTTCATAGTGGCTAATTGATTTACCACACTTTGGAACTCATTGATGTGATCTTCGATTTGACCACCATCCTTGAATTTCATGTTTACAAGCTTTCTGATCAACAAGGTTTTATTCACTGAGGTCTTTTTACCATACATTGCTTCTAGCTTTGTCCAAAGGGTATTCGCATTGGTTTCATTAGACATGTGGTGAAATATACTGTTATCAACCCACGGTCTGATGTGACCAATCGCTTTTCTATGCAATTTGTTCCATTCAGCATCTTGCACATCTCGGTCGGGCACTCTCCCCCTCAATGGGGTCATGGAGGTCTTTACAATAGAGAATATCCTCCATCTTCGGTTTCCAGATCAACCAATTGGAATGGTTGAGCTTAACCATGGTAGTGTTGATAGTATTGTTCTCCATCTTAATCAAATTAAGTAACATGAAAAACAAATAATTAACACTAACCTCAACTCCTGCACCAAGCTGTAGATCTCGTCAACACGAGCACGCTGGAAGAAACGAATCTGAAATCCGACCCCAGATGGCTCTGATATCGCAAAAACAATTTTCTGCGCTTCTGATTTGGTCAAACTCCTTGTTGACCGTCAAACAACCAATCTTCTTCCACTAACACGTAGATCTGCTCGAAACGAGTCCTTAGGCGCAAACGGATCTCCGATCAGACTTCGGATGATCCAAATATCGTAGAAACAAATTTCTGCCATCAATCTGGTCAACTTTGGCTGTTGACCGTCTGTCCGATGACGTGGGCTGACGTTAGCCTGATGACGTCACACTGTTGACGTCGGCTGCAGAGAGCTGATGGGCTGGACCGACTGCGAACGGGTTCAGGTCAACCCGACCCGAACCGGCCTATACTGCCAACTGAACTGGGCTTGCACCGCGGGCAGAGAGTCTTCTTCTCCGGTCCTCTTCTGCAGATCGTCAGCAACGGAACCTGCACACTTCTTCTTCTTCCCGGTTTCTCTGTTGCGGCAAACAGAGATCCCCTGTGGGGCCCATCAGAGATCGACCAACGATCTCTTCTTCCAATGATCTTTCACGCACAACTTTCGCTTTGATACCACTTGTTGTGCGCCTGTGTGCAAAGGCAACCAAGATTAAACAATCACCACATAAGAAGACAAGAAGATTTACGTGGTTCGGCAAAGATGCCTACGTCCACGGGAAACCAATTTCCACTAGGTTCTCCTCCAATCTGTGAAACCACAGCCTTGGAATCTCAGCCACTCTCAGCCTCTCTGACTGACTATCCAAGGTTACAGATTACATCATATATATAACCAGTACATCCTTATCCCCCAAGAACTCTATCTCAAGAAAAAGGAAAGTCCTAACCCATTAGAAAACTACTGTTTGACAAAACAGGAAATTCCTAATATCATTAGGAAATCACCCCAGATATAGAACCCAATCATGGTCTGGACCCACATGGCCAACAAAAGAAAGCTGAGTCCCTTTTGCAGTTGCTTGATCCATATAGAGAGGATTTCCAGTAAGGATGGAAAGCTTACTGAGTGCAGACCTTGATCTGAAACAAAAATTCAAATTTGGAAAAGTTACCCATAATGATATGGCTTGAAACTCCTGCTTTTGCATATCAATATCTGCAAACTATCTTTTGAGAAACAGCAGGTGTCCATTAACAAACCATGGACCTTCTTACATAATACGTTGATTGATATCGTAAGAATAGAATTTAAATAGAAAAAAGCCATCTTCCATTTGCAAGATAGCAGTATCTTGAATTTGCCAAGCTTTGGAAAGGCCTGCACGAACTGCTGAATCAGTCGGTTTCTGATAAGAAAGTGATCGAATATGCTAGCTCCTCAAACTTCTGAAAGAGGGAAGTCCACTTTAAACCAGCTTCCTGCTTCTGCAGTTTTTCTTTTTGCATAGAGTCGATTCTCTGAAGTAATGGCATTGCTAGAAGTTTATTACTTGTAACAGAAACATCCTTTAAGAAATTTTCAAAAGAGAGAACTCCAATTGGAATTGAGATCAAGGAAGATAAGGAAGAAGATCCACCATGCAGTACACCAGTAGAAGAAGAAGAAGCCTGATGCCTTCTATTCACATTCTATCCATCAGACCCTGCATTTGCTACATGACCATCAGCATCTGCAGAAGTATCCCGTTCATCAGCAATTGTAGCTGCACTCAACGGTTGAAACTTCACAGCCTGTGAAGTTTCAAGTTCACGATTGTTCTCCACACGCGCGCAGACGTGCTGCCTGAACAAGGTTTGTAGAAATACCGTCAAGAATATCTGGAAGTTGGCCCATCATGATCAACGTCACAAGTATCGAGATTTTTCCTTCATAATCATCCATCAGATCAAGTAAACATTGCAAAGATCAGCCTGGATCAGGAGGGGGATTAGGATCAGATACCTTAGGATCAGGAACCTTTGGGCATCTCTTCCTACCTGCCATGAAAATCAACCTTTGGTAGCCCTTGCTCAGCACGATCAAGTTCTTTTAACTATCATTTAAAATTTTATATATTTAAATAATGTAGGACCATAAATTATAAGTTAAACACTCATTTAATTAAAAACTAGGAAAAATTTTAGGTAATTATAACTATAAACTAAGGATTCATATAATAAAACGTCAACGAAATACTTACTTACGGTGTATCTAAACAGTAAGAAATAAAATACTATCATTTAGAATTTTTAATATGTTAAATCTTTATACTAAAGATCTATTGTGCTACTTAACCACGAGAAATCAATGATAATAGACGTTTTGATTCAACAACAAGGTTGGTTTGGATAATTGTTGTGACAAGATATGATTATTCTAGTGTTTCTTTTTCTTTTTTTTAGAGAGACCTAAAAAAAAGAATGAAACTCCTCTAGAGCAAATGTTGAATCTTTTGTGCAATTGTATCATGTATATATGCTATTTAGAAAAGAAAAAGTACTTATCAACAAAATGAAAAGATATTACAAGTAAATGCAAAAAGCAAATATTACTTAATCCTTACACGTGATAGGAGTAAAGATCACCGTTTACACTTTTTGTAACGCCCCACCCGACACGTATATATGATATTGTCCGCTTTGATCTATGGGCCTCACGGTTTTACTTTTGGTAGGCCTCAACTCATCAAAAGGCCTCATGCAAAGTAAAGGTCCAAGCTCTATATATAATTCCAATCACTTTCCTCTCTATAGTCGATGTGGGACTCCAGAATGTCACACTTATGTTTTCAATTTTTTTTTTGGTAGAATATACTTGTATTAAGTACATGCATTACTTTTTACCCAAAAAGACAACATTTAATTCACTAGTGTGATATATTAGTATGAGTCGTTCGATAAAACCGGGTATATGCAATATGAGTTTATATTTTATCTCTTTTATTATAAGAAATAATATTAAACAATTTAATAATTAGTTTATTTTCAAATAAACTATATATCTTATTGTAAGAAATAAAGAATTTTTTATTAAAATTGTGTATTTTATTTAGGTTGGGCTGGGCTTTATGCTTTGCCACTGAATCTACGCTTGACCCATATATTAATCCTATGTAGATTTTACATCCAAGTTTGCCATGTGTAGTAAAAGTCTAGCCCAAAGCACATTGGCTGCTGTTTATGCCCAGGCTCGCCCAATCCACGAGCATCACTATACAGACCAATCATACGGTAGTGCTTAGCACAATCAATAAAATTCATACAAAAAGATATAATTTAGCTTTTATAATAAAAATAAAAAATTGATTTGATTTCATATGTACAAACTATCTGAGATCTAAAATGAAAAATTGTTAGACAAAGATACAACTCTATTTCCTTAAATATAGTTACCGATAGGGAGGATACATTGCCATGCACAACAATCACATAATAGAATTTAATTTTAGTTAGGAATTATATTAAAAAACAAACTAAATGTTTTCATTCTTAAAATAAATATTAAATCAAAATTAAAAATCATAAAATACAAAAAAATCACATATTTTCTAATTTTCATTAATTTTTAGATAGAAAATAGATACATAATGTGCCTAATTATATCATTCTTAAAACAAACACAACAATTAATCCTAATTTCAATCTCAAAAACAATTAATCCCAAATTTGAAATTCCTAATCTGAGTTCTAGAAATCCATGAACCCAAAATTCAAAATATTCCATATTCTAGAAATCCTCAACCCCATATTAAAATTCCTAATCAAATTTGAAAAATAAAAGCCCCATTAATCTCAATTTTAGAAATCACTAAGCCCAACTTTGAAAGCACTAATCAGAAATTAAAAAATCCCTAACTCCAAAATCAAAGTATCTTCAATTCTAAAAATCTAACCCCAAATTTAAATCATTAATCAAAGGTTCAGAAATTCATAACCCCAAATTTGAAATCCCTATAGAAAGATAATCAACATTCTGCAGGAGTTGGACTACACTTTTACTCCTGTTTCACAAACTGCTCGGCGTCTTGGGAGAAAAATTAAATTGCTTTACTCCCCTCCTTCAAATTTAGAATCCCATGAATATGTTTTACTTCTAGATGGCAACTAGTCCATGGGTTTCTTTAGTTCTGTTTTTCCTTGTTGGAATCAATTTCCTAGTTTTAGGGTGGAGCCTCATTTTTTGGATGTTTGTGTTTGGTTTTTGTTTTTGGCTTGATTGAAGCCTAATTCTTTTTTTATTATATATTCTTTCTTGAATAAAAGAAACACTTACCTTTTAAGAAAAAAAAATTGAAATCCCTATTCAGAAATCTATGAAATTGTAGAAATCTTAAACCAAAAGGCATATCCCCAATAAAAACCCTAATCCCAATTTTAGAAAAGAAAAAAACTAAAAAATCTAAAAATTCAGATCATACACTAATTAAATAAATAGCAAAATAGAGGCTTACCAAATTAAATTAAACAATGAAAAAGGATACAAAAAGGACACCAAATATCTAATGGATTTGCAGGCTCACTGTTGAGATGATACGAGAGATTATCTCAAATTCTAGATGGAGACTTTAGATTATGTGAGACTTTGATATTCAAAATTGAAGTATGAAGGCTTGATAAGAGGGTATTCATGGCCCGAGTTGGAGAGGGGTGGTTAATACCTAGGCCTAACCCCTTTTTTAGACCATTTGCCTAATCCCCGACTCTAGACATAATTTCTTAGTTGAAGCTCCGCCCACCTAATAAAGTTGAGACTGAGCCCAGGTGGATTTTGTTTTTATTGAAAAAATGTCTTTTGCTTACTACTCAAAGTTGCTGCTTAAATGGTTGGGTTTTGTGTTTGCATGTGAAAGGATAAGTTTTTGAGTCACCTCTAGTTAAAGAAAAAGAAAAAGAAACCTAATTTTTGCTTAAATTGTATATCATATATGAGCCAAGACGGGTCCTAAAATCAAAGGCTCTAGCTCCCTTCTTGGTAAGTATTAAGGAATCCAGATTGTATAGGACACTCCTTTTTTGAAAAGATAAAGCCAAATTTGATTCAAGATTAGGAGTTCAATCAAGCAATCAATTGCCAAATTGAACTCAAATTTCAAATTATATCGGCTGATCTGTAGATATATAAACTAGCATTGTCGCCGAAATTGAACATGGTCATGTTTTTTTGCACTATGATTTAAAAATTGATATATTGAAACAATGAAGAGTATAAATTATAAATTAAGCACTCATTCAATTAAGAGGTAAAAAGAAGAAAAATATTAGTTAATCATTAATTCCTTCAAACTATGCAATCGTATAATAGAAGATAAACCAAATACTTGAAATGTTTCTAAACAATAAATAATCAATTGATATAAAACGTTCCTAAGCAATAATTAATAAATTAATATCAAGTAAATTTATAGTGTTTCAAATTATTCTTATATTGAAGATTTATTCCACTATTTGAGTAAAAGGAATTAAGGACAACAAACATTTTGATTTAGCTGCATATTTGATTTGGGTAATCTTTGTGAAAGGATATTATTGTTTCTCTCTCTCTCTCTCTAAGAGATAAAAAATGAAGAATAAAAAAGCCTCTAGAACGAATTTTGAATCCTGTGTGTGATTAATCTATATATCCTATTTTTTCAAAAAAAAAAAGGTACATATCAATAAAATGCAGATGTCTGACAATGCTAAAAGGAAAAGATTAATTAATCCTTGCACTTGATAGAAGTGAAGATAACGCATTTGACCTTGTGCTAAGTATTTGCATTACAGTTTTATCTCAACGGGCAACATTTAATGTACTGGTATGATCTATCAGTACAAGTTGTATGATGAACACGGTAGTTGGTCAGATTAATAAGAAAGAAAGGTTTTTTAGGTTAATTGATAAATGAAATTAGATGTGGAGAGGAAAATCTCCTTAAATTTGATGGATTAATTACTTCAAAATTTGGACTTTAGAGTTTGATAAACAATTTGGTTAGGGGTGTTTATAGCGAGGTTGGGTTGGGGAGAGCAATATTCAGACTCAGCTTGATTTTTAAACAAGTGGCCCATACTTGGGTTTAACCCAACACAGGCCATTAAGTGCTTGGTGCATGAAAAAGGAAGGGCCCGAGCCCTTAGGTAGTTGCTACTTGTATGTGTGTGAGAAAGTGTATGTATTTGAATCTTCAACTCATTGATAAATATTTGTTTTATTAAATTATGTATCCTATTTTGATTGTGCTAGGTTCAAGCTTTTTGCCACTAAGTCCAAGTACAGCCCCTATTTTAAACCTACACAGATTTTAAGTCAAAGTTTGATTCGTGTAGCAAAACCCAAGGCTAAAACCCCTGTCCAAAAGAAGAGGGTCCCGGTTAGGCTTGGGTTGGCCTAGTGTTGGGGCATCATTTTTTGGATCAATCAATATGCCTGTACTTAACATGGTCAATAGAATTCATAATAATCATTTAGTTTTTTTATTAAAATTTAAAAAAATTAATTTGATTTCATATTCAAAAATCATATCCACATTAAAAATTCTAATCCCAATTTCAAAAAAGAAGAAATAAAAAAACTTAAAACTTTAGATCATACACCAATAAAATAAATAGTAAAGCAAAAACTTACTAAACTAGGATTGTTGATGAGAAAGATTATGTCGAATTTTAGAAATTTTTTTAATAGAAGTAAAACAAATAAAACAACAGTATATATAATAGAAAGAAAAGAGAATCTACTCTAGATGGAGAGTTCAAATCAAAATTTGGCCCAAATCCAACGTATGGCCCACTGTCAGAGATTGCACGATGAGATTCACCCATTTGTGAAAAATGGTTGCAAACGCACTTTCAAATACTGCCATTTATTACAGCGGGTTGGTCTGCTGCTTTGCTTCTGCCTTTCCTTCCTTTTACAGAACCTTCCGTTGTAATCTAAAATTTCAATCCTTCCTATTCTTCGTCTTCTGTTTAATTTTATTATATTCTTACCATTCTCTTTCTCTGTTGTTTACCTTTCCTGAACTTTCGTGAATGGGAGAATCGAAGATCGAGGAGCTTGGGTCTGATCGACGCACATAAACAGTATAAAACCCCAAATCCTGACATGGGTTTGTGTTAGAATTCGAGAATTTCTCTTTCTACGTCGCTTTCGTCTGGATTTTCTTCTCTGGGTTGCTTTTGGGTTTGGATGATTTGAGATGGGTGGGTGCTTTCCTTGCTTTGGATCATCGGATGAGGAAAAGGAAGAGAAAAATGGCATCAAGGGAGGAGAAGAAGGGAGAAAGGATGTTAGAAAGGAGGGTTCGGTTTCAGTAAGCAACGTTAGCTTAGGTAATTTTATATTTCTTTTTTTTTTTTCAAAATTAGTTTTTAGTTTGAAATTTGAATGCTTTTCTGGGAATTCCTGTTCTAGAATGATTTTTATGGTGTTGGGTTTTTCTCCTTTTCTCTCTCTGGTTCTGGTTTTAAGTTGCTTTGGATGATCTCGTTTCGTATTTTCTATTGTCTGATGTATGGATGTTTAGTTCTATGAAGTTGCTTTGGAATTAGTTTGTGTTTTTTCCTATTGCTGTTTTGGTTGGTGGGTTTTTGTTTTGTTTTGTTTTTTGTTTTTTTTTTCTTATTGCTGTTATGTTTATTTTCTACACTTGTTTGCAAATCTCTCTCTCTCTCTCTCTCTCTCTCTCTCTCTCAAGATTTTTAGGTGCTTTAATGTGGATTCTCTAATACACATACAAACACACACCAAATTTTTTTTCCCTGTTCTTTTCTGTTTTGAATAGATCAACAGCAACAACTGTCTGCTGGGGAATTAGAAAATAATTTCAAAGTGAGTATTTTCTTTTCGGTTTCTTTGTCTTGACTATGGTCTAACTTTTAGTCCAAAAGAAAGTCATTTGATTGCATTTATGGAATCCCTATCAATTTTGCTTGAGATCATTGTTTTGGATTTGTGCTTTGAAAGTTAAATTAAATGATCACTAGTTTTGCATTGCATTCTTGATTGTGGGAGTTCTTATGACTTTTTTTCTATTTTTCTTCTTCCTTCTTTTTTCATTTTCAAAATTGGTTATTTGCTTGGTTGTTCAGACAAATCGAAGTCTGGGGGAGGCTCTGAATCCAAGAAGGAAGCATCAGTTCCCAAGGATGGGGCAAATGCACATATTGCAGCACAAACATTTTCATTTAAGGAGCTAGCTGCTACTACAAAGAACTTTAGTCAAGAGTGCCTTTTGGGTGAAGGAGGGTTCGGACGTGTGTATAAGGGTCGGTTGGAGAGCACTGGACAGGTTAATTTGGAATTGAGATTGATATTTTTCTCTTTTAGATTGTTTTATTCAGTAGATTGGATTTAAGACACATTTAATTTATACAATAACCAAGGTGATCATGGACATGCCAATTCGACCAGTGTGAAGTTTGTGTTGAGGTTGAATGTACCCTTAATTGCAAGTGATTTGGATGTTTTAACCGATCACACAATTATCCATCTCATATTGTTTGTGGTGCTGCTGCAATGTACTGGGATAATGCTTTTCTGCACTGTTGTTGTTGTTGTTGGTCACTGACATTGATTAGGATTTGAAAAGGCTGGAAATGCAGTATCCTACTTGAGTCATTTCAGCTTTCATTTATGCCCCAAATGCACTGGAGAAGTGATGATGCGATTTTATGTACCATCTCCAACCATTGATGTGCTGTTTGTTCTTCAAACCTTAGTTATACTATTTAATGCATGTCGAGAAGTCATAACTTGGGTTTTAGAATCTCACTTCAATGCGGGATGTATTCTTTTCTTACTGAAAGCTTCAAAAAATAAATTAGTAGCTGTCGTCTTCTTCTGTCTGAATGATTGAAGTTGATCATTTTTGCAGGTTGTTGCTGTAAAGCAACTTGACAGGAACGGCCTTCAAGGAAATAGAGAATTTTTAGTGGAGGTTCTTATGCTCAGTCTCCTACATCATCCTAACCTTGTCAATTTGATTGGTTATTGTGCTGATGGTGATCAACGTCTCCTTGTTTATGAGTTTATGCCATTGGGTTCTTTGGAGGATCACTTACATGGTTGGATTGCTCACCCTTTTCCATGTTCAATGTTTCCATATATTGTTTCCGTTTTTCCCCTTATATACAGTTTTTATTGCCAGCATCATTTACGTCAAAATTCCTGTAAAAACTTTCATACCAATATAATCGCCTATTTAGGCTGTTTTTATTCCTTTCCATCTGTTTTTCATAAGTGACCTAGCAAGTTTGTAATGATGCTAGGATTTTCCTTTGTTAGGTTTGTAATGTATTTATATATGTATTTGATGCAGGCCCTAGGGTTAGGGCTTGCATTAAGTGCCGAAGCACGTGTCTGAGGGACATTTCAAATGTCTTTGAGGAGACCATATACGAAGATGCACGTCAATGGGAAAATGCAAAATCAACTAGTCAACTTTGAATATTCTATGTGTACAATGCTATATAAATAGAAAAGATAACTTAGGGCCTAAGAAACCTAATCAAACTAGAAAACTAAATAAACTTTTCCTAATTACAACCCATTAAATCAAATTAAAAATCTAATTCATATAATTACTAAAATAAAAAATCCTAAATCGACTTGGGCCCTACACATGTGGCCATTGAGGTCAATCTTGCATCAAGATTCCAATAGAAGCTTCATGCAAGAGTATTCGTTACTCAAATCTGTACCACATATGAAAATTGCTCTACACTACTCTTAGCACTTATATATCATCATCGTCATCATGGCCATTTCCTATCACTTTGGCATCAGATACTAAGAACCTATGAGGACCAAATGCTTCAAATAGGCAATTGTATCCATATCATATCATATCCAATACTTCATTTTTATTTGTAAAAACCTCGTTCGTTCATACTCATGGTGTGTACTTACTGCATCCATACCATTATTGAGCATCATGGTTAATAATATCTAATGGAGATAGGCAACAACGACAATACCTATAGTCCTAATACACACACGCGCGTGCAACACACATGCATATTTATTCATTTCTTTGTGTGCATGCATTCTTATACGGAGTATAAGACCACACATAAGACAAATCTATGTCTATTTGAGAAAAATCTAACATTAACATTCTAAGTAGAGTTTTAAATGAGTACTCGATTCTCTGATTATCCGTTGTGGCGCAACCATGATCTACGATCGAGAAGAATAGATCAATCTCTTGAAGGATTGATTGAATCCACAATGGATTCTTGCCCTAAGGCACAAACAAAACCAAGAAACAACCAATAATTGGAGGAAAAACCAACCAGAAAATTTATTAATCAAATAAGCATAAGCAACTACAATGAGGTCTCTCTTATTTATAGAATAATAAACCTAATTCTTGATAAACAAGACTTACTAAACAAAGTATTTCCCAATGGAGCGGGTTTGACCTGTGGTTCAATGTGTGGCCCCAACTGCCTTCTTGGGCGGAGTTCGTACAGCATCACATTGGCCCAAGCCATTAAAAACTGAGTTTGGAACTCAATTTAGGTTTCGATTCATAAATGGGTCTGGGCTCCAAACCCAATTTAGGTTCTGATTAGTAATCAGGTCTGGTTCTGGGTCCATACAGGTTCCGACTCATGGACTCGTGATCTGGTACAAGAGCCTTTTATATTACAATTTATAGATCAAAATCAACTTTGATTTGACATTTTTATATTTAATCTTACAGATAGTAGACTTGGTGCATTGTTATACATTGAACGATATCCTTTTTTTAAGGAAAAAAATAAAAAAAACATGTTAAAAGAAGTTAGAATCAATTTCGGAATGAGATCCTGATCCTCTAGTCAAACCTAGTTTTGAAATTGAATATGGATCCTCTTATCGGAATCTGGTATTGAATCAACAAAATAGATTATGAGTCAAAATTGGTTCCAGAATTAGAATTGTCATTTAGAAACGGGTCTAGGTCTAGTATGGCTTTAGTCTAGAATTGACCTGTTTTTAGCCCCAACTCTAAGGGCATGCATTTTCGTAAAAAAAAGTGTGGAAAGTCGAAAAGCTTTTCTACACTATAAGAAAATCCATGTTTGCTCTGGCTGAAAAGCGGGAAAAATGAATTGAGTTAGATTGGTCTTTCTAATCTCTCTCTCTAGGGAGAAAAAAATGGGAAAGAGGAGGAGGGGGGGGGGGGGGGGGGGGGGGGCGCGTTAGGTTGTTCTGTCCGACTTTGTGTTTCATATAATGCGGAGAAGGTTCTCGGCGGATCAAAGTTTCTGCAGTGCTACACAAATATACCCTTAACATAACAACAAAGATCCTACCTCAATGTTCCTCAAAAAAGGACATTGTGATCTAGGGTAACCTCTCGTACTGGTATACAATAAGCATTGCTTAATACCCAAAACTACTCAAATCCCCTCTAAGTGATTAGCAACATTGGCATCAACATTGTTTTCTTAACTTGTCTACGGTGTCAGCTTATTAGATTATTTATTTATTTCTTTCTCACTCAATACTATTTTTTTTTATCATGCTCTATCACTTTTCTCCTCACTATGCCTTAGGTCTATATTTCCTTCGCTTTTAATCTTATTTTTTTGAACTTGTAACTATGATACCCATATACTTGTATTTGCCTAGTGTACTCATATCCAAATGATATTATATTGGTATTGGCACTTGATGCTGTGCCAATACTTCTAAGATAGAGCATATGCACATCCTATTGTGCCAAGCTGATTATTTTATATAGTTATCTGCTTTATGTTGAGTTGGATCTGTGTTAAAACTAGGTAAAATATAATTAAAAATGGGTGCATTCAGGAGCATAGGATTAAAAATCAGTGCATGTGGGAGCATTTAGGGTAGCATCAGAAGGTGATAATTACGAGAGACTCATTTGAGATGGTTTGGTCATGTCCAACATAGGCCAACAATGTGGGTGAAGAAATGTATTTCTATGCAACTTGAGGGTCTGCCAAGGAATGGAGTAGGCCAAGGACATGGTAGGAAGTAGTATGGTTGTATCTGAAGATGTGCAACCGATTTGAGGACTTGGCCAAGGATAATCGGGATGGAGAAAGATAAACTCATGTAGCAAACACCAACATAGTTGGGACAAGGGCCCAAGGCTTTGACGATGAAGACACATTTCAATGTTAAAGGTCAAAGAGAACTTTTAGGAGTGACAATTTCACATATTTAGAATGTAATCAAGGTGAGAAGTAATGCTTTGTGTAGAAATCGTAACTTGGAACATAGAATTTCATGCTATGGGCATGATAGTTGTATTTGTGATGTAGCATATTGGATGATAAAGGATCTACCTAGTCAAATCACGTCCAATCCTAGCTTATCACCATTACTAGATTTGAGTTCCTCCATAGATCCAACCTTTTGCATGGGATTTGGGTTTTTGGGGAACTGTAAATTATAATGCTTCCATTGATGTTAATTAAAGGTCAATTTTTGGTTAAATCTTTTTATGATCGATTATTTCTTGATAGAGTGGAAGGTTGGAAGTTGTTTTGAATTTTGGGATCCTTTAGTTCCACCAAGAGTGTTGGTCTTTTTTGGGCAGCGAGTGATGGGGACATCTTACCAACTTGAGATAAAAAAGTCATTACCCAGTGTGGGTCCTGCTGAAGCAAGGTCCTGGGAGGGTCCAGACTAGAGGCAGACCAAACCTTTTGCAATTTTGTTCAAAGTGGGTGCTCGTAGGTCTCAAACTTGCGTTATCACACAGGGTACTAGAGACTTTTGCCATTACACCGAAGCAATCAATTTATAGGAAACGGTTGTCATATGTGCTTGAAAGATGAGGAAATGGTGCATCCTTTGTTGATACATTGTCAATTTGCTAGTAAAGTTTGGTATGCCATGTGTAATTTGGTTGACATGGAGTGGATTATGCCAAGGACGTGTAAGATCTTTTTCTTTAGTGGTGTCATGGGTGTGGGCTTTCTCATGGTAAGATGTTATGGAAGTTCGTTTTGTATTCTATTTTATGGAAGATTTGGTTAAAAAGAAATAGTGAAGTTTTATGAATAAAAGTAAATATGTTGATGAGGTTGTTGAGTTCGTTGTTAGGATTGTGTTGAGGAGTTTGTTGGAGTCTCTCTAGAAGACCTCAATAGATCTTTGGTTTCTTTCTTTAAATGGAGGTGGTGTGCAAAAGTTGTGCATAATGTCATTAGATTCATCGCCCTCAAGATTCTTTAAATTGAATTTTGATGGAAGCTTTCTTAATGTTCTATCAAAAGAGGATGCTCTGGAGGTGTTATTAGGGGATTTTGATAGGGATCTTGTCAGAAGTTTTTTTGGGCGTGTGGATGCATTCGATGCCAATGAAGCTGAGATGTGCTTTTCTGATAAGTTGTCGTGAATTGCTCAAGTTTGGAGCCTTTTGTTATAAGTTAGAGAATATGACCTATTTATGATTTATATCATGCTAGAGACCTTGATGTAAATATCGGGAAATTGAGGGGCTATTTGTAATTTTCAGAAACTATGATTTAATGATATAGGAATGGTTGCCCTAATGTATAGTGGAGATATTTGCTTTTGTTTCCCCCTCAAATTCCCTCTCTTTTTTCATCTTTTCTGATTTTTCTGCTCGTTTCCTAAGACGTACTGAGTTAAAACCCTAGATCTTATTGAATCTAGGGTTCCAACTTGGTATGAAAGCTTTCAATAAGGTAGGAGACTTGCATACGAAGCAATCTAGTGGTCTAGATCTGATTTCTTTTCCATTTTGGATTGATTCAACCCCATCCGCAAATACATGTTTGACTGGGAATGTGTGCTTCGTTTGTGGGTTGTTGGAGTTTGATAGTGGACTGTAGCATACAGGTTCAGTTCTGATGTATATTTATTTGAAGGCTGGACAAGGGTTAGAAAAGTAAATAAATAAAGATGTTTAATACAGTTGTTTGGTGAAATAGGGTTGTTCAATGCAGTCGTTTGGTGAAAAGTGCTGTTTCAATCAGTCTTTGGTGTCTCTATTTGTGAACTTGTAGTTCTATCATCCTTGCTGGTGCTTTTTACAAGTTCTGAAGCGTGGTTCTGGTGGCTTCTGTGTGAGGCTAGGATCTGCTGGCTCCTTTGGTGTATGTTGGTGCATGTTGGTGCACTCGACAGGGTTTCAAGTTGACAGTGTGCTGACGGAAGTTGGGTTGGTTGCTTCTAAGCTGGACAGATTGGTTTCTGTTTCATTCTCTTCGGATTAATCAATTTGAAGATTAATTGAGACTTCAATCTCTATGGAGTCCAAGGGTGAAAGTTCCTTGGGACCTAGTCAACTCCTCCCTAATGTTGTTAATCCAAATACAAGGATAACACCGAGTCTTTTCAATAGTTATAAGTATAAGGATTGGGCCTATTCAGCCATAATGGCCATTGGTGGATCGAAAAGACTCGGTTATATTGAAAGGAGTATCAAGGAGCTTGAAAAAGAAGATTATTAATATTCAGATTGGGTTTCAAAAAATATGTTGATAATGAATTGGATTCTTAATTCAATGAAAGAAGGAATTCCCAAGAGATTTAAATATTCTGCAGCTGCAAAACAACTTTGGGAGTCGATAGAGGCAGCCCATGGCCAAAAGAGGAATAATCCTAGGATTCTCGAATTGAAAATGGAGGTTGCTGGTTTTAAACAAGGAACTCTCGCAATTGGAGATTATTATTCTTGATTCCTAGCATTGTGTATAGAGTTGCAGTGTTGAGCCTTGAACCTTGTTGTGCTAAGAAGTAGGAGAAACTATTGGAAGATCAATGTATATTTGAACTCTTGGGTGTGTTCACCTAGTGATGTAGGCCAGACTGATGGGTCTAACCTTAAGTTCTGTATCTGAAGGTCCAAGACAAACGAGGCCCAATTAAGTAAAAAATTTCCAGTTGCATCACCACAGCTGTCTTCCAGCTACACCGACCTACAACTACACCACCCTATGCTATAGTTTTATTTTCAACTCTCTTGGAAAATAAGTTTAGATTTCCCTGAATTTCAGGGATGTTTTGTCAGGCTAACTAGTCTATATAAGAAGCTGTAATCTTCTCAGATGGCCAATGAAGTTGGAAATGAATTGAGTTTATTTTGATTTGCATTTTCTAGTATGTGAGAGCAAGACCCTTTGATCCCTTGTGGATCCCTATCATAAGCCATTTGGCTTGGAGAATAACCTTCTAGTTATTGTTCCCCACCACTACCCTGCATCACCCAGAGTATGAACTTATCTGAACACAAGTAACATGTTAGGATCCATTGTCTCCCATTAGTACAGTTTTTGCTTTGCTACATGGAGAGGAAAGTCTTTGGTTGGTTATGAATCCCAAACCTGATGTCGTAAATGAGAGATTTGCCCTCACAAACAATAATGTTGGCAACACAATGCCAAATACAGGGTATGGTGGTTATAGTGGTGCCAAAGGGTGTGGCCCTGGAAATAATTGTGGAGGTGGACGTATGGGTGACAATGGTGGAAATGGTGGTTGTGGTAGAGGACCACACCACCTAATGCTAGCCCAGGTTAAAGTGGACAACCTAATCCTAATCATGATAGACCTTTCTACCCTCATTGTGGCAGATGTGGACATACCCTGGAACATTGCTAGGACTTGTATGGTTGGCCATAGATTGCATCTACAACACCAATGAAGGTGGAACAATCTAGTGGTTCTAACGAACAAGAGGCAAGTTTCAAGGCTGATACACATAATTGGAAAGGTGAGCTCACTATTTCCTCAGAGATTGGCTGCATTAGAGGGTGTAACTCAGAGTTCTTCAATTAGTATGGCTTCTTCCCATAATCCTATTTCATTTGTCTCCTTTGTTGTTGCTTTTTCTTGGGTGATTGATTCAACGGCCACTGACCATGTGATATGTATACATTCTGCATTGAAGTTCCAGACTTCTGCTATTGATGGGAGGGTGGGAATTGATGATGGTTCTCATACCCATGTAGCTGGGAAAGGGAACTGTCAGCATCTTACTTAACCTTCCCTTATCATCTGTTTTTCATGTTCCCACTTTTTTATTTAACCTTTTGTCTGTTAATGCATTGACTAACAGCCTTAATTAATGCATTACCTTTTATCCTTCTTACTGCATTTTTCAGATCTGAGGACAGGTAGTATATTGGTGGTGGTAGTGAGAGTAATGGTTTTTACACCTTAGACTTGAACTAACTAGAGTGAAGGGCATTACATAATGAAGTTGTTGATGAGAATAAATTATCTTTTTGGCATCGTCTTCTTGGTCATGTTTCGTTGCAGTGTTTTAGGAATATTTCTTTTCTGAATTTTGCAAATAAACTTGATAATTGTTCGAGATGTAATGCTTATGAATTTGCTAAGAGTAAGAGCTCACTATACTTGGTTAATATTAATAACAAGCACTTGTCCATTTGATTTGATTCATTCTAATGTTTTGTATGCTCCTGTTACGTCGATTTATGGCCACAGGTATTTTGTGACTTCTATTGCTAATGCAACTAGGGTGACTTAGGTGTATCTTTTAAAATCTAAAGATAGATATGACATACTTTTAACAATTATCATTGAATCCTAGTTACATTTGACAAAAGAATTAGCGCATTTCGGTCTAATAACCGAGGAGACTACACCTCCAACAATTTTTAGGGTTAACTTATTGAAAATGGGATTGAATCACAGGCCTCATGTGCATATACACTAGAACAAAATGGTGTTGCAGAATGTAAGAATAGACACTTGCTGGAGGTTACTAGGGATCTCCTTTTCGAGATGAATGGTCTGAAGTCTTTTTGGTTAGATGGGAGTACTAATGGCGACATACTTAATAAATAGAATGCCTTGTAACACACTGGGACGAAAGATGAATGTTTTGAAGTCTTTTTGGTCAGATGGAGTGCTAACGGCAACATACTTAATAAATAGAATGCCTTGTAAGACACACTAGGAGGAAAGAGTCCCGTGGAAGTGTTTGGATGTACATATTTTGTTACAGGTTCCGTCAAAAGTGTTTGGATGTACATGTTTTGTTCACATTTCAAAACATCATAGAAATAAATTGGATTAGAAGGCTGCCAAATGCATTTGTTGGATATCCTAGCTCACAAATGGGATACAAGTGCTATGCTTGTAGGAGTAGAAGTCGTCTATTTGTGACAATGGATGTTAGCTTTCATGGAGATATTCCTTTTTTCTTACCCCAAAGTAAAGAATTTCTACCAAGACGAAGTGAAAAGGAGACTGTACCTCTTGTTGAATCTTTGTCTCCCTTGTTGTATCTAGGTATCCCAATGAAGTAGGTACAGGGTCAATCACTCCAAATCACTCCAAAAAAGGTGAGGCAATAGAGAATCTCCAGAAACCACTGTAAGTATATTCGAGGAAGAAAAAGGGAAATAAACCATTACCCTCATCTATACCATCATTTGATCATCTGAATCCGGATCATTTATCTACCTCTTTGTCTGAAATTGTTCCCAATACAAGTATTTTTCCTGATTTAGATATTCCTGTTGCCCTACACAAAGGAAGCACATCTTGTGTTACTCATCATCCTATTCATAATGTTGTTTCATTTAAACATTTGTCACCTACATACTAGACCTTTATTTCTAACCTAGCCACTGAATGTATACCGAAACATGTGTCAGAGGACTCGACTTATTCTAAATGGAGAGAAGCATTGGTGGAGGAAATGAATGCTTTGGAAAAAGTATCATACGTGGGAGTAGACTACTCTTTCAAAAGGAAACATGCTATTGGGTGTAAATGTGTGTTCACCTTAAAGTACGGATGGTACAAGTAGTAGATATAGAGAAAGACTTGTTGCTAAGGGATTTACTCAATCATATGGGGTTGATTACTTTGAAACCTTTTCCCCCGTTTCTAAACTAACTTTTATTCCTAGTAGCAAATGATAGCAAATTTTAACAGGCCATTATATCAACTAGATGTAAAAAATGCATTCCTCCTTGTGGATTTAAAGGAAAGGTTTACATGGATGCTCTACTTGGATTTGTGGTTAAAGGACAAGAAGACAAAGTGTGTTTTCTAAAAATGTCGTTCTATGGACTTAAACAATCCCCTTGAGCTTGGTTTGAACGGTTTTGTAAAGTCGTGATTAATTATGGTTCCCAAAGGTGTCATGTGGATCACATTGTCTTTGTTTAAAGAAGGAATATGAAGTTGGTCATACTTGTAGTGTATGTTGATGATATAGTTGTCATTGCCTCACTGCAAGTGATGTTGATGAAATCTCTTGGCTGAGATTTTTTTAAAAAGGAGTTTGAGATCAATGACCTAGGTTTGTTGAAATATTTTCTAGGAATTGAAGTCGCACATTCAAAGATTGGAATTGCTATTTCACAACAAAAATACACCTTTAATCTCCTTGTAGAAACTAGATAGTTGGGTGCAAGGCAGTGGATACTCCAATAGAACAAAATCATGGTCTTCACATTGTAAGCGGAGAGCTACTTTGCAATAAAGGAATATATCAACGGTTGGCAGTGAGATTGATTTATCGAACGATTACTAGACCTAACATTTCTTATGTTGTTAGTCTGGTTAGTCAATTTATGCCTGCTCGAAGGACTGATCATCTTGTTGCAGTACATGGTATTCTTAGATACTTAAAAGGGTAACCGGGTCAAGGAATCCTATATAAGTTTTGTGGGCATGCCAACGCCGTGGCGTACATTGATGCTACTTGGGCTGGATCATTAACATATGGAAAGTCAACCACATGGTATTATTCAATGGTCGGAGGAAATCTAGTCTCCTGAAAAAGCAAGAAACAGGTTGTCACTGCTATGTCTAGTACAGAAGCCAAGTATAGGGTTGTAGCTCATGGATGTTGTGATGTTGTGGATCTTATTGGAAGAGTTAGGTTTCAGGTAAGGCTGTCCAATGACTCTATACTCTCAGAGCATTTCAGTAATTAAACTTGCCAACAATCCTGTTGACCATGAAAAATTAAAGCATGTGGAAATCAATTGTCATTACATCCGGGGAAAAAAATTGAAAAGGATGATGTGTTACTTATTCTAGTTGACATTGAATATTAGTTAGCTGATTTTCTCACCAATGCTATAAATTAAGCTAGGCTGCATCTATGCACATCTATGCTTAGATGAACATCTATGCACTAGCTTGTGTGGGTGTTATAATTTTGAGAATAGGATTATAGGACCTATTTATAATTTATATCATGCTAGGAACCTATGTGTAAATATCGGCAAATTAAGGGGCAATTTTGTAATTTCCAGAAACTATGATTTAATGATATAGGAATGGCCGCCCTAATGTATAGTGGAGATCGTTCTTTTGTTTTCCCCATCAAATTCCCTCTCTTTCTTCCTATGATGCCCAGATACGACATGGATACAACAAGGACAAGTGGTGGACACGAATTTTACACACAAAAAAAGAAGTATCGGATACGATGGCCATTTTCAAAGTATCCATGCATCATAGCTTTCTTCATTTTTTTTATTTTTCTATTTGTTTGTTCCCTAAGAGGTACTAAGTTAAAACCTTGGATCTAATTGAGTCTAGCATTTCGAGTCCTTCACTCACATAATTAAAGGTGATTCTTTTTCGGCTATTCTGTGGGGTTTTGGGAAGGCTAATCATCCTTGGAGGCTGGCAACTTGGGTGGAGGACGTGCAAGATATTTCAAGAAGGCTAGTTGCTTTGCTTCATAGTATATGAAGAGAAGCAAATGGTTTGGTGGATCATCTTGCAAGGGAAGGAGTTTCTCACAATTCTATTGCTTTTGATGTTTAGCTTCTTTAATTTGTGTTGTTTTGCTTTGGTGTTCCTTTCCTGTTTTTGTTTTGTTCTTCTTCCTGTGAAATAAAATCATTATGGTTATAAAAATATTTGTTTTAATATTTGCGAATGAGTTTCTTTTAAGAGAGAGAACATACATGTATTTATAGATAACTTAGCCACACATTTTGCACTTTTAACTTTGTAACCAAACTTGATGAAATTCATAATTGGGCTACACCTTTTTAGAAAATGGGTCATAATTTTCCAAATCAAGTTAGAATCGCACAAATTTGGGCCCGTGAGGAAGGTAAATGAACAACCTATCACATGGGACCTTATTTCATGTCAATGAGAGTTTGTTTTTGAGTTGGACTTACCATTGAAAAGGACAAGATTCTACCCCATCTTTCTATTTTGTAGTCAATTGAAACCAAGACTCCTAGTTTAGACTCTTAGCAACATGAAAGCTCCTAACAAATCAGCATGCCTTAAAAAAAGGAGAATCTGGAAGTATATGGATGAGCAGTTTCATCCTCTTTGCTGCCCAAATTATCTCAAACGATAGTTTTTGACCTTTTCAATTGAAGCTACATATAGGTTTCCCCTTCTTGTTTCTAATCTGTCTTTTCTTTTATTACCACATTCATCTTAGCACGTTTAACTCATCCGCACGTACCCTTTTGGTTACCCAATGTTTGGGTCCATTCATTAGTGTAGATTAACATCTTATAGATAATCAAAGTGGTATGCAATTAGTTACAAACACTTTATTAGCTTGCGCTCACTTTAACATCATGGATCAAAATTGCGGCCGCTATATTGGGCGTAGCGGCCAAGACCGCTACACTAAGTTAAATTTAGTGCTGCTTACAATCGTAGCGACCGCTACGGTCAGTTACGGCCACTACAGACCGCTACGGGGCTATTACAATCCTCTACCAGTTGCTCCGGTCCACTATAGGGCTGTTATGAAGTGTGATAGCTACTTTTAAAAAAATTTTAAAATGCATTGTAATGCTGTTTTCATTTTTCTCCAGACAACATTTCTATGCAATTCTTCTACCCTTCTATACTTAAAAAGAACACTAAAACATATAAAATATTACTGAATTAAAGATGATGGAGATAGTTCTTCTCAAGGGCTCTTTTCTAGGTAATTTATGAACAGACATCCCCTTTGGTAGCTGTATTTTTTTCTCTATTCTCAACCAAAATCTATTGTTTGTTTTAATGAAACTTAACTTGTTATTTGGTTTGAACCTCAAAACATTTTTTAAGCATTACTTTTTAATTTATAAATCCTTTGTTATGTATAATTGTGCTAAATTAATTATTTGAATTATGAATTTAGAAATGCATAATAACTTAGTATATAACTAACCAACATAAATGTGTGGGAAAAATTAGATCAATACTCTTATTTTATAATCATTCAACCATTCTGAATTTCTATGCATTGAATTGACTGCTATATCCCCCTATTTTAGTTATTGTTGGAAAAGAGCATTACTTTTTAACATTTTCTAACATTCTAGATTTTGTGGATATTTTTTTCAAATTTTTTTGACAACTTTTTCAATTTACACCGCTACGTAGCGTTTTGGCCACTGGCCGCTACGCTCGCGGCCATTGCTATTTTGATCCTTGCATCTTACAATGAACTCAATTGCTATATCCAACTTAGCTGCTTCCTTTTGTTCTATTATTGACCCGTGTATCAAAATCTTTGACATTGTGATATTAATTTATTTTCATCTTTGACAAACTTATATTTAACCCTCATATCCATCAAACTTTACTGTACATATTTTTGTCTTTGATGTGCTAATTTTTCACCATTTTATTCTGTCGCCTTTCTCCAAAGATCTTGCATGCAATTTACTTGCTTTCTTTTGTCTTACTAATTGATAGTTCAGTATCGCATTATCTACAAATGAACGTGCACAACATGTCACACCCCAACCTGGATTACTATGCAATGGACTGGTTTTTGAGGTTGCGACTGTGTGCATGTGGCAATAATGGAAAATTTTGTCTGAGCGAGCTGATTCCCACATGCTTCTGCAGTGAGGATACACAAACTTGTTGAGGAAAAATCTAAGGAAAGAAAAGAAAGGAAATATAGAAAAGAGAGAGAAAGAAGAAGAATCTAACGAAGAAGCAATAGGACGATCTCTCCCTTAGGGTAGGATGACCACACCCATATGTTTATTTTATTAATCCCTGAAATTGCAAAAAAGCCCCCGGACATTATTATATTTTCAACTGGGTACCTGACTTGTACCATATGTCCTACTCTAACTTATAACACTTTGTTCCAACACAATTGAGTGCCTGCCATCTATTCTTTTGCGATAATCCATTCCATGAAAATTAGACTATTTCTTGCAGAAACTGTAGGAAGTACTTGGGATCCATTTTTGCACTGGTACTCCTTTTGTTTGCTTAAGTTTCTGCTGTGAACATCATTTGTAAAATACCCTGAGATCCAATGGATGCCATTTTTTGTTTCCTGCTTCTACTTGCGATTTACTTTTTCATGAGAGATCTCAGTCGATGCTGCTTTTGCATATCAATCTCAAGTAGATGACTCAACTGGTGTCCTCTTGTTAGATATTCCACCGGACAAGGAGCCTCTGGACTGGAATACAAGGATGAAGATTGCAGCTGGTGCAGCTAAAGGTTTGGAATACTTGCACGACAAAGCGAATCCCCCTGTTATTTATAGGGATCTCAAATCATCGAACATCCTCCTCGGTGAAGGATTTTTTCCGAAGCTTTCAGATTTTGGGCTTGCAAAACTTGGTCCTGTTGGGGACAAGACTCATGTATCGACACGGGTGATGGGAACATATGGCTATTGTGCTCCTGAGTATGCTATGACTGGGCAACTCACATTGAAATCTGATATTTATAGTTTTGGTGTGGTCTTCCTTGAGCTGATCACAGGGCGCAAGGCAATTGACAACACCCGACCAGCTGGAGAGCAGAATCTAGTGGCATGGGTAAGTTGATTCTTTACATTTTTGCCTAATGCTTTAACATTTTGCTCATTTACTTTGAAGAAAGTTCCTCTAATGTCTTCCATTGCTTAACTCTGAAAATGAACAAGTTATTGTATTTCTAAATGGCAATGACACTGATATTTTTTATCTTTCAGATTTTGATCATAATATGCCTGACATTGGGCACAGCTGCCACAGAGAAGGAATTGCTAGTATTTTCTTAATATAAAAGAAATTTTTTTATCATTAACGTTGGACATTCATGTGTGTTCCAATATGTTTTTGTGTTCCTCGTGGATAGACATGATGCTAAAGAACTTAGATTTGAAGGTCCCAGTGAAACTGATATGTATGGCCTTTGTTTTTATATGCTTTTTCTTCTGTAACTTAGCTGATGCTGAAGCAGGTTCTTTCAATGTTTTGTTTCCTAAACATCCCATTTGGAAAGTTGTAAGATCATCCAAAATGGCGATTATTGGGCATGCAGGTGATTTGAATATTGTGTTTTAATCCCTTTCTTTGAGAATCTAAGTGGTGTATTACAACCTTTGGATAAATCATATGACTCACAAGTCTTGAGTTCCTTTTCTTTTTAGTGAAATTCAATAATTCAAATTAGTATCAAATTAGGGGGAATGCTAAGTTCCTGGGAGATTCGTGAGCATGGATTAAAATAGCTATGGCCATTACATCAGGTGTGGTGGCCGAGTCCGCTCTGATGAATGGAATTTATCACCCAAAGGCATAGTGGCCACTAGATAGTAGGGGAGATAGTCTCTTCTTCTAAAACACATAAAAGTGCTTCTTTCTTCTCTTTTTCTCTCCAAATAACATTTCTGCACGCCTCTTTTACCCTTTTATTCTCAAAAAGATGTTGATAAAAGCAAGACCTCGCCAAATTTAAGCTTATACATAGATTTTCTCTAGGTATATCATGGTAGACGCCCCCTTTGGTATTAGTAGGGGTATTCTTTTCCCAACTCTCAACAAAAGTAATGTTTGTTTTGATGAAAGTTATTTGGTCTAACATTGATTAATTGGTTTTAACTTAATATAACTAACCAATGTGAATACATTTGAAAAAATAGATCAATACTATTATTTTAATAATCATTTGGCAATGCAGGACCTCTATGCAATGAGGGGATTGCTGCAGTACCCTATGCTTGGTTACTATTGAAGAGAAACATTAAATTTTAACATTTTCTAATATTCTATTTTTTTGGATATTTTTGGAATTGTTTACAACATTTTATTTACACTGCTAAACCGCTATGTATCATCGCAACCATTGCATATCACCTGCTACGTAGCATTTTGAGCATTCGCCACCATGCTTGCTGCGACAATTGTTTTGATCCTTGTTCGGGACTGAGGACGTTAGATTGTTCATTGAGGGGACTCATGTGGTGGCAACAAAAGTAACCTCTCATGCAAGCCGGGAGAGGTACTTCTAAAGTCTTAATTGCTAGAAACCTTTTTTTTTGTTTTTGGTTTTTTGTTTGTCTTTTTGTGTGCGTGCCCGTGTGCCAAAAATTTTTTTTTCCTCATGTAAGAGTTGGGAGATAGTGATAAGTAATGGGACCCACATGAAGATGAGCAGAGCCCAATGTTATGGCATGTATGAGACTTCCCACGATGTCTAACAATCATAGCTCATGAGCTGTTTCTTGTAGATATTGTAGAATATTTTCCTACATCCTCTCCCTATCTATCTCTTGGTGAGTTGTATTTTGAAAGAGATTGGAACCAAACACCATGAACACCACTCATTTCTTTACTGAGGAATTTAATATTAGTTAAAATGGTGGTTGGCTTGTAACATTATTTAAATCTGAGTACTTGTACAAGAGTACATTTCTAGGTATTTTCCTTTAGGTATTTTCTGCAACTAGAAGTCTAGATGTACTTTATTATGGAAATGACATTGGCAACTGTTTATATTTTATCTGATGGTTTTGGATGTGGTATACAGGCACGTCCACTCTTCAGAGACCGCAAGAAATTCCCAAGGATGGCGGACCCTCTATTGCAAGGCCGTTACCCAATGCGAGGCCTTTACCAAGCTCTAGCTGTTGCTGCAATGTGTCTGCAAGAGCAAGCGGCCACTCGCCCTCTTATAGGAGATGTCGTGACAGCTCTTTCGTACTTAGCATCCCAAATGTATGATCCAAATGCAGCTGCTGCGCAAAGTAATCGAGTTGGTCCATCTACACCACGGGCCAAGGATGAACGGAAGGGCCAAGGCAGTGTGCGCAGCAACCAAGATGAAATGGGGCATGGCGGTCATCATGGTGCCCCATCACCCAAGAACTCCCCTGATTCTAGAAACCGGGACTCAATGCCCAGAGTAAGTTTTGGTGCAGACATTGGCAGAGCTTACTCCGGTGGTGGGTCTGGAAGGAAGTGGGGCTTGGATGAGCATGGCGCACAGAGGGACAGCCCAGTCCATGCAGGGAAAGCCAGGGAAGGTCTAAAGAGTTTCAACCGGGATATCGAGAGAGAACGTGCAGTTGCAGAGGCAAAAATGTGGGGTGAGAATTGGAGAGAGAGGAAGCGATCAAATGCATCAGGCAACTCCGAAGTTGCAAACAAATAATTAACAGGTAATGATTCTGTTCCCAGATCCATGTCTGTAGGCATCCGGAGGAAGACATGGTAAAAAAGTTCAGTGTGCATGGCCTAGTTATGCCCTTGATTTCCATATTCTCACTGAGGGAATAATGTTTCTCTTGCTACTCACGAGCTTCAGAAGGCATCTCTTTGTTCAGTCCTCCTTGCTTTCCACATTTTCCGTCATGGAATGAGGTTGCTGTCGCTGAGCTGTTCAATTGATGGTTATTTCCTATCATTGTTTTTTCAGTCCATTGCGTCTTATTCTCATTCGCGTGCCTTCTCCTGTTAACAAATTAGACCTGTTCATCATTTAAACTTTGTGTAGTTCACATCAGATTATCAGGAGTTACAATTTGTAGAAATTTTGATTTTGAATGGAGGCGGGTATATCCTAATATTGCTCTTGATTTATTGTTGCGCTGTGTATTTATGCTGTGGCAGAGGAAGTTCCGAATAGAATTGGGGGTTTCCATATGCGGTGTTTGATTTGGATATATCATATTCTATCCTTTTGTCTATTATGTCTATCATGAGTCTTCCTATTGTTTTGGAGTCAGTCCTGTATCCAACAAATGAGTCGTTGACTTCATTATACATGTGAATCATATGACATGCATCTAGCAGTATAACCATTTTGAGTTATGTACTCATACTACTGGGTGGAAGTTAATAGCATCTTGAGATTGTTTTTGCATGTCTGTGCTGTGCTGATTGCGTAATGTATGGGTGAAAACATTTTGGGATTGATTATCGAGATTATGTATTTGGACTCTGGGATGCATACAAAAACTATTCTTATTTGATCTAATTTTAAAGCATACCTTGTGGTAGCTGATACTATATATTTTCATCAACATCTCTTACTTTTTTTTCTCTAGTGGTTCCCGTTTATATCTTTTATTAGGTAAGTTATGCTGAAATCTTCCCCATGAATGCTATATGAAGTCATCTTCTGTTACAATTCCATGTGGTCGCTTCCTCCAAATATTCGTTTCCACACCTAGTATGCTAACTCACATTGTGGTACTTGTTTGAGAGTTTGGGGATTTGTTAATAACAAGAAAGGGTCTGAGAGAGGAATTGCTTAGATTAGAGTATTCGTGGTAGTAGAAGGAAAATATATTTGAAGGGACTTGGCTGAGTCTGCCCAGACAATTGTTATAGCCCTGATTATTTGTATCTCAATGCTTTTCTCTCCACAATCATCATTTTCATATATCCTAGGCTCCTAGCAACTACTACTTTCGGAAGTCTCGGAGTCATCTCTTGCCCCTTGTTGCAACATGACAACATTAGGAGTACATGATTTTGTGCGGAGTAGTTCTTATTCATGCGACTCCAGCTGGGTGTTTGAATGCTCATCATAGCAGTAATGGTATGATGCATGGGTTAAAGTTAAGCTTTGTAAATTTCTTGATTACAACCCAAATCTTCTAGATCTTCCATGTAATGGTGATTTGCATTTTTTTTTTCTGGGATTGCACTTACAATCACTAACTAAAGTTTTCCTGCACCTTCCTTTTTGGGTTCTCGTAAAAAAAAAAAAAAACTAAAATTGGAACTGCTTGCGATTGTGGTATTGTTTTGATTTGATTTTGAGTCCACTCATTGTCTTTGTTTAAGAAACCACGTACCTGCATTCAACTGATTGTTGTAGTCTCTTATTTTTCTCCGCTGCTCCTGGTTGGTTTCCGCTGTGTTGGATTTCTCATGGTAAGCCTGTTTGGATGTAGAAAACACAAGAATATAATCTTTCACTTTTTGAAGAAAAAAAATTTTGCATATTTGGTAACCCAAGAAACATACTATTAAGAAAAGATCATTTTCTTTAAAAAACACTCAAAATTTTTTCCTACAACTCCCTCATGTAGAAAATTTTTTGCAATATAAAAATCTTTCAAAATGGTAATTACAAAATGGTAGAGTAAAGCAAAGATTTTATTTCACCAAAACTATCATGATGTTTTTCTTTACATATATGGTAAAGTAAAGTAAAGGTAAATTTCACATCATGGTAAAGTTGGGATAAAGTAAAAGTTGGATAAAGCATATGGTGAATTAAAGTGGGAGGGAATGTTAAAGTAGTTTCTTCTTGTTTTACTTTACTTTATAACATTTGACTGTAGTTTTATATGGTATATAGAAAATGACTTGTTTGTATGTGTGGCAAAGTAAAATAAAAATTAATATCACATTATGATAAAAGGTGAGGTAAAATAAGGTAAGATAAAATAAGTCAAATAAAGTGGTGGAGTAAAATAAAGACTTTACTTTACCAAATGTATAATGATGTTTTTGTTTATATATATGGTCAAGCAAAGTAAAAGCAAATGGCACATCATGGTAAAGATGGGGTAAAGTAAAAGTTGGATAAAGCATATGGTGAATTAAAGTGGGAGGAAAAAATAAAGTAGTTTATTCTTGTTTGACTTTACTTTATAACATTTTATTGTAGTTTTATATGGTAAATAAAAAGTGACTTGTCTACATGTGTGGCAAAGTAAAATAAAAAATTAATATCACATCATGCTAAAAGGTGAGGTAAAATAAATCAAATAAAGTAGTAGAGTAAAGTAAATACTTTACTTCACCAAATGTATCATGATGTATTTGTTTACATATATGGTAAAGTAAAATAAAGGTAAATATCACATCATGGCAAAGAATGGGTAAAGTAAACATTGGATAAAGCATATGGTGAAGTAAAGTGGGAGGAAATGGTAAAGTAATTTCTTCTTATTTGACTTTACTTTATAACATTTTACTGTAGTTTTATCTGAATAAAAAGTGACTTGTCTACATGTGTGGTAAAGTAAAATAAAAATCAGTATCACATCTTGGTAAAAGGTGAGGTAAAATAAGATATGGTAAAATAAGTCAAATAAAGTGATAGAATAACGTAAAGACTTTACTTCACCAAATCTATCGTATGCATTTGTTTACATATAGGTTAAATTAAAGTAACTGTAAACGTCATGTCATGATAAATTTGGCGAAGTAAACTCCATGGGAGATCTTTTCATTCTTTCTCCACATCTTTTAAGACCTTTATAGGCTCAGTCATCTTTTTCGTTAATGCTTATTCTACTCGCTGGGCCACCTGCTCATGCGTCTTGAATGTACCTGTTTCTATTGTTTATTATTGAGAGGGACCCATGCTTAAAAGCTACTCGACACAAAAGCAGACAAGCAAAAGAGATATGCAAGAGAAAAGAGAATGAATATTTGATCAGTGCTTGAACATTGGTTGAAGCTTGGCCCGACAGAGACACGTCCCTAACCATAATCATCCTATCGATTCATTTCATATAGGCGTTCCAATCTGGGTCCAGACGTTTCAGGCCTGTTAGCGAGGGGCAGCCTGCAATTGTCAAATAAGTTGCACGGGCAAGGACAGAGGAGCCAGGGTGGGCCATGCTGCGACCCTAGCCAGTGTCCCATGTTTGCTGCCATTGGTCATGCGTATGTGTAGATATTAGAGCCATCAGCAAGATTCATTTTGACATTTGATATGAGCCAAAGGTGAGCAAGTGAAATCCAGTGCGACCCATGTGGAAGAATCTGAATAATCGAGCCCATGGATAAAAATCGCGGATCAGTCGCGGTATCGGTCGGTCCAAAAAATCGATATGGTATTGGTATCGGTCGCGGTTCGCGGTCCGTCGCGGTCATCACGGTATAAATTTTTTTTTAATCCAAAAAAAAATTGAAAAAATATCCAAAAAATCCAAAATATTAGAAAATATTGGAAAACAATGTTTTTTTTTCATTAGTAACACATATAAATCAAAATATCGGTCCCCCTAACTTATAGTATCCTGTATCGCTGTCTTGTCCGAAATTGTGATTTTTTTTATAAAAACCATAATTATGACTTATAAAATATGAACTATCTATTAGTATGAAATTTTAGAGAATACAATTTATTTTTAATTTATATATAGTGGTTGTAGACTTGTAGTGTTGTATACTTGTAAGTTATACTTGTATCTTATATAGTATATAAATCATTATTTATCAGTCATCAATTATCATTCATCATTCATCAACCATCAATTTATCACTCAATTATCAAGCAAGTTGTAAAACTCAAGAACATAAATATTAACATAGCATATGACATAATGACAGTAAAATAAATCATAAAGCAATTGGAGAGAATCAATACATATCCTAATTCCAAGTGGAGTGTCTTCCAAGCTCGATATCATCATCATCATCATCATTTCTTCTTCTTTGGTATGGGCTATAATAATATGATCCAAACTCTTGCATTGCACTCCCATGCCCTTGGCCATATTGATATTGTTGCTGAGGAGCGAAGATCCCTTCATAATATGATGAGCTACCCTCAGTAGATTGAGATGACTGGGGGCCCAAATTTAAATTAAAAAATTCATGAGTACGAAAAATAGATTGTTGGGGTTCACGTTGGATCATTCCTTGTCCATGCTCATACCACGGTTGTAACGGTGAAGCTAAAGGCATTTGAGTTGGCCAATGAGGGTTGTATCCATACGGACCATACCTAGCTTGCTGTTGTCCAACATTACCTGCAGAAGTACCTTCCCCTCCTCCTTGACCGATGCTACTACCAATCTCTGTCTCAGTTTGTGAGACATATCTTACATAACCACGGTGGGGATCTAAGTCTGTAGCACCAGGAAAATGCTCAACTGTCTCATACATTGGTGGCTCATTATCTCCATAGTGACCACCAGTCCCAGGGGAATCAAGAGGAATTCCTGCTGATGAGGAAGATGTAGAGATACTTGACTCACTCTCCTCACTCACCTCCTTTCCTCTTGCGTCTGTAGGATCAACCGTAGTACCCCTCTGTTGTTGTGTCAAATTAATCTTTTGTAATCTTTCAGAGGCTTTCATTGGCTCAAATTGCTTCCCAGTTAAGTCCTCAACCATTTCTGCTAGCTCTGGATCTCCATCTAATAATGGCTCTTCTGCCTCCTCTAGCCACTCATCTAACAAATCATCTTCTGCTGAAAATATATAGTCTAAATTAATTGGGTAGAAGTAACCTTGTTGATCTTCAAATGCTCTTCTTCTTCGATTTCGACTGCGGAGCTTGAGGTTATAGTGAATGTAGACCAGTTTGTTCAAATTATCCATCGTGATTTTATTCCTTACTTTTGTGTGGATAAAAGCAAAGGTGCTCCAATTTCTTTCGCAATTTGATGAAGATGTAGTTTGACTGAGAACTTTAATTGCGATCGTCCTTAATGCTGGAGCACTCTCTCCATAATTTAACCACCATTCAGCTGAAAATAAAATAAAATAATATTAAACATTCAATTTTTGAATTTTCAAATAATGAAAATATAATTTACTATTTATATTATAAAATCCTTACCAGGATATATTTGTGTGACAGCTCTTCGAGCAATGGTGGTGCCAAAACTTCCCATTCTTTCATTATATACATCGATCTAATAGCATTAAAGAAGTAAAAGAATTATCAATATCAACTATTATGACTTATGAATGAATAATGATATAAATTAAATTGAAGAAAACAACATACATTATATAAGATCTTTACTTTTTAATTTACTTACTTAGTTTGTTGCTAACTCCGCCAGTTTTGCTGTTGGTTCCAAGCCCGGGTAAAGGAGGAGGGTTGCGTTAGGTAGGTGACAGCCAGTGTAAAACTTTGTCACAACCCAAACATGAATTCTGAACAAATGATATTTCACGATAAGGCTAGGGCGTTCCCCGCTTTAAGCGACGCATTGTAACATCGCCCGGCTGCAGTGAAAAGTGTGCAAGGGCTACCGTATGACTTTGGGTTAATGCGGTTAAAAAAGTTAGTCCATGAGAAGAAGAGGAGGAATAGAAAAATTAGACTTGCTACTTGGAATATAGGAACCTTGACAGGCAAGAGCATAGAGTTGGTTGAGGTAATGAAAAGAAGAAGAATTAGTGTGGCTTGTATACAGGAGACAAGGTGGAAAGGGAATAAAACTAAGGAGCTCATGGATGGGTATAAGCTTTTCTATGCAGGAAAGAGTAATACAAGAAATGGAGTAGGTATAATTTTAGATAAGGATTTAAAAGAGAAAATTGTGGGGGTAAAGAGGTTTGGTGATAGAATTATAGCAATTAAACTAGTACTAGAGGAAGACATAATTCATATCATTAGTGCATATGCTCCCCGAGTAGGACTAGAAGAAAGTGTGAAAAGACAATTTTGGGAGGAGATAGATGATTTAATGCGAGAAATCTCAAATAGTGATAAGATTTTCCTTGGAGGGGATTTAAACGGGCATATAGGAAGAGATAATAGAGGATATGAGAGAGTGCATGGAGGGCATGGATTTGGAGAAAAGAATGAATTCGGAAACACTATATTGGACTTTGCAGTGGCATTTGATCTTATAGTAGCACATACTTACTTTAAAAAGAGAGATGAGCATTTAATTTCATATAAAAGTGGGAGTAATAAGAGTCAGATAGACTTTTTTCTAGTTAGAAAACAGGACCGATTCGCTTGTAAAGATTGTAAGATTATCACAGGAGAGAGTTTGACTACGCAACATAGGCTTGGAGTTTTAGATATTTGCATTAGAAGTAAAAAGAGAGTAGTAGTAAACAAAATGGACCTTAAAACAAGGTGGAGAGATTTGAAGGGGGAAAGAGCAAATATATTTAAGGACAAAATGATTGAGAAAGGGGAATGGAATATTGAAGGAGAAACTACAGTAATGTGGAATCAAATAGCTAATTGCATTAGGAATGTTGCAAAGGAGGAACTTGGAGAATCAAAAGGGAAGAGACATATTAATAAAGAAACATGGTGGTGGAGTATGGAGGTTCAGGAAGTTATTCGACAAAAAAAACATTACTACAAAGTTTGGCAGGGGACTAAGAGTATAGAAAATTTTGAGTTGTATAAGAAGGCAAAGAAAGCAGCTAAGAAAGTAGTAAGTAGTGCAAAGTTCAAAGCATACGATGACCTCTATAATAGGTTGGGAACAAGAGAAGGAGAAAAGGATATTTTTAAGCTTGTAAAAATAAGAGAAAAAAAAAGTAGGGACTTAGATCATGTCAAATGTATCAAGGACAATGAGGAAAATATTTTGGTGAAGGACAACGATATTATAGAAAGGTGGAAAGAATATTTTAGTAAACTTTTAAATGAAGAATATTTGAGAGATACAAGAGTAGAGGAGGATACTTCATTAGAAGAGTATACTTTTCTCCGTAGAATTAGAGGGGTGGAAGTGAAGGAAGCATTGAAGCGAATGAAGACAGGAAAGGCAACAGGCCCAGATGGTATTCCGATAGAGGTATGGAAATGCTTAGGAGAGGTTGGAGTAAGTTGGTTATGTAGACTAATCAATAAAATACTTGTGACAAAGAAAATGCCGAATGAATGGAGAAGAAGCATTGTAGTACCTATATATAAGAATAAAGGAGATATACAAAATTGTACCAACTATCGAGGGATTAAACTTATGAGTCACACTATGAAGTTATGGGAGAGAATAATAGAGCAAAGACTGAGAAAAAAGACTAAGATTTCGGAAAATTAATTTGGTTTTATGCCAGGGAGATCAACTATGGAAGCTATCTTTTTACTTAGGCAATTAATGGAAAAATACCGAGCAAAGAGGAAAAATCTACATATGGTCTTTATCGATTTGGAAAAAGCCAATGATAGGGTACCGAGGAATTTAATTTGGTGGGTCTTAAAGAAAAGGAATGTCCCAAGAGGTTACATTAAAATTTTAAAGGATATGTACGAAGGTGCAATAACAAATGTGAAAACCACATGTGGAGAAACGAGCGGATTTCCCGTGACTATAGGCTTACATCAGGGATCATCTTTAAGCCCTTATCTCTTTGCATTAATTATGGATGAGTTAACTGTGTATATTCAAGAAGAAGTATCATGGTGTATGTTGTTCGCAGATGATATAGTATTGGTGGATGAATCAAGAGAGGGTGTAAATGCAAAACTTGAGAGATGGCGGAGGGCATTAGAATCTAGAGGCTTTAAAATAAGTCGTACAAAGACAGTATATATGGATTGCAATTTTAGTGGACATATACAAAGTGTTGAAACCACTGTCAAAATTGAAACCCATGAGATACCACGTAAAGATTCTTTTCGGTACCTTGGCTCGATGATTAGTAAGGATGGGGAGATTGACGAAGATGTGGAGCATAGGATAAGAGCTGAATGGCTGAAGTGGAGACTAGCTTCGAGAGTACTTTGTGATAGACAAATGCCAACAAAATTAAAGGAAAAATTTTACAGGACAGTGGTTAGACCAGCTATGACATATGGAGCAGAATGTTGGCCAATTAAGAAGACACATATTCATAAGATGGATGTAGCGGAAACGAGAATGCTTAGGCGGATGTGTGGTAAAACCAGGAAAGATAAAATTAGAAATGAGCGCTTTCGAGAACATTTAGGGGTAGCACCAATAGGAGATAAGATTAGAAAAACTCGTTTAAGATGGTTTGGGCATGTTGAGCGTAGGCCAGTAATGGCACCGGTGAGAAAAAGTTTGGATATACAGGTGGAGGGTCATCAAGAGGTAAGGATAGGTCGAAGAAAATATGGATGGAAATCATTAATTCATATTTGAAGAAGTTGTACTTATCGAAAGATTTAGCTCAAAATAGAACGGAATGGAGAAATAGAATTCATGTAGCCGACCCCAACATGATTGGGATAAAGCTTTGATGATGATGATAATGATGATGACTTGGTTTGTTGCCCTAATAGCCTCATCAGCGTCATTTGCTAGTCTTTCAATAACATTTTTCATGCCCACTCGAATTTCATCAGTTATATTTCGATTTAAAGTTTGGATATACAGGTGGAGGGTCCATCAAGAAGTAGGGGTAGGCCGAAGAAAATATGGATGGAAGTCATTAATTCAGATTTGAAGAAGTTGCACTTATCGAAAGATTTAGCTCAAAATAGAATGGAATGGAGAAATAGAATTCATGTAGCCGACCCCAACATGGTTGGGATAAGGCTTTGATGATGATAATGATATTTCGATCTAAAGATTCATATCGAAATTGTGGATGGAGAAAGTAACCTATTAAATGCAAAAATTTACATGAGTAATGTATTAAAAAGAATTTAATATAATAATGAAAATCAATAAGAAATCAGTCTCCACTTACCAGCAGTGTGTAAGTTATGATGCAATTGACGCTCCCAACGGCTATTAATGATTTTCCAATGTTTAGTATAATATCTACAGTTTGCTTTAATAGCCATCTTTGCTCTCTCCATGGCCTCATGTAAAAAGCCTATAGTTGGCTTATCATCACCATCAACCAATCGAAGAACTTTTATTAGAGGCTCAAAAACATTTAAGCAATTTTTAACATGAGGCCAAATCTTATTGGACTCAATGGTCTTGCATACTTCTTTTGCTAGGGGAGTTGGCCACTTTCCCCACTTAGAATTCAGCCATTCATCTGATTTGATGAGTTGGAGAAGCCCTCCTCTATACTTGTAAATACTCTCAATGGCTATGAAGTGGGTGGCAAATCGAGTAATGCCAGGCCGTAGTAGTTCATGATTGTTTGTAAATTTCTTCATCATCGAAACAAGTTTATAAGAATGGTAGAAAAAATTAGTGATTTTCTTCATCTTTTCAATCACTAGTTTCATGACTTTTCCTTTGAAAATTTCTTCAAGCATTAAATTTATGCAATGTGCTGCACATGGTGTAACACCCCGATCCCCTTGAGCCGGATTAGTGGCTCATTAGTGTGGTTTTTTATTGTCTTATTTTTTTTTCGGACTTGGTTTGGGTCTTGGATAGGTAGTTGAGTAACCTTTGACCTGAGATAGGTAGTTCTAAGCCCTTTTTCGTAATTTTGCTTTTGCCTTGCTTGTATCATCTTTGCATCATCTTGGGTCAGCATGTGTATTTTGTTGAGCTCGTTAATTTCTGTAACTGTGTCAAATCTATTAGGAGTACATTGGAGAAGTTGGACCTTCGTGTGACTTAAACTGTAAATAGTTTAAACTCTTCGGACTTTGACTTAAACTCCAAAACCTATATATATGAGTCATCTTACAGATGTCCTCATTCCTGTGATTTTTCTTCAACGTGCATGCAAGGAGGCTCCAGGAGGGCCACGTTCATTTCTTCTCTTCTCTTCTCCTTACTCCTCTTCTCTTGCTCGGTTGATGATTTGGGTTCCAATTTCGATTGGGTTCTTTCCCTTTTTTCTCTGTCTCTGCTTTGGTAAGTGGGTTCTCTGCAACTCTTTCTTCTTCATCTCCAATTGCACCTCTCTTTCTCTGTTGCTGTGTCTTCATCTCATGCATGGTTTATTTCTTTGATTTGTTTTGATTTTAGTTGATTTGGAACTTGATTCAGTGGATTGACAGAGTTTTGAGGCAAGTATAAGTACAGGATTGTTTAACACATATGGGTGTTTTGTTTGATTGCTTTGATTCATTCTTATTCTTTGTGTAGAATGTTTTACAGCCAATTTCTAAGATGTAGAGAGTAATTGAGCTTGTTTTGGAACATTTCTGTACCAAATTCCAGCTTTTGTATTCAGCCTGATTTTGTTTCTGTATTGTACGGCTAAGCCGTAAACTTCTACGGCTTGATTTCCAGAGACTTGCAATTTCACTTTTGTTCTACGGCTAGGCTACGGCTAAGCCGTAGATGGTCCTACGGCTGAGCCGTAAGCTAGCCGTGACCCAATCGTAATCCAGCCGTGAATTAAATCTCTGATCAGTCGAAACTTTCCCGATACAGTACTCCTACGGTGTGGCTACGGCTAAGCCGTGGATTGCTACGACTAAGCCGTGGATTGGTCTACGGCTAAGCCGTATACTGATCGTAGCTCAGCCGAAAAAGGTATCAAATCAGAGGTGAAGATGACCAGTTTAGCCGTGTTTTCAATGGAACCACGGTTAAGCCGTAGTGCATATTACAACGAGCGCGTAAGATGTCTTCGGCTCAACCATAGGTCACTCATGGCTAAACCGTTAGGCATGGCAAATCTGAAAAATAACTTAGGATAATGGTGAGACTTGTAGGGCTCAAATACGGGTTAACCACCCATGTAAAACGGCCCGATGGATGCTTTGGACCGCATGAATAGTCTGTTAGGCTGTGACTTATTCATGTGAGCGTTGATCACTGTTAAGCACCTCCCCATGGGTGTTGGTTTAAGGGACTTCGGTGCACGCAAAGATTACATTGCAACACTTTGATGGCAATGGTGCATTGAATAACTTAAACTACATCAACATGCACGGTTAGTGACAGTGAACAACTAGATTAGTATTGGCTTGTAATTAACCATGACTCCGTATTAGATGCATTGCATATTGTTTACAGTTTTGCCCTCTGTTCTGCCTATCTATGTCTATGCATTCCGCAGTCATTTTGCTTTCGTCCTGTATGTCTGTTTTACTCTTCGATCTGCACTATGCTATGCTCTGTTTCTGGCTTTGTATATCTCTGATTTATTGGGTATTCCCGGGTGGCTCTGCCCAGAGATTAATACGTGGGGATAAGATCCGGTCTTTGTCATCGGTGAGTCCAAAGCGGATAATCTCCCTTCCTTTGGATTTGATTTGATTGGTATTAGTCTGGCTCTACTCAGCCACAGCCCTAGGATGCCCGACGGGGTTACCTCTGGCTTAGATCTCTGTATCTCTGTATCACTGCAGTGTCGCTTTGTCTTGGGACCCCGGAACCCAGGAAACCGAGACCCACTTGTGCCCTGGCCCGGTCAGTGGTGTTCTCCTCTGCTCTGCTTTGCTCTGCTCTCTATTGGAGAGAATATGGTTAACGTAGTAGCCACTTAGTTCAGTATTTCTATGCTTTGATTCAAATATCATGCTTTACTTCTACGCACGATTTGCTTAGCATACTAAGATGGATCTCTGTATTTAATCTTCTGTCGTCATTATTCTATTTGATACTATGAGTGTTTCATCCTTGTTACTTATATATTGCTGGATCGTTGTATTCATTTGTGTTGTCTGTGGTGTTGTAGGCACAGATCCCTTGCCCAGCTCCCCGGCGGTCGAGGAGGCTGCAGGGCCGAGTTTAGAGGCACCCTCCGGTTTGGCAGAGTGGGCCTGATCACCTCTGCCGAGTGCGTACATGCATATCATCAGGGGCCTAGTTGTTTGGTTTTGGTTTTTGGGAGATTTGTATTTGGCACTTTGGACTTTGGACTTTGTACTCTGTATATTTTGTATATCATGATTTTGGATGTGTATTCGGATTTTATATCAGCGTATTTGTCGTTGGCTTTTCCGTTCCGCAATTGTTTTGGCTTCCGCTATTTCCCTTTGTTGCTTGCTATGATATATACAGCTTCCGCGTACGCTTAGTTCGCACGTGTTAGATCCCTTGTGTGTGTGCATCTGGACTGGGTTTGGATGCACGTGCACGGGAGTATGTGTGTCACCGGTTTAGCTCTTCGCTAACCCCCGAATCTGGGCTCGGGTCGTGACACATGGTGACCAAAAAATATTTGGCCTCTGCTGCATATGCATTAGTCTTGCTTTCTTCATGTTTGCAGCGTTATCGGTGACAACTTGAACTACACAATCTGTCCCAATATCATTAATCACTTCATTAAACAACTTATTGATGTATCTAGCATCTTGAACATAATCAGTTGCATCAACTGATTTGACAAAAACTGTTCCCAAAGGGTAATAAACTAGAAAATTCAAGAGATGACGTTTTGTGAGGGTCGTCCACCCATCACACATTAGTGTACAGCCCTTTTCTTTCCAAATCCTCTTAAAAGTTTCCACCCAGAGCTGTAACTCCTCATATTCTTTTTTAACACAGAAATGACCAATCTCATATGGGGTGGGTGCTTTTATACCGAGACCATCTTTCGCTGCTGCATCTAACATAGTGGTAAAATAAGGAGAGTTTGCCTTATGTGGTGGAATAGCTGCATCTAAAAAGAACTTTCCAGTAGCTCTTATCAAATTATCTCTTGCATTATTAAATTTTCCCTTTAGTGCTTTTACAATGCTTGGTTGCTTGGCTGTTGGTTTTTTATATGCAAATGGATCCGTTGGACCCACCACACTTGGCCTACGAGGTGCCTGTGTAGGAGGTTCATCATCATCCTCAATATCTACTGGGCGGGGTTATCTTTGACTAAATGCTCGACGCAAACCCCCTCTCCTAGATCCAAATGAGCCACCCTCATCATATTGGCCACCTCTCATAGCTGCCTCATACTGCATTCTTCTTCTTTCTTCTTCCTCTTGAAGTGACCTCAAACTTTCTTTTCTAGCCCTGCTTAAATTTGGATCCTCATCATCATCGAAGGAAATAATATCTCCCTCCCTAGACCCAAAAACTTCTTCCCTACATGCTTCAAATTCCTCCTCTTTTCTTTTCTTTCTGACAACCTTTTTCTATTTTCCTGCATTCAACAACTCTTGCATTTCTTTTTTTACATTATGTGGTACACGAGGACACTTTGCTACTTGGCCTTGCCTATGAGCCAAGTGTTGCTTCAATCTAGTTATCCCTCCATTTATGATTTTTTGGCAATAATTACATTTAATCTTGTGTTTGCTTCCAACTTCTTCACAATGGTTCCATGCTGGATCAATGTCATGCACCATTTTAATCTTGCTTCTTCAAAACAAAAGAACACATTGGCACAATTTATAACATTTAAACTACGATCCAGAATATAATAAAAACAAAGAAATTAATACATTCATATAAAAGTAATTGGAATCTCAAAAGGGTACATTTTAAATGATACATTAATTATTTAATTTTTCTAATTCCTTGTTTTAACAATCCAAAAATAAATTTAAAAATATAAAAAATATTGACATGTTACATATTCACATAAATGATGAGGCAACTATAAAAAAAATAGCATATGTGAAGTATACAATGATTATATAAAATTAGGAAATTATACTTATAATGAAAATCTAAATATATAATAGTTTAATCTAAAATTAAAAAAAATCCGAAAATAAATTAAAAAATATAAAACTAATTACATTAAAGAACAATAAAAAAAATAATCCTCCATGAAGTTTACAAAGATTATGCTTACTTTAAAAAAATTATAGTGAAATCCTCAAAATATTAGTTTTAAATATTAAATTATTATTTCATTATCATACAAGAAAATAAAATTTGAAAATATAAAACTATTTAGTATTTACATAATGTTTTGAAAAAAATGAAAACTTACCATATTCATATCATATATGAAGTATACAACAAAATAACAAATTTGTGATTAAATCCTCAAAAAATCTTATTTTAATATTAAAATATTTAAAAATCCGAAAATAAATAAACATAAAATGTCCACATCTTGTAGATCTATGTCTTCTACTACTAAATCTATCAAACTTGTTTCATAAAATCATGTTTTTACATACTAATAAAATTAAAAATAATACTTAACATTAAAAGACTCTAAATCTTAATAAATGTTAAAATCTTAATATTTTAAAAAACCAAATAATAGATCCACACTCATATCATAACATGTAAATCTATAACATAAAACAAGTGGAATCATTATCATGGATCACATCTCAGCTCCTACTTAACAAATATTTAAAAAAAAAAAAGAAATTTAATATACTTACCTTATAAATGTATTTCCTTTACTTTTATAAGCCAAATCCACCCAAAAAAAATAATTTTGTGATGCTTTTGGAGGCTAATGGAGGAGGAGCAGCAAGATGGCCGACTTTGGGTAGAGGAGGATGAGTAGAGGGGGAGAAAGAGGGAAAAATTAGGGTTAGATGGTATATATATTATCGGCTGATATTTTGAAAATATCGGCCGATATATCGGTTCTGCCGATAAATTGAAAAAGCGGCCGATATATCGCGATAAATTGGCGATATTCCACCGAGACCGATAAAATCCAAAATATCAGACCGGTACCGGCCGACATTTGTTCGTATCGGCCGATACGGACCGGTATCGGCCTATTTTTTTAACCATGGTTGAGCCAGATGCATCGTGCGTTATTTCTCTAATTGGGCCATTTGGGTTCAACCCAAACCCAACTCCTCTCTCTCTCATTCTTAGCATTTTCTTCATCTTCATGGCTCGAATCTAATGTTTTCCAGTAGAGTTTGATCTCCTAAATTCCCAAGTTGTGTCGTGATTTTGACATCACCCGTTGTGCGCATATATCAATCACAAGATCAACAAGAACAAGCCACACATAAGAAGAGACACGAGATTTACGTTGTTCACCCAAACAGGGCTACGTCCACAGGCACAGAGACGATCATCTTCACTCTCACAAGTAAAGTACAGAGACTCTCACTCTCTCACATCGTCTCACCTACATGGTGTGGAAACACCACGGGCAAGAGAGCTCTCACCTCTCTTCAGCGCGTAAGATTTAGGGTTACAAACTACACACATATATAGTCTCTGCTTTCTTGGCCACCAAGAAAGCTCCGGTACAATTACCAAAAATACCTTTGACCTTAAATCAGTCTCTGGTTAACCCAGTGAACTCATCCGGCTAAACCAGAATACAAGACATATGCCCAACAATCTTCACCTTGGCTTGAATTCCGCACAACTCGAGCTACTAGGAGATAAAACTGGCAATGTCTTTACGTACCTTGCTGAATGGTACGTCACTGCACCAACGATACAGTTTTCTTCAACATTTTGACTTGTTGAACCAGCACATGAACTTTGAGCAAAGTTCATCTTCTCGTCAAACTCCACCTCGAACTTAAAGCTCGAAACCATTGACGAATCTGAGTGATATCGTGAATCACTCACCATCTTGCCCCATCTTCAACATCAATTTGAAGATCCAATCACCATAAGCCTGCAAGCAAAACAGATTGGGAATACAAGTCCAGATGACTTCACAACTGCAGAACAACCTGTGCCTCCGAGCGGTTAAAAAACTCCTTTTGACCGGGCCTCCGATCAATCAAACACATGTTTGACAACTGCTGACGCATCAGCTCCTCCTTGCTGCTTTTCCGGCTTTGGCAAGATGAACAACATCCCGTGCGATCCGGAAAGCATGTGAACCCCAAACGAACAATTTCATTTGAAACAGCAAACCCTTTGCAACTAGGCCGGCGACTCCTACTACTGGGTTTGCAACAACATCCAGGTCAAGTAGACCCGATTCTGGCCTGAATCCACATTTGTTCAAATCTCCTCCAAATTTCTGCATCAAGTTATAGATCTCGTCACCAAGAGCATGCTGGAAGAAACGGATCTAAAATTCGACTCAGGATGGCTCCGATATCGTAGAAACAAGTTTCTACGCTCCAATCGATCAAACCTCCTCCTTGACCATCAAACAGCCAATCAACCTCTTCCACTGCGTAGATCTGCTCGAAATGAGTCCGTAGGCCCAAACGGATCTCCAATTGGACATCGCACGATCAAGATATCGCAGAAACAATTTCAGCCAAAAATCTGGTCAAACCTGCCTGTTGACCGATGCTGACATCACTGCTGACGTCACGGCTTGCTTTTTGCCGGGCTTCTACAACGGATCCAGGTCCACCCGACCCAGAATCGACTTGGAACTACTGCTGCTGGGCTTTATGTATAAACAGGTCTGATCCGGACCTGACCCACCAGAGCCAGCCCAAACCTGAATTGGGCTCTCTGCAGAACCGGGTCAGGTCCAACATGACCCAGACCGACCCAACTCTGCGTTTCCTGCTGCACGGGCCTGGTCTGAACTGACCTGGACCCGAACCTGCAGCCTGTGCTGCCTGGGCTTCGTCGCACCACGGGTCAGGTCGAACTGACCCAACCCAAACCCAACCTGGAACTAAGATCAAGCCCACAATGTCGTCTTCCTCTTCTTCCCTGTTTTCTGATTCTGCAACAACGATTGAAGAAAGAAAAACTCTCTATCGTCTTCCTCGGCTACGGCAGCGAGGAACCGTGACAGCGGCTGCTCTCGGCGATGGCGACAGTGACGATGCAGCGGTGATGACCAACTGCGACGGGCTGGAGGCGATCGCAACGGCAGCGACTGCTTGGCGAGAACGGCGGCGAGGCAATCGCAGCGGCAGCGGCTGCTTAGCGAGAACGGCGGCGATTGCAGCGGCGATTCCAGTGAGGCAGAGATCCGGCGAGGGCGACGGAGACGGTGAGAATCCCAGCGAACGTTCCGGTGATTTTTTTTTCTTCGCAGATGATTTTCGTCTCTTACAGACGTTTAAACGATTCTCCTCCGGTCTTCTTCTCCTCTTCCCTATCAGAGGCAACGATGTAAAAAACCGAAACAGGCATGATTTGATTTCCCCTGTTTCTATGACGAAAAACAGAAATTCTTTTTTCCTCCGATCCTAGCAAGACCGGAGAACCCAATCTCGTCTTCTTCTTCTATAGTGGCCTAACCAGAAATCACAAAACTGATCTCTCTTCCTCTGTTACGAAAACAGAGATCCGAACCCTTTGACAAGGATTCAATCAGTTGATCTTCATGCGCACAACCTCCAAGCCACTGAGCGATCTCCACCTCGCTAAGAAACCTGAGGAACATCAACCTCGGCTCTGATACCAATTGTTATGATTTTCTGACATCACTCGTTGTGCACATCCATCAATTACAAGATCAACAAGAACAAGCCATACACAAGAAGAGACACGAGATTTACATGGTTCACCCAAACAGGGCTATGTCCACGGCACAGACATGATCATCTTCACTATCACAAGTAAAGTATAGAGACTCTCACTCTCTCACATCGTCTCACCTACGTGGTGTGGGAACACCACGGGCAAGATAACTCTCACCTCTCTTTAACGCGCAAGATCTAAGGTTACAGACTACACACATATATAGTCTCCGCTTTCTTGGCCACCAAGAAAGCCCTGGTACAATTACCAAAAATACCCTTGACCTTAAACCAGTCCCTAGCTAACCCAGTGAACTCATCCGACTAAACCGAAATACAAGACATATACCCAACAAGTTGAAGCAATTTGGAAAGAATAAGTGAACAAGGTTAGAAAATGAAAACCATAGTGACAATGTACTTTTAGTCACATGATAGATCTAAGTAAAACTGCTAAGTAAAACTGTAAATATTGTTATGGACATACCCGATACGACAAAAGCCCGGGACTAATGAAATGTGTCAAATCAAATCTTATGATCATTTAGGACTGTTACAGACCACTGCGCTTCCGTAGCTGATGTCCTCGGTGGTTCTTTTTGGTGGCAGGTAGCCCTTTTCCCTTTGGGACAGGTAGCTCTCTCCACGGTGGTTCTCACATTGGTGTAGGTAGCCATTTTCCTTTTTTCTTTTTTTTAGGATGACTCTCACTCTACTATAGATAGCTCTTTCCATAACTCGAATTCGACACGTGGAAGTCGGCTCTAATATAAAATGTTATGGACCCAACCTATACTTCAAAAGCCCAGGACTGATAAAAATGTCCTGAGAAATAATTTTTTGATTTTAATAAAGAAGGATACAAGCTATTGATAGAATTCCTTGCTTAAATATAGAAACTAATCAATCAATCTCAAATCAATTGCTTAAGTCATGGATATCAAATAATAATCAGTTCCTTAGATCATGGATATCAATTACTAATCAGCTACTTCAACTCAAGGAAATCAATCACTTGAAGGTAATCAATCACTAATCATATTGCCTAAAATAAGGTAATTAGTCATTATTTTATTATCTCCATGATGTATAGGAGATTGATATAATCAAAGATTTGCAATCTAATGTTTCTATTTTTATTTAATTCAATCTAAAGGGGTTGTTTAGTCTCCTCTGGATCCCACAACTTGCATGAGATGTGCTTTGCCCTTGATCTTATCGTTTCCACCTTCTTGAAGATCAACCTTGTCCATATTGAGATCAGATAGCTCAGAATTCCAACTCAGCACATCTAGCTGTAGTCAAATGAATGATGACTTGGCTGGATGAACTCCACGCAAATCAAAGGCAATTATATAACTGGTCAGAGTCATAGCAATGTCAAGGAGATCAGTTAAGACAATTGTATTTAACTTTCAGTAGAAAGAGATTCTATGACATTATATATACTCTGTTCTTCCTGAAGTTGTAATTGAGTTGAGTGAAATGGAATATGATGTTCTTCCTCTCTAGTTGCCTCTCTTGTCTTTTGAATTCCTTCTTCTACAAGATTACATGGTATCAAAGCCACAAAGAGAAACCTCATTCGATCCTTCGATTCTCCAAGAGCTTTTCAAATTCTTCTCATGATAGTCAGGAATTCTTCTTCAACACTCAAATCTCTAGTCGATTGAAGAAAGCAGATCATCTGCCTTGACTCTCTGGATCAAGATTGAATCATCTTCATTGGATCCAAATCATCTTCAAGGTTTGTCAGATTTCAATCTGATCATCAAACCTGCTCAGTTCTTCAAGAGATCTTGCTTTGTCAATTGATGTCTCCGGCAAAATTCAATCATCAGATCGTCCCTAGCTTTAAAGTGATTGATAAATCATTGTGTGAATCTTCCTTCTCAGATCCAAAATCAGCATCAGGATTCTTCGAGTTTCAAGATAATCCTCTAATTTGCTATGTTCTTTAAGAGATTTTGATTTAATAGATCTTTTTAGGAGAATTCATTCATCAGATCATCTTCGACTTGCATATCTTACAAAAAGAAGTTCTCAAGTTGTTCATTTGCAACTCAATCTGCTCTTCAGATTGTCATCAGTAGTTCCTCAGGGAGATTCGTCAGTTGATAAGTAAATTGATCTTCTTCTTCAATTTCACTCAACAAGTTTTTTCAAGTTCATCATCATGTCGTTCTCTGCTCTGTCTTCTTCTATCAAACATGCTCCTGTTTTTCTGGTTTCCAATATTGCAAGATTCATCTCAGTCAAGCTAGATAATCACAATTACCTACTATGGAAGTCACAATTCATATCAGTGCTTCGTGCACATGGCCTAGTCGGCTTCGTTGATGGATCATCTTGTTGTCCTCCTAAATTCCTGACTAATTCCAATGGAAATCCAACTAAGGAAGTGAATCCTCAATTTTCTCTTTGGATTCAACTAGACCAGAACATCCTGTGCTGGATTAATATTACTCTTAACAGAAAAGGTTCTTGCTCAAGTTGTTGGCCTTACTTCTGTCAAAGATGTCTGGATAGCTTTGGAGAAGTGCTTTGCTTCCTTGTCAAGATCTCACACATTCAGCTAAAAACACAACAGCAATCTATCAAGAAAGGCCCACAATCAATCTCTGATTACATTTAACGGATTCAACACGTTGCTGATAGTCTTGCAATTCTATGTCTAGTTGATGATGAAGATGTCCTAATTCATACACTCAATGGACTACCTTCAGAGTATGGTCCTTTCAAGACATCCACACGAGCAAGATCTTCACTAATCAACGTAGATGAACTACATGTTCTGCTTCTGTGTGAAGAACTAAAGTTGGACACCGCTCAATCTACCATTCTTGACCATACCACGGCTCTTCTTTCTTCAATAGACTCTTCCTCAAACAACAATAATGGTGGCTGAATTGGTCGTGGAAATGGTAGATCAGGCAACAAGTCTGTTGACCATAGTGGCAATCATGGAGGTCATTCAAAGAGAGGACAATCAAATCACTACACATCCTCTTCTTCTCAAACATCTACCAGGCCATGTTACTGGATATGTAACAAGACTGGGCATATAGCTCTTGACTATTACCATCGCATGGACTTCTCATACCAAGGACGACATCCCCCTAACTCAACTTGCAGCCATGGCAACTTCATTTTCCCTGGACTCATATCAGAGTTGGTTTGTAAACTCTGAAGCCACCTCTCATGTCACCAACGACCTGCAGGACCTCTCAATCCATTCCAACTACAAAGGCAAAGAAAATGTCGCTGTTGGTAATGGTCAAGGTTTGTCAATTTCAAATATTGGTTCTTCCATAGCTTAAACTTTATAGGGTCCTCTAAAATGAACAACATACTACATGTTCCTCATATACTATCAAAACTACTGTCTATTCAACAGTTCACTAAGGACAATAACTGTGTATTTGTGTTTGATTCCACTGGATTCACTATACAGGATCGTCCTTCAGGGAGGATTCTTTTCCGAGGACAGAGTAACAATGGTCTCTACCATTTTCATACAAAGTTTAGTTCTTCTTTTACTGCTCTTGTTGCTCTACTTGGTGCAAAAACATCAGTCAATGTATGGCATCAACGCCTGGGGGCATCCATCATCCTCCACGATTTAAAGAATGGCTTCCGTTCTTCCCGTATAAGGCTCCAATTTTCCTTCCTTCTGTGAGTACTGTCAATATGGGAAGAGTCACAAACTCCCTTTTCCAGAATATGTTTCCATAGCTGCTTCTCCATCAGAATTGATACATAGTGACATCTAGAGGCCTGCTCTAATAACATCTGTGTCTGGTTTTAAATTCTACATTGTATTTGCTGATGACTACTCTAGGTACACATGGATGATTCCTTTGAATCGTAAATCTGAAGTTTTTTCTGTATTCCTTGACTTTAAACTTCAAGTAGAAAATTGGTTCTCTCTCAAAATTAAGAGTTTGTGATTTAGATGGTGGTGGTAAATATGTGATTTCTCAGTTTATACAACTGTTTCAGTAGTGTGGTATTGTTCATTGATTGTCCTGTCCCTATACACCTGAAAATAATGGATGTACCGAGAGGAAACATAAGCACATCGCTGAAACATGCTTAACTCTAGTATTTCAAGCCTCTATCCCATCCATATACTGGGTGGAAGCCTTCTCTGCTGCTACTTATCTTATCAACATGCTTCCTATTAAGAAGTTTTATTTCATTTCACCATGGAAAATGCTCTTTCAAGCCAAACCTGACTACTTGACCTCCGAAGGTATTTGGATGCTCTTGCTTTCCCTAGCTAAGACCATATATCTCTCACAAACTTGATCCTTGAACAAAACATTGTGTTTTCATTGGATATAGTCTCAATCACAAAGGATATCTATCACTATTGGTGGAGTTTAGACTTTAAGACATGTGGTCTTTAATGAATCATCATTTCCATTTTCCTCTCATGTTAATACCACATTGAACACAAACTCAGTTTTGTCCCAGTTGTCTTCTTGGTTACATCCATCTGGCTCCAGCATACTTATCAGTCAAATAACAGACATTTACAACCACTAAACCCCACTCCATCAGCTAAACTGTCTTCCAATTCCACAGTTTTACTGCCTCTAGTCACTATATGACTTCCTCATACTACCACCACATCACCTTCTCTCATCCTAGTCACACCATGCCCACCTCACTAGCTCCTTACATCTCCTCTAACACTCTTACCTCATCATTCCTCCACCACAGACCCTCAGTTTCCTTTTTTACCTACTCCCCCTCCTTCCTCTACACCACAAACCTCTGCACCTACAGTCAACATTTCCCCTACCCCTGCTCCTAATATTCCATCTACAACACCTACCCCAATTGCACCTAGTTTCATTGTTAGTCCATCTACGACTAGTAAGCATTCCATGACTACTAGGTCCAAGTCAGGCATTGTTAAGTAGAAGGTCTGGTTAGCCACCAAACATCCATATACCAGGTCTCATAACACCTATTTCACCCCCAATGAACCTACCTTTGTTACTAAATCATCAAGTCAGAACCTTGGAGACAAGCAATGGTCGATGAGTTTTCTGCTCTCCAATGACAAGGAACCTCGTCCCTTGTTCCTTACTCTCTTAATATGCATGTTGTGGCCTACAAATGGGTATTTCGCTTGAAATACAATCAAGATGACTATCTCACGCCATAAGGCAAGATAAGTTGCAAAGGGATTTCATCAGGAGTATGGTGTGGATTACACAAAAACCTTTGCAGTTCACTTTAATTGGAGCTTACCTCAACTGGATGCAACCAATGCTTTTTTACATGGAATTCTTCATGAAGATATATACATGGTACAGCCTCCTAGTTTTGTTGATCCATGCTTTCCAAGAAACTTGAACATAATTGGATATGGTCCTGACCTTCTAATTTTCGTGGCCACAAACTTATCTGATAATCATTTACTTCTGAGTGAGACAAGAGCCCTGACATAGTGAAAGATATTCAAAATTGCAACCTTAAGGTTGTTACATATCTTACAATTCTTTTAACAAAAAAGATAAAAAACCAATCCGATCATTGGTTTGCCATTGTTAGTGTCACACTTGAGATTGGAGGAATCCAAGGCCATTGAGAGTAGCTTATTGCCTTTTTTTGCATGGGATAGGAAAAATGATGTATATCTGAAAACTAGTATCATGCTTATCAAAATCATCATTTTCACATGAATAAAAGAGTACATCTAACAATTTTACTTCCTTTTCTATTATAAATCAAATCCAATGAAAAAGAAGAATATAGTAATAGAGACGAACGGTGAGAGAAATTGTTATTGAAAGGTCTACCTATTATGAAAGGAGGAATGCTTATTTATAGATTAAGATAACCTCCTCACCAAGTAACAATGTTATATTAGGAAAATAATCATCTTTTATCACATTTGGGCACCATAACATAGTTTATAATACTTCCCATTGGATGACCACCATTCAATGATAGTTTCTAACAGTCGCCTTGAATTTGGCATTGGATGTATATAATGTTATCTTGTTAAAACCTTCACTAGTAAAACCTAGTAGGATAAAACCTAGAAAAAGGAAAAGAGTATAGCACACATATGTCCTAGATAGCATGCTTCAGGATGCCTCCCTCTGATTATTTACTCCCTTTAATAATATCAACCTTTTACATAGCTTGGTGATAAACTCTATGCACTCCAATTTCATACCTAAGTTTCTAGAATGTTGACTTTGACAATAACCTGGTGAAAAGATTTGCTAGGTTGTTACTAGAATAAAAATGCTTGACTTCAATCTCTTTGTTACTCTAAAGCTCGGGTGTGAAAAAGAATTTCGGTGAAATGTGCTTAGTTTTTGTCTCTTTTGATGAAACCTTCTTGAATTTGCATTGTACATGCTTCATTGTCTTCATAGATAACGCTCAAGATATCTGTAAGAGAAGGTAATTAATAAGAACTACGAATATGCTGAGTTAAAGATCTCAACTATACACACTTGTGCCTAGCTTCATAAAGAGCTAAAATTTCAGAGTGGCTAGAGGAAGTAGTTACTAAAGTTTGTCTATAATGCCAAAAAATGATAGCATTACTATTAAGAAATACATAAATTGTTTGAGATCGATGCTTATGAGGATTGGAGAGGTATCCTGAATTTGCATAACCTATAAACTTGAAATCTTTATGATCATAAGAATAAAACAGGCCTAAGTTAGTTGTTCCATATAAATATCATAGGATATGTTTAATACCAATTCAGTGTCTTTGAGTTGGTGTAGAGTTATGTTTGGCAAGCAGATTCACTGAGAATGAAACATCCGGTTTAGTGCATTGTGCCAAGTATAATAGGATAGTAATAAAACTTAAGTATTGTACCTCAGGACCCAATACTTCTTTGTTTTCCTCTTTAGGATGGTATGCATCTTTCTTTATATTTAAAAACTTGACAACCATGATGTTACTTAGTAGATGTGCCTTGTCCATATCAAATATTTTAAAACCTTATCAGTATAATTAAACTGATGGACTAATATGCCACTAGAACTTTTCTCGATCTGTAGGCTGAAATAAAATTTAATTTTCTCAAGGTATTTCATTTCAAATTCTCTTTTCAAGTAGTCAGTAGTTTTCTCGAGCTTTCCTAAAGTTCCTATTAAATTTAAAAACTTCTTTATGAATAGACACAGATAAACTAGATTATTTTCATACCTTTCCTTAGATAAGTATTCGCAAAGATGTTTGTACCACATTCTTTCGGATTGCTTCAGGCCGTACTATAAATATCTTAATTAGATTGAGTACGTACTTTTTGACTTTGCTTTAGGCAAAGTAATTCTTTTTGGAATTTTCAAGTAGATGGGATTTTCATGTAGATGTCTATGTCTAAGTCACCGTGCAAGTAAGCAGTTATAACATCCATGAGTCTCATATCTAAATTTTTGAAAACTATTAAGTTTGTCAGATATTTGAATGTAGTCGTGTCCATGAGGGGGAGTATGTCTCCTCATAGTTAATTCTAGGTTTTTATAGGAAACCTTGTACCATAAGTTGTGCCTTATATTTAGTAATTTTATTCATTTCATTTCTTTTTCTCACAAACACACATTTGTAACCTACATGGTTAACACTTTTGGGGTTTTTACTATATATTTAAATACACTATGTTTATTGAGAGACTCTAAATCTCCCTTGATGGCATCTTTCCATTTTGGCCAATCTATCATTTGTTGACATTCATTTATAATATGTGGTTCTGTTTCCCAATCATCATCATCATTTTTCTTTGATATTTGTGTAGCTACATTATATGCAAATATGTCATCGATGACTTTTTCTTTTCTATCCCATCTCTTTCTTGAATAAGTGTAAAGTATAAAAACCTCTTCATTATTAGGTATCTTTGACTCTTCAGGGTCTTCCAAAGTTTCATCAGGGACTCGTGTCTTTTCCAAGATAGTATTTTCTTCTGGTATTTTAAAGAGAATGGGTTTTCCCATATCTTTTTCTTGAGTGAAATAACATACCTTTTTGGGAGTGTTATTGGGACATAATTGCTCATTTTTCCCTTTTTGAGGAACTGAATCTTTTGAACCTATAGGTTTGTCATGCTTTTGGTGTATTACGAATTCATTTGCTGCCAAATTTGGATTTTATTCTACAGGGACATTAATTTTCATAGTTGCATTCATAGCTGGTATATGTGACTTAGTCACTTTTTCTACATCATTAAAATGTATTAGGTAATCTGTTTGCAATTTCTTGTAAGTGCAGTATTCTCCATATTTCATTCTCATATCATGAAGTACGTGGATCTAGATGAGATAGATTGGGAGTATTCCGCATTAATTCTTGTTATTCTTCAAGAATATGTTGTTCTACATGAATATGACATTCTTCAGGAACATTTTTATCCCCCCACAACCATGGGAATACTATCTCATCAAAGTGACAATCCACAAAATGGGCAGTAAATACATCTCCTATCATTGGTTCTAGATATCGAATAATTGAGGGGAAGTTATAACTGGCATAGGTTCTATAAGAACCCGTTCCTAGATATTAATTTTAAGTAATTTCAAGTAGTTTTGAAATTAAATTAAACATTAAATGAGTAAAATATACTACTTTGAATTAGGGAACAATCAAGGTTGAACTAAGAGAAATTAACTCATACTGAACAATTTGGGTAGAATTCGGGCAAAAACTTGAGTAGGGCTTTATTGGGAATCGTAGGACCTATTTGTAATTTTTTTTAAAAATGAGGGGTTTATTTTGTAATTTCAAAACATAGTCAATATGAGGCTCGTTGGATAGAGAATGATTAATTATAAAACTTTCACTTTAGACTTGAACCCATCTAAACTCATTTAGTGTCTTAAAGAAAAACTTTTAGATTAAACCAAATTACTTGTAGAGTGGGGCCCACATATTTGGCATAAACCGAGAGAGAAGGTGAATTGGAGTTGTTGACCATGTAGAGGATTAATTCTAATGCAAAAAGACTTAAGTGGTATGTTGGAACTTGGAACTCTACAGAAGGAGATTATACTAGAAGTAAAGAAGTGAACTTTATATATACAACTGAACCCCCCACCCTCCATAGTCCATACTCACGTGCAGTATTTTCTCTCTCCCTCTCTCTCTCTCTCTCTCTCCCTGTTGCTTTTTCTAGAGACTGTCTCTTGTTCTTTTTCTCTTAATTCGTAGATTCTCAAACCCTAACTAGAGTTGGAAATTTGGGGTAAGCTAGGATACGCAAAGGACCAACTAGGGCTCTCTCTACAATTTGGGAAATTCGACAAATCTGAAAATCAAGGCAAGGAAAAATCTGGAATTTACAAAGCATGCATGATCCTTTCTTGTCTTCTCTGTTAGTATGTAAATCTAGGAGATCTTGGTTGTAACTAAGCTATTTTGATTTAGATATATTTACTAGCTTCAGTCTAGCTTTGTCTGAAGTGAATGGTACTCCCTTGATGGCTCTTGTTTCCAAAAAGGAAATTCCTTTCATGGCTTTTATTTACCGAAAGGGATTTTGGGTACAACTTGTTATTTTCGGCAGCTCTTGTTCCCTTCGAAAACCTTGATATCTTCCAGTAGCTCTTATTCCCTCTAGAAGGTCTTGCTTGACTAACTTGGTAGATGTGGAGTGCCTTTTTGAATTATATGCCTGAAGGAATATATAATATAACTTGAGATCTTGCGTTTATAATTGTTTCGGGTTCTTTGAACTACAATCTTGTACTTATAAATCATTGTGGAATCGTGATAACTCTATCATACACAATCCCACGTTATTTGATCTCACGAAAATTTTTGCCCATCATTATTCTATTTTGCATGATTGTATGTGGTTTTTACATAGGCTTGGTTACTTGCTAGATTTTAAAAAATCTAACCCACCAAATACTTACAGGTGTAGAGGTGAAACTGGATCATGAGGAGGATGCATACGAAAGGGAAAACTTGGGAGAACAAAGAATGGAGCGCAGATGATATAGTCTAGAGATGTCAAAATTTAGTCAAGAGATATTTGGATTTCCTTTCTTTTTTATTGAGTAGTTCATATTTGGATTTATATGGATTTTGAATTTTTGTTCATGTTGGTTAGACAGTTGAAGTTTATGATAAAATATATTTTTATTGCATGTGCTCTGTTATTAGATGTCTTTGATTTGATGTTGAGATAAGATTTTCGTTGCGTTCAATGTGACCTAATCTCATGCCCGGAGAAAGAAAAATCATCATCATCATCATCATCAAAGCCTTATCCCAACCATGTTTGGGTCGGCTACATGAATTCTATTTCTCCATTCCATTCTATTTTGAGCTAAATCTTTCGATAAGTGAAACTTCTTCAAATTTAAATTAATGACTTCCATCCATGTTTTCTTTGGCCTACCCTTATCTCTTGATGGGCCCTCCACCTATATATCCAAACTTTTTTGCACCGATGCCATTACTGGCTTACGCTCAATATGCCCAAACCATCTTAAACGAGTTTCTCTAATCTTATCCCCTATTGGCGCTACTCCTAAATGTTCTTGAAAGCGCTCATTTCTAATTTTATCTTTCCTAGTTTTACCACATATCCACCTAAGCATTCTCATTTCCGCTACATCCATCTTATGAATATGCGTCCCGGAGAAAGAAAAATAATGGCTCAAAATGTGGACTTCTCTAGAAGTCCAAAGTTTTGGTTGCTATAGATTCCCAACCTACATTGTGGGCTCATCATAGTGCGTTGAGGAGGTGGAATGGGGACGTGAACTACACAACCAAATTTGTGTAAATGGGATGTATTTGGTTGATTACCTGTTACAAGTTGTGCATATGAGTTGATTGGTTGTTGGTCTAAGTCTTGCTAGCATGATGCATGCAATACAGCATGTCCCCATGCACTAGCTGGTAATTTGGACTGTATCAGTAAATGCCTTGAAATGAGTTGAAGACGCTTGATCAGAGATTCAGTTGAGACATTCTAGGAGTGAACATAGGAAACGGAATATTCAACATTGATTCTTATTGATGAACAATAGTCATCGAGGACCTAAGATGTAAATTCACTTGCAGTATCAAGCTTATTTATAGACTTAATAGGTTGTTCAAGGAATTGTGCTTTAAGTTTAATGATTTGTGCTAGTAGACAGGCAAAAGCTATATTTCTAGTAAAAAGTAGGCAAATATTGGATCAATGGGTGGAAGCATCAATTAAGATCGTGAAATACCTAAAAAGTTCACTAGGGGGATTTATGGTGCCACAAATATTACCTTGTATTCTCTGGAGGAAAGATGGGGATTCGAATGCAACTTTAAGGAAAAAAGGTCTGGTGATAAATTTACCCTGTGAACACGTGGTATATTAATACCCACTAGGTATAGTCAATTGATGGTTTGGTAAGGAGTGCTCATAAGAGTGATCTATTATTTCCCTCAACACAGTTCTCCCATTATGTCCTAACCTATCATGCCAAAGAGTTAATAGCTTAGGGTCAATGAGCTTCAGGTTGGATTTAAGTGTTGGGCTTGGCTTGATCGTGTTGCTCATAAAACAGTGTTATTCAACATTTGAGAGTGTTGTGTAGTACAGTATTGAAGAGAATGCACTTAGCTTTTCTAGTATCTGCTTCTGGTTTCCAATATTAGTAATGATGCATGAATATTTTTTGTTACCTTCACTTATAGTTTCTATATGGTACCCATTCATTCTGATGTCTTTGAAGTTAAGTAAGTTTTTTTTGGAATTGCTTGAAAATAACGCAGCTTTAATGAGTATGTGGATACCATTGGGTTACATTATGTGGGCCTTTCCAAAGCCTTCAATTATTTGTATGGGTCTAGTTATGGTTGATACTTTGTACAAATTATACACTGCCATCATCACCATCAAAGTCTTATCCCAACTATGTTGAGCTCAGCTACATAAATTCTGTTTCTCCATTCCGTTTTATTTTGAGCCAAATCTTTAGATAAGTTAAATTTCTTCAAATCGGATTCAATGACCTCCATCAATATTTTTTCGGCCTACCCCTACTTCTTAATAGGCCATCCACCTGTATAGCCAAACTTTTTCTAACCAGTGCCATTACTGGCCTACACTCAACATGCCCAAACCAACTTAAACGGATTTCTCTAATCTTATCTTCTATTGGTGCTACCCCTAAATTCTCGTGAAAGCGCTCATTTCTAATTTTATTTTTCCTAGTTTTACCACATATTTACCTAAGCATTCTCATCTCCGCTATATCCATCTTATGTATATGCATCTTCTTAATTGGCCAACATTCTGCTCCATATAACATAGTTGGTCTAACCACTGACCTGTGAAATTTGCCTTTCAATTTTGTTGGCATTCGTCTATTACAAGCACTCCAGAAGCTAGTTTTCACTTCAACCATCCAGCTTTTTTTGTATGCTCTATATCTTCGTCAATCTCCCTATCCTTACTAATCATTAAGCCTAAGTACTGAAAAGAATCTCTACGTAGAATCTCATGGGTTTCAATTTTGACAGTGGTTTCAACACTTTGTTTATATCCACTGAAGTTGCACTCCATCTTTATGTCTTTGTAGACTTATTTTAAAGCCTTTAGATTCTAATGCTCCTTGCCATCTCTCGAGTTTTGAATTTACACCATCTTTTGATTCATCCACCAATACTATATCATCTGCAAATAACATACATCATGGTACTTCTTCTTGAAAATGCACAGTTAACTCCTCCATACTTAATGCAAAGAGATAAGAGCTTAAGACTGATATTTGATACAAACCTATAATCACGGGGAATTCACCTGTTTTTCCACATGTGGTTTTCACATTTGTTACTGCTCCATCATACATATCCTTAAAAATTTTAATGTAACCGCAAGGGACATTCCTTTTCTCCAAAACCCACCAAATTCAATCCCTCGGTACCTTATCATAGGCTTTTTTTAAACCGATAAAGACCATGTGTAGATTTTTCCTTTTTACTTGAATTTTTCCATTACTTGCCTAAGTGAAAAGATAGTTTCCATAGTTGACCTCCCCGGCATAAATCCAAATTGATTTTCAGCGATCTTGGTCTTCCGTCTCAGTTTTTACTCTATTATTTTCTCCCATAACTTCATAGCGTGACTCATAAGTTTAATCCCTTGATAGTTGTTACAATTTTGTATATTTCCTTTATTCTTATATATAGGTAATACAATACTTCTTCTCTATTCATTCGGTATTTTCCTTGTCACGAGTATTTTATTGAATAGTCTATATAACCAACTCACCCCAACCTTTCCTAAGCATGTCCATACTTTTATCGGAAAATCATCTGGTCCTGTAGCCTTTTTTGTCTTCATTCGCTTCAATGCTTCATTTACTTCCACTCATCTAATTCTATGGAGAAAAGTATACTCTGGTAATGAAGTATCCTTCTTAGCTCTTGTATCCCTTATATGTTTTTCATTTAAAAGTTTCTTAAAATATTCCTTCCACTTTTTTTTAATATCGTTGTCCTTCATTAGAACGTTTTCCTCATAGTCCTTGATACATTTGACATGATCTAAGTCCCTACTTTTCTTTTCTCTTATTTTTGTGAGCTTAAAAATATCCTTCTCTCATTCTTTTGTTCTCAACCTATTATAGAGGTCATCGTATGCTTTGAACTTTGCACTACTTACTACTTTCTTAGCTTTTTTCTTTGCCTTCTTATACAGCTCAAAATTTTCTATACTCTTAGTCCCTTGCCAAACTTTATAGTAATGTCTTTTCTCTTGAATAACTTCTTGAACCTCCACACTCTATTACTATGTTTCTTTATTAATATGTCTCATTCCTTTTGATTCTCCAAGTACCTCCTTTGCAACCTTCCTAATGCAATTAGCTATTTGATTCAACATTACTATAGTTTCTCCTTCAAAATTCCATTCTCCTTTCTCAATCATTTTGTCCTTAAATATATTTGCTCTTTCCCCTTCAAATCTCTCCACCTTGTTTTAGGATCCACTTTGTTTACTATCGTTCTCTTTCTACTTCTAATGTATATATCTAAAACTCCAAGCTTATATTGCGTGGTCAAACTTTCTCCTGGGATAACCTTGCAATCTTTATAAGCTACTCAGTCCTATTTTCTAACTAGAAAAAAGTCTATTTGACTCCTATTACTCCCACTTTTATAGGTAATTAAATGCTTATCCCCTTTTTTAAAGTAAGTATTTGCTACTACAAGATCAAATGCCATTGCAAAGTCCAATATAGTGTTTCTGAATTCATTCGTTTCTCCAAATCCTTGCCTTCTATGCACAGTCTCATATCCTCTACTATCTCTTCTCATATGCCCGTTTAAATCCCCTCTAAGGAAAATCTTATCACTATTTGGGATTTCTTGCATTAAATCATATATCTCCTCCCAAAATTGTCTTTTCACACTTTCCTCTAGTCCTACTTGGGGAGCATATGCACTTATGATATGGATTATATCTTCCTCTAGTACTAGTTTAATTGCTATAATTTTATCACCAAACCTCTTTACCCCCACAATTTTCTCTTTCAAATCCTTATCTTCAACTATACCCACTCCATTTTTTATATTACTCTTTTCTGTATAGAAAAGCTTATACTTATCCGTGAGCTGCATAGCTTTATTCCCTTTTCCACCTAATCTCCTGTATACAAGGTACACTAATTCTTCTTCTTTTCATTCCCTTAACCAACTCTATGCTCTTGCCTGTCAAGGTTCCTATATTCCAAGTAGCAAGTCTAATTTTCCTATTCCTCCTTTTTTTATCTTGGACTAACTTTTTTAACCGCACTAGCCCAAAGTCATGCAGTAGCCCTTGCACACTTTTCACTGCTGCCAGGAGATGCTGCAATGCGTCGCTGAAATCGGGGAACGCCGTAGCCTTATCTCGAAATATTGTTATCTCAAAATTCATATTTGGGTTGTGACAAAGTTTTACGCTGGCTATTAACCTAACTAGCGCAACCCTTCTCCTTTACCTGGGCTTGGGACTGGCAGTAAAAATTGGCGGAGTTGTACGAATTATACACTAAATCTGAGAAAAATTTTTAGTTTTTAGTATAGTTTGTGTTGTAACACTGTCTACTAGATATAGATTATCCTTGGTTTCATACATTCCATAATCCATACCTTGAAAAAGAATAAAATAAAATAATTCAAATACTCAATTCCATGGCAAAAATTAAATTGAAAAATAACTTACCAATTTAAAGCAAAGATATGTTCAAACATAAAATATGGGAGATAAAAGAACAGTTTCCCAAAAACATGGCCCATTATACCATGGAGGAATGTCCAACTAAATAGTCAAAACAAAACTAAAAATAATTAAATTTTCTATTAAATGATAATACTACGTAGTTTAAGGTCTTCTAGACCTTGCTTGACTTCAAATTCTTTGTTGCTAAGTGGCTGGCCATCAATATCTTTGAAGAAATCTTGCAACTCCAAGTGTGTAATATCAAGTTCATGCCTCCTTGGTATAGGTAGTTTTGTATCAAACTCTTCTAACTCATTAGTTTCTATAGAATTAGTAGAAGCTGTGTATTATTCTACCACATGTTTTGGTGCACGACAAGTACGTGACCAATCCCCACTCTTTCTGCATCTTTAACAAGTATCATCTAAATAGTGAGTAGAATTTGTAGGTAGATTCTTATTCCGACTCTTCTTATATGAGTAGTAGATCACTTTTGGTAGTTCTTGAATTTTGGGGGGCCTTTATAACCACCTTTACTAGAGTAATTATTATGTCCACCTTCACCGGAGGATTTATCTCGTCTGCGCCCCTTACCTCGCCTCTATTTTGACTAAAGTTAGCATTTGCTTCAGGAATTGCCATAGATCCTATTGGTCTAGAGTTATGGTTCCTGATTATAACTTTATTGTTTTGTTTTTCAATGAGTAGACAAGTTATAAGTTTAGAATAGTTAGTAAATTGTCACTTTCGATACTGTTGCTGTATGACATTTAAGGTGTGGAACGTAGAAAGATTTTTTTTTCTAACATCTTCTCATCAATAACCTTTTCATTACATAATCTTAGATGAAAAACATTGTTAAATAGAGCAAAGTTATATTCAGAAACCATCTTATAGTCATGAAATCGTAGATTCAACAATTTACTTTGAGTATTGTGTAGTATGACCATCTTCTAGTGATCATTCCTGTCCTTCAACAATATCCAAAGCCCTAAGGGGCTTCCTCAGTCAAATACACATTCTTTAGATCATCATGGATGTGATAGCATAGAAAAATGAAGGTTGTTGATTTGTCCACCGAGGACATCTTAATTCCTTCTTTGATGGTAGCACTCAGTTTTTTTTTTATATTACAAATGGATCTTACCATCCAGTTGTCATGATAAATAATTTTCTCTATTAATTGCAAGAGCCTTAAAGTTAAGCTTAGCTAGATTCAACATCCTTTTAATAACTATAATAAAAAATATAAAATTAGGATCAATTTTAAGATAACAAGAAAATATAATGAATAATCAGCCAATCAAAGTTAGAACTTTGGGTTCTTAACTCATGGGTTAGAATCTCAGATATTATCAAGGCTTCGGCTTGACTTTATAGCCTTGAATTGATCCATTTAATTTGCAGTCATGTTACTTCTTAATATTCAATAGTAAAATAATGAAGGAGTAAAGGAGAGAAAAATAAATAAATAAATGATAAAAACTTCAAGTTAGATTATATATATTGTTTTTAGAACTTGATGTTTTAATATTAAATTAATAAAACTTTGGGTTTTATTTTAGATCATATGAATAGGAATCTATGGATTCATATAAACTATATGAAATTTCAAATCTTAGGATTGCTGGTCCTAAATAACATATGGAGCTTTGAGTTCAAATTATTTATTTAATATGGTTCTATTTCTTTTTTATCCATGAGTTGCATTCGTACTGTTTTATGTGCAATTGTTGCTTCTAGCAACAAATTCATCAAAACAAAATTTACATATAATCACAATATCATAACGTCTCGTAGTAATTAGTATTATATATACTTATAATAGAAATTACATAAAAAATGCGGTGTAGTACATATAGAATACTAACCTTCTACTATATTGTTCAAGGCTTTGGATCTTTAGAATTCCAACCTGGATCACCTTTTGATGTGGAGAGGAACAAAAGAGAGAAAATCTTCTTCACAGTCATGTGGTGGACGCAAGAATCTTCTTTGACTGTTTTGACAAGAAAAAGAATTATGACATCATGCTAATAACGTATTATAAATCAAACCCAATGATAAAAAAGATTATAAGAATCGAGAGGAATAGTGAGGGAGATTCATATTGAAAGGTCTACCTATTATGGAAGGAGGAATGCTTATGTGTAGGTTAAGATAACCTCCTTACCAAGTAACAATGTTATATTAGGAAAGTAATACTTTCTTATCACAGGTGGGCATCCACACTGTAACAAAGTTTATAATAGGATTAGGACTTTTGCAGGTTTTTCACAAAGTTCACTGTTCCATTTTGTGATAGATATCTAGATTTTTGCTTCATTAAAGTGGCAATATTTTGCTAATATGACCCATTATGTTTCTTGAACTTGAACAATTATTATACAAATTAAATTGGCATTCCATGCTTTGCAATCTATTTTAACCACATGATGGATCAAACTCAGTGGGCTTTAATTGGGAGCGGAACTAGGAAATATGGCTTTGGGGAACCACTGCGGGCAAAAAATTTTTTGGGGGCCAAAGTAAAAAAAAAAATTGTTGAAATTTTCATTTATTATAAGGGATTTTTGAAATTTCACTGGCGTGGGATGCGGGGTTTTTGGGTTTGACCATATTTTCGTCCCCAGGCCTAAATGATACAAAATAGCCCAAAAGTGTGTGACACATATAAAATTGTTCTGGACAATAATCAGAAGAACTTTTGAGGCAAAAACATGAATGGCTAATGAATATGTGTTGCATGGGCCACTAGAACACATCATTGAGATGAGTCATCAAAGTGGAGGGCACCAAGATAGATGTTTTAAAGTCTATACCTAAAGAGAACTTTTTTTATTTCATCCAATCACAATTCAAAATTGGCGATGCTCAATCTATACACAAAATTTTGTTCTCATTGTCGGTTTACTTTACTGTTTAATGATTTTCACTATTTCTTATAATAAGCATGAATCTATACTAACAGAAGATAACAAGAGATCCTTTGACAACCACTATAAAAAAGTGAATATACATTTTGAATACAACATGAAACAAACTTGTTAGGTTGATATCACTAATTCATAAGTTTGTTTTAGGATTTATTTTTTAATCCCAAGCTTTCAACCATATAATGGACAGTGAGAAATGACTTAACCATAGTAGCTGAATAGTTTAATTGACGTTATCTTTTATGGTATAAATTTCTAAAATTACATTTATAATGTTGAGAGCCTTGGTGTGTTGAAGAGGTGGCCCAGTTTGCATTTATATTGATTAAATCATAGAGAAAATTTTCACTAAATATCTCTTGCTCTTTTGAAAAATTCATTACATAATGATGGTCTCCCTTTTTCTAAAGTATGCCCACATCTAATATACTCCTTTCTTACTTTATTAGCTTTCATGATTTGCCTCATTATTAAATAATAATTAAAACAAAAAAGTATATATGGAAATTTGATGTAGGTCTCGCCTATCAGCAAAGTTAAATTAGACCCAAAAAGGATGTGCACTTCAATATTCTTACCATTGAAATAATGAATTGGTGGGGTCCAATATTTTTGAAAACTTCAACATTTATTACTATGCCCATATCCCAAGCTATACATTTCTTTTAACCAAAAAAAAAAAAGAGCTATACATTTATGCATCCACTTTATAGATTTAATTAATTGGGCCCCAATTTAAATATAGCAGTCCAAACATATTTATAATAAAGAAGCTAGTTTATGAGAAAAATGACGCCCATTTGTATATTTTATAAATGAGATTATATAATAATGGGTCTCATTTGTTGTGCTATCCTCAACTAGACTATCTTTGTGTTGGCAAGCCATATAGAAAAAAGGTATTTCTATAAAAACAATTTTGTAAAGAAGTCTTAAATTTTTATAAAATAAGAGAACCAATAGAGAGGAAGAGAGGGAGATCTTTTTATTATTGAGAGTTGTGTACATAATGAAGGGGGAGGAGAGTCTTATTTATAGAATATGATTGCTTCCTCCCCATGCAACGTAATATAGTAGGACTCTAACCCTAAGTGATCCCCTTATCTCGTGTGGGTCCCAATGTGGGTATCCACCTATGATAATACATCTCATAACACTCTTCCTTGGATGACCACCATTCAATAACAGTTGTCTCATTAAAACGTTGTAAAGGAAAAACCCAATGGGATAAAAAAAAACAAAAAAAAGGAAAAAGAGTACAATGTTCTGCAAAATCATTGAATTGGTGTTGGATGTGCATAATGTTGCCTCGGTAAAACCTTAACTAGGAAAATCCAGTGGGATATAACTTAGAAGAGGAAAAATAGTACAATGCACATATGTTTTGGGTAGCATACTTCAGGATGCCTACCCTTGATCAGTTACTCCCCATGACAACAATAGCCTTTATATTGCTTGATGATAGACATTACGCATGCCGATCTAATATACAAGCTTTTGGAATGTTGATTTCGGTAATGACTTAGTAAACAAATTAGTAAGGTTGTTGCTTGAATGAACTTGCTTGACTTCAATCTCATTGTTCTTTTGAAGCTCATGTGTGAAAAAGAACTTTGGTGTAATGTGCTTTGTTTTGTCACCTGTAATGTAACATTCTTTAATCTATTAAATACATGTTTCATTGTCTTCATAGATAGTGCTTGGGGTACCTTTATTAGAATGCAATTGACAATAACTTTGAATATGATGAATCAAAGATTTTAACCACACACATTTCTTACTGACTTTATAGAGGGCTAAAATCTCAGCATGGTTAGAAGAGAAAGAGCTAACAAAGTCTGTTTAGTAGAACGCCAAGAAATGGCGGTATTACCATTACGAAATACATAACCTGTCTATAATTGACTCTTATAAGAATCAGAGAGATGACCCGAATCTGAATGACCTACAAACTTGGAATCTTTATAACCATAAGAATAAGATAGACCTAAATCAATTGTTCCATGTAAAAAGCATAGGATTTGTTTAATACAAATCTAGTGTCTTTGGGTTAGTGCATAACTATATTAATCAAGTAGATTCATTGACATGAAATATCCAGTTCAAGGCATTGTGCTAAAAACATTAGAGTATCAATAGCACTTAAGTATGGTACTTCAGGACACAACACTTTTTCATTTTTTTCGTTAGGACGATATGAATCTTTCTTTATATCCAACGATCGGACGACCATAGGAGCAGTTCATGGATGTGTTTTGCCCATACTAAACATTTTAAAACTTTTCGGTGTAATTAGATCAATGGACTTATATCGCACTAGGATTTCTCTCAATCTATAGGCCAAGACAAATCTTGTTTTCCAACGGTCTTTCATTTAAAATTCTCTTTTAAAATAGTTAGAACTTTTCTCGAGCTCTTCTGGAGTTCTAATTAAATTTATGTTATTGATATATACTGCTACTATTGTAAATCCTTTTAAGGATTTTATAAAGATATGTGGGCAAATGAGATTTTTTTTCATACCCTCCTTAGACAAACATTCACTAAAACGATTGTACTATATTCTTCTAAAATGCTTTAAGTCATATAATGAACATCTTGATTTGATTGAGTACGTCCTCTTTCACTTTGCTTCAGGCAAACCAAATCCTTTTAGGATTTTCATGTATATATCTGTGTATGTTTTCAATATCAGGTTTCTACATGAAAACTTATGCTACTAGTCATGCCTTATATATGGTAATTTTATTTATTTTTTTTACAAACACCAATTTGTAACCTATATGGTTAACACCTTGTGGGATTTGTTCTATAGGTCCAAACACACCGCGTTTATTGAGAGACTCTAACTCTGCTTTGATGGCACTACTTTTCCAGTTTGACCAGTATTTTCTTTGTCAACATTCATTTATAGTACGTGGTTTTATATCCCAATCATCATTTTCTTTTGATATATGTATAGCTATCACATATTCAAATGTGTCATCAATGACTATTAATTTTCTGTTCCATTTTTTTCTTAAATCAGTGTAAAGTATAGAAATCTCTTTATTATTGGGTACCCTTGCCTCTTCATGGGCTTCTAGAGTCTCTTTCGAGACTTGTGTCTCTTTTAGGACATTAATTTCTTCAGGAACCTTAAAGAGAGTGGATTTTGCTATAACTTCTTCTTGAGTAAATTGACATACCTCTTCAGGGGTGTATGATTTTTCATAACCTCTTTGGGAGTATACTTCTTCTGGAGTATTATTAGGATTTGATTGCTCATTTTTCCTCTTCCGGGGAGCTGAGTCCTTAGAATCTTTTGTTCTATAGGGACATTAATTTGTGCTTGTCCTATAGGGACATTAATTCGTGCAGGTGTATTCATAACTAGTACATGTGACCTAGTCACTTTTGCTGCATCATTAAAAGCATTAGATAATTCATTTGTAATCTCTTGTAAATGCATCATTCTACATACTTCATTCTCTTATTGTAAAGTACATGGATCTAGATGAGATAGAGTATGAGTATTCCACATTAATTCTTGCCGTTTTTCAGGAACAAGTTGTTCTGTAGGAATAATATTTTCTTTAGGAATTCTTTTATGTCCCTCTAACAGAGGGAAGACTATCTCATCATAATAAAAATTGCAAAACAAGCAATAAATACTTCTCCTATCATTGGTTCTAGATATCAAATAATTGGGGGTAAATTATAGCCAATATAGATTCCTAATCTATGTTGTGGTTCATGTAGGTGACAAACCCAAGTTATTAAGTCTTATATACTTAATACGATGCTTAGGGAAGTGTACCCTAAGTTTAATAATTTGTGCTAATAGGAGGGTAAAAGCTATAAAGTAGCAAACATCCAACCAAGGGGTAGAGGTAGCAATCAAAACTATAAAAATACTTAAAAGGTCCACTAATGGGATTTATGTGTTCATAAATGTGATCTTGTATCCTCTGCAAAAAGGATGGTCAATTGATGCTTTTCTAAGGAGTGCCAAAAAGGTTATCAACAATTTGTCTTAACATAGTAACTCCAGTGCGACCTAACCTATCATGTTAAAATAATAAAATATTAGGATTACTAAGCTTTGGGCTTAGTTTAAGCTTCTGACTTGACTTCATTGTTTTGCTCATAATTGAAATGATTCGTCATTGGAGATTATCGTGTAATATAACCTTAATGAGAATGCAATTAGTTTTTCTAGTATCAGCTACTGGCTATCAATACTAGTAATGATGCATAAATATCTTTAGTTACTTTCACTTATAGTTTCTATATGTGGTGCCCATTCATCCTAATATCTTTGGAGCTAAGTAAGTCTTTTTGAGAACTATTAAAAAATAATACATTCTTAATGCATATGTGAGTAGTATTTGGTAATATTATTTGAACTCTTTGAAAGCATTCAGTTATTTGTATAAGCCCAGCTATGGTTGATACCTTGCCCTCCAACTATGAGAAAAACTTCTGATTTTTCAATATAGTGTGTGTTGTGGCACTGTCTACTAAATATTATCCTCACCTTCATGCATTCCATGAGCCATACCACAAGAAATAATAAACTAACAAAACTATTCAGTCACATAAGAAAAATGAAATTGAAAACAACTAAACCATTCACCATTCAAAGCAAATGTAATGTCCAGACATAAGGTATGGGGGATAAAAGAATAAGTCCCAACATCTAATAGAATATCGATATTCTAGACTATGCTTGGTGGTTTTCCCGATTTATAATCAAAATGCCTTATTAATCACCTCTCCTAGGGTGGCTATTTTCATCTCTATTGGAGAAACTATTATGTCTATCCCTTATGGAGGAATTATTATATCTATCTCTTTGATGGAATCATCAAGCTTTTCTGAATGTGTAGATAACAATTTAACAATAATAATAATAAAAGTAGAACTTCGGGTTCTGAATATCCAATAATAAAATATAATGAAGAATTGGCCAATTAAAAAGTTAGAACTTTAGGTTTAGAACTTTAGGTTCTTAAATGAGGAATTAGAACTTTTGGCTCTATCAAGACTTCCTGCTTGAGATAGACCTTAGGTTCTTTGAATTGTTGGTTCTATCAAAGCTTCAAGCTTGAATCAAAACTTCTAGTTCTGTCAAAACTTTATATTTGATTTCATGGACTTCACATCAATCTATACTACTTTGGATCTTTAAAAATCAAATCTTTTGGCTTGATTATGAATATGAATCTTCGGGTTCATATTCCTGATCTTAGAACTTCTGGTTCCAAATTAGAATAACTCACAGATCTTCTAGTCTAGATTAAAGCTTCTGGTTTGAGATTAAAATAACATACGGAAGTTTATGTCCGGGTTATTTATTTGATATAGAACTTCTGCTTCTAAATATCGTGTGGAACTTCAGGTTTCAATTACTTATATAGAACTTCTGGTTCTATTACATACAGCTATTGTTTCTAGTAATAAATTCATAAAAATTAAAGTTTTCATATAACCATATAGGCAAAACTTTACTGAAGTAAGTATGTCAAGCATGTAATGCAATGTAATAAAGAACATAAATTTAAAAATATGTAGAGAAATAGAAATAAAAGGTAGAACTTTAAGTTCTTAACATCCAATTGAAGATAATTGAGAATGAATGTGATAAAGTATTGGCCAATTGAAGTTAGAACTTCAGGTTCTTAGCTTAAGAATAAGAACTACTGGTTCTGTTAAGACTTCTGCCTTGATTTAGAACTTCAAGAACATGAATTAAGACTTTTGGTTTTGTTAAAGCTTTATGCTTCAGAACTTCTGGTTCTATCAAGACTTTAGGCTTGATTTTATGGCATAATATTGACTGATTTCATTTCTAGATCTAAACATCAAAACTTCAGGTTTGATTAGGAATATAAATCTCTGGGTTTATATTGCAACTTTAAGAAGTTGTTATTCCAGATTAGAATAACCTTCGGAGCTTCTAGTTCAGATTAATATAGAACTCCTAGTTTCATTTATGATCCATTGATCATATCTTAATCTCCCTTTGATAAGAGACATAAACCATTCATCTATAAATAAAATTCTAACTATATACATATCTAAAAAGAAATAAAGATAAAAGTTAATGAATAATTATTAAACTAAGAAAGATCATAAAGGAATGAAAAATTACATGACCATTTAATCTTCCTTCTTTTGCTTCTAATGCGTAGATTTCTCACGAGCTTTCCACAGGTTCAAACGGATGATCGATCAGACTTCAGATAGCCAAGATATTGTGATTTGAAGTTTTTACAAATGAAAATCTATTTTCTTGCGTCAGTGCTGCAGTGCAGCCGGCAGCTGCTGGTGGCATGGCTTTGAGTTGATTTTTTTTTCAACTAGAAGAAGAAGAAGAAGAAGAAGAAGAACCTTCGTGTTGATAACGTGTCATAAAATAAGAGAACCAATAGAGAGCAAAAGAAAGAGATCTTATTATTGAGAGTAGTATACATAATGAAGGGATAGAAAAAGTCATATTTATAGAATAAGATTATTTCTTCCTAGGCAACCTAAGAACTCTAACCCTAAGTGATGTCCTTATCTCATGTGGTTCCCAAAGTGGGCATCCACCTATGAAAATACATCTCCTGACATAAATAGTTTTAAACCTATGTCCAAATTGCAACAATGAAAATGAGATACAAGAAGTGAGAAGATGTATATTATTTCGTTGTAGCGTGCTGCACTAGATCTGCCCCCATACACTTATTACGCTTTACCTTTATCGTTGGATCCATCATGATCGACACATTTATCCAACTCACACTTTGTCTATGCATGGGACCTATCATGTCCAAGCCATCCACCGTTATGTATTAGTTGGATCTAGTGGGTATCATGTGGGTCCCCTATCATAGAAAATGGGTTACTATCATTACACTATTTACGTGAAAAGAATGTTTAATTTATTTGGGTCGCCTATCATAGAAGATGGCTTACTATCATTACACTATTTACGTGAACACAATGTTTAATTTATTTAGGTGGGTCCACCTAAAGATTTGCCTTGATTATTAGTCAAAGGATATTTTGTTAATTTAGATGTAATTTACTCTTACAAGTAGATTCCATATTGTCTATTAGTGAAAATTAATTAAATTTACAAAAAAGATTAAAATTTATATTAATATTTATCTAAATACACAAGCAGTTTAATCTGGGACAACTGCTAGTTAATTTATACTCACATATTATTGAAGCACCATATATGGATTTCTTGTTAATTAATTATGTTATAATTTTAATTTAAGTTATGAAGTTTACACAAATAAATTTACAACTCAATCAATCCATGTATTTTAATTAAAATATATCTCAATATTCTTACCCCAAGAGGTAGCTCAACTGGCTTAGGACCACCGCTATTTGGAGATGGTTTTAGCTAAAGGTTTTAGATGGTATTTAATTCCCTCGATTTCATTGGAGAGTGAATGCTATTTAAGGAGCTAAGGAGGGGGAGTTCAGGTAATTTGGTTTTTAGATAATTTGTAGCATGCATGTGACTTGTATATTATTATTATTATTTGTAATATAAGTACTCACACACCCACCCACACACTCATACAAGTCCTCCATCATCAATACTATGACCTGTGATTGATCCCTCATTGTTTTTGTGGAAGGGACTGAATTTTGCTATATTCCTTAAAAGTTTAATTGGGTTGCTTAACATGTCAAGCTTTGGAAATATGATTAATCTTGACAATGTTTGGTTGTTTTGTTTTTGGGTTTGTGACTTAATTTATAGGCCCCACCCCAAAATCCAAAAAGGAAAAAAAGGAAAAAGAAAAAAGAAAACCTCTCATTTGGAGTGATAGTCAATGGATATTGCGAAACAAGAGGCATGGAAATCTATACATAAAGAATTATCTTACAAATTTTCTTTCTTCTTTTTGGTTCTTTGGCACACCTTACATAAGTCCCTTATCGTTAGCACAACTAGGAATCGTCCTCTGTTTTATGTGGAGGGGAGCTGCACCACCCCCCCTCCCTCACCCCCACCGGCTGCCTCCCCCCACAAATCCAGTCCATTTGGATTGGTGTATAATCGTTTCAATAGTCTAGTAAATTTGAATTTAATTAAAACTTGGAGTGTATGACTATCGGGGGAGGGGGGGGGGAGGTCCCTGTATATTATAAGATTTGGATTGGATTAGGTGATAGATAAGCCTCGTATAAACTTCCTACAAAACAGTGGTGAGAAATGATAATCTTATAGGATTTATTAGAGAACTAGTTCTCACCACTGTTTTGTGAGAAGTCTAGGTGGGGCTCATTTATCACCCAATCTAAATCTTGTAATACACGGGGACCACCTTGATAGTCATATGCTCTAAGTTTTGGTTAAATTTAAATTATTGGACCGTTGGATTGACTGTGCACCAATCCGAATGGAGTAGATTTATGGGCCATGGATGAAAGGGTTAGGGACATCTGATTAAGGCTAAACTTGATATTTACGGTGGTCCCACATTGATCTTTCCATCTCCTTGGTCCCATCCCCAAATAAAATCCACAAGTGGGCCCCATAAAAAGTTCTCACAGTAGGTGTGTGAGAACACTTCTCATAGGATTATATATATAGACAATATTCATGTGCATATGTACCTCACTATTTTTTTTGTGAAAACCCTAGGTTTAGCCCATTTATCACCCAATCCAAACCTTGCAACAGACAGGGGACCCCCTTATAGAAACACTCCCCAAGCTTCGGTCAAATCCGAATATGTTAGATTATTGGATCGATTCTGCACTAATCCGAATGGAATGGATTTATGGGCTACGGATGAAGGGGTTAAGGACATGTGATTGGGGCCAACTTTGATATTTAGGGTGGTCTTGCATAAATCTTTCCATCTTCCCTAATCTCATTCCTAGGTGGGGTCCACAATGGGCCCCATTGAGGAGTATGCACGGTCGCTCATTGAGGGATGTATGCAAACAAAGATACCTATATATATATTGAAAACTAGTTTTGTAAAAAAAATGACTCAACTTGGTTTCAACTAAATTTAAAAATTCTAACTAGTGGCTACTCATTTGAAAAACAGCCCAGTCTATTTTGTTTATGCTAATTCTTATATATTATCATTAAATGAACCCGTTAATATGGATCATGACGGTCAAACATCAATTATGCGACAGAATTCCTTTCATATACCACAACATTAATCAATCCATTTAATCATAACATAGATCGAGGAAAAATAATAGGAGAGGATAAAAAATTCATATTTTTTGGTTCAAATGAAATTTGTCTTGTTTTTCAATAATTAATTAATTGAACACAAAAAATAAGCAGGAGAACAAAATCATAAACTATGTCAAAATTCTTGAAAAACAAGTGTTCTGAGCTATCTTTTAATTAAAAAAATGACAGTCTAAACTATTGTTTTGACTGTCATTAATATTGGTGTAGCTTTTCAAAAACAGGTGTCTACAGCCATCATGTAAGTCTTAGCTTAACAAGTATTTTGAACTGTTGTTTTTTTAAGTGTCAGTAGCACCCATTTTTTTATAATGAAAACCTTCATTTTTAATCAATTATTAATAAAAAAAGGGTTTTTCAAAGAATTATCAAGTTGTAAAAGCCGTCATTTTTAGAAAACATCTAGAGTCTTATATAAATTATCAGGTGTTAGTAGGTGTCGTTTTTTTTTAATTTTTTTAAAATAAAAAAGTTCCTATATATGGAATTTATATAATTATCCATTCAATAAATGTTAATGATAATCCATTCATAGATACAAATAATAACATATTAGATAAGAACAAACATCGTTAACTAAATTAAAGTCACTTGAATTAAAATTCAATCTAATATATAAAATCAAGGCTTCAAGTGAAGTCATTCTAAGGCAATAATTTAAACTAAAGTTGAAAGTACAACAAAGTCAAATCAAACTAATCTAAAGTCTTATACATGGGCCAATCAATCATATCACTCAAAGTGATATCTCCAAAAGTTTTATTTTCGCTAAATAACTGGATCAAATAATCAAGATTCTCATTCACAACAATCGTATAGCATCCTGGATAGTCAAGCGACGAACCAATCACAGTCCTATAAGCAACACAAACATCCTTTTGCACCAAATGCATCAACCTATGCTAAGTCAATCCTGTTTATGGACCAACTTGTTCCGCCTATGTCTCCTGATGTGGTGTTTCATTCTGAGCCTACAATATTATTAGAAATAAATGGTGTTAATCCTTCATCAATTAAAATATTATTTATTTAATTATAGAAACCTATAATATATGAAAAATAAATATTATACCTGAGAATAATTCTCATGATGGGTGGATGACCACATCACTGTCCCACCTTGGGATAGAGTTTTTTTCAACTCCACCATATCCTTCCATAGGCCACCCATCTCCTTCATCAACTTTATCATTTTTCTCTCAATCTTTTCATTTGATAACTTCTCATCTGCTAATACTTTAAAAAATGAAGAGGAATAACAAATACTAGTCATAAAAGCACCCATGCCTAAGCCGCACACACAACCTCAAGAATCAAGACCAATGATCAATGCAAAAATAAAAGAAAATGATGTCAATATTTAAACAAATACTAGATTGACACTTATCAGGCTTTATCATCAACAAGAAAACTAAATGTATAATACCTTTGCAACTGGGTCATGTTTTAGATCTTTTTGTGCAAGAGATCTATCAGCCTCATGAAGACTTCTAATGATATCCTACAACCTATGATACATAATAAGTATAAGAAAAATCTCAAATAAAAAATATTTTAAAAATTATGGCAGAGTCTCCCCTTAAATGGTGGGCATTTAAATTTTTTTCTATAGCCTGTTAGGTACTTATAAATAAAGAAAACACCTTATAGGAGCATTCCATTGCCCATACAAACTATAAATTTAATTTACACTCAACCATAGCACTTCCAAAACTAAACTTCATGCATGATACAAAAACACAAAAATGACTGTAACACTAAGATAGTCATACCCATAAAAATAAAATATCATCCACAACATATTGAGTCATACAAAATGCATTTGAATGAAAAAATACCCCACCACTTTTGGGCTAGAAAAAGATCCGTTCTTCTTAGTATGAGTTTTTATAAAGAGGTTCATACAAGTGATTTCCTCAACCTAATTTTCTTGTTGTAAATAATTGCAGATATAAATTTAGTCTATTTGTAGAAATTATACATAAATTAAACATAATATAAATATTATACTTACCGTATCATCTACCACCCTAGCCTTTCCTTTCCGTTCAGAAGTATGAGGGCAAATCATTTTAGACCTAGCAATCTTACATTTCTCCCTCAAGGCTTGGGCCTCTTCCGTTGATTCTATGTCCACAAATGACTTCCAATCTTCCTCTCTAACACGTGAGGGGACATGATCTTTCCTCTCTGCATTTGTGGTATATTTATCATAGACTTTGCGACGAAGAAATGACTTCGAATCCTCCAACTGTCATTTGCTCTCTTCAATATATATTGTTTGTGGCATGCTGAAACTTCATATGAGCATGGGCTTGTGTTGCTAGTATCCTTATATTTGATTTGGCCAAGTTTACCCTATATTTAACTCGGCCTTTCATCAAAACATGGCAACTTGGCAAAGTTGATAGCCAACTCGCCAAGTTTTCCAAGCTTACACCAAACAACATAGGAACCCAGCCTCTTTCCTTTGTTGCACCAAAAGCAGAGAAAATGACTCCACATATTACTATTTCCATGGCTTTTAAAGGCTAAGAAAAAATGAGGCTGAGTATTACATTCATGTAGGATTCCTCTCTCCACACAAACAAATCCTTAAGCATTTGAAAGCATACTGTACTTTTAAATTATTCTCAACGTAAGTAACTTGGGCTTCCTTAGGGGCCCTAATCCAAGGCACCTTGGGCATGGAATCTAATGATTTGAGATGAATTGTTACAATGGGATCCAATAGTATTCATCCTTAGAATAGAATAAATTAGATGACCTTACCCCACTCTAAGCCTATCCTTGCCCAAGAGTCCATCAAAGTAGTGTCAGACTAGAGAAAACCAACAAGATCTTTACATAAAGTTAATAGCAATAAGCAAAGTGGCACCTACAAAATGGAAGAAACTTTAAAAAAATAAAAATAATATTTTGGAAGTGGCCTATGAATCAACACAGAAAGAATGAAATACGAAGATACAAAATAGAGACAATTCTTTATTATGAAAAAAATGGCTTCTCAGTTCACTTATAAATTGCAGTGGAATCAAAGGGAAGAAAGACAATAGCCAACTCAGGAAAATGCTTTGGGTTGGTTAAAAGCTTCATGAGGGTTTGCTTCTCACAGGGTGTGAAAAGGAACACACAAGATTTAACTGACATGTTGGCCCGGGTATGTCTCCGTCACAAGCTCCTTCACACCAAAGGATATTGCATTCATCAGATGGTGGGCCAAACATGGTCCACTCATCATAGGTTCCTCACAGCCTTGGTCACCCATGGATCCCCTTCAAGATCCATGGTGTTGATCGTCCATCAGCTAGCCCATCTGGGCCCATAATCCCATGTACGAAAAATTGTCCCAAACAACCGGAGAATGGAAATCTAGGTTTTCAGTTCTGCTTCCTCATAATAGGGAAATTGTTGCATAGAGATGATCGAGATACTGGGATCTCAAAAAGAAGTCCAATAATCCATATATGGGTCATTTGAATCACATCAACAAATCTAAGTTTTAAGAATCACTGCACACAAATAAAGAGAGGAAAGAGAGATGCAGAGAGAAATAAGAAACAAAGGAGGAGAAGATATGGTACCTCTAGCTCGGGTTGTGTGATAAGAGGTGAGGGAGAGACAGTAGGTTTGCACACAGTGATGAAGGAGAGAGACGTATAGTTTTGTGCTTTATTTTGCAAAAAGGCACAAAAGGAAAGAGGGAAGGAAATCGATTTTGGCTTTCCTTTTATTAAGTATTTAGGTCAATAAAAACAAGAGTCCAAAGCCATGGCATTTACTGAATCATACAAGTGCTTTAAACTATTGTTTTTATTAATAACTTTTCACACATAAGAGTATGTCGTTTTTCTCTTAACAAGAGTTAAGAACTGTGGAATATAATCAAATGTTTAAACCCATGGTTTTTTACACCTAATTAGTGTGAGATTTAACCCCTTTTGATGTAGAAAATTGATCAACTAAAAGCATCTAATAAATTAGCATAAATGTTTCCACCACATACATGAAGGGAACACAATGAGACCCATTTTTTTAACATGATCATTATGAGCCTATGCCTGTATATGATGAAATCTAAGTCTATCTCTAAGTGTTTGGATAAGTGAAGAATATAATATCAATATATTTAAATTGTCGAAGATTTCATTATTATAAAATAACATAGTGACAAATTATTACATTAGGTTACTTAAAGTGTTTGGCATTTTTCACAAATTTGAATATATTTTTGAAGTGTTTGGAACTTTTTTTTAAAAAAACCATAAGATAGAGAAAAAGTAATCAATTGATCCAATATAGGATCCACTAATTAATTACACGCGATAATAATCATGGTAGGACCCATCTAGTTTTTAAAAATCACAAGATTAAATGTTCCAATTGTGAGATTTGATCTAATTAAGGTGGATTTACCAAATGTTGGTAGTCATAATGTAATAATACAAATCAATCAATGGTAATTATCATTGATGAATCCATCTATTAGAAATCATTATGAGACCCATTTGATGTTAGTAGTCATATTAATATTAGGAGAGCTATCAAATAGTAGGACTCATAAAATGATGCCAATTTGATAATTGCAATAACACAATTCAACCTTGGTAATTAAAGTGGCACCTAATTAATTTTGGCAATATGGGACTTACCTAATATTATTAATCACAATGAAAGCCCACCCTGGTTTTATATTTGTAGGACCCACTTTATATAAATAATTAAATGCTAAGGGCTATGTATACATGATTTGGCTATAGGACCACATATTAAACTTCTAGGTGTTGTAGCACGAATCTAATATCGGAAGTCATAGTTGCACCCCTATAAAAATCATTGATGTTAAAACTTATCATGGGCCACTAGAATTAATGGTTGTTCATGAACTCTTAAATGGGTTTTACTAAAACTCTAGATTTTTTTAACAAAATATTGTTTTTTTACAGCATCTCCTTGAATAATACAATATAAAGGTTTTTGGAAGAAAGTGAGGTATTGTAAGATACTATCCATGTTATCAAAACACTCCATTTTTATGTGAATAGATTATATTCTAAACTAGTAAATAACCTTGTAAAATCTTTTAAAATATCTTGTTTCCAAACACCCCAAAATATGTTGGAACATTGATAAGTCCGTAAAAATGCATATTTTTATGGATACTTTTGATCTTTTTAAGGACTTATTAATTCAAAAGAGCTTCATTTAGTGTAATATAATGGTTTCATACATTTTAAATTCATTTTAGTATCTTTCTGCATAATTTGCTTAAAAATCATATTTTTTGCATGGAACATGAAACCTACCATTTTCTGAGTTATATTTTTGGAAAGTTTTGTGAAAATTATTTTTCTTATGAAAAAAAACAAATTTTCATCATCATTAGTTCATTCACATAAAATCATAAAAAATGGTGTGCATTTTCATTGACATTTCATGAGAGATGGGCCCACATCCATGCATTTGTGATTTGAGGGTTAAAATTATCTTTTTACATGAATTCACATTTGTTTTGTAGGAAATTGATGATATGGGTCCAATTTCCATGTCCAATTTCCAAGAATTGAAGTAAGAAATTTATTTTCAAAAGAAAGGAGAGAAGAATTGCAAAGAGGAAAGAAATTAGAAGAAAAATGCAAAAATTAGCTTCATGGTCCCGCACACATTCACACTTGTGGGACATCCAAGAAGGGGTCTATCATATTTTACTGCATCATCTAAATTATCTTTTTGATAATGCAAAGATAATTTCAAGAGTTCTTAAGATATTCCAAAGAAGGAAAGCCACATATGAGACCTTCTTTAAAAAGGAGTAGAAGAAAAAAAATATATAAATAGGACACCCTTATGGTAGTCTAAAGCATGAGAAGATAGACTACCTCTCCCTAGAATTACTGCTATACTTCATCTTCTTTAACTATCTCTCCCTCCATCATAGTCCTCAAGGAGATTTGGCTCAGAAATCATACTAGACCCTTGTGTTTTTCTTATCTAGAAAAGGCTTCTCATCCTTGTGTAAGTAGCATCTTTTATTTTAATTTATATATCTTTTGTAAGAGACTATTTCATTAGTAAAGTTTTGCTTTCTTATAGATCTTTTTTTTTGCATGGTTTGTCTTTATACTTTGATTAAAATGCTCATGGATATGCTTGGATTAACGACCTAAGTCTTTGGGATTATGTTCTAGTTAATGGATGAACTTTGCAAATGATTAGAACTTGAGATAGCAAATCTACTACATTTACTTTTCTGCAAACTACATTTATATTTCTTCATGACTATATTTAAATTCCGTTTACTACATTTACATTCAAGTTTCCTACATTTAAATTTTTGCAAAAAAACTACATTTAAATTTCATTGTTTTTCTTACTTTATTTGTGTTTTTTATGTTGCATGATTTATGGCTGGGATTAATTTTTAAAAGCATACATTCATGTCATGTGTTAGTTTAGTTGCTGGAAATTGGAACTCTAGATCTAGAATTCGTTATTTTTTTTTTGAAAATAAAAGGGATAAATTTTGGATTTAAAAAGACAACAAAATTAAACAGCAAAGAGTCATTGTTTTTGTCCAAACTATTGGCAATTTAAAAAGCGACATGGAAAGTAATTTTGCCTTGAAATTTGGAGGAACCATTGCTGGATGAGTTAACTTTGTTCCATAAAAATTTCAAAGGAAAAGGATAAGGGAGGTTTGGCTTTCAGTCATTGAAACACTCGCCAATAAAAAATCATGTACACAGAAATCTGAATAGGGCAGATTTTTTGTCCAAAAGTTTGGAATTAATAGGCATATCAAATCAGTGAGTTTTGCAGTAAAAATTAGACAAATTGAACCTTGATGAGTAAACTTTAAAATCACAAAGTTTTAGATTCAAAAGATTACAGTAAGTTAAATTTCGAGAAGCCTAAACTAAGACCGAGTGTTGAATTGCATATTAGAATTTTTTATTTTAGTAACCATTATTCATGCATTTCTTTTCTTATTTTCAAATATTTTTGAAATCCATTTTTTTAAGTTCTTGCATCAGTAGAGCATGAAATCCAGCCAGTAAATCTATTTTAGGATTGCATTAGATTAGGATCATATTTTATTTAAATTTTGCATCTCATATTAAGAAAGTTTGCATTGATTACATGGCATACATTGCATAGATTGTGTTGATTGTTTAATTTTAGATTTGTTACTAATTTTAGATTTTTGATAGTTTAAGTAATTTCCAGATTTGAGATTCTTTCTAAACGTGTGCGATTGTAAAGATTTGAAATTAAAAAGTTCTTTAAGACTTGGAAAGTTCACATAGTTGTAGTTTCTAATTTTAGTAACTTTTTAGTTTTGGAAGTTGTAACTTGTGTATTATTTTGAAGCAACTTTAGTTTTATTTTAGAAAATATTTAGGTCTAGGTTTTCTAATTTAAGAATTTTTATTTTTTTGGATCGTAATTGTTTAATTTTTATTTTTACAAGGTAGGAATGGTTGTATTTGTTAGTTTTTAAATTAGGCTATTTTTAGATTTTATTTAGGGTAGGTTAGAAGTTGAAAATACCTTAAAACACATTGCTCCTTGAGGATCGACCTGGTCTCACCAGTTTTTATTACTACATTAAGGTTCTGCACTTGGAGTTTTGTGATCAAGTTTTTGTCACTGTTTCCAAAGAGCACCATTTAAGGTAACTTTTCAAACTTTCCTTATTTACATTTCTTTGTGGGTGTGATTTAATTTTGGCATCTTTCTAGAAATAGGAGGATATGCATGGAATGATGAGCTGCGCTAAATTGGAATAGGAAAGTACATGGATTGTTAGAAAGTACAGTTCACTCTAATTTTTATAAACTTTCTAAAATTAAAAAAAGTTAACTATTTTTCAACTTGTCATGACTCCTTTGGGAGAAAGTAAATCAAAAGTGATCTAATCGTCGTCCTTAATCTTCTCAATGCCTAAGAAAGCCTTTGCTCCTATAGTGCATGATAGCTAGTCTGTTCAGGAAACTAGTCCTCCAAGCGGGTCCGTCTATGACTTTACCACTTCCAGGTGGCTAAATTGGCTGACTTGGTTTCATAAGATCGGATTGGAGAACTATAGGAAACTTTTCAACCTTAGGAAGTTACTTAGTTGCTGCTTGTATAATTTAGGTTTTTCTCATTTTTTTATAAACAAAAAACAAGTGATTCCAAAAACGGATTGGTGGGAATCTACAAACATGAAGGGACTTAACAATGGGCAAACCGATGGGAATGGAATCAATGTTAATGGCCCACCGAAGTCATGGCGTGCCTTGGGTGAACAAGAAGAGATTGCAAAGTTATATCAAATAAATTTTTCGGTTGGATCTTATGAACGGGAGTGGGTCAATCACTATGATCATTGTTCCAATGAGGAACTTGTGGAAAGTTTAAGGGAATGATTAGCTCAAATCATTAACCAATAAAGGTCCCACGTGATTACCCATACCCCACACAATCACGTGATTACCCATACCCCACACAATCATTCACTCATTCTGATATGGAAGTGGGAATTCAATGGTGGACTGAATCAAATTCAAATCAATGGCATTATGACAATGACATGGGTAGCATGTGTGGTCCAAATTGGGATGATCAATCACTGGATAAAAGATGAAATAGGCCTCATATGGATTATGTCTCTTATCCCCAAGAATTTACTTCAGACAGGTCATATGAGTATCCCTCATAGGAAATGTCATATGCAACCTTTTCTTCTCCCTGGTCATATGCACCTTATGATCCCTCTCTATCCAAATGGTCATATGAGCCACCACAAACCCAAAAGGATTCTTTGGAGGATATTATAGCCAAATTCATTGAGTCTACATAGAACACCATACAATCCATTCAAGATTATGCACAATGCATGGAAAGCCGAATGACTTCGATTAGTCAAACATTTCTTGAAATGAAAAAAAGAAATGACACCCTTGAAATTGAAATGAAAATTCAACAAGATGATCCTACATTCATTGAAGATCTTATAGATATGGATCACGTAAATACACAGTGGATATCTAAGGGTGCACATGAGAACAAGGATGATGGTGTGATGCATAAACCAGTTGATGAATCATATGAGCCTGTGTACCCTAACTTTGTTCAATACCACCCATTCCACTCACCAAAGAGGAATTTAATCCCTTTTACATAAATCCTTTTTATTATTCAGATTTCTCTGATGATTTAGGCATTGCGGTCTTTCACAAATTCGATGTGCCCATGATTGATGAAACAACAAATGAACCTAATATGCCTCAAAAGAAAGATTACAATTGGGAGGATGATCCTATTTTTCAGATTTCTAAGTCGGATAATTTGGAATCCTTGGAATCTTGTACTAAATTCTTCATGGAATCTGATGATCCAACCTTTAGAGGGATTGCCTTTGCATTTCTTGGCCCTCAATGTTATTCAGAAAAACTTGTGGAATTAGAGAACAATGGTCTCATTCAGACCCCCAATTCTGACAATTTGGAATCCTTTGAGCCAGTGGCTAAGCTAACTGTTGAAATTGAACTAATAAAGTTTATGGCACAGGAGGTCCTAGGGCCACCCAGTTGCTCATTACATCCTCTCCTATCTTTCAATGATCCATTTTTAAAGGAGGAGGAAGAATTTTTACTAGTAGTCCCTTTTTCACACACTCAAAAAGAACATGCAATCGTCATGTTCACCGTGCATCAAATTCTCATAGTTCCTTCATTATCTGTACTTCTTGTAAACTATGTGGAAGAAAATTTCATTTGGGATCTGGGCGGACTCATGGTTTTGAATCCATTAGTGTAGGTTTTTTCTTTTTATTTTAGCATAGATATTTCCTTTTTAGAGTAGCTTTTTGTCTTCTACTCTTTTTTTTTTTTTTGTCTAATCTTGGATAGGGAGCAACTCAGATTCATCTTCAAGTGACTTCTTTTTTTTTACCTTTATTTATATTTATGTTTTCTCATGTTACTTTTACAATTTTGCATTGCATGCATAAACATCGAGGATGATTTTCATCTTAGGTTTGGGGTGGGAACAAGCATGCTCGTCCAATTTTAGACAAAATTTTTTTCGATTGTCCTATCACTTTTATCATTTTAGTCAGTTTTTAATAATTTTAGTTAGTTTTTAGAAAAAAATTTTCAATTATTTTTTATTTTAGAAAAGAAAGTTTTCAAAAGAATTAAAGCAATTTGAAGACATGCAGAAATCTAGAATTTTCATACTTTTGGAAAAAAGTAAAAAGAAAGTTTGCATTTTCTATAGGAGGAAACCTATCGGAAGAGTATGAAAACTTGCTTTTGACATGCATGCACGTAAACATTTTTTGACATTTTGGATAGGAAGCTTTAATGCTGTTTTTAGAATTTTTTGTGAGAATATGATGTGAACCTAAAATTTGGTTTGTATAATATTTTTGCTTCCTGGTTCATTTTTGGTGAATTGTGTATACTAGAACCAAGATGAATTAGTTCGAATGAAATGAGTAATGCCACCTAGTGTTTACATTCGATTTGAATTAAGAAAGTGGAAATAAAAAAATATATATATAGTAAAAAGTTGTGACTAGTTTGAGTTTGTAACCTTTTTTACTCGAGCTAGTAAGCCTAGAGGGATATGTCTATATTTAGTGCTCAAAGCTATTTGGTTTGGGAGTCATTGGCCTAATGCTTGTTACATGGGTTAATTAGAAAGCTTAAGGGACCTAAACATTGCATAGTTACAAAATTGATTTATTAGAAAAAAAAAGAATGATGATGAATTATGGCCCAACGAGTGTCTGTAGAAAATTTCAAGAGATACATGCAAAAATGCATAAGGACTAAGTTCGCTCCTTAGATCCCAACTTTTGTTATATCATATGCACTTGAAAATTTCTACATTGGAAAAAGTAAGTTAGTGAAGAGTGTTCGCAAGAGCTTGCAAGGGAGTATGTGCAGGGAAGAACAAGACCAGATTTGCTCCTTGGATCCTAATTTTTCTTATATCGTATGAACTTAGGAATGCTTGTGTTGGAAAAAGACAGTGAGAGAAACAAGGCCAATCGAAGTAAACAGTAAAATGGCAGCCATCTTAGTAGCTTTCAAGGGAACTTTATTTTTGCTAAATTTCAGGGGATTAGACTATTTGAAGGAAAATTTTCGTTTTTGAAGCATCACCGTGGAATATTTGAAATAAGATGTATAAATTTTTCATTGTGCACGCAAGTTGGTTTGAATTTGAGAAAGTTTTCAAAAATAGAACGATAGACCGAACTTTGAAAACTTTGAAAGTGTAATTATTCCAGATTTTGAGAATATCGGATATGAGTGAATTTTCTTTTGAGAAATTTCTTTTATTCTTTACTTTTGTTTATTTTCCTTTATTTAAAAAAAAAGAGAATTTTATGGGTATATTTACTGCAACCCTCAATAGGCACAACTTGTCTACTAGGGGAAATCTAAGGGTTTAAGGGGTTGCTGCATATGCTAAATGCAGTTGAGAGTGCCAATGAAAGTGGCATTGCATTCATATTTACTTTTATTGCATTGCATTAGTTTTAGGTTAGATTAAGTCATGATAAAATTCCTCATATTTTTTGTAATTTTTGCTAGGGATAGTAAAACGCTGGTTGGGGGGGTGTAATAAGTCCATCAAAATACATATTTTCATTGATACTTTTAAGGACTTATTGATTTGAAAGAACTTCATTTAGTGTAATATAATGGTTTCATGCATTTTAAATTTATTTTAGTATTTTTCTACATAATTTGTTTAAAAATCACATTTTTCGCATGGAACATGAAACCTGCCATTTTTTGAGTTATATTTTTGGGAAGTTTTGTGAAAATTATTTTTCTCATAAAAAAATCAAAATTTCATTATCATTAGTTCATTCACATAAAATCATGAAAAATGGTGTGCATTTTCATTGACATTTCATGAGAGATGTGCCCACATTTATGCATTTATGATTTTAGGTTTTAAATTATCTTTTTATATGAATTTATATTTATTTTGTAGGAAATTGATGACATGTCCCGTTTCCAAGAATTGAAGCAAGAAATTTATTATTAAAAGAAAGGAGAGAAAAATTGAAGAGAAGAAAGAAATTAGAAGAAAAATGCAAAAATTAGCTTCATGGTCTCACACACTTCACACTTGTGGAACATCGAAGGAAGGGTCCACTATATTTTACTACATCATCCAAATTATCTTTTTAATAATTCAAAGATAGTTTTAAGAGTTCTCAAGATTTCCAAAGAAGGAAAGCCACATATGAGACCTTTTTTGAAAGGGAGTAGAAGAAAAATCAAAAAACTATAATAGGACACCCTTGTGGTAGGCTAAAGCGTGGGAAGATAGACAACATCTTTCTAGAATTACTGCTACACTTCATCTTCTTTAACTCTCTCTCCCTTTATCATAGTCCTCAAGTAGATTTAGCCTGGAAATCATACTACCCCCTTGGGTTTTTTTTATCTAGAAGAGGCTTCTTATCCTAGTGTAAGTAGCATCTTTTATTTCAATTTATGTATCCTTTGTAAGAGACTAATTAGAAAGTTTTCCTTTCTTGTAGATCTTTCTTTTTCATGGTTTGTCTCTATACTTTTATTATAATGCCAATGCTCATGGATATGCTTAGATTGATGATCCAAGTCTTTGGAATTATGTTCTAGCTGATGGATGAATTTTGTGAATAATTAGATCTTGAAATAGCAAATCTACTACATTTACTTTTTTGCAAACTACATTTATATTTCTTATTGACTACATTTAAATTATGGTTATTATATTTACATTCAAGTTTAACATTCAAGTTTACTACATTTAAATTTCTGCAAAAACATTACATTTAAATTTCATTGTTCTTCTTACTTTATTTGTGTTTTTTATGTTGATTTATGGCTGGGATTAATTTTTAGAAGAATACATTCATATAATGTGTTAGTTTAGTTGCTGGAAATTGGAATTTTAGATCTGGAATTCGTGACTTTTTTTTTGGAAATAAAAGGAATAAATTTCGGATTTGAAAAGACAGCAAAATTAGACAACAAACAATGTTTTTGTCAAAATATTGGTAATTAAAAACGTGACATGGAAAGGTAATTTTGCCTTGAAATTTGGCGGAATCATTGCTGGATAAGTTAACTTTGTTTCATAAAAATATCAAAGGAAAATGATTAAGGGAGGCTGGGTTTTCAGTCATTGAAATACTCGCCAGTAAAAAATCCTATACACAGAAATCTCCAAAAGGCAAATTTTTTATTCAAAAGGTCGGAATTAATAGGCATATCAAATCAGTGAGTTTTGCAGTAAAAATTAGATGAATTGAACCTTGATGAGTAAGCTTTAAACTCCCAAAGTTTCAGATTCAATAGATTATGGTAAGTTAAATTTTTAGAAGCCTAAACTAAAATTGACTGCCAAACTACATATCAGAATTTTTTTATTTTTGGTAACCATTATTCATGCATATTTTTTTTTCATTTTAGAATATTATTTAAATTCTTTTTTTAGGTTCTTGCATCAATAAAGCATGAATTCCAACCATTAAATTTATTTTAGGATTGCATTAGATTAGGATCACATTTTATTTAAATTTTGCGTCTCATATTAGGAAAGTTTGCATTAGTTACATGGCATATATTGCATAGATTGAGTTGATTATTAAATTTTAGATTTTGATAGTTTAAGTAATTTTTAGGTATGAGATTTTTTCTAAAAGTATTTGATTGTAAAGATTTTGAAATTAGAAAGCACTTTAGGACTTGGAAAGTTAACATAATTATAGTTTTTGATTTTAGTACCTTTTTAGTTTTGAAAGTTCTAAACTGTATGTTATTTTGCAGTAACTTTAGTTTTATTTTAGAAAACTTTTAGATACAGGTATTCTAATTTATGAATTTTTATTTATTTGGGTTGTAATTGTTTAATATTTATTTTTACAGAGTAGGAATGGTTGTATTTGTTAATTTTTAAATGAGGCTAGTTTTAGATTTTATTTAGGGCATGTTACAAGTTGAAAATACTTTAAAAAACATAACTCCCTGAGGAACGACCTGGTCTCACCAATTTTTATTAGTACATCGTGATTCTGTACTTGGAACTCATGAATAAACATATGATACACACCAAGACAACCTACCTACTGATTTTTTTTCTGTATTTTTAATTTGGTGCTCCTTTTGACTATGTAAATTCTCCTCTTTCTTACACAAAATTGTTGCACAACTATGGAGAAATTCCCAGGGAGAAAAACCTTAGACCGGATGGTGCTAGTATGGACTAAACAATAGAAACTGCACATGGGTGTGGTGCGCATCTTCTGCACTTGGGTGGCACCACTGTAACTTCGAAGGGAGTTTCCCTTCGAAAGTAGGCAAGCTGGAGAAAGAGAGACATGCATCAGCCTCATAAGTAGGGTAATATGATTGAAATTTCATAGTAACAAGTGCGGGATTTCGCTTCATATCAAATATCTTCACAACAGTTAAATTAAAATCCTAAAATATGTTCACAATGAGAGAGAGAGAGAGAGAGAGAGAGAGAGAGAGAGAGAGAGAGAGAGAGAGAGAGAGAGAGAGAGAAGCATCAGCCTCATGTATAAAGGGGGTAACATGACCCTACCACACAAGCAAAGAAAATTAGCGTCTATAATCTAACTTGAATTTCTCAGGAACGACTGCAGAATTTCGCTTTATTTCAAAAAAGCTCGAAAGAATGGAAATAAAATGGTTTGGACTGATTAAGGATGATAGTCATATGTTCACACCAAGAGATATAGAGAACCATACAACCAAAATAAAGAAACTTCCCATATAATCTGCTTGAAATTTCTATGTAGCAACTGTGTAATATCCCTCCCTCAACTGTGTAATATCTCCTTAGGGTGAGGTTGCATGATGATCTGTTGATATATACCCAGATCTGTTTCTTCCCCTTGGAAAGTCGGGCCTAAGCCTAAAGTAGTTTGTCGACGGAAATTGCGCTTTCCTTAATTGAAGATGATGACTGGTTTTCATAACAATGAAAGTGGTATAGAATCTAATATAGTAGGGGTCAGATTTAAGCCAACTGATGAAGAATTAGTGAATGGTTACCTCAAGAAGAAGGTCATGGGAAAACTTCCCCTATCAAGAATTGTGGTCGATGCTGAAGTCTACAAGGTTGAACCATGGTTCCTTCCAGGTACTCCTGAAAGCTTCTTTCTGCATATGAGAAGAGTTTTTAACTGTAACAAAGTTTTAAGGCCTAATATTTGCTAATATCTTGATAGAATATACTTCTAGTTGAGTAGAAATGGTAGGGTTATGATTTACTAATATCAGTCAAATAGTGCCAAACATCCTAATGTTAAGCCTTTATTAGTCTTGTTGTTTCATCTGGGTCTCTTTAATTCGCTCTAACTTCGTTTCAATCGAATTTTTATTTCAATAGAATTTTTGCAATTTCACAGGTGTACTACCTAAAGACGGCGTTGATGAAGAAGCAAAGGAGTACTACTTCTTCACAAGGTGCAAAAGGAAGGACAAGGCAGGAAACAAGACAGACAGGTCAGCTGGAGATGGGTTTTGGAAGGTCACTTGCGGGGATAGACAGATCCTAGACTCTCATAAAAGGCCCATTGGCTTGAAGAAGAGTCTGGTTTTCATATGTGGTAGAGACAAGATGGATAGAAGGGTAAAGAACAAGAGTAAAAACTGGATCATGCAAGAGTACAGACTACCCTCAGAAAAGGTGAGTAATGCATTGTTTTATTGCATTGCTCAACTATTATCTTTACTAGGAAAGTTATGCTTTCTCTCGTTGCTTTATTATCTTTACTAAGAAATTTATGATTATTTAATTGCTCTATTATCATTTTTTAAGAACGAGCTGCGCTTTTGTTTGACAGTGTAGAGTCTAATTGATGTTTGAACTCCATTTGAATTAGGGATGTATTTACTTGCAGGAATTCAGAGAATTGTTGTGAGACGAATCTCAAGAATTCCTTCTCTTATGTCAAACAATCTACAAATATAATTCTACAAATGCTAATATTAAAGGTTAAAATGGACAAAAGCTGTAAAATCTTTTGCTTTGGCTTTGAGAAATCTCCTCACAAATCAAGTTTAACTTGATAAATACTGAAAATAATTTAAAATTTCTAACAGCCCAATCCCCATAAAAGTTTCTTCAGAAGCATGTGCATCACGTGGTCCTGGTAAAATACACAAAAAGAATAGGAAAAAGCAAACCTGTAAGAAACAGCAGCGGATTTTTAGGCTTTTTGTCTAACTTGCTCAGATGACTAGATGCAGGCAGAACAATTATTAAGTGGTGGCCTCCATCTATGCAAATGACAGTTTTTTCAAGAAAGAAGGACAATACCGTGGTAACAAAGTATTACTAGTGGTAACATCCTATCATGAAACATGGCTCGACCTTGGGTCACAGAAGCTCTCAATTTTGCTAAGACCTAGGACTTTTATTATTACACATATATATCTATACGATCATCCTAAAACTTGGTTTAAGGATCTCAAAGTTGTATATATTTTAGCTACCTTTTGTGACTTTTGGATGATCAATCCAAGGGTGAGTCACATTTGGGTGAATGTTAAGTGCTAATTCGTAAGGGCATTGACTTGAATGGGTGAGATCAATTATAGAATAGCAAATGATGGCCAGCCATTGGTCCCCATAAAATGAGGAATGAGGAATTACAGATACCAAAACAATCCATACCATTTTTTCCTGTCCTGGAAGTCCTCCACGTTGTAGATATTCATGCGTATTTTGGACTGTGCAGGTTGGAGGATGGGTCCTTTGCAGGATCAAGAAGAGCAATAGGCATGTGTCTGTGGCAAGAGATGAAGATGATATTATGAGTACAGGCACAACAGCTGGTCCTGTGAAGGAGATACAACTGCAAGAGTCTTGCAACGGACTGTATGGCTGGAACAGCAACTCGGATCAATGGACGCCAATAGTTTGATGAAGAGCAGTTTGTTCACTTCCGGGAACTAATACATCGGCAACATCACTACACTCAACAAATGGATCCAATGACGCAAGCTTGAGCTGAATAATTAGTGCAAGAAGGAAAAACATATGGGAAAAGTACTCGTGTGGATGGATACCATATTTCCAGCATAAATATTTGAGAAATTTAAATACCTACCTGTATTTTTTGACAATTAAATATAATCACCTGTGTTTCTTAAAACTATTGACCACCTCTACTAATCTAAAAACCTTAGTCAAACTCGATTCAAAATTGAAGGCAAATCCTGCTATGTTTGATGAAATCCTGACAACTTCCCTATGTATACTAAAATGTTGAATCCAACTTTAGTTGGCTTTCTTCTTGTGTGTATGAGCTCTCCGTTTGGATCCTAGCCAAGGGCCTAGGTCACCAAAAAAGAAAAAAAAATGCCAAAAAGTTTATAGATCTAACCTGATTTAGATTAAACCGAAGGTCTTAATTATAGTTAAATTGACTATGATGTAGTGCTATTTTCATGTTGTCACCACAAATTTAATCTGAAATGAGGTTATATCTAATGAAATTTTCTTCCATTGAGGACAAAATCTGCATTTTGCAAATTGATTGAAAACCAACTATTGACAAATGATAAAGGTTGTTTACCAAGTTTTTTACAGTAATAAAGGTGGTTTTTTTCTAAAGTAAAAAAAAGGAACATGATTATTTGTAATTGCCAAGATAGAGGCCGTTTTATGTAAATTTCTTTAAATAGTTTCAATCTAGAGTTGTAATGAAATGGTATAAAATAGAATACTTTTTGGTAAATGAGGTGATTGTTGTGTTGGCACTAGCTATTGACATTTTTCTTCTTCATTTCTTTTTATTTTTTTCTATCATCCTTTCATATTTCAATTTTTTTTTACTAAATTGTATGTAGAATATATTTAGACATTGCACATTCTAAAAATAATTTTTTATTTTTGACAAAAATACGGGGTTACCATGGATGATGACCCCCAGTGGTCCAACCATATGGAACCTATGAACCACCTACCTTGGTTCAATCCTTTACACCCACTTGATTTGAAATCCTTCTTGAAGTGTAGGAAAATCCAAATGTAGCGTGGTGTGGTGACGTGTGATGTAATAGGGATACGCTCATATGAGGAAACAACAACTCACAAATGCAAGGTAATGGAAACTCGCACATGTAAGGAGACAAAACACGACTCGCACATATGAGATAATAAAAACTGACATATGCAAAGGCAGATGGTTGGGGTTGTGTGTTGGGGGGGGGGGGGGTGGAGGGGGGTTTGAACTTGGGAACTCTCAATGAGAACCAACACTTGTCACATCCCCTAAAATGAAATCGGAGTTGATGTGAGATTAGGGCAAATTTAAAATTTTTCATGCAAAGTACCGCATGTGGTTCCTAATCAAGATCCCACATAGAATCCTAAGACTACAATGAATCCACAACAACAAAGTTACCCATACCTACGAAAGCACAACTTTCTAGCAATTAGTAACACATAAATTAATAACCAAAGTTTTGCACATCAAGAGATATTGGATTTAAATTGAAGCTTGAAAGTAATTAAAAGCAGTTAGTTACAAATAAAGCCCATCCAAAACTCGGGCATCAAAAGATTATATCAAAATAACCGAAACTGTGTGTCACTCAGGTACGGGTCTCGAAGGTTTCAAAGCCATCATTTGCACCCCACTTTGGCATATTAATTGGTTCAGGCACTTGAAGCGCCTCACCCTCCACCTCCATCTCAGTATGGCTGGTCTCGGTACCTATGCATCAAGGATAGCAACATTAACTACAAAAGTCATGGCAAGTGGGTAAACATCACCCGTATTAATATGCAATATAGAAAAGTGAGTAAAGATAGGTGATCATGTGAAAGAGAGAGTAGTAGTAAAGCAAGAAAGAAGGCAACATCCTATCCAACGCTACTCGAATGAACAACCCACATAGCCAGGTTTTCCAGGTATAAACCTGTTCAATATATAGGGTTTTGCCTCGTCTTTGAATGATGCACATCCTGTTCAAATATGGTGGATCATTCCATCTTTGGATGATACACACCTTGTCGAAATTTATAGAGTCCAAGACTCCATCCAAATATAGGTGGTTGGGCCGTCTTCGGGTGCATCGCACTTAGTCCACAACATCACAGTGTACATTTGTGTAAAACGATCTGTGTAGTCGTCCAAAAGATGAAGATCCCCATCACACACACAACCCCTACACAGAGCTGCCCCTCATGTGTTGGACTAACAGCTTCATGTTGTTCAACGTGAAAAAAGTCCTAAGTCAAGTGAATGGTTGGCAAAACCATACAAACGGTCCAATCATTGAGGAATTACTCACATTTATTGTTCAGTCTCCAAACCGAGTCCACACACACCCTGAGAAATTCTCTTAGAGAATGAAAATGCTTGCCAAAACACAACATGGTCCAAACAAGGAAAAGGATACAATCCCTAAAACCACACCCACATGATACAAGAAATGCATGCCCGAAGGCCAAGGAAGAATTTCAACCCAATCCTACTAATTCATGACAGTAATTAGAGCACCCCACAATTCTGTTGGAACCACGGATGATGTGAAGTTAAACGTCCTATGAAACAAATACAGATGCACAGGTTCAACCTCTACATTACTAGCTTCCGTGTAGGTTGTGAATTGTACTCAAACCTCGTGTCCCGTTAGAGTGCATTTGGCCCAAAAAATCACTCTTACTTACTGTAAATAGTGTGGTCTAAGTCATCCGGGTCAAATGGAGGGTCCCACAATCAATCCCTAGTTAAGAGTGTTTAAAGTAGAAATATGGAAGGCAAGGGGCCCAAGGGAATGACCCGAGCCGCAAGCAAATGGGAGGAGAAAAACCACCCATTTTCATTCCATTCTCCTTCCACCTGTAAACACATTAAAATGGGGCTTAACCCTCCATTCTATCCACAATACATCGACATCTATTCCTCATTTCATCCATTTCAAAAATCCACACACAATAATTGCATTTTCATTAAAATCATGTAAAATGGGCAAAACCAAAGTCATAGCAATGAAAATGTTAGAATCAAGCATTAAAAGCATATAAACCATATGATGAATGTCCACTTGCCTAATTAAGATGAGGAAAATAGAAAATAGATGCAAGCCCTTGCTCTCAAAATGGCCCACTAAGCTCCAAGGAAGCAAACCTCAAAATCAAATCAAAACGCACCTATAAAATGGAAGACAAGAACCTAATGAGCATACAGGACATACCCTAAGTTTAAAGTCTTTAAGACTTGGCTTTGGTGAAGGTTAGAGCTTACGTAGAGGAGATGGGTGGAGGAGAAGCTTGGTGAGGGAGATGACGTGAGAAGAGGAAGCTCTTATGGTAGCGACTTGGATTTTCTGTCATTAGCAAGGTGTGGTGAGGAGAAATGGTAAAATATAGAGGGAAATGAGGGAAGAGAGAAGAGAGAAGAGAGAAGGGGACTTAGAGAGAGGTATCTTTAGGAAGAGAAGATCTCAAGGAAGAAGATTAGTGGTGTGGATGTGAAGACGATGCTCCGGTGGCTCAGGATCTCATCGGCAGCAATGAAGAGAAAAGGAAGAGGAAAATTGGTTCTATCCGTTGGGATGGAAAGAAATGAGAGAGAAAGAGAGAGTGATTTATGAAGGTAAGACAAATAAACAAAGAAAGAGAGTAAACAGAAAAAAAGAATAAAAGAAATAAGTGAGTAGGGACCTGTGTGGTGGAGGAGAGGAGAGAGAGAATGAGTTGCTAATGTCAAGGCGCGGGGGGGGGGGGGGGGGGGAAGGGAAAAGCTTGAGGAATGAGGGGAGAGAGGAAATGTGCGGAGAGAAAAATGTTTTAATAGTAAAGGTGGGTCCCACTAATTATAAGTTTGGTTTAAACTTGATTTGGCCATATTTTACAAATCATAGGTCGGATCAAGTCACCGCAAGCACCATCATTCAAGAAATGAAATTAGCTTTCTAATGACATCAGTCTTGGCATGATTTGAAAGAGTTAAATTTTAGCTATTTACAAAACTACCACTGGGTTTAGGAAAATCATAAGTAAAGGGATTATTTGGGATATTTTGGATTTGGAGATCAAGATGGGTTCGGGTGAGTTTAGTGAAGAAGGAAAAGGTCTTAGAATTAGGTCTTCTACCCAACAAGCGTGAAATCTCGCAAAACGAAAAACTATGAAAAAGGGCTCTAAGTTTCCTAAAATTGTAAAGCACCCCCTACTAAACTCAAATGAACTCGAAAACTGATGAAATTTCATACACACACTATCCTTAGACTAATTCAGATATGCTTAGACTCTAACAGAGCTTAATTAGCTAGAATCCAATTAGAATAGGCTAATGCCTTATATTAGGATACAGAACGTTACAACACTCCTTACCTATGAGGTAAGGAGTCATTCTTAGTATTGTGTGATTAGATATAAAACCATCAAATGGATTGTCATGTTATAAACAACTTCTTATATATGGACCATAATAGCCATTCATTTTATGAGTTTTTTTTTTGGCTTAGCTTATTGGCCAAGTGGGAGAGAAGTAAAGGCACCTACTAGGGATCGATCCACGGTGGGTGCTATGAGTTTTGCTGTCTTTGGATTGCATGGGAACTTTCAAGGAATCTAAATTATTATTTTTTCTTCAGAGAAAAATATAAATAAACTAAGGTGTAAACTTTGATTGTGGCCAAATCCAAATGACAAGACCGATTACCTTTTGGGTTTGTACCTCAAAGCCTGAATTCAATCCAAGTACTCAATTTTGGGTTCAAGAACATGCAATTTGTTCCAATAACTATATTCTGGATCACCCAAACAGCCCATGTTTCATATAAAGTGAACATATTATATACGCAAGAGAGAGAATCTCCTATCTACCCCAGTTCAATAATTAAAAAAAAAAAGAAATTCAATGGAAACTCAGTTTATTTACTTGCAAGAATTATTGTTGGATGAGCATGAAGAATTCTTTCCTCTTCCTTTATATCAAACATTCAACAAATATATTTCTTCAAATGAAAATAACTCTGAGTAGCACTTTGGATTCTAGTATCTACAAAATTCCAAAGGTCAAATTGGCCAAAATTTGTAGAAGATTTCGATTTACCTTTTAAACTTCTTTCCATAAAGAAATGTCTGCAAATAATTTGAAAACTCTTGTACGACTGAGAAAATCCTTGCTATAGCGTGTGTTGAGGGACAAGGGAGAAAGAAAATTGAGAACACAATGTAAACCACTAGTTTTTTGCATTTTGTATAATCTCACTTTGAAAGTTTTTGGGGCCTCAAATTTCTATATTGCAAGTCAAGCAATATGCAGCAAAATACAATAAAATGAAATTGCAAGTAAAAGCAATCAACCTCATAATAAGAAGACACAAAAATTTTTAACGTGGAAAACCTCAATGAGAAAAACCATGAGCCCATTTGAATTAACAAAACCAAGCACTAATTTTGAGCATTTACAAGATATACTCACAACCCTTTCCAGTGAGTCCTTCAACCTAGGATGCAGTATTTCTTATAAGAATCCACGACACAACTAGCCTTACGTGCCCTGCTCTCTACGCTTGAGCCAATTACCTTGATTTCACAAGATGAACAATCATCTACAAGAAAGTAGAAACAACAAATGTCGACCCGTAAAAATTACAAATATTGCAATGAAGATATTACAAGCAAATTTAAACCAAAGGTACATAAATCCTACGGTTGTGAAATGACAAATCAAGTATTGCATCCAGATGTTTAGAGCTGGTGTAATCCACTTAAAAGACCTCAGGTGAGCTCAAAGTTCAACAACCCCAATATCAAAGTTAGTGAACTTCATTTGGTCACGTGACTCACTTAACTTTGAGTTCAAAGTTCATTGGCTCAAAGTCTAGGGGTCATTGAACACACTCAAACTTTTGGGCTACCAAAGTAGCTAAACCTCTCATAGCAACTCCAAAGCATGCTTTGGAGTGATGTTTCAATGTTTCAAAGTATTTGGACATCATCTTAGCTCAAACCAAGCTTCAGTTATTGTTTACCAGCTCCTTCAGGGTCACTATGGAATTGACACTTCTAAATGTCAAAGCAAGCTCAAACTCAGTAAAATGCCTTTAAGTACATTCAAAGACTATCTTGCAAAGTTTTAGAACATTTGGACATCATTTGGACTCAAACTCAGTTCAAATGGTTATCTACTAAGCTCTATGGGGTCACAGTGCAAAGTGACACCTTATGAAGATCAAATTAGCTGAAACTCCTGGAGGAAGCTCAAATTATGCTCAAGGGAGGCTCTACAAAATTTTAGGTAAAACGAACATCATTTGACCTAAAGGCTACAAACATGTCAACTTTAGGTCAATGACCCCTAAGTCATGGGAGTCATTAACCAAAGTCCTACTTTCCGATATTCAAAATTGATAAAATTTGTGCACAAAAGCATCAGTCATGCTCAAAGGAGATTTTATACATTTTCAAGTCAAGAGGAGTTCGTCTAGTTCTATTTCCACTGCATGTTAACTTAGAGGTTAGTGACCCTCGAGCCATGGAAGTCATTGGCCAAAATCCTACTTTCAGGGTGGTAGAAAATAAGCTAACTACCTACAGTGTGAGGTGAATAGTGACTTAGAACATGTACCAAGTGGGTCGCTATTTGATATCCTACTTCTACAAATCCAAATTGCATGAAATTTGGATGAACACTCCAAGATAACCCTGATATCAATCCCTCCAAGTTTCAAACCAAGCCAAGTCATTTCGGCCTCAAACAGCTAAAGCAAAGGCCCATTTTCATGAAAGTCAACGGGCAAGTTGACCAACTTTAGAAGATCAAAACAAGATGAAATTTCCATGACACACTCAAAGTAGTGTCAAAAAGCATCCCTCCAAGTTTTGTGAAGATTAGACATCGTTTGCGCCCTAAACCGATGAAAGTTGTTCACATATGCAAAAAGTCCAAATCGGGACCTGGGAGTGACCGCGGCTGTGGTCACTAATACCTACGGAGCAGTTCCTGTGGTTTTCGGGAGTTCCCTCCACTTCCTTTTGAGCTTTAACTTCCTGTAACTCCTTTTTGCTCCCCATAACTCCCTTAACCACTACTAACATCTATAAAAAAGAGGTTTAACACATAGGGGTGACTATACACAGAAGACAACAATTTTCGAGTCCCAGAGACAAGTTCTAGAGTTTGAAATAAACGAGTGGTGAGTTAGTCCATAAGGCTTTGATCCAAATAAATGTTTATCTCAAATCAGTGAAAAGACCATTGACATTACAATTATGCATTGTCCGGCGTCATGCACTGATGGATACCTACAGTGCATCAGGTCTGATGCACTGTATCCTTGCTGTAGTCACATTAGGTGGAGGTAAAAACCTCTCATCTTCCTCACCTTTTAAGGAACGATGAGCTTTGCAAACATCAGACCTGGACATCAAGCCAATTTTAAAGAACCTCTCATCTTCCTCACTTTTGGTTGTTCTTGAATTTTGGGGGGCCTTCATAACCACCTTTATTGGTGGAATTATTATGTCCACCTTTACTGGAGGATTTATTTTGTCTGCGCCCCTTACCTCTGCCTCTATTTTGACTGAAGTTAGCATTTGCTTCAAGAATTGCCATAGATCCTATTGGTCTAGAGTTATGGTTCTTGATTATCACTTTATTGTTTTGTTTTTCAGTAAGTAGACAAGTTATAAGTTTAGAATAGTTAGTAAATTGTCGTTTTCGGTATTGTTATTGTAGGATGACATTTGAGGTGTGGAAGGTACAAAGATGTTTTTTCTAACATCTGCTCATCAATAACCTTTTCATTACATAATCTCAGATGAAAAACATTGTTAAATAGAGCAGAGTTACATTCAGAAACCGTCTTATAGTCATGAAATCGTAGATTCAACCATTTACTTTGAGCATTGTGTAGTATGACCGTCTTCTAATGATCATTCCTGTCCTTCAACAATATCCAAAGCCCTAAGGGGCTTCCTCAATCAAATACACATTCTTTAGATCATCATGGATGTGATGGCGTAGAAAAATGAAGGTTGTTATTTGTCCTCCGAGGATATCTTAATTCCTTCTTTGATGGCAGCACTAAGTTTTTTTTTTTTATTGCAAATGGATCTTACCATCCAATTGTCATGATAAATAATTTTCTCTATAATTGCAAGAGCCTTAAAGTTAAGCTTAGCTAGATTCAACAACCTTTTAATAACTGTAATAAAATATATAAAATTAGGATCAATTTTAAAATAACAAGAAAATATAATGAATAATCATCCAATCAAAGTTAGAACTTCAGGTTCTTAACTCATGGGTTAGAATTTCAGATATTATCAAGGCTTCGGCTTGACTTTATAGCCTTGAATTGATCCATTTCATTTGCAGTCATGTTACTTCTTAATATTCAATAGTAAAATAATGAAGGAGTAAAGGAGAGAAAAACAAATAAAGAAATGATCAAAACTTCAAGTTAGATTATATATATTGCTTTTAGAACTTCATGTTTTAATATTAAATTAATAAAACTTTGGGTTTTATTTTAGATCATATGAATATGAATCTACGGGTTCATAGAAACTATATTAAATTTCAAATCTTAGGATTGCTTGTCCTAAATAACATATGGAGCTTCAGGTTGATATTATTTATTTGATATGGTTCTATTTCTTTTTTATCCATGAGTTGCATTTGTACTATTTTATGTGCAATTGTTGCTTCTAGCAACAAATTCATCAAAACAAAATTTACATATAATAATAATATCATAACGTCTCGTAGTAATTAGTATTATATATACTTATAATAGAAATTACAAAAAACATGTGGTGTAGTACATATAGAATACTAACCTTCTACTGTATTGTTCAAGGCTTTCAATCTTTAGAATTCCAACTTGGATCACCTTTTGATGTGAAGAGGAACAAAAGAGATAAATTTTCTTCATAGTCATGTGGTGGATGCAAGAATCTTCTTTGATTGTTTTGACAAGAAAAAGAATTATGAGATTATGCTGATAACATATTATAAATCAAACCCAATGATAAAAAAGAATATAGGACTAGGGAGGAATAGTGAGGGAGATTCGTATTGAAAGGTCTACCTATTATGGAAGGAGGAATGCTTATGTGTAGGTTAAGATAACCTCCTTACCAAGTAACAATGTTATATTAGGAAAGTAATACTTTCTTATCATAGGTGGGCATCCACACTGTAACAAAGTTTATAATAGTATTAGGACTTTTGCAGGTTTTTCACAAAGTTCACTATTCCATTTGGTGATAGATATCTAGATTTTTGCTTCATTAAAGTGGCAATATTGTGCTAATATGACCCATTATGTTTCTTGAACTTGAACAATTATTATACAACTTGGCATTCCATGCTATGCAATCTATTTTATCCACATGATGGATCAAACTCAGTGGGCTTTAATTGGGAGCGAAACTAGGAAATATGGCTTTGGGGAACCATTGCGGGAAAAATATTTTTTGGGGCCAAAGTAAAAAAAAAAATTTGTTGAAATTTTCATTTAGCATAATGGATTTTTGAAATTTCACTGGCATGGGATGTGGGGGTTTTGGGTTTGACCATCACTACAACAATTAACAGTTTTAACAACGCATTTTTTCATCGCTAAAAGTATTCAAAACGTCGGCAAAGATTTTTACCGGCGAAAAAATTTTGAACCCGGTAAAAAGATGTCAGCAAAATATTTTACCGACGTTTTTCAATTTTGTCGGCAAAAGTCCCCTTTACGACGCACCATGGAGACTTTCACCGATGTTTTTTAATGTCGGTAAAAGTTATAAAATTTCATTTCAATTAGATAATAATAGCTTTTACCGACGTTTTGGAACATCGGCAAAACCATGTTTTACAATATTAATTTTTAAAAATTGTATATACTTTTCCGACGGTAAAAACACGTTGGTAATGTTTTTATTTTTTAAAAATGGAATTTTTTACCTTTGCCGACGTTTTTAAGAAAATTTTCGTTGCCAATAATTTTATTTTTTAAAAAATACAATATTTATTTTCTCATTATAATTTGAATTCTTTAATTTTTTTTATTTTTCCTTTGCCAACGTTTTTGAACATCGGCAAAACCACATCAGAAACTATGGCAAAGAGAGAGCAGAGAGAGAGCGAGAGAGAGAGAGCAGAGAGAGCGAGAGAGAGAGAGTGAGAGAGCGAGAGAGAGAGAGCAGAGAGAGCAAGAGAGCGAGAAAGGGAGATTGGAGAGAGAGCAGAAAGAGAGTGAGAGAGAGAGATCGGACATCGAGAGCAAAGAGAGCGAGAGAGTGAGAGAAACAGAGCAGAGAGAGAGAGCGAGAGAGAGAGATAAGAGAGAGAGCAGAGAGAGCGAGAGAGATCGGGGAGAGAGAGAGTGAGAGAAACAGAGTAGAGAGAGAGGAATCTGGGGGCGAGAGAAAGCGACTGATAAGAAAGAGTAAGAGAAGGAGAACAGAGAGAGAGAAATTTGGGGGCGAGAGAGACAGTGAGAGATCAGAGAGAGTGAGAGAAAGAGAGCAGAGAGAGAGCGAGAGAGCAGAGAGAGTGAAAGAAAGAGAGCAGAGAGAGAGGCTCTGGGGCGAGAGAGATAGAGAGTAGAGAGAGTGAGAGAAAGAGAGCAGCAAGAGGATATTGGGCGAGAGAGCAGAGAGAGTGAGAGAAAGAAAGTAGAGAGAGAGGATCTGGGGCGAGAGAGAGAGCGAGAGAGCAGAGAGAGTGAGAGAAAGAGAGTAGAGAGAGAGGATCTGGGGCGAGAGAGAGCGAGAGAGCAGAGAGAGTGAGAGAAAGAGAGCAGAGAGAGAGGATCTAGGGCGAGAGAGAGAGCGAGAGAGCAGAGAGAGTGAGAGAAAGAGAGTAGAGAGAGAGGATCTGGGACGAGAGCGAGAGCGAGAGAGCAAAGAGTGTGAGAGAAAGCGAGTGAGAGAAAGAGAGCAGAGAGAGAGGCTCTGGGGTGAGAGAGAGCAGAGAGAGTGAGAGAAAGCGAGTGAGAGAGAGAACAGAGAAAGAGAATCTGGGGTGAAAGAGCAGAGACAGTGAGAGAAAAAGAGCAGAGAGAGTGAGAGAAAGAGAGCAGAGAGAGTGAGAGAAAGAGAGCAGAGAGAGTGAGAGAAAGAGAGCAGCGAGAGGATATGGGGCGAGAGAGCAGAGAGAGTGAGAGAAAGATAGCAGCGAGAGGATATGGGGCGAGAGAGCAGAGAGAGTGAGAGAAAGAGAGAGAGGATCTGGGGTGAGAGAGAGCGAGAAAGCAGAGAGTGAGAGAAAGAGAACAGAGAGAGGATATGGGGCGAAAGAGAGAGGGATCGAGATATTAGAGATAAAGAGCATAGAGAGAGACGCATTTGGGGCGAGAGAGAGTAGAGAGAGATGCATTTGGGGCGAGAGAGAGAGCGAGAGATGAGAGAGGGTGAGAGAAAGAAATTTGGGCGAGAGTGCGAGCGAGAGAGAACAACGCGAAGGAGAAAGAAAATCCAATTTGGGGCGGGAAATTGAAATGGTGGCCCCCAAGCTTTTACCGGCAGTTAATTTTCATCGACAAATCAAAATTTCATCGGTAAAATGGGGAGAAAAATTTCAAAACTTTTACGGACGTAAATGATTTTTCGTCGGTAAAAATAAGTTTTACCCACGATTTTCTACAAGTGTCGGTAAAAATTGTATTTTTACCGACATTCTTTAAATTTGTCGGCAAAAAAATTGCTACAGTGGAAAAAATTCTCTTCCCAAGTACATACTTTTACCGACGATGTTCTAACAGCGTCGGTAAAACTTGTATTTTTACCGACATTTATTAAATTTGTCGGTAAAAACATTGCTACAGTGGAAAAATTATCTTCCCAAGTACATTCTTTTACCAACGTTATCCGAATTCATCGGCAAAAAATCTCATCGGTGGCCCACGTACATACTATTGCTGACGAAAACTATAAACATCGGTAAAAGTAATTTTTACCGACGTTTTTTGGCGACGATTTTATAATTTCATCGCTAAAGACTATCATTTACCAAACGCATATAAATTTGTTGTTGAAAATTCAACTTTTAGCGACGTTTTAAAAAAAACGTCGTTAAAAGCTGAATTTTCGACGGCAAATTTATATGTGTTGGCAAATGATAGTCTTTAGCGATGAAATTATAAAATCGTCGCCAAAAAACGTCGCCAAAAGTGCAGCTTGTTGTAGTGCATATTCTCGTCCCTGGGCCTAATTGATATAAAATAGCCCAAAAGTGGGTGACACATATAAACTTGTTCTGGACAGTAATCAGAAGAACTTTTGAGGCAAAAACATGAATGGCTAATGAATGTGTGTTGCATGGGCCACTAGAACACATCATTGAGATGAGTCATCAAAGTGGAGGGCACCAAGATAGATGTTTTAAAGTCTATACCTAAAGAGAACTTTTTTTATTTCATCCAATCACAATTCAAAATTGTCGATGCTCAATCTATACACAAAATTTTGTGCTTTTTGTCATTTTACTTTATAGTTTAATGATTTTCATTATTTTTTATAATAAGCATGAATCTATACTAATAGAAGATAAAAAGAGATCCTTTGACAACCACTATAAAAAAGTGAATATACATTTTGAATACAACATGAAACAAACTTGTTAGGTTGATATCACTAATTCATAAGTTTGTTTTAGGATTTATTTTTCAATCCCAAGCTTTCAACCATATAATGGACAATGAGAAATGATTTAACCATAGTAGCTGAATAGTTTAATTGACGTTATCTTTTATGGTATAAATTTCAAAAATTACATTTATAATGTTGAGAGCCTTGGTGTTGAAGAGGTGGCCCAGTAAAAATTTATATTGATTAAAGCATAGAGAAAATTTTCACTAAATATCTCTTGCTCTTTTGAAAAATACATTACATAATGATGGTCTCCCTTTTTCTAAAGTATGCCCACATCTAAAATTACTCCTTTCTTACTTTATTAACTTCATGATTTGCCACATTATTAAATAATAATTAAAAAAAAAGTATATATGGAAATTTGATGTAGGTTTAGCCTTTTAGCAAAGTTAAATTAGACCCAAAAAGGAGGTGCACTACAATATTCTTACCATTGAAATAATGAATTGGTGGGGTCCAATATTTTTGAAAACTTCAACATTTATTACTATGCCCATATCCCAAGCTATACATTTCTTTTAACCAAAAAAAAAAAAAAAAAGCTATACATTTTTGCATCCACTTTATAGATTTAATTAATTGGGCCCCAATTGAAATATAGCAGTCCAAACATATATATAATAAAGAAGCTAGTTTATGAGAAATATGACTCCCATTTGTATATTTTATAAATGAGATCATATAATAATGGGTCTCATTTGTTGTGCTATCCTCAGCTAGACTATCTTTGTGTTGGCAAGCCATATAGAGAAAAGGTATTTCTATAAAAACAATTTTGCAAAGAAGTCTTAAATTTTTATAAAATAAGAGCACCAATAGAGAGGAAGAGAGGGAGATCTTTTTATTATTGAGAGTTGTGTACATAATGAAGGGGGAGGAGAGTCTTATTTATTGAATATGATTGCTTCCCCCCCATGTAACGTAATATAGCAGGATTCTAACCCTAAGTGATCTCCTTATCTCATGTGGGTCCGAATGTGGGTATTCACCTATGATAATACATCTCATAACACTCTCCCTTGGATGACCACCATTCAATAAAGTTGTCTCATTAAAACGTTGCAAAAGGAAAACCCAATGGGATAAAAAAAACAAAACAAAGGAAAAAGAGTACAATGTTCTGCAAAATCATTGAATTGGTGTTGGATGTGCATAATGCTGCCTCGGTAAAACCTTAACTAGGAAAATCCAGTGGGATAAAACTTAGAAGAGGAAAAATAGTACAATGCACATATGTTCTGGGTAGCATGCTTCAGAATGCCTACCCATGATTAGTTACTCCCATGACAACAATAGCCTTTATATTGTTTGATGATAGACATTACGCATGCCGATCTAATATACAAGCTTTTGGAATGTTGATTTCGGTAATGACTTAGTAAACAAATCAGTAAGGTTGTTACTTGAATGAACTTGCTTGACTTTAATTTCATTGTTCTTTTGAAGCTCATGTGTGAAAAAGAACTTTGGTGTAATGTGCTTTGTTTCGTCACCTTTAATGTAACATTCTTTAATTTATTGAATACATGTTTCGTTATCTTCATAGATAGTGCTTGAGGTACCTTTATTAGAACGCAATTGACAATAACTTTGAATATGATGAATCAAAGATTTCAACCACACACAATTCCTACTGACTACATAGAGGGCTAAGATCTCAGCATGGTTAGAAGAGAAAGAGCTACCCAAGTTTCTGTAGTAGAATGCCAAGAAATGGCGGTATTACCATTATGAAATAAATAACCTGTCTGTAATTGACTCGTATAAGAATCAGAGAGATAACCTGAATCCGAATGACCTACAAACTTGGAATCTTTATAGCCATAAGAATAAAATAGACCTAAATCAATTGCTCCATGTAAAAAGCATAGGATTCGTTTAATACAAATCTACTATCTTTGGGTTAGTGCATAACTGTATTAATCAAGTAGATTTATTGAAAATGAAATATCCAGTTCAAGGCATTGTGCTAAAAACATTAGAGTATCAATAGCACTTAAGTATGGTACTTCAGGACCCAACACTTTTTCATTTTTTTCGTTAGGATGATACGAATCTTTCTTTATATCCAACGATCGGACGACCATGGGAGTACTTCATGGATGCGCTTTGCCCATACTAAACGTTTCAAAACTTTTTGGTATATTTAGATCGATGGACTTATATCGTACTAGGATTTCCCTCAATCTATAGGCCAAGACAAATCTTGTTTTCCCACGGTCTTTCATGTCAAATTCTCTTTTAAAATAGTTAGAACTTTTCTCTAGCTCTTCTGGAGTTCTAATTAAATTTATGTTATTGATATATATTACTACTATTGTAAATCCTTTTAGGGATTTTATAAAGATATATGGGCAAATGAGATTTCTTTTCATACCCTCCTTAGACAAACATTCACTAAAACGATTGTACTATATTCTTCTAAAATGCTTTAAGTCGTACAATGAACATCTTGATTTGATTGAGTACGTCCTCTTTGACTTTGCTTCAGGCTAACCAAATCTTTTTAGGAATTTCATTTATATGTCTTTGTATGTTTTCAATATCAGGTTTCTACATGAAAACTTATGCTACTAGTCATGCCTTATATTTGGTAATTTTATTTATTTTTCTTACAAACACCAATTTGTAACCTATATAGTTAACACCTTGTGGGATTTGTTCTATAGGTCTGAACACACCACGTTTATTGAGAGACTCTAACTCTGCTTTGATGGCACTACTTTTCCATTTTGGCCAGTATTTTCTTTGTCGACATTCATTTATAGTACGTGGTTCTATATCCTAATCATCATTTTCCTTTGATATATGTTTAGCTATCACATATTCAAATGTGTCATCAATGACTATTAATTTTCTATTCCATTTCTTTCTTGAATCAGTGTAAAGTATAGAAATCTCTTTATTATTGGGTACCCTTGCCTCTTCATGGGCTTCTGGAGTCTCTTTCGAGACTCGTGTCTCTTTTAGGACATTAATTTCTTTAGGAACCTTAAATAGAGTGGATTTTGCCATAACTTCTTCTTGATTAAATTGACATACCTCTTCAGGGGTGTATGATTTTTCATAACCTCTTCGGGAGTGTACCTCATCTGGAGTATTATTAGGATTTGATTGTTCATTTTTCCTCTTCCGGGGAGTTGAGTCCTTAGAATCTTTTGTTCTATAAAGACATTAATTTGTGCTTGTCCTATAGGGACATTAATTCTTGTAGGTGTACTTATAATTGGTGCATGTGACCTACTCACTTTTGCTACATCATTAAAAGCATTAGATAATTCATTTGTAATCTCTTGTAAATGCATCATTCTACATACTTCATTCTCTTATTGTAAAGTACATGGATCTAGATGAGATAGAGTATGAGTATTCCACATTAATTCTTACCGTTTTTCTGGAACAAGTTGTTCTATAGGAATAATACTTTCTTTAGGAATTCTTTTATGTCCCTCTAACGGCGGGAAGACTATCTCATCAAAATAAAAATTGCAAAACAAGCAATAAATACTTCTCCTATCATTGGTTCTAGATATCAAATAATTGGGGGTAAATTATAGCCAATATAGATTCCTAATCTATGTTGTGGTTCATGTAGGTGAGAAACCCAATTTATTAAGTCTTATATACTTAATAGGATGCTTAGGGAAGTGTACCCTAAGTTTAATAATTTGTGCTAATAGGAGGGTAAAAGCTATAAAGTATCAAACATCCAACCAAAGGGTAGAGGCAGCAATCAAAACTATAAAAATAATTAAAAGGTCCACTAATGGGATTTATGTGTTCATAAATGTGATCTTGTATCCTCTGCAAAAAGGATGGTCAATTGATGCTTCTCTAAGGAGTACCAAAAAGGTTATAAACAATTTGTCTTACCATAGTAACTCCAGTGCGACCGAACCTATCATTTTAAAATAATAAAACCCTAAGATTACTAGGCTTTGGGCTTAGTTTAAGCTTCTGACTTGACTTCATTGTTTTGCTCATAATTGAAGTGATTTGACATTGGAGATTATCGTGTAATATAACCTTGATGAGAATACAATTTTTTTTTCTAGTATCAGCTACTAGCTATCAACACTAGTAATGATGCACAAATATCTTTAGTTACTTTAACGTATAGTTTTTATATGTGGTGCCCATTCATCTTGATATCTTTGGAGCTAAGTAAGTTTTTTTGGGAACTATTAAAAAATAATACATTCTTAACGCATATGTGAGTAGTATTTAGTAATATTATATGAACTCTTTGAAAGCATTCAGTTATTTGTATAAGCCCAGCTATGGTTGATACTTTGCCCTCCAACTATGAGAAAAACTTCTGATTTTTCAATATAGTGTATGTTGTGGCACTGTCTTCTGAATATTATCCTCACCTTCATGCATTCCATGAGCCATACCGCAAGAAATAATAAACTAACAAAACTATTCAGTCGCATAAGAAAAATGAAATTGAAAACAACTAAACCATTCACCACTCAAAGAAAATGTAATGTCCATACATAAGGTATGGGGGATAAAAGAATAAGTCCCAACTAAACCTACTCTAAGTCAATCCTGTTTATGGACCAACTTGTTTTGTCTATGTCTCTTGATTTGGTGTTTCATTCCGAGCCTACAATATTATTAGAAATAAATGGTGTTAATACTTCATCAATTAAAATATTATTTATTTAATTATAGAAAACTCTAATATATGAAAAATAAATATTGTACCTGAGAATAATTCTCAAGATGGGTGGATGACTACATCACTATCCCACCTTGGGATAGAGTTCGTTTTAACTCCACCATATCCTTCCAAACGCCACCCATCTCCTCCATCAACTTTATCATTTTTCTCTCAATCTTTTCATTTAATAACTTTTCATCTGCTAATACTTTAGAAAATGAAGAGGAATAACGGATACTAGTCATAAAAGCACCCATGCCTAAGCCGCACACACATCCTCAAGAATCAAGACCAATGATCAATACAAAAATAAAAGAAAATGATGTCAATATTTAAACAAATACTAAATTGACACTTATCAGGCTTTATCATCAACAAGAAAACTACATGTATAATACCTTTGCAACTGGGTCATGTTTAGATCTTTTTGTGTAAGAGATCTATCAGCCTCATGAAGACTTCTAATGATATCCTACAACGTATGATACATAATAAGTATAAGAAAAATCTCAAATAAAAAATATTTTAAAAATTATGGCAGAGTCTCCCTTTAATTGGAGGGCATTTAAATTTTTTTCTATAGCCTATTAGGTACTTATAAATAAAGAAAACACCTTATAGGAGCATTCCATTGCCCATACAAGCTATAAATTTAATTTACACTGAACCATAACACTTCCAAAACTAAACTTCATGCATGATACAAAAACACAAAAATGACTGTAGCACTAAGATAGTCATACCCATAAAAATAAAATGTCATCCACAACATATTGAGTCATACAAAATGCATTTGAATGAAAAAGATACCCCACCACTTTTGGGCTAGAAAAAGATCCGTTCTTCTTAGTATGAGTTTTTATAAAGAGGTTCATACAAGTGATTTCCACAACATGATTTTCTTGTTGTTGTAAATAATTGCAGATATAAATTTAGTCTATTTGTAAAAATTATACATAAATTAAACATAATATAAATATTACACTTACCGTATCATCTACCACCCTAGCCTTTCCCTTTTGTTCGGAAGTATGAGTGCAAATCATTTTGGACCTAGCAATCTTACATTTCTCTCTCAAGGCTTGGGCCTCTTCCATTGATTCTATGTCCACAAATGACTTCCAATCTTCCTCTCTAACATGTGAGGGGACATGAGCTTTCCTCTTTGCATTTGTGGTATATTTATCATAGACTTTGCGACGAAGAAATGACTTCCAATCCCTCCAACTGTCATTTGCTCTCTTCAATATATATTGTTTGTGGCATGCTGAAACTTCATATGAGCACGGGCTTGTGTTGCTAGTATCCTTATATTTGATTTGGCCAAGTTTACCCTATATTTAACTCGGCCTTTCATCAAAACAAGGCAACTTGGCAAAGTTGGTAGCCAACTTGCCAAGTTTTCCAAGCTTACACCAAACAACATAGGAACCAGCCTCTTTCCTTTGTTGCACCAAAAGCAGAGAAAATGACTCCACATATTACTATTTCCATGGCTTTTAAAGGCCAAGAAGAAATGAGGCTACGTATTACATTCATGTAGGATTCCTCTCTCCACACAAACCAATCCTTATGCATTTGAAAGCATACTGTACTTTTAAATTATTCTCAACATAAGTAACTTGGGCTTCCTTAGGGGCCCCAATCCAAGGCACCTTAGGCATGGAATCTAATGATTTGAGATGAATTGTTACAATGGGATCCAATAGTATTCATCCTTAGAATAGAATAAATTAGATGACCTTACCCCACTCTCAGCCTATCCTTGCCCAAGAGTCCATCAAAGTAGTGTCAGACTAGTAGAAAACCAACAAGATCTTTACATAAAGTTAATAGCAATAAGCAAAGTGGCACCTACAAAATGGAAGAAACTTTAAAAAAAATAAAAATAATATTTCGGAAGTGGCCTAGGAATCAACATAGAAAGAATGAAATACGAAGATACAAAATAGAGACAATTCTTTATTATGGAAAAAATGGCTTCTCAGTTCACTTATAAATTGTAGTGGAATCGAAGGGAAGAAAGACAATAGCTGAATCAGGAAAATGCTTTGGGTTGGTTAAAAGCTTCATGAGGGTTTGCTTCTCACAGTGTGTGAAAAGGAACACACAAGATTTAACTGACATGTTGGCCCGGGTATGTCTCCGTCACAAGCTCCTTCACACCTAAGGATATTGCATTCATCAGATGGTGGCCAAACAGGGTCCGCTCATCATAGGTCCCTCATAGCCTTGGTCACCCATGGATCCCCTTTAAGATCCATGGTGTTGATCGTCCATCAGGTAGCCCATCCGGGCCCATAATCCCATGTATGAAAAATTGTCCCAAACAATCGGAGAATGGAAATCTAGGTTTTCAGTTCTGCTCCCTTCCTCATAATAGGGAAATTGTTGCAGAGAGATGATCAAGATACTGGGATCTCAAAAAGAAATTCAATAATCCATATATGGGTCATTTGAATCACATCAACAAATCTAAGTTTTAAGAATCACTGCACACAAATAAAGAGAGGAAAGAGAGATGCAGAGAGAAATAAGAAACAAAGGAGGAGAAAATATGGCACCTCTAGCTCGAGTTGTGTGGTAAGAGATGAGGGAGAGATAGTAGGTTTGCACACAGCGATGAGGGAAAGAGACGTATAGTTTTGTGCTTTATTTTGCATAAAGGCACCAAAGGAAAGAGGGAAGGAAATCGATTTTGGCTTTTCTTTTATTAAGTATTTAGGTCAATAAAAACAAGAGTCCAAAGCCATGGCATTTACTGAATCATACAAGTGCTTTAAACTATTGTTTTTATTAATAACTTTTCACACATAAGAGTATGTTGTTTTTCTCTTAACAAGAGTTAAGAACTGTGAAATCTTGTGCAATATAATCAAATGTTTAAACCCGTGGTTTTTTACACCTAATTAGTGTGGGATTTAACCCCTTTTGACGTAGAAAATTGATCAACTAAAAGCATCTAATAAATTAGCATAAATGTTTCCACCACATACATTAAGGGAACACAATGAGACCCATTTTTCTAACATGATCATTATGAGCCTATGCCGGTATATGATGAAATCAAAGTCTATCTCTAAGTGTTTGGATAAGTGAAGAATATAATATCAATATATTTAAATAGTCGAAGATTTCATTATTATAAAATAAAATAGTGACAAATTATTATATTAGGTTACTTAAAGTGTTTGGCATTTTTCACAAATTTGAATATATTTTTGAAGTGTTTGGAACTTTTTTTTTAAAAAACCAAAAGATGGAGAGAAAGTAATCAATTGATCCAATATAGGATCCACTAATTAATTACACGCAGTAATAATCATGGTAGGACCCATCTAGTTTTTAAAAATCACAAGATTAAATGTTCCAATTGTGAGATTTGATCTAATTAAGGTGGATTTACCAAATGTTGGTAGTCATAATGTAATAATACAAATCAATCAATGGTAATTATCATTGTTGAATCCATCTATTAGAAATCATTATGAGACCCATTTGATGTTTGTAGTCATATTAACAGTAGGAGAGCAATCAAATAGTAGGACTCATAAAATGATGCCAATTTGATAATTGCAATAACACAATTCAACCTTGGTAATCAAAGTGGCACCTAATTAATTTTGGCAATATGGGACTTACCTAATATTATTAATCATAATGAAAGCCCACCCTGGTTTTATATTTGTAGGACCCACTTGATATAAATAATTAAATGCTAAGGGCTATGTAAACATGATTTGGCTATAGGACCACATATTAAACTTCTAGGTGTTGTGGCGCGAATCTAATATCGGAAGTCATAGTTGCACCCCTATAAAAATCATTGATGTTAAAACTTATCGTGGGCCACTAGAATTAATGGTTGCTCATGAACTCTTAAATGGGCTTTACTAAACTCTAGATTTTTTTAAAAAAATATTGTTTTTTACAGCATCTCCTTGAATAATACAATATAAAGGTTTTTGGAAGAAAGTGAGATATTGTAATATACTATCTACGTTATCAAAACACTCCATTTTTATGTGAATAGATTATATTCTAAACTAGTAGATAACCTTGTAAAATCTTTTAAAATATCTTGTTTTCAAACACCCCAAAATTTGTTGGAACATTGATAAGTCCTTAAAAATGCATATTTTTATGGATACTTTTGATTTTTTTAAGGACTTATTAATTCAAAAGAGCTTCATTTAGTGTAATATAATGGTTTCATACATTTTAAATTCATATTAGTATCTTTCTCCATAATTTTCTTAAAAATCATATTTTTTGCATGGAACATGAAACCTACCATTTTTAGAGTTATATTTTTGGAAAGTTTTGTGAAAATTATTTTTCTCGTGTGAAAAAATCAAATTTTCATCATCATTAGTTCATTCACATAAAATCATAAAAAATGGTGTGCATTTTCATTGACATTTCATGAGAGATCGGCCCACATCCATGCATTTGTGATTTTAGGGTTAAAATTGTCTTTCTACATGAATTCACATTTGTTTTGTAGAAATTGATGACATGGGTCCAATTTCCAAGAATTGAAGTAAGAAATTTATTTTCAAAAGAAAGGAGAGAAGAATTGCAGAGAGGAAAGAAATTAGAAGAAAAATGCAAAAATTAGCTTCATGGTCCTGCACACATTCACACTTGTGGGACATACTTGTGGGACATCCAAGAAGGGGTCTACCATATTTTACTGCATCATCTAAATTATCTTTTTGATAATGCAAAGATAATTTCAAGAGTTCTTAAGATATTCCAAAGAAGGAAAGCCACATATGAGACCTTCTTTAAAAGGAGTAGAAGAAAAAAAAATTATAAATAGGACACCCTTGTGGTAGTCTAAAGCATGAGAAGATAGACTACCTCTCTCTAGAATTGCTGCTATACTTCATCTTCTTTAACTATCTCTCCCTCCATCATAGTTCTCAAGGAGATTTGGCTCAGAAATCATACTAGACCCTTGTGTTTTTCTTATCTAGAAAAGGCTTCTCATCCTAGTGTAAGTAGCATCTTTTATTTTAATTTATGTATCTTTTGTAAGAGACTATTTCATTAGTAAAGTTTTGCTTTCTTATTGATCTTTCTTTTGCATGGTTTGTCTTTATACTTTGATTAAAATGCTCATGGATATGCTTGGATTAACGACCTAAGTCTTTGGGATTATGTTCTAGTTAAAGGATGAACTTTGCAAATGATTAGAACTTGAGATAGCAAATCTACTACATTTACTTTTCTGCAAACTACATTTATATTTCTTCATGACTATATTTAAATTCCGTTTACTACATTTACATTCAAGTTTCCTACATTTTATTTTGCAAAAACACTACATTTAAATTTCATTGTTCTTCTTACTTTATTTATGTTTTTTATGTTGCATGATTTATGGCTGGGATTAATTTTTAAAAGCATACATTCATGTCATGTGTTAGTTTAGTTGCTGGAAATTGGAATTCTAGATCTAGAATTTGTTATTTTTTTTGAAAATAAAAGGGATAAATTTTGAATTTAAAAAGAAAGCAAAATTAAACAGCAAAGAGTCATTGTTTTTGTCCAAATATTGGCAATTTAAAACGTAACATGGAAAGGTAATTTTTCCTTGAAATTTAGAGGAACCATTGCTAGATGAGTTAACTTTGTTCCATAAAAATATCAAAGGAAAAGGATAAGGGAGGTTAGGTTTTCAGTCATTGAAACACTCGCCAGTAAAAAATCATGTACATAGAAATCCGAATAGGGCAGATTTTTTGTCCAAAAGTTTGGAATTAACAGGTATATGAAATTAGTGAGTTTTGCCGTAAAAATTAGAAAAATTAAACCTTGATGAGTAAACTTTAAAATCACAAAGTTTTAGATTCAAAAGATTATAGTAAGTTAAATTTCTAGAAGCCTAAACTAAGACCAAGTGCCGAACTGCATATTATAATTTTTTATTTTTAGTAACCATTATTCATGCATATCTTTTTTTATTTTCAAATATTTTTGAAATCCAATTTTTTAAGTTCTTGCATCAATAGAGCATGAAATCCAGCTACTAAATCTATTTTAGGATTGCATTAGATTAGGATCATATTTTATTTAAATTTTGCATCTCATTTTAAGAAAGTTTGCATTAATTACATGGCATACATTGCATAGATTGTGTTGATTGTTTAATTTTAGATTTGTTACTAATTTTAGATTTTTGATAGTTTAAGTAATTTCCAGATTTGAAATTCTTTCTAAAAGTGTGTGATTGTAAAGATTTGAAATTAAAAAGTTCTTTAAGACTTGGAAAGTTCACATAGTTGGAGTTTCTATTTTTAGTAACTTTTTAGTTTTGGAAGTTGTAACTTGTGTATTATTTTGCAGCAACTTTAGTTTTATTTTAGAAAATATTTAGGTATAGGTTTTCTAATTTAGGAATTTTTATTTATTTGGATTGTAATTGTTTAATTTTTTTTTTTACAAGGTAGGAATGGTTCATTTGTTAGTTTTTAAATTAGGCTATTTTTAGATTTTATTTAGGGTAGGTTAGAAGTTGAAAATACCTTAAAACACATTGCTCCTTGAGGATTAATCTGGTCTCACTAGTTTTTATTACTACATGAAGGTTCTGCACTTGGAGTTTTGCGATCAAGTTTTTGTCGCTGTTTCCAGAGAGCGCCATTTAAAGTAACTTTTCAAACTTTCCTTATTTACATTTCTTTGTAGGTGTGATTTAATTTTGGCATCTTTCTAGAAATAGGAGGATATGCATGGAATGATGAGCTGCCCTAAATTGGAATAGAAAAGTACATGGATTGTCAAAAAGTACACTTCACTCTAATTTTTATAAACTTTCGAAAATTAAAAAAAGTTAACTGTTTTTCAACTTGTCATGACTCCTCTAGGTGAAAGTAAATCAAAAGTGATCTAATCACCGTCCTTAATCTTCTCAATGCCTAAGAAAGCCTTTGCTCCTATAGTGCATGATAGCTAGTCTGTTCAGGAAACTAGTCCTCCAAACGGGTCCATCTATGACTTTACCACTTCCTGGTGGCTAAATTGGCTGAGTTGGTTTCATAAGATTAGATTGGAGAACTATAGGAAACTTTTCAACCTTTGGAAGTTACTTAGTTGCTACTTGTATAATTTAGGTTTTTCTCTTTTTTTTTATAAACAAAAAACAAGTGATTCTAAAAACAAATTGGTGAGAACCTACAAACATGAAAGGACTTAAAAATGGGCAAACTAATGGGAATGGAATCAATGTTGATGGCCCACCGAAGTCATGGCATGCCTTGTGTAAACAAGAAGAGATTGCAAATTTATATTAAATAAATGGTTCGGTCGGATCTTATGAACGGGAGTGGGCCAATCACTATGATCATTGTTCCAATGAGGAATTTGTGGAAAGTTTAATGGAATGATTAGCTCAAATCATTAACCAATAAAGGTCCCACGTGATTACCCATACCCCACACAATCATTCACTCATTCTGATATAGATGTGGGAATTCAATGGCGGACTGAATCAAATTCAAATCAATGGCGTTATCACAATGACATGGGTAGCATGTGTGGTCCAAATTGGGATGAACAATCACTGGATAAAAGATGAAATAGGCCCGATATGGATCATGTCTCTTGTCCCCAAGAATTTACTTCGGACAGGTCATATGAGTATCCCTCATAGGAAATGTCATATGCAACCCTTTCTTCCCCTTGGTCATATGTACCCTATGATCTCTCTCTATCTGAATGGTCATATGAGCTACCACAAACCCGAAAGGATTCTTTGGAGGACACTTTAGCCAAATTCATTGAGTCTACACAGAACACCATACAATCCATTCAAGATTATGCACAATGCATGGAAAGCCTAATGACTTCGATTAGTTAAACATTTCTTGAAATGAAAAAAAAGAAATGACACCCTTGAAATTGAAATGAAAATTCAACGAGATGATCCTACATTCACTGAAGATCTTATAGATATGGATCACATAAATACACAGTGGATATCTAAGGGTGCACATGAGAATAAGGATGATGGTGTGATGCATAAACCAGTTGATGAATCATATGAGCCCGTGTACCCTAACTTTGTTCAATACCACCCATTCCACTCACCAAAGAGGAATTTAATCCCTTTTACATAAATCCTTTTTATTATTTAGATTCCTCTGATGATTTTGGCGTTGCGGTCTTTCACAAACTCGATGTGCCTATGATTGATGAAACAACAAATGAACCTAGTATCCCTCAAAAGAAAGATTACAATTGGGAGGATGATCCCATTTTTCAGATTTCTGAGTCAGATAATTTGGAATCCTTGGAATCTTGTACTAAATTCTTCAAGGAATCTGATGATCCAACCTTTAGAGCAATTGCCCTTGCATTTCTTGGCCCTCAATGTTGTTAGAAAAACTTGTGGAATTAGAGAACAATGGTCTCATTTAGACCCCCAAGTCTAACAATTTGGAATCCTTTGAGCCAGTGGCTAAACTGACTGCTGAAATTGAACTAATAAAGTTTATGGCGCGGGAGGTCCTAGGGCCACCCAGTTGCTCATTACATCATCTCCTATCTTTGAATGATCCATTTTTAAAGGAGGAAGAATTTTTACTAGTGGTCCTTTTTTCACACACTCAAAAAGAACATGCGGTCGCCATGTTCACCGTGCATCAAATTCCCATAGTTCCTTCATTATTTGTACTTCTTGTAAACTATGTGGAAGAAAATTTCATTTGGGATCTGGGCGGACTCATGGTTTTGAATCCATTAGTGTAGGTTTGTTCTTTTCATTTTAGCATAGATATTTCCTTTTTAAAGTAGCTTTTTGTCTTCTTCTCTTTTTTTTTTCTTTTTCTTTTGTCTAATCTTGGACAGGGAGCGGCTCAGATACATCTTCAAGTGACTTCTTTTTTTTAGCCTTATTTATATTTATGTTTTCTCATGTTACTTTTACAATTTTGCATTGCATGCATAAACATCGAGGATGATGTTCATCTTAGGTTGGGGGTGGGAACAAGCATGCTTGTCCAATTTTAGACAAAATTTTTTTCGATTGTCCTGTCACTTTTATCATTTTAGTCAGTTTTTAATAATTTTAGTTAGTTTTTTGAAAAAATTTTTAAATTTGTTTTTTATTTGAGAAAAGAGAGTTTCAAAAGAATTAAAGCATTTTGAAGATATGCAGAAATCTAGAATTTTCATACTTTTGGAAAGAAGTAAAAAAGAAAGTTTGCATTTTCTATAAGAGGAAACCTATCAAAAGAGTACCAAAACTTGCTTTTCACATGCATACACGTAAACATTTTTTGACATTTTGGATAAGAAGCTTTAATGCTATTTTTTGGATTTTTTGTGAGAATATTATGTGAACCTAAAATTTGGTTTGTATAATATTTTTGCTTCCTGGTTCATTTTTGGTGAATTGTGTATACTAGAACCAAGATGAATTAGTTCGAATGAAATGAGTAATGCCACCTAGTGTTTACTTTCGATTTGAATAAAAAAAGTGGAAATAAAAAAATATATATATATAATAAAAAGTTGTGACTAGTTTGGGTTTGTAACCTTTTTTACTCGAACTAGTAAGTCTAGAGGGATATGTCTGTATTTAGTACTCAAAGCTATTTGGTTTGGAAGTCATTGGCCTAATGCTTGTTACATGAGTTAATTAGAAATCTTAAGGGACCTAAACATTGCACAGTCACAAAATTGATTTATTAGAAAAAAAAAGAATGATGACGAATTATGGCCCAACGAGTGTTTGTAGAAAATTTCAAGAGATATATGCAGAAATGCATAAGGACTAAGTTTGCTCCTTAGATCCCAACTTGTTATATCATATGCACTTGAAAATTTCTACATTAGAAAAAGTAAGTTAGTGAAGGGTGGTCGCAAGAGCTTGCAAGGGAGTATGTACGGGGAAGAACAAGACCAGATTTGCTCTTTGGATCCTAACTTTTCTCATATCGTATGAACTTGGGAATGCTTGTGTTGGAAAAAGACAGTGAGAGAAATGAGACCAATTGAAGTAAACAGTAAAGTGACAGCCATCTTAGTAGCTTTCAAGGGAACTTTATTTTTGCTAAAGTTTAGGGGATCAGACTATTTGAAGGAAAATTTTCATTTTTGAAGCATTACTGTGGAATATTTGAAATAAGTTTTTGATGTATAAATTTTTCATCGTGCACGCAAGTTGGTTTGAATTTTAGAAAGTTTTCAAAACTAGAACTATAGACCGAACTTTGAAAACTTTGAAAGTGTAATTATTCCAGATTTTGAGAATATTGGATATGAGTGAATTTTCTTTTGAGAAATTTCTTTTATTCTTTACTTTTGTTTATTTTCCTTTATTTTTTTAAAAAAGAGAATTTCATGAGCATATTCACTGCAACCCTCAATAGGCACAACTTATCTACTAGGAGAAACGTAGGAGTTTAAGGGGTTGCTGCATATGCTAAATGCAGTCTAGAGTGCCAATGAAAGTGGCATTGCATTCTTATTTACTTTTATTGCATTGCATTAGTTTTAGGTTAGATTATGTCTTGATAAAATTCCTCATATTTTTTGTAATTTTTGCTAGGGATAGCAAAACGCTGGTTGGGGGGTGTAATAAGTCCTTCAAAATGCATATTTTCATCGATACTTTTGATCTTTTTAAAGACTTATTGATTTAAAAGAGCTTCATTTAGTGTAATATAATGGTTTCATGCATTTTAAATTTATTTTAGTATTTTTTTGCATAATTTGTTTAAAAATCACATTTTTCGCATGGAACATGAAACCTGCCATTTTTTGAGTTATATTTTTGGAAAGTTTTGTGAAAATTATTTTTCTCATAAAAAAAATTAAATTTTCATTATCATTAGTTCATTGACATAAAATCATGAAAAATGGTGTGCATTTTCATTGACATTTCATGAGAGATGGGCCCACATCTATGCATTTATGATTTTAGAGTTAAAATTATCTTTTTATATGAATTCACATTTGTTTTGTAGGAAACTGATGATATGTTCCGTTTCCAAGAATTTAAGCAAGAAATTTATTATTAAAAGAAAGGAGAGAAAAATTGAAGAGAAGAAAGAAACTAGAAGAAAAATGCAAAAATTGGCTTCATGGTCTCACACACTTCACACTTGTGGAACATCGAAGAAAGGGTCCACTATATTTTACTACATCATCCAAATTATCTTTTTAATAATTCAAAGATAGTTTTAAGAGTTCTCAATATTTCCAAAGAAGGAAAGCAACATATGAGACCTTTTTTGAAAAGGAGTAGAAGAAAAGTCAAAAAACTATAATAGGACACCCTTGTGGTAGGCTAAAGCATGGGAAGATAGACGACCTCTTTCTAGAATTACTGCTACACTTCATCTTCTTTAACTCTCTCTCCCATTATCATAGTGCTCAAGTAGATTTGGCCCGGATATCATACTATACCCTTTGGTTTTTTTTTTCTAGAGGAGGCTTCTCATCCTAGTGTAAGTAGCATCTTTTATTTCAATTTATGTATCGTTTGTAAGAGACTAATTAGAAAGTTTTGCTTTCTTGTAGATCTTTCTTTTTTATGGTTTGTCTCTATACTTTGATTATAATGCTAATGCACACGGATATGCTTAGATCCAAGTCTTTGGAATTATGTTCTAGCTGATGGATGAATTTTGTGAATGATTAGATCTTGAAATAGCAAATCTACTACATTTACTTTTATGCAAACTACATTTATATTTCTTATTGACTACATTTAAATTATGTTTATTATATTTACATTCAAGTTTACTACATTTAAATTTCTGCAAAAACATTACATTTAAATTTCATTGTTCTTCTTACTTTATTTGTGTTTTTATGTTGATTTATGGATGGGATGAATTTTTAGAAGAATACATTCATATCATGTGTTAGTTTAGTTGGTGGAAATTGGAATTTTAGATTTGGAATTCGTTACTTTTTTTTGGAAATAAAAGGAATAAAGATAGCAAAATTAGACAACAAACAATGTTTTTGTCCAAATATTGGCAATTTAAAACGTGACATGGAAAGGTAATTTTGCCTTGAAATTTGGTGGAATCATTGCTGGATGAGTTAACTTTGTTCCATAAAAATATCAAAGGAGAAGGATTAATGGAGGTTGGGTTTTCAGTCATTGAAACACTCTCGCTAGTAAAAAATCCTATACACAAAAATCTGCATAAGGCAAATTTTTTATTTAAAAGTTTGGAATTATTAGGCATATCAAATCAGTGAGTTTTGCTGTAAAAATTAGATGAATTGAACCTTGATGAGTAAACTTTAAACTCCCAAAGTTTTAGATTCAATAGATTATGGTAAGTTAAATTTCTAGAAGCCTAAACTAAAATTGACTGCCAAACTACATATCAGAATTTTTTATTTTTGGTAACCATTATTCATGCATATTTTTTTGCATTTTAGAATATTATTTAAATTCTTTTTTTAGGTTCTTGCATCAATAAAGCATGAATTCCAACCATTAAATCTATTTTAGGATTGCATTAGATTAGGATAATATTTTATTTAAATTTTGCATCTCATATTAGGACAGTTTGCATTAGTTACATGGCATACATTGCATAGATTGAGTTGACTGTTAAATTTTAGATTTTTGATAGTTTAAGTAATTTTTAGGTATGAGACTCTTTCTAAAAGTATTTGATTGTAAAGATTTTGAAATTAGAAAGCACTTTAGGACTTGGAAAGTTAACATAATTATAGTTTTGATTTTAGTACCTTTTTAGTTTTGAAAGTTCTAACCTGTATGTTATTTTGCAGTAACTTTAGTTTTATTTTAGAAAACTTTTAGATACAGGTATTCTAATTTATGAATTTTTATTTATTTGGGTTGTAATTGTTTAATATTTATTTTTACAAAGTAGGAATGGTTGTATTTGTTAGTTTTTAAATTAGGCTAGTTTTAGATTTTATTTAGGGCAGGTTACAAGTTGAAAATACTTTAAAAAACAGAACTCCCTAGGGAACGACTTGGTCTCACCAATTTTTATTACTACATCGTGGTTCTGTACTTGGAACTCATGAATAAACATATGATACACACCAAGACAACCTACCTAGCGATTTTTTTTTCTGTATTTTTAATTTGGTGCTCCTTTTGACTATGTAAATTCTCCTCTTTCTTACACAAAATTGTTGCACAACTATGGAGAAATTCCCAGGGAGAAAAACCTTAGACCGGATGGTGCTAGTATGGACTAAACAATAGAAGCTGCACATGGGTGTGGTGTGCATCTTCTGCACTTGGGTGGCACCACTGTAACTTCAAAGGGAGTTTCCCTTCGAAAGTAGGCAAGCTGGAGAAAGTGAGACATGCATCAGCCTCATAAGTAGGGTAATATGATTGAAATTTCATAGTAACAAGTGCGGGATTTCGCTTCATATCAAATATCTTCACAACAGTTAAATTAGAATCCTAAAATATGTTCACAATGAGAGAGAGAGAGAGAGAGAGAGAGAGAGAGAGAGAGAGAGAGAGAGAGAAGCATCAGCCTCATGTATAAAGGGGGTAACATGACCCTACCACACAAGCAAAGAAAATTAGCCTCTATAGTCTAACTTGAATTTCTCAGGAACGACTGCAGAATTTCGCTTTATTTCAGACAAGCTCGAAATAATGGAATTAAAATGGTTTGGACTGATTAAGGATGATAGTCATATGTTCACACCAAGAGATTTAGAGAACCATACAACCAAAATAAAGAAACTTCCCATATAATCTGCTTGAAATTTCTATGTAGCAACTGTGTAATATCCCTCCCTCAACTGTGTAATATCTCCTTAGGGTGAGGTTGCATGATGATCTGTTGATATATACCCAGATCTGTTTCTTCCTCTTGGAAAGTCGGGCCTAAGCCTAAAGTAGTTTGTCAACGGAAATTGCGCTTTTCATTAATTGAAGATGATGACTGGTTTTCATAACACTGAAAGTGGTATAGAATCTAATATATTAGGGGTCAGATTTAAGCCAACTGATGAAGAATTAGTGAATGGTTACCTCAAGAAGAAGGTCATGGGAAAACTTCCCCCATCAAGAATTGTGGTCGATGCTGAAGTCTACAAGGTTGAACCATGGTGCCTTCCAGGTACTCCTGAAAGCTTCTTTCTGCATATGAGAAGAGTTTTTAACTGTAACAAAGTTTTAAGGCCTAATATTTGCTAATATCTTGATAGAATATACTTCTAGTTGAGTAGAAATGGTAGGGTTATGATTTACTAATATCAGTCAAATAGTGCCAAACATCCTAATGTTAAGCCTTTATTAGTCTTGTTGTTTCATCTGGGTCTCTTTAATTTGCTCTAACTTCATTTCAATCGAATTTTTGCAATTTCACAGGTGTACTACCTAAAGCCGGCGTTGATGAAGAAGCAAAGGAGTACTACTTCTTCACAAGGTGCAAAAGGCAGGACAAGGCCGGAAACAAGACAGACAGGTCAGCTGGAGATGGGTTTTGGAAGGTCACTTGCGGGGATAGACAGATCCTAGACTCTCATAAAAGGCCCATTGGCTTGAAGAAGAGTCTGGTTTTCATATGTGGTAGAGACAAGATGGATAGAAGGGTAAAGAACAAGAGTAAAAACTGGATCATGCAAGAGTACAGACTACCCTCAGAAAAGGTAAGTAATGCTTTGTTTTATTGCATTGCTCTACTATTATCTTTACTAAGAAAGTTATGCTTTATCTCGTTGCTTTTTTATCTTTACTAAGAAATTTTATGATTATTTAATTGCTCTATTATCATTTTTTGAGAACGAGCTGCGCTTTTGTTTGACAGTGTAGAGTCTAATTGATGTTTGAACTCCATTTGAATTAGGGATGTATTTACTTGCAAGAATTCAGAGAATTGTTGTGAGACGAATCTCAAGAATTCCTTCTTCAGACGGATCTCAAGAATTCCTTCTCTTATGTCAAACAATCTACAAATATAATTCTTCAAATGCTAATATTAAAGGTTAAAATGGACAAAAGCTGTCAAATCTTTTGCTTTGGCTTTGAGAAATCTCCTCACAAATCAAGTTTAACTTGATAAATACTGAAAATAATTTAAAATTTCTAACAGCCCAATCCCCATAAAAGTTTCTTCAGAAGCATGTGCATAACGTGGTCCTGGTAAAATATACAAAAAGAATAGGAAAAAGCAAACCTGTAAGAAACAGCAGCGGATTTTTAGGCTTTTGTCTTACTTGCTCAGATGACTAGATGCAGGCAGAACAATTATCAAGTGGTGGCCTCCATCTATGCAAATGACAGTTTTTTCAAGAAAGGACAATACCGTGATAACAAAGTATTACTAGTGGTAACATCCTATCATGAAACATGGCTCGACCTTGGATCACAGAAGCTCTCAATTTTGCTAAGACCTAGGACTTCTATTATTACACATATATATCTATACGACCATCCTAAAACTTGGTTTAAGGATCTCAAAGTTGTATATATTTTAGCTACCTTTTGTGACTTTCGGATGATCAATCCAAGGGTGAGTCACGTTTGGGTGAATGTAAAGTGCTAATTCGCAAGGGCATTGACTTGAATGGGTGAGATCAATTATAGAATAGCAAATGATGGCCAGCCATTGGTCCCCATAAAATGAGGAATGAGGAATTACAGATACCAAAACAATCCATACCATTTTTTCCTGTCCTAGAAGTCCTCCAGGTTGTAGATATTCATGCGTATTTTGGACTGTGCAGGTTGGAGGATGGGTCCTTTGCAGGATCAAGAAGAGCAATAGGCATGTGTCTGTGGCAAGAGATGAAGATGATATTATGAGTACAGGCACAACAGCTGGTCCTGTGAAGGAGATACAACTGCAAGAGTCTTGCAACGGACTGTATGGCTGGAACAGCAACTCGGATCAATGGACGCCAATAGTTTGATGAAGAGCAGTTTGTTCACTTCCGGGAACTAATACATCGGCAACATCACTACACTCAACAAATGGATCCAATGACGCAAGCTTGAGCTGAATAATTAGTGCAAGAAGGAAAAACATATGGGAAAAGTACTCGTGTGGATGGATACCATATTTCCAGCATAAATATTTGAGAAATTTAAATACCTACCTGTATTTTTTGACAATTAAATATAATCACCTGTGTTTCTTAAAACTATTGACCACCTCTACTAATCTAAAAACCTTAGTCAAACTTGATTCAAAATTGAAGGCGAATCCTGTATGATGAAATCTTGACAACTTCCCTATGTATACTTAAATGTTGAATCCAATTTTAGTCGGCTTTCTTCTTGTATGTACGAGCTCTCCGTTTGGATCCTAGCCAAGGGCCTAGGTCACCAAAAAAGAAAAAAAAATGCCAAAAAGTTTATAGATCTAACCGGATTTAGATTAAACCGAAGGTCTTAATTATAGTTAAATTGACTATGATGTAGTGCTATTTTCATGTTATCGCCACAAATTTAATCTGAAATGAGGTTATATCTAATGAAATTTTCTTCCATTGAGGACAAAATCTGCATTTTGCAAATTGATTGAAAACCAACTATTGACAAATGATAAAGGTTGTTGACCAAGTTTTTTTACAGTAATAAAGGTGGTTTTTTTCTAAAGTAAAAAAAGGAACATGATTATTTGTAATTGCCAAGATAGAGGCCGTTCTATGTAAAATTTTTAAATAGTTTCAATCTAGAGTTGTAATGAAATGCTATAAAATAGGATACTTTTTGGTAAATGAGGTGATTGTTGTGTTGGCACTAGCTATTGACTTTTTTCTTCTTCATTTCTTTTTATTTTTTTCTGTCATCCTTTTGTATTTCAATTTGTTTTTACTAAATTGTATGTAGAAAATATTTAGACATTGCACATTCTAAAAATAATTTTTTATTTTTGACAAAAATACGGGGTTACCATGGATGATGACCCCCAGTGGTCCAACCATATGGATCCTATGAACCACCTACCTTGGTTCAATCCTTTACACCCACTTGATTTGAAATCCTTCTTGAAGTGCAGGAAAATCTAAATGTAGTGTGTTGTGGTGACGTGTGAGGTAATAGAGATACGCTCATATGAGGAAACAACAACTCACACATACAAGGTAATGGAAACTAGCATATGTAAGGAGACAAAGCACAACTCGCACATATAAGATAATAAAAACTAACATATGCAAAGCTTGATGGTTGGGGTTGGGGGCGGAGAGGAGGGGGGGGGGGGGGGGGGGGGGGGGGGGGGGGCGCGTGGTTTGAACTTGGGAACTCTCAATGAGCACCAACACTTGTCACATCCCCTAAAATGAAATCGGAGTTGATGTGAGATTAGGGCGAATTTAAAATGTTTCATGCAAAGTACCGCATGTGGTTCCTAATCAAGATCCCAAATAGAATCCTAATACTACAATGAAACCACAACAACAAAGTTACCCATACCTACGGAAGCACAACTTTCTAGCAATTAGTAACACATAAATTAATAACTAAAGTTTTGCACATCAAAAGATATTGGATTTAAATTGAAGCTTCAAAGTAATTAAAAGTAGTTAGTTACAAATAAAGCCCGTCCAAAACTCGGGCATCAAAAGATTATATCAAAATAACCGAAATTGTGTGTCACTTGGGTACGGGTCTCGAAGGTTTCAAAGCCATCATTTGCACCCCACTTTGGATATCAATTGGTTTAGGCGCTTGAAGCGCCTCACCCTCCACCTCCATCTCGGTATGGCTGGTCTCGGTACCTATGCATCAAGGATGGCAACATTAACTACAAAAGTCATGGCAAGTGGGTAAACATCACCCGTATTAATATGCAATATAGAAAAACGAGTAAAGATAGTGATCATGTGAAAGATGTTGTGGCTTTGGTACCAATTGTTGTGATTTTCTGACATCACCCGTTGTGCGCATCCATGAATCACAAGATCAAACACGAAGCAACCACCACAAGAAGAGACACGAGATTTACGTGGTTCACCCAAATAGGGCTACATCCACGGGCACAGGAGAACGAATATCTTCACTATGACAAGTAAAGCATACAAGAGATTTCCACTCTCTCACCTCATCTCTCCTACGTGGTATGGGAACACCACAGGCAACTGCCGCCGCAAGGTCTAGGGTTACAGACTATACATATATATAATCTCCGCTTTCTTGGCCACCAAGAAAGCCCCTATACAAGTACCAAAATACCCTTAACCTTAAACCAGTCCCTGGCTAACCCAGTGACTCATCCGGCTAAACCGGAATACAAGACATAAACCCAACAATCTCCACCTTGGCTTGAATTCCGTACAACTCTAGTTACTAGGAGATAAAACCGGCAATGTCTTTACGTACCTTGCTGAATGGTACGTCACTGCACCAACGATACAGTCTTCTTTAACACTTTGACATGTTGAACCAGCACATGAACTTTGAACAAAGTTCATCTCGTCAAACTCCACCTCGAACTAAAAGCTCGAAACCATTGACGAATCTGAATGATATCTGAATCACTCACCATCCTGCCCCATCTTCAACATCACTGTGAAGATCCAATCACCACAAGCATGCAAGCAAAATAGATTGGGAATACAAGTCCAGATGACTCCATTGCAGAACAACCTCTGCCTCCGAACAGTCAAAAAACTCCATTTGACCGGGCCTCCGATCAATCAATCAAACAAATGTTTGACAACTGCTGACGCATCAGCTCCTCCTTGCTGCTTTTCCGGCTTTGCTCTGGCAAGATGAATAAGATCACATGCGATCATGTGAACCCCAAACAAACATCTTCGTTTGAATCAGCAAACCCTTTGCAACTAGGCTGGCGACTCCTATTATTGGGTTTGCAACAACAACCAGGTTGAGTAGACCCAATTCAAGCCTGAATCCACATCTGTTCATATCTCCTCCAGATTTCTGCATCAAACTATAGATCTCGTCACCACGAGCACGCTAAAAGAAACGGATCTAAAATCCGACTCTGGATGACTCCGATATCGTAGAAACAAGTTTCTACGCTCCAATTGATCAAACCTCCTCCTTGACTGTCAAACAGCCAATCAACCTCTTCCACTGCGTAGATCTGCTCGAAATGAGTCCATAGGCGCAAACGGATCTCCGATCGGATATCGGACGATCAAGATATCGCAGAAACAATTTCAGCCGTCAATCTGGTCAAATCTGGCCTTTGACCGTTGCTGACTTCACTGCTGACATCACTCTGCTGCACTAGGCTGAACAGCACACGGGGGTCAGGTCGGACCCGACCCGAACTGGCTCGAAACTGCTGGATTCACTGCTGGGTTGGGCTCTGCGAACACGGGTCAGGTCTTACCCGACCTGGACCCGAACCTGCAGCCTGCACTGCCTGGGCTTTGCCGCTGACAGGTCAGGTCAACCTGACCTGACCTTGACTTGAACTGGGCTTCTTTTTCCACGGGTTAGGTCGAACCGACCCAACCCGTCACCTGGAATCAACATGTGCCGGTTCTGCTGGGCTTATACTTCACGGGTCAGGTCAAACTGACCGAACCCGAAACTCAAAACCCGGAGCCTGCAACTCTAAATCATCATCTCCAACGCGTCTATTTCTCTGTTTTGCAACAGAGAAAGCGATCCTTCTTCCTCGGCTACGGTGATGGGGTCTGTGACCACGGTCCGAGCACGACGGCGCGGCGAAACGATGGTAGCAATTGTCGGCTCTAATCACCATGCGGCGGTGACGAAGTGCAGCGGTCCTCTCATCTTTGATCACCGGCAGAGATGCAGCGGCGACTCCAGTTAGGCAGAGATCCAGCGATTCAGCGATTCAGATCCGGCGAACTTTCCGGTGAGCCTTTTTGTTTTGTTTTGTTTTTGTTTTTTTTTTCCAAATCAAAGACTTCCCAGAATCTGCAACAGAGGAACCAAATCAGCCTAGCGTTTCTTCCTCTCTCTACCTTCTTTGTTTTGATGAAAGAGATCACAAACCGAAACTTCTCTTCTCTTGTGATCTTCTTCAGCAACGTGTGGCCCTCCCTGAGATCACAATCGATCTCTGTACCAAGTTGCAACCAACGAATTCGCCGATCCTCAACAGTGATCCGAACCCAATCATGCCGACTGCTGCGATCTAACTTCGAGATCTAAACAACCTGGGAATCCTCTTTCCTCCGATTTTAGCCAAAACCGGAGAACCCAATCTCGTCTTCTTCTTTTCCGATGGGGACCTAACTAGGATGCGCACAACCTCCAAGCCACTGAGCGATCTCCACCTCGCTCAGAAGCCTGAGGAACACCAACCTCGGCTCTGATACCAATTGTTGTGATTTTCTAAACAATCACCCATTGTGCGCATCCATGAATCACAAGATCAAACACGAAGCAACCACCACAAGAAGAAACACGAGATTTACGTGGTTCACCCAAATAGGGCTACATCCACGAGCACAGGAAGACGAACATCTTCACTATGACAAGTAAGGCATACAAGAGATTCCCACTCTCTCACCTCATCTCTCCTATGTGGTGTGGGAACACCACGGGCAACTGCCGCCGCAAGGTCTAGGGTTACAGACTATACATATATATAATCTCCGCTTTCTTGGCCACCAAGAAAGCCCCGGTACAAGTACCAAAATACCCTTAACCTTAAACCAGTCCCTGGCTAACGCAGTGACTCATCCGGCTAAACCGGAATACAAGACATAAACCCAACAAAAGAGAGAGTCATAGTAAAGCAAGAAAAAAAGAAACATCCTATCCAACGCTACTCGAATGAACAACCCACATAGCCAGGTTTTCCAGGTATAAACCTGTTTAATATACAGGGTTTTGCCTCGTCTTTGAATGATGCACATCCTGTTCAAATACGGTTGATCATTCCATCTTTGGATGATACACACCTTGTCAAAATTTATAGAGTCCAAGACTCCATCCAAATACAGGTGGTTGGGCTATCTTTGGGTGCATCACACTTAGTCCACAACATCACAGTGTACATTTGTGTAAACTGATCTGTGCAGTCGTCCAAAAGATGAAGATCCCCATCACACACACAACCCCTACACAGAGCTGCTCCTCATGTGCTGGACTAACATCTTCATGTTGTTCAACGTGAAAAAAGTCCTAAGTCAAGTGAATGGTTGGCAAGACCATACAAACAGTCCAATCATTGAGGAATTACTCACATTTATCGTTCAGTCTCCAAACCGGGTCCAGACACACCCTAAGAAATTCTCTTAGAGCATGACAATGCTTGCCAAAACACAACATGGTCCAAACAAGGAAAAGGATACAATCCCTAAAACCACACCCACATGATACAAGAAATGCATGCCCGAAGGCCAAGGAAGAATTTCAACCCAATCCTACTAATTCATGACAGTAATTAGAGCACCCCACAATTCTGCTGGAAGCACGGATGATGTGAAGTTAAACGTCTTATCAAACAAATACAGGTGCATAGGTTCAATCTCTACATTACTAGCTTCCGTGTAGGTTGTGAACCGTACTCAAACCACGTGTCCTGTAAGAGTGCATTTGGCCCAAAAAATAACTCTTACGTGATGTAAATAGTGTGGTCTAAGTCATCCGGGTCAAATGGAGGGGTCCCACAATCAATCCCTAGTTAATAGTGTTTAAAGTAGAAATATGGAAGGCAAGGGGCACAAGGGAATGACCCGAACCGCACGCAAATGGGAGGAGAAAAACCACCCATTTTCATTCCATTCTCCTTCCACTTGTAAACACATTAAAATGGGGCTCAACCCCTCCATTCCATCCACAATACATCGACATTTATTCCTCATTTCATCCATTTCAAAAATCCACACACAATAATAGCATTTTCATTAAAATCATGTAAAATGGGCAAAACCAAAGCCATAGCAATGAAAATGTTAAAATCAAGCATTAAAAGCATATAAACCATATGATGAATGTCCACTTGCCTAAGATGAGGAAAATAGAAAATAGGTGCAAGCCCTCGCTCTCAAAATGCCCCACTAAGCTCCGAGGAAGCAAACCTCAAAATCAAATCAAAACGCACATATAAAATGGAAGAGAAGAATGTAATGAGCATACAAGACATACCCTAAGTTTAAAGTCTTTAAGACCTAGCTTTGGTGAAGGTTAGAGCTTACGTAGAGGAGATAGGTGGAGGAGAAGCTTGGCGAGGGAGATGACGGGAGAAGAGGAAGCTCCTATGGCAGCGACTTGGATTTTTTGGCATTGGCAAGGTGTGGTGAGGAGAAATGGTAAAATATAGAGGGAAATGAGAAAAGAGAGAATAGAGAAGTGGACTTAGAGAGAGGTATCTTTAGGAAGAGAAGATCTCAAGGAAGAAGATGAGTGGTGTGGATGTGAAGACAATGCTCCGGTGGCTTGGGATCTCATCCGCAGCAATGAAGAGAAAAGGAAGAGGAAAATTGGTTCTGTCCGTTGGGATGGAAAGAAATGAGAGAGAAAGAGAGTGATTTATGAAGGTAAGATGAATAAGCAAAGAAAGAGAGTGAACAAAAGAAAGAACAAAAGAAATAAGTGAGTAGGGACTTGTGTGGTGGAGGAGAGGAGAGAGAGAATGAGTTGCTAATGTCGAGGCGGGGGGGGGGAAGGGAAAAACTTGAGGAACGAGGGGAGAGAAAAATGTTTTAATAATAAAGGTGGGTCCCACTAATTATAAGTTTGGTTTAAACTTGATTTGGCCATATTTTACAAATCATAGGTCGGATCAACTCACCACAAGCACCATCATTAAGAAATAAAATTAGCTTTCCAATGACATCACTCTTGCCATGATTTGAAAGAGTTAAGTTTTAGCTATTTACAAAACTACCACTGGGTTTAGGAAAATCATAAGTAAAGGGACTATTTGGGATATTTTGGATTTGGAGATCAAGATGGGGCTCGGGTGAGTTTAGTGAAGAAGGAAAAGGTCTTAGAATTAGGTCTTCTACCCAACAAGCCTGAAATCTCGCAAAACGAAAAACTATGAAAAAGGGCTCTAAGTTTCCTAAAATTGTAAACCACCCCTACTAAGCTCAAATGAACTCGAAAACTGATGAAATTTCACACACACGATCCTTAGACTAATTCAGACATGCTTAGACTCTAACAAAGCTTAATTAGCTAGAATACAATTAGAATAGGCTAATGCCTTATATTAGGATACAGAACGTTACAACACTCCTTACCCATGAGGTAAGGAGTCATTCTTAGTATTGTGTGATTAGATATAAAACCATCAAATGGATTGTCATGTTATAAACAGCTTCTTATATATGGACCATAATAGCCATTCATTTTATGAGTTTTTTTTCTTGGCTTAGCTTATTGGCCAAGTGGGAGAGAAGTAAAGGCACTTGCCAGGGATCGATCCACAGTGGGTGCTATGAGTTTTGCTGTTTTTGGATTGCATGGGAACTTTCAAGGAATCTAAATTATTATTTTTTCTTCAGAGAAAAATATAAATAAACTAAGGTGTAAACTTGGATTGTGGCCAAATCCAAATGACAAGACCGATTACCTTTTGGGTTTGTACCTCAAAGCCTGAATTCAATCCAAGTACTCAATTTTGGGTTCAAGAACATGCAATTTGGTTCCAATAACTATATTCTGGATCACCCAAACAGCCCATGTTTCATATAAAGTGAACATATTATAAACGCAAGAGAGAGAATCTCCTATCTACCCCAGTTCAATAATTAAAAAAAAAAAAAGAAATTCAATGGAAACTCAGATTATTTACTTGCAAGAATTATTGTTGGATGAGTATGAAGAATTCTTTCCTCTTCCTTTATATCAAACATTCTACAAATATATTTCTTCAAATGAAAATAACTCTGAGTAGCACTTTGAATTCTAGTATCTACAGAATTCCAAAGGTCAAATTGGCCAAAATTTGTAGAAGATTTTGATTTACCTTTCAAACTTCTTCCCATAAAGAAATGTCTGCAAATAATTTTAAAACTCTTGCACGACCGAGAAAATCCTTGTTATAGCGTGTGTTAAGGGACAAGGGAGAGAGAAAATTGAGAACACAATGTAAACCACTAGTTTTTTGCATTTTGTATAATCTCTCTTTGAAAGTTTTTGGGGCCTCAAATTTTTATATTGCAAGTCAAACAATATGCAGCAAAGTACAATAAAACAAACTTGCAAGTAAAAGCAATCAATCTCACAATAAGAAGGCACGCAAATTTTTAACGTGGAAAACCTCAATGGGAAAAACCATGAGCCCATTTGAATTAACAAAACCAAGCACTAATTTTGAGCATTTACAAGATATACTCACAACCCTTTCCAGTCAGTCCTTCGACCTAGGATGCAGTCTTTTTTATAAGAATCCATGACACAACTAGCCTTACGTGCCCTGCTCTCTACGCTTGAGCTAATCACCTTGATTTCACAAGATGAGCAATCATCTACAAGAAAGTAGAAACAACAAATGTCGACCCATAAAAATTACAAATATTGCAGTGAAGATATTACAAGCAAATTTAAACCAAAGGTACATAAATCCTATGGTTGTGAAATGACAGATCAAGTATTGCATCTAGATGTTTAGAGCTGATGTAATCCACTTAAAAGACCTCAGGTGAGCTCAGAGTGCAGCAACCTTAATTTCAAAGTTAGTGAACTTCATTTGGTCACGTGACTCACTCAACTTCGAATTCAAGCTTCAATGGCTAAAAGTCTAGGGGTCATTGAACACACTCAAACTTTTGGGTTACCAAAGTAGCTAAAACTCTCATAGCAACTCCAAAGCATGCTAGGGAATGATGTTTCAATGTTTCAAAGTATTTAGACATCATCTCAGCTCAAACCAAGCTTCAGTTATTGTTTACCAGCTCCTTCAGGGTCACTATGGAATCGACACTTCTAAACGTCAAAACAAGCTCAGACTCAGTAAAATGCCTTTAAGTATATTCAAAGACTATCTTTCAAAGTTTTAGAACATTTGGACATCATTTGGACCCAAACTCAGTTCAAATGGTTATCTACTAAGCTCTATGGGGTCACAGTGTAAAGTGACACCCCATGAAGATCAAATCAGCTAAAACTCCTGGAGGAAGCTTAAATTATGCTCAAGGGAGGCTCTGCTAAATTTTAGGTAAAACGAACATCATTTGACCTAAAGTCTACAAACATGTCAACTTTAGGTCAATGACTCCTAAGTCATGGGAGTCATTAACCAAAGTCCTGCTCCCTGATATTCAAAATTGATAAAATTTGAGCACAAACGCGTCAGTCATGCTCAAAGGAGATTTTATACATTTTCAAGTCAAGAGGAGTTCGTCTAGTTCTACTTCCACTGCATGTTAACTTAGAGGTTAGTGACCCTCGAGCTATGGAGGTCACTAGCCAAAATCCTACTTTCAGGGTGTCAAAGTTGATGAAATTCGGAATTGAGATGTAAAATATGTTCAAAATGAATTCCTAAAAGTTTCAAGTCAATTGAGCATCTTTCGGGTAGAAAACAAGCTAATTACCTACAGTGTAAGGTGAATAGTGACTTAGAACATGCAACAAGTGGGCCGCTATTTAAAATCCTACTTCTACAAATCCAAATTGCATGAAATTCGGATAACACTCCAAGATAACCCTGATATCAATCCCTCCAAGTTTCAAACCAAGCCAAGTCATTTTGGCCTCAAACAGCTAAAGCAAAGGCCCATTTTCATGAAAAGTCAATGGGCAAGTTGACCAACTTCAGAAGATCAAAACAAGATGAAACTTCCATGACACACTCAAAGTAGTGTCAAAAAGCATCCCTCCATGTTTTGTGAAGATTGGGCATCATTTGGAGCCTAAACCGGTGAAAGTTGGTCACATATGCAAAAAGTCCAAATCAGGACCTGGGAGTGACTACGGCTGTGGTCACTAACACCTACGGAGCATTTCCTGTGGTTTTTGGGAGTTCCCTCCACTTCCTTTTGAGCTTTAACTTCTTATAACTCCTTTTCGCTCCCCATGACTCCCTTAACCACTGCTAACATCTATAAAAAAAAGAGGTTTAACACACAAGGGTGACTATACATAGAAGACAACAATTTCCGAGTTCCAGAGACAAGTTCTAGAGTTTGAAATAAAAGAGTGGTGAGTTAGTCCATAAGGCTTTGGTCCAAATAAATGTTTGTCTCAAATCAGTGAAAAGACCAATGACATTATAGTCATGCATTGTCAGGCATCATGCACTGATGGATCCCTTATGATCAATGTGGTAGTGGTGCAAGCTCAATCTTATGGACCCTATCCCTTTGATTAGATCATTGGAACTGAATGTGCCTCTGTTGCCATCAAAGTAATAGTAGCAGCCTTTACAAATGTAGGTGAGCAAGGTCTACCTCAGTGACCACACGCATGATGGCCTATTCTTCTTTAAATTTCCTTGTCTACTCTCCAGCTGAAACTTTGGTTCTAACAAAAAGAGAAGCAGATCCAAAATCCAGCCCAGCTCTATCAACTTGCCTAATCTCAGTGAGACTCTCACTCTCCTACAAATTTTCATCTACAACCCGCTACGTCCTTGCCGTAGTCACATTAGGTGGAGGTAAGAACCTCTCATCTTCCTCACCTTTTAAGGAATGATGAGCTTTGCAAACATCAAACCTGGCCACCAAGCCAATTTGCCCCTTATCGCCATTATATAGCCAATTCTCAAAATTCACTGGGTTGAAATGATCTTTCTTTGCTTTTTCTCCTTTTTTGGAAGCAGCCAAAAGAAGACATTCAATGCCGGGATTGCTCGTATACGTTTGTACAATGGCAATGGTACTTTTCGCATACCATTGGGCAAAACCACCAGTGTATCCGGGATTTGGGAAGCGAGGGTAGCCAAAACGAGCCCTAGTGCCAAACACTTGATAGAATTCTCAAACATCTGGTAAAGAACTAGTAGTGACTCGATTCGGCCGGGTGCTCACACAATGGCTTGATGAAAGTTAAATTGTCTGCAAAACCTAGCAAGTATGTAAGGTTGGATGTTAATATATTAATTTTTCCAATATACCAGATCTGCGGGTCTCAAGCTCAAGAACCAACTCTTTTCTTCGTCTGACAAGCCAACATCTCAACCACCCTCTCCAATCTTATCAATCGGTGGTTCTACAACATTTCCCATGCAAGTTAGAACTTTAATGTTGGGTACAGTGTCGCGAGAAGCAACATAATCGTTAAAATTTCACAAGTGTTGGCATAAGTCAGTCATGGAATAAGTGTTGATCTGACAGCTGCCGCTGACAACACTCCATGCAGATAATTCCTGGTGCACCTCTGTGTGAATAAAGACCATTGCAATGATATGTGAACCAGGTGTATAGTAAATACTCAACATAATTCTAGTTGAAAGGCTTCCCCTCTCTAACGGTAAAACCTAACAGCTTCAACTCAGTTAGCATATATGCTACAAAAGCAGGGCCCCATGCAAGATTATATTCGAAGGCCATTTTGAGCACTGGATATATGCAACCAGGCCTGAAGTCACCTCTGGAACGCGGAAAAAAAACATTAGACAACTATGTCACCAAAAATGTGGCAAGCCAACACTTCCTCTTTAAGTCCTGATACTTGGCAAAAATATATGGTTGTAAGTCCGAATGCTTATGATAAATGATGGTTGGGTCCTTCTTAGGGTCCTTGCTAGGGATCACCTCTTTGCATTTAAAATATTCACCCTCATTTACGAAGAAAAGGTTGGTGATACTCTTCACCTGACTCATCCATTGGGTGACTTTTCCTCGACTGTGGCTGATCGTTTTGATTGAATCTTGAAGCATAAAGAGGAGATAATATGCAGCCTGGAACTTGTTATTCGTGTAGCTAATTTTTCACTAGGTAAAATGGTTTCATCATAAATTTCACCATATGGTGCTAAACCAAAAATTCTATTTACTTCCCATAAAGAAAACCCAATCTCCATGTTCAGAGTGATGAAGGTACCAGTCGCTAGGCAGAACAATTCTAGAATAGCTCTCAGATGCTCTTGTTCTTGCAAGGGACTTTTTGCGTGGTGGCATTTATAGCATCAAAGATTCCCATCGATTTTAAATCCTTTACATAATGATGCTTGATCAAAGTCACCCAGGCTTGCTAGTCTCCGGCGCAGTTAAACCATCCACGAGATTGATGTCTTTTGCCAAGCCAGGCACTCACATATCCAGTCTAGATACCAAGCCCAACTGTCTTTAGTTGTGGAATCATTTTGCCCACTTTGAGATTTAGAGTACACGGCTCTATCGCCTTTATTTCAAACCTTGGGAACTCTGTGAAGTAGTATAGAGGCTGACGCATGAACTTACCAGTTTTGAAATGGATGTGGTGCTTTATCCATGGAAATAGATCATTCCTTGCTAGAATAGTGGGAGCCATTAACATAATCATTCGATATTGCCTGGCTGACCGAAATGTGGTCAACTCATAAGAAACTCTCGCTGAGTTTATAAAGCAATACTGTACGCTGCCAGAAGGATGCTTCACGTTCTCCTTCGTGGCATCTCCAAATATATGACATGGCTTGCCGAAGCTCACTCTGTCATTGTTCTCCCAAGCAGTATTGTTAGCCAGAAACCAATATGTATGCCAGTTCCTCCTTGCCAATGCTCTAGTTCTCTGGTCTCAAAGCAGATGCATGCACCTCGTTTGGATCTTTTGGGTCAGGGTTACTTCTATTTTTACTCTTAGAATGGCCTTTTGTACTGCCAGAAGTTGAAGTCACAGGTGTTTTACCTTTTCTTTCTACAAAACAAAGAATGAGAAGAAAATTTCAATAACAGTGAAAATAACTGAGGCATGGAATTTTACCGAAATTTTGGCAACATCTCCCCTTAGAAGAAGGCCAAAAGGAGAAAATAATCCTCAATTCTGAGACCATGAATTGGCATCAAGGCACACTTAAGTCCAAAAACTGAAGCTCCTGATCCAAACACGTGTTAGAGCTCCTTAAAACCTTTCATGGTGCAATTAGATTTATGTTCGAGCATGAAAATTGTAGTACCCAATGCAAGAAATGTATACACAATACAAGCAAAGCATGCTAGCAACTATATATAACACGAAGCATCAACAAGCTCAAACATGCATGAAAGGACAACATTTAAAAGTGTATGGCATGTTTTCAGCAGAGTCGAGAAAGAGCAACACCAATTTTTAAAGCATTGAAAACAAAAGTAAATACTATCAATCTATTGGTAACCACTTTCGGTCGCTCCCTGTGGTTTCATTAGACTTACTTGCAACTATTGGAGATTGTTTTTCTCTCCACATTCAAACTCGAAGCCGACTAAAGGACTTCCACTATCCCGAGACAGCATCCCTAACAAATTTTAGCAAACAAAGTCTCGGGCAATGATTTGCTATGATGGGACCATTAGACATTCTTATGAGAGATTGAAAATGCACTGTTTTTAGTGTATTGAACTAATGAAGGAAATATTGCTCTGCAAAGTTAATTTCAAAATGAAGATTATCAACTATCGTCAATGATCGAAGGTGATATTATATCCGTTAGCTGCCCACAAAGATGGTCAGCATCACTCAAAGTGACTCGAATGACACATCTCAAGTCAGCATCAGAAAAGGCAAGGAAGGTGAATTAGCCTTGTGTCACGACCCGAGCCCAGGGTTCGGGGGTTAGCAAAAGCCAAACCTAATGACACACGTACTCCCGTGCATGCACACGTAGACCGGGTCTAAATGCACACGCACAAGGGAACAAGCACACGTGCCAAGCAAGTATGCGGAAGCTGTAAATATCAGAAACATAAAACTAACAATGCAAGAAGAGGATACAAGAAAGGACTGACATAATTACATATGAAAGTTTTACAAAATGAACAAAAGATATATACAATGATAACAAGTCATATCAAATACAAGTCTGCAAATCCACACAACACAAGACTCCAAAATGATGCATGCCATGTACGCTCTCCCGCGGAGTGATCACATCCACTCCTCTAGGCCTGATGGGGCCCCGGGGGTCTCATCTGAAGCCTGGCCGACCGGCGAGGGTTCGGCAGGGGGATCTGGGCCTGCAACACCAAAAACAACTGTGAATACGAAGATTCAGCAAAGTATAAACCATAGCAAGTTAACACACGCTGTATCTAGTAGAATAAAGAACAACATCATGTTATTAAAGAAGGCATTTTCGTATACTAGGCTGTCATGCAAGAAGAAATATGCTTAGTGAATCAATGAATACATGCTGTGTACATAACTAGTGGCTACTACATTACCATATGCTCCCAAAAGAGGGATCTTGTAACATGCAAAGAACACCATTGTCCGGGCCAGGGTACAATGGGTCTCGGTTTCCTGGGGTCCGGTTCCCCAAGACAAAATCCATACTGCAGCAGGTCCTTATAAACTATACCAAATTCACCCCGTCGGGATCCTAAGGCTGAGGCTAAGTAGAGCCTGACCATACAGAGTCAATTATGAAAATCCTGAGTAGATCGTGACAACTTATCATACGTGCAGATCTGTGAGTGAACATATCATACATGCATACGCAGGGTAAATAAACCAAAATGTGAAAGTAACGAAACATACGTAATCATGTAGAGTGTTGAGATCAATGATCGAATGCAATATGTTATGCGACAAATCATGTGAAATCGAATCATCTTGCTTTACAAACCAATTCTAATCTAGTTATCCGGTGTTTCTAACCGTGCATGATGATGTAGTTTTAAGTTGTTCAATGCACCGTTGTCTAGTGTTGCCTTGAATCGGGCGGTGCACGAAGTCCCTTAAACCAACACCCATGGGGAGGTGCTTAACATCCGGATAACGAACATGAATGATTCGCAGCCCTCGAGATCATTCACGCGTAGTATCACATTCCGTTGGGCAAGTCTAGGTGCTCTACGTTCTATCATGAGGGTCATATAGGTCTTATCTTTACACCTAGCCTTATTCTTCATGTGTGGTTACGGCTTAGCCGTGTGTGTGTGCTACGGCTTAGCCGTGTGTGGTCTACGGCTTAGCCGTGGCTGGGCCGTGGAAGGTTGGTCAGTTGCTGACTCTCAGTTATTTCAGAAATTGCACCCCGTATTGTTCTACGGCTGGGCCACGGCTGAGCTTCGGCTTAGCCGTAGGGCATTCCACGGCTTAGCCGTGCCCTAGCCGTAGAGGAAAACTGGGTTTTTCTCCTCTCTGGACTGTGAGCCGTAGGTGCTATACGGCTTAGCCGTACCTGCACGAATTCAGAAATCTGAAACATGTACAGAATGTCTGGGAAAGCATCCAATTTGCAATTCATCAAGGGAGATAGACAAGGAGTAAGCAAATGAATATCAAGTGGGCTGTAAACACATGTTTTCCATACCAATTCATGTAAGATCAACCAAGTCAAATGCATACCAACATGGGTTCTCTATGTTATGGTTATACTTGCCTCAATTGGAGATCAATTACACAATTGTTGCCCTCAAGCTCAAACACAACCTAAACCAAATCAAAACAACATGCATGCATGAGGATTGGAGTCATAGACACACTATACAACAATGGAAACAAGAGGGAGAAGAACTAGAGAAGAGAGATGAGAAGGATGAAGGGATTTCCACCAACTCACCTCACATGCAAGCAATCGACCTCCTCTTGATCGATGGAGAAGAGGAATTCAAGTGAAGTAGGGAGAGACTCCACGTGCACAGTGAAGTTGAGAGAAAACGAGAGAGAGAGAATGTGTTTTGGTCGATGGAATGGGTTTATATAAGTTAGTGGGTTAATCAAATTCCAAGAAGGGCCAAGTTAAAAGTGCTAATTTCAGTTTGAGTCAAATCCGGGTCCAATCGAATCGCACGACCTCGGTTGCAAATGACGTAGTTACGAAAGTTAACGAGCTCAACGAAAGACACGTGTTGACATCAAGATGATGCAAAAATGACCATGTCTTAGAAAAACTAAAATTACGAAAAAGGGCTTGGTCTACTTAATCCAGGTCAAACTCAACCCAACTACCTATCCGTGACCCGTAATGAAAACAAAACACGATTAGGAACGAAAACAAGATTAACTAACCGCTAAACGGGGTCAAGCTGGGTCGGAGTGTTACACCTTGGAAGTTGTAGTTAAGAAAGACAATGTAAAATAGCTCATTCAAAACTACATTCACCCACGCGACCAAAGGTTCATCCTATTTTCGTCGATTTCTTTCATTTGCTGCTCATATTTGGGTGATTCATACTTCTCATGTTTATTGAGGATTTAAGGGAGTAACCTTCTAATTAAAAAAAAAAAAAAAAGAAGTGTGTGAAAGGCATACTCAGTTCTGATTCTCACAGAAGTGATAGTGGTCAAGTTTGTGTCACATCATGTTGTTGAATGGGCAAATTGCTACAAACCAATTCCTCGTAATTCTCACTATGCTATCACTTCCTAACTCCCTATGCTTCTCACAATTTACAAGAGCTGGGTGTGTGTTGAGATTGTGTCAAATATTCAAGCAAAGCATGTGGGTATGCCTTCCACTAATTTCAACAGTGAAGGATCAGGCTTGGAGCTCTAGCAGAGGCATTTATCCCTCCAAACAGAGCTTATTCACTTCAAAATTCTTGAAGAATGGATATCCAAGACCCTTTTGAAGCCCAAAGTCTCTGTGCTATTCTAATTACTTTAGGTGCAACCTATTATTAATCATGTGCTTGCTTATTAGCAAAGGAGATAAGAAAATGAAAGAAAGAGAGAGGCCATCTCTATTACTGTGGATGTGCTTAGGTGATGCTTTGGGAAAATAAAACCTCATGAGTTCCACTCTCAGCTAAAAGTGATGTCTAGAGAACAAATCTTCATCAGAGGTATTGATTGACAAAATCACCTCATGCAAGAAAAACCAAACAAAAGAAAAAGAAAAGAAGGCCACAAATTGGCAGTGACCGTGGGCCTCCCATGGGTAACATTGGCTGTGCTTATAAACTTGCAACTCCTTGGACATAGCAAAGATTCATTACATGAAGCTCAAAGCATTACTAGGTGTTAAAAGGAGTCAAGAAAATCCAAAAAAAAAAAAAGAAAAAAAGAAAAAAAAAAGCCAAACAGTTACCACACACGTCACTGTGGACCTCCATTGCAACATTGATAGTGGTAATGGACTCCACCACATGATGCACAAGGGGTGAAGCTCAGAGCATCATCATGCATCAAAAAGGCTTCATCAGGTCAAGCAACATGGTTTAAGAAAAACAAAAAAAAATTTCAAACAAACATTGCATCAAACAAGTTCTGACCATGGGACTGGCATGACCACGCCGGCTGTGACCAAGGTATCTGCTGAGGCCATGCCCAACATGGGGAAAACCCACTACAAGAAGGCTACTCAAATGTGACTCTTCCACTAACAGCAAACCAAAAGAAAACAAAAGAAGAAGAAGAAGAAGAAGAAGAAGAAGAAGAAGAAAGGGCCGAGCCCTGATTTTACTTCATCGTGAGTCACTGTGAGCAAACAGCCAAAATTCTGGGGCAGGATGCGATGGAAATCCATCAAAAAGAAATGGGGGAACAATACATGTGGGGTTTCTTTTCTGTATCAGTCAAAATTTGGAGAATAAACAAGGGAAAAAAAAAGAAAGGAAAGGAATGGCATAAATCACATTCGGCCATGACAAAATTGGAAGGAGAAAAGGATGAAGAACTCACCAGCCATGGCAGTTGTTTGAGGTGGAAAAGCTTGTCAGTCAAGAAGAGAAAATCACGATGGGAAGTGCTTCGAGCTCTGTTACCTTCGGTTTCTCTCAGATGCTTCAAAATAGCAAAGTGAAGGTAGGAAACACTTTATGTATACAATGTCTGAGGCTTTTTTAAACCCACGGACACTAGTATCCCCTCCTTCCCTCACTGATTACTGCCTTAAGCAGTGGAGCCCATTGTTTGGAGTGGAGCCCTCCTCTCACGGTCACAGCTTGGTCAAGTTCACATGAACACCATTGTCTACCCCCTTTCCCACGGTCACTACAATCTTGAACCCACAAAGCCCATTGCCTAACCCTCCTCGAGCTCAACGCCACTGATGCTTCACCCTTTTTCCCACAGACACAGCTATGGTAAAGTGATGGGGTCCATGGCTTAGCCAAGTCCGACAAGACCACTGTCTAACTCTCATGGTCACTATGATTTTGAGCAGTGGGACCCACTATTTAGTGGCCCACTCTCTTAAGTGTGATAGTTCAGAATTTCCACAGCATATGGTAGACCCGCTTTGGGTATTTTACAAAAGAAATGAATTTCCCACAATAAAATGAACCTATTTTGGTGGAATTTATAAAAAAAAAAAAAAAAGGAGGGGGTTTTTCTTCACAAACCAACCCAAATTTCAAAATTACCTTTGGTCAAACTTGATTTTGGGCCATCATCTCAAATTGTTTTGAATCAAAATTTGCAAAAGTCAATCTTTTTCAAAATTCCATCTCAAATTAACTCAAGTCAAGCCAAGTCAAAACCTTAACTTTCACTTTTGAAAATGAACAAAAAATCCATGAAATTCCGAACCCAAGTTCATTTTAAACTAAACCTTTGATTTTCATAAAACCTTAGGGATTCTTTTTATGAGTGTTCCGTACATCCCCACAGAGATGCCACTCTGGATATCTATGACAAATAGGTCAAAGAAAAAATCAAATCCATTTCCAAAATCCAAAATCAAAAACTAAATTCTGAATTTTCTAATACCTCAGGGATTTCTTTTTGTGGGTGTTCTCCACAGTCCCCATAGAGATGCTACTTTTGATATTTGTAAAAATAGGGTAAAGAAATTCAGATTTCTTATGTTTTTACCAAATTCCATCACCAAGCCTTTCATGGTTTTTATCAAATTTTCAAAATCCCAAGTTTTTGCCTACAACCTAACTTAACAAAACTACATTTTCAACAAGCCATTCCTACCAATTGGATATTTCGAGGCACAATGATTATTACACTATAATCACTGCACATAGAGGGGGCACTTGTTGACCCATAAAAATTACAAATGTTGCAGTGAAGATATTACAAGCAAATTCTAAACCAAAGGTACATAAACCCTAGGGTTGTGGAATGACAAGTCAAGTATTGCATCCAGATGTTTAGAGCTGATGTAATCCACTCAAAGGACTTCAGATGAGCTCAGAGTGTAGCAACCCCAATTTCAAAGTCAGTGAACTTCATTTGGTCACGTGACTCACTAAACTTCAAGTTTAAGGTTTATTGGCTCAAAGTCTAGGGGTCATTGAACACACTCAAACTTCTGGGTTACGAAAGTAGTTAAAACTCTCATAGTAACTCTAAAGCATGATTAGGAATGATGTTTTAAAGTTTCAAAGTAATTGGACTTCATCTCAGCTCAAACCAAGCGTCAGTTACTGTTTACCAGCTCCTTTGGGTCACTATGGAAATTGACATTTCTAAATGTCAAAGCAAGCTCAAACTTAGTGAAATGCCTTTAAGTACATTCAAAGACTATCCTTCAAAGTTTCAAAACATTTGGACATCATTTAAACCCAAACTCAGTTCAAATGGTCATTTACTAAGCTCTGTGGGGTCACAGTGCAAAGTAACACCTCATGAAGATCAAATCAGCTAAAACTCTTAGAGAAAGCTCAAATTATGCTCCAGGGAGGTTCTGCAGAATTTCAGGTCAAACGGACATCATTTGACCCAAAGTCTACAAACATGTCAACTTTCGGTTTTACCCTCAAGTCATGGGGGTCACTAACCAAAATCCTGCTTCCTGATGTTCAAAATTGATGAAATTTGATTACAAAAGCTTTAGTTATGCTTAAGGGAGATTCTACACATTCTCAACTCAGGAGGACTTTGTCTTGTCCTACTTCCACTGCATGTTAACTTAGAAGTTGTGACCCCAGAGCCATGGAGGTCACTGGCCAAAATCCTATATCTAAGGAGTCAAAGTTGATGAAATTTGAAGCGGAGATGCAAAATATGTTCAAAATGAATTCCCTAAAGTTTTAAGTCAATTAAACGTCGTTTGGGTAGAAAACAAGCTAACTACCTACAACATGAGGTGAATAGTGACTTAGAACATGCAATAAGTGGGTCATTGTTCGAAATCCTACTTCTACAAATCCAAACTATATGAAATTTGAATGGACAATCCAAGATACCCCTGATATCAGTCCCTCCAAGTTTCAAACCAAACCGAGGTCATTTAGGTCTTAAACAGCTGAAACAAAGGCCCATTTTCATGAAAAGTCAACGGGGGAGTTTACCAATTTCAGAATGTCAAACGTGCTGAGATTTTAATCACATAGTCAAAGTAGTGTCAAAAAGTATATCACCAAGTTTCATGAAGATTGGACATTGTTTGGGGCCCAAACGGGTGAAAACGGGTCACATATGCAAAAAGTCCAAATTGGGACTTTGGAGTGACTGCGGCTATGGTCACTAACACCTGTGGAGTAGTTCCTGTAGCTTTGGGTAGTTCCCTCCACTTCCTTTTATGCCTTAACTTCCAATAACTCCTTCTAAGTCCCCATAACTCCCTAAACCTCTGCTAAAGTCTATAAAACGGGAGGTTTAACACACGCGGGGGGTTGGTTGTGGGGGGGGGGGGGTGGCAGTACACAGAAGACAACAATTTCCAAGTTCCAGAGATAAGTTCTAGAGTTTGAAGCAATTCACAAGGCACTCCAAATAGTCCCAGCATGCTTCTTCTTATTTGTTCGGCTCTAAGTCTTGCGTGGTGCTTTGGAGGTCTAAACATTGAACACCTTCTCTTTCTTCTTCTTGCTTCTTGGCATATTTGAAGCGGTAGTGTTACTTCTTTCTAATTGTCTCTTGTCATACTCCTTGTTGACATTTATGGCTCAACAGTTACTTTGAAGAGTTTGGAGAATGACTTGATCTTTTGGCCCACCATTATGGCCCAAATCTCATGTTTGAGATTATCCATGCACATATCCACCGTCAATTTTTATGATGGTTGCTCCATGCACCTATAAGAAAGTGCTCTCCATCTGTTGATGAAGGCTTGGGTAGAATCGTCATCTTCCTAGTTGGTGTTGCTGAGGAAGTTGAGGGTCATTGCTTGATCATCTTATTGGCAGTGTCGTAGAAATTTTTCTTCCAGTATAAGCCATGAGGTGAGAAAGTAATCATGTAGTTGCTTATATAAGTCAAAAGCAATACTTTAAATGGTGCCGATGAATAGGCGGATCTTCAGGGCATTTATATTTGGCAGGCTCCTAAGTAAAGACTTGAAATGTACTAGATGTTGATGAGCAGATCCCTTCCTTGTTAGTGCCATATAGTAAGAGTGTGTTCTCAATTCCATGTCCAAAAGTCAAGTCTTCAAGGAAGATCTCGCATGATCAAGGAAGATCAAGTTTAATCAAGCTCCTCATCCTGAAGATCCTCAATGAGTGCTAAGGTAATATTGACCTTTAGTATCATATTAGTAAGACCCTAAAAAAAGAATGAAAAACGCTTCCCAAAATTTTTTTTTACATAACTACGGCTTGGATCATGGTTAAGCTGATAAGCCCACGGCTCACTCTCTAGAGAACAGTTTTTGAATTTTTGATCTACGGCTGGCCTTATGGCAACATCGTAAAATGCCTATGGCTAAATCATAGCATGATTTACGGTTAAGCCATAGAGTTTATGGGCCATTTTTCAGAGAGAGAGAGTTTTTGGCCATTTTGCCTACGGTTGACCTTACAGCTAAGTAGAAGACCTTCATGGCTAAGCCATAGAATAATTTACGGCTAAGCCATAGCATCTACGGGCCACTCTCTAGAGAGCAATATTTGGCAAATTTTAGTTTACGGCTAACTTACGGCTAAGCAGTAAGGTCCTCACGGCTAAGATGTATAAGGATTTACGCCTAAACCGCAAGTTTAACTGTAACAAGAAAAAAAAACAGTGAATTTAGGTTAAACTAGCCATTGTATTTTGCTTGCACAAACGGCTAAGTCGTAAACCAACTTTTTCTTAGCTGTAGATCTGACCGTTGGAATTTCTCTATATTTAAAAGAAGCGCTCTTTTCCTCCAATCAAATAACTTATTAAGAAAAATACCTTTACAGCATCTGAGCCCTTGTACCCTTAGTGAAACATGTACCAAGCTCCAACTACCATCTTCTCTTCCATATTAAATGGACATTAATGTTCTAAGAAGAGTAGATAAGCAACGAGGAAAGCCTTAAATTCAATATAGGAAAATCCTGGCTTTCCAAAACCCAAAAACCTCTTCTCTTGGTTGAGCACTCATTCGAAGATCATCATCACCAAGGAGCAAGCTCAAGAGGTCAAAGCTTGGAGCTCTTCTTTCAAGCTTTAAGAACACCATTCAAAGCTAGGGTATTTAGTTATTTGTTTTGGTGTTCTTTCTGATTTTATTTCTCGATTGTATATGGTGGAAGACAAACCACCGCATTAAAAAAAACGTTGTAGTTGGTGGAATAGATCTGGAATCAACCACCTGATCAAAAAATCTTATTGGCGATGGTGTACTTGTGTAGTTATCTTGCCCCTAGTGGAACCAAAAGTGTTTGCTTTTGAGAGTGGATGTAGGTTTGGGACCAAACCGCTATAAATTCTTTGTCTAGTGGATTGCCTTATTTTTGTGATGGATGCTCCATAGCCTTATTCTCGTGTGTTGATCATTACTTTTATGCTAAATCATCCTTGTTCTAATAGAATATCTATATACCGAAAGCACACATATTATGAGCATCCTTCTTGACAAAAATTGTGGCTATATAATATCGATTGAATCATTGAGTTGCAAAGTAAAGTAGCCTTATAATTGGAAAGAATTTTAAGGAGTGCTATTCACCCCCCTCTAGGACTTGGTGAGATCTAGTCATTGCACTTTTATTCCTACATAAGCTTGGAATGTTGGCTACTTGTAATTTTTCGGGAATGGCACTAGGTCGAATGTCGGAGGATATTTGGGCAACATCCCTTTCTTCTTTGGCTGATTTTCTCCCTCTAACTTGTTTACGATTTCTATGACCCCAAAAATCCTAGCTTATGGTGTTTTTTAGATCAAAGCCTTTATTTGGGCCACAATCTAATTGATGGATCTTTGCCTTTGCGGGTTACACTTTTGGGTGACTTATGTCAAGGACTGGAGTTACCTAATGCCATTGTCCTTTCTACTAGGACTTGGAGTTGTGTGGTGATTTGATCAATTCACTCCCCTTGTTGTTTAGCCAAATGATTGACATCAACCCCATCGTCTTCATCATTGTTGGAGGTATGTTCATTTTCCTGCTCGTTTTCTGGATTTGTCCCACTTCCTTTGGCCATGAAAACTGAATAATGGTAAGGTTCAGTCGAGGAAAAGGTGTGGGCGTGAGGTTTTCATCTACATCAGTGCCATTGTCTGAGCTAGAAGGTGGCTGGGGGCTCATCTTTGAGCCATGCTCCTAGTGACCCACCATATGGACTTGGGTCGAACCATATTGATTGGTGCACTGCTGGGTCAAATTCTTTCACGATCCATTTCTAGACCACTTTGAGAGGTGGAGAGGATGCTATCGACTTTGGCCTCATGTCTACTTGATCGTGCTTGAAAATAGTGAATGTGCAACGGATTCGAGTCCAACATTCACGCACTTCAAGTGTTTAAAAAGAATGAGAACTAACGACAATTCATCATTAATTTCTCTTTTGTTTACATGGATTCAAATGCTCTGACCACGGGGATGCAGGTCATTTACAAGTTTTGAAACATTTATAACCCCTCCCTTTAGACTCAGATGTGATATAAATTCAAATTCTACAAGGAAATACATGAAAATGCAGAAAAAATGCAAAAAATGAGAATACATTGGGAAGTGACTCAAGCCACAGTCACTGGCCCCCTGCCAGTGACCATGACCTGCGGTCACTGGCATACAGTGGTCGAATGGCCACTGTTTGTTTTCTATTCTATTCTGTTTTGCCTCACTGACTTCTTCAGAGAATAGGAACTTGTTTCCTTCAGATCTTAAGTGTTGAATGACCACCACAAGTGCTTGATTTGGTCGTGAAATCAACTTAAACTTTTGATAATCATTAATTTTTGGTTTACGAACTGTTTTGTACAAATCTGAAGAGGGCACTGTATGAAGCCAAAGTTATGTCATTTTGACCCTATGATTTTCAAAGGTTAGGATGAAGCCTAACGAGGCTTGTTCATAAGTTCCATGATGGCTAAAACCCCTCCCAAGTGAGAAAATCAAAAGAAGAAGATGTCATCCAAGTGACCTTTACATATGCCTTCGTTAAGTGAAGTGTATGTTTCTTCCTCTTCTTTGAATTAGTTCTCACCTTGAATTGGTGAGAATAAGAAGAAGAAGTATGTTGAAATACTAGGAAGGCCTCATGATTTGCTTGAACTTGCTTTACCTTGCTGTGAAGTTTGCTTTTCTTCAGTATCTTTCTCTCTATCTGTCTTTATATGCTTCTTCCCCCCCTCCCCCCCACCCCCACAAAGAGTTCAAATCTTCTTTTTTTATAGACTTTAGAGGGAGTATTTAGGAGTTAGAAGAAGTTAAAAGTCGAAAGGAAGTAGAGGGAACCATAAGAAACTGCAAAAACTATTCCACGGTTGACAGTGACTGTAGCTGCGGTCACTCCTTGGTCCATTTTTGGACTTTTGCATACGTGACCTATTTTTGCCTGTTTGGGGCCCAAATGATGTCCATTCTTCACAAAACTAGGAGGGATGCTTTTTGACAATATTTTGAGTCTGTCATAAAAATGTCAGCTTGATTTGAACTTTTGAAGTTGGTCAACTCCCCTGTTGACTTTTCATGAAAATGGGCCTTCTTTTAGCTGTTTGAGGTCCAAATGTCAGGGATATCTTGGAGTCTCCATCCAAATTTCATACAGTTTGGGTTTGTGGAAGTAGGATTTCAAATAGTAACCCATTTGTTAAATATGCTAAGTCACTATTCACCTCACACTGTAGGTAGTTAGCCTGTTTTCTACACAAATAATATTCAATTGAATTGAAACTTTGAGAAATTCATTTTGAACATATTTTGAATCTATGTTCCCAATTTCATCAACTTTGACCTTCTAAAAGTAGGATTTTAGCTTGTGACCTTCAAGGCTCAGGGGTCACTATCTTCTAAGCTGACATGCAGTGGAAGTAGGACCAAACGAAGTCCTCTTAACTTGATAATTTGTAGAATCTCCCTTAAGCATGACTAAACCTTTGTGCCCAAATTTCATCAATTTTGGACATCGGGAAGTAGGACTTTGGTTAGTGACCATGTGGTTCGGGGGTCACTGACCCAAAGTTGACATGTTTAAAGACTTTAGGTCAAATGATGTCTGTTTGGCCTAAAATGTTGCATAGCTTCCCTTTAGCATAATTTGAGCTTCTTCTAGGAGCTTCAGCTAATTTGATCTTCATGAGGTGTCACTTTGCATAGTGAACCCATAGAGCTCAGTAGATGTCCATTTAAACTGAGTTTTGGTCCAAATGATATCCAAATGCTTTGAAATTTTGAAGGTAGTCTTTGAATGTATTTGAAGGCATTGTCTTAAGTTTGAGCTTGTTTTAACATGTAGAAGTGTCAATTTCCACAGTGACCCCCAAGGGGTTGGCAAATAATCATTGAAGCTTGAGTTTGAACTGAAATGAAGTCTAAATGTTTTGAAACTTTGATACATCATTCCTAGGCAAATTTATGGAGTTGCCATGAGGTTTTCATCAGTTTTGAACATCTGGATCTTGTAGTTGACTTGTCATTCCACAATTTTAGGGTTTGTATACCCTTGTCTTTGTTACACCATTTATAAGAAAAAAATTTTATAGGTCAACAAGTGCCCCCTTGAGGTGCAATGACTAAAGTATGACAATCATTGTACCTCGAAAAAGCCAATCTATAGGAATGATGAATAGTTTGATGAAAAAAGGTTTTATCAAGGTAGGTTATAGGCCTAAACTTGAAATTTTAAAAGGTTTAGCAAAAACCACGAAGAGTTGGATGATGGAATTTGGTAAACACATAAGCATTCTTAGTTTCTTTGTCCTGTTTTCATAGATATCAAAAGGAGCATCTAGGTGGGGACTGTAAGGAACTCCCACAAAAGAAATCCCTGAGGTATTTGAAAAATTTAGAAATTAATGGATTTTGGAAATAGATTTGATTTTCTATTTTACATCGTCTTTCTCTACTAAAACTTATAATGCTAATTCACCCTTCCTTGACTTTCCCTATACCATCTGAGATGTATTATCTGAGTCACTTTAAATGATGCCGACCATCTTTGTGTGGGAAGCTGACTGATACAATATCACCTTTAGATCATTGATGATGGTTGATGATCTTTGGTTTGGAATTAACTTTGTAGAGTAATATTTCCTTCATTAGCTCTACATATACTAAAAATAATGCATTGTTGATCCCATAAGAATGTCTAACGGTCCCATCATAGCAAATTACCACACGAGAACTTGTTTTGCTAAAATTTGCTAGAGATGCCATCTTAGGAATGTCGAAATCCTTTAGTTGGCTTCGAGTTTGAATGTCGACAGGAAAACAATCTCCAATAGTTGCAAGTAAGTCTAATGAAACCATGGGGAGTGACCAAAGGTGGTTACCAATAGACCAATAGCACGTACTTTTGTTTTCAATGCTTTAAAATTGATGTTACTCTTCGTTTACCCTGCTAAAAAGATGCCATGCACTTTCAAATGCTATTCTTTCATATATTTTTAATCTTGTTTATCACGTTATACCAATAAGTTGGACATAGTTGTATCCATATCACCTTTAACTTCTCTTCAACTCCTAAGTTAAGAAAACGAAGAAAGCCTCAAAAGGCTTATCTTTTACAAAGATTTTTCGAACCAAGGCCCTATCCTTTTGTTTATTTTCAGAAGATCAAGTACCTTGTAGTAAGAGTCGAGTCTTGAACTTGAAGACGTCAAAACATTGGAATCTTTTTGAAGAGAATCTAAATAGTCTTTGTTGTGTGTTGTATGTAATGTGTTCTTGTGTCCGTTGTGTGTTTTGTTGTGTCCATTGTGTCCTCGAATTGTCTCCCAAGGGGGTATTTATAGCCTCCAAAAGTCTCCTCTAATAGTTTGTGGTAGGGGAGAAGATTAAGCAAAATTTATTTTGCATGAGGGTAGCTGACCGTATATTTATGTGGTCAGCTGCTCTCCCACAGTTAGCTTTGTGAGGTGGCAGTCGGATGTTCGCCCTTAGATCATGCCAATCAATTTAAAATCAGCTTTAACTAATTTGACTAGTCTCAATCAGCTACTCAATGAGCTGTCAAAATTTATAATTGTTGGCCAGTCACTTTCCTCTGTCGGGACTTCTTTATCGGCCAGTGATTTGTTCAATCGGCCAGTGCATACTTTTTCCACTTTTTTAAGTGTTTTAACTTGTTTTCTTCTTAAAACTTCATGGTGTCTTTATAGGCTTTTGTCCTTGACCTATTTATGCTTTGTTTTACTGAACTTAAGCTACCTTTGAGTCTTGACTTGACTTTTGATTTATTGAATTGCTTGTGGATTTCTTTTGAACATTTTTACATGTCAACACTTAGTGGACCTTTTAGGTATTTTATGATTTTGATTAATGCCTCCACTCATCGATCGGATGTTTGCCTACTTTCAGTTAGGAACATAGCTTTGGCCAGCCTATTAACTTAAATCATTAAACTTAGGGGTTATTTCCCCAATTATCCTATTAAGTCTATACGACATGATAATGCAATTGAATTTGCATCACAAGTCCACTTCCCTCATCTTTAGGAATTTTAGTCGAACATCATGTCCCCCATTTCCAAACCCAAAATAGCTTAGCAAAATACATGATTAAGCGCATTTAACTAATTTCTAGGACTATACTGATGCAGTCCAAATTACCAATTTGTACTTGAGGACATGCTGTGTTGCATGCATCAATGTTAATTAGACTTCAACCCCCACAGCGTATCATTAATACTATTCTCCTACACAACTTATATCAAGACATTAACCAAATATTTTCTATTTGCGCAAGCTTGGTTGTGCAGTTTAAGTCCGAATACCACCCCCTTAATGTACTAAGACATGACCACAACATAGATTGGGAATTTTATGTAGGTTATGACTTGATTATTCGATATCTAGAATCAATGACAAGAGATATCTTCACTGCTCATTTTGCCAATTGTCAATTCGATGAAACAATAAACCAATTGTTAGAGGGAGATAAGATAGTTCCTGAAAAATGTATTGTTTTCATACAACAACACCTTCCTGAAGAATGGCGATAATTAAAATGGAATACTTTTACTTTGCCTCATTTGGATTCACGTACTTTACAATGTCAAAATCAAGTGTGAAAAATTATTCACTTGCAATAAATTGTAAACAGATTACCTAATGCATTTAACAATGCAACAAATGTGACTAAGTCACATGTGTCAACTATGAATGCACGTACCAGGATTAAAATCCTTTTAGAAAAAAGTCAAAATTTGGCAACAAAAGAATCTATAATAGTCAGAAGCGTGACAGACCTATAGGTTCAAAGGGCTCAACTCTACGAAAAAGGAGAAATGAGCAATCATCATTGTGTCCTCCCAAAGAGGCACATAATGGTCCTCAAGAGGTTATGGTAAAATCCGTTATCTCTAGAATAATGGAAGCCCCTAAAGAGGCATTGGTACCATATAATGAAGGGATCTCTATATTTTACAATTATTCAAGAGAGAGATAGGATATAAATGAATGTAAATGAATGTAAACCAAGGAAAGATTGGTCAAAATAAAAATGTATCATCAAGAAAAGTTAGAGTCCTCAATAAACGTGGTGTGTTCAGACCTATAGTATAAACCCCAAAAGGTGTTAACCTTATAAGTTACAAATGGGGAAATGTAAGAAAAAAAAAATGTTTCTTGCAGAAACCTGCGATTGATTATGAGGAAACATACTCCCCTTTTATGGATACAACAATATTTAGATATTTGATAAGTTTAGTAGTTTCTCAAAATTTAGATACGAGACTCATGGATGTTGTAACTGTTTATTTATACGGGGACTTAGACATAGAAATTTATATGAAAATCCCAGAAGGAATTTCATTGCTTTAAGCAAAGTCAAGGAATACGTATTCATTTAGATGATCATTGTGCGGCTTGAAGCAATTTGGAAGAATATGATACAATTATCTTAGTGGATACTTGTCTAAAGAAGGGTATGAAAACAATCCCATTTGCCAATGTCTATTCATGAAAAAATTCTTGAAAGAATATGCAATAGTGGCAATTTATGTAGATGGCATAAATTAATTGGGACTCTAGAAGAGCTCGATAAAACTGCTGACTATTTGAAAAGAGAATTTGAAATAAAAGACATTGGGAAAACAAGATTTTTTCTCATGGCCTATAGATCGAGAGAAATTCTAGTGAAATATTAGTCCATCAGTCTAATTAGACCAAAACAATTTTGAAATATTTTGGTATAGACAAGGTACATCCACTAAGTACCCCCATGTTTGTTTGGTAGTTAGGTATAAAGAAAGGTCCATATCATTCTAAAGAGGAAAATGAAGAAGTATTATGTCTTAAAGTACTATACTTAAGTGCTATTGGTGCCCTACTGTATTTGATACTATGGATTAGATTAGATACTTCATTCTTAGTAAATTTACTTGCTAGATATAGCTTTGGACCAACTCAAAGCCTTGGACTAATATCAAACACATCTTACGATATTTACGTGGAATTTTTTACTAAGGTCTGTTTTATTCATATGGTTGTAAAGATTTAAAGTTTGTAGGTTATGCAGATTTAGGACACCTCTCCGATTCTCACAAGGGTCGATTGAGACAGATTATGTATTTCTTAGTGGTAATGGTATTATTTTTTGGTGTTCTATTAAACAAACATTGGTATCTACTTCTTCTTTAACACTGAAATTTTAGCTATTTATGAAGCTAGACGTGAACATGTACGGATGAAATCTTTAATTCAGCACATTCATAGTTCTTGTCAATTGTCTTTCAATAAAACTATCCCTAGTGTTATCTATGAAGATAATGAAGTATGTAAACAGCATATTCAAGAAGGTTACATTAAGGGAGACAAAATGAAGTACATTGTACCAAAATTCTTTTTCACATATGAGCTCCAGAAGAACAAAGAGATAGAAGTCCAGCAGGTTCATCCAATAGCAACTTCGCTAATCTTTTCACCAAGTCATTGCCAAAATCAATATTTTAGAACTTTATATATATGAGATCAGTATGCGTAGAGTCTATCATTAAATAAAGTAAAAGTTTTTATTATCAGGGAAAGTAACTGATTAGGGAGAGGCATCCTAAAGCATGCTACACAGGACATATGTATACTATACTCTTTTTCTTTTCTTATGTTTTATCCCACTAGGTTTTACTAGTAAAGGTTTTAATGAGACAGTATTATGCACATCCAACACTTAATTCAATGATTCTACAGAATGTTATACTCTTTTTCCTTCACTTTGATTCTTTTCCATTGGGTTTTCCTTTGCATTGTCTTAATGAGGAAACTGTCATTGAATTATGGTTATTCAATGGGGAGTGTTATAATATAAATATCATAGGGTGGATACCCACATGCGGACCTACATGAGATGATGAGCTTGTATAGGATAATTAGACTCCTATGCTAGCATGTTACTTGTGAGGAAGTCTTCTCATCCTATAAATAAGATTCTCCTCTTTCTACTCCCTTCTCTTCTTGTACACACAAATCACTAAATAATAAAATCTCTTTGTCTCCCTCTACTCTTCTCTCTTCTTGTTCAATATTTTAACATAGAAGGTATTTTTCCATTATAACTTTTAGCAGCAGACTTTTATTTTTGTCACTATTGGTTTTATCCGACTTTTATTCTTTTAGCTGCAGTTTTATTTTCTACCGTTATTGGACTCTTTTAGTGGCAGACAATTTTCTGCCACTATTGGTCTTTTGTCTTCAGTGACACATCAGCGACATATATATGGTGACGCTCGTATCCTTTTAGCAGTAGTTTATATCTGCCGCTAAAAGCACATTTTCATATATGCCCTCAACCACAACAAATGGATCTAGTGATGCAAGCTTACGTTGAATATTTAGTACAGAAAAGGAAAAACATGAGTAGAAGGACGGATGTGTGGATGCCTATTATAAACCTGACAAATTATTTGTGAAACTTGTAGAAAACTACCTATATTTTTCTGATGATTAAAAATAATCGCCGTTCTTTTAAATTGATGACCTCTACTAATCTAAAAATCTTAGTCAACCTTGATTAAAAATTAAAGGTGAATTCTGAGCGTTTGATGAAATCTTGACTTTGTATATGTGAAGGGAAAAACATGAGCAGAAGGACTGATGTGTGGATGCCTATTACAACCCCGACAAATTATTTGTGAAACTTGTATATAACTACCTATATTTTTCTGATGATTAAAAATAATCACTGTTCTTTTAAATTGATGACCTTTACTAATATAAAAATCTTAGTCAACCTTGATTAAAAATTAAAGGTGAATTCTGAGCATTTGATGAAATCTTGACTTTGTATATGTGAAGGATGAAAAGTTTTAAGATCTAACCTTTTTTAGATTAAACTGAAGGTGTTGATTATAATTAAATTGACTCTGATTCAGTCTTTTCATGTTATCGCCATGAATTTAATCTAAAATAAGGCTATATCTAATGAAATTTTCATCCTTTGTGGGCAAAATACTGTACATTTTGTAAATTGATTAATAACCAACCATTGATGATTGTCGACCAGGGTTTTCATACTAATAGAGGCCATCCTTTGTTAAAGTTTAAAAAGGGGAGAAGATTGTAAATGTCAAGCTAGAGATAATTTGATGCATGTCAAGCTAGAGATAATTTGATGCAAATTTATTTACATAGTTTCAGTCTAGCTGCTTGTAATGAAATGATAAAGTATAATACTTCGAGTCTTTGAGGTGATTGTTTTGCTGGTACTAGATATTGATTTTCTTTTTTTTTTTTTTCCTTTCATCCTTTTCTATTTCAATTTGTTATTGGGGAACATTTAGACATTGTACTTTCTATAAATACCTTCTGTATTTTTGACAAAAAAATATAGAGTTAACATGGATAATGATGACCATGATGACCCACAACGGTCCAACCATGCCAATCCTACGAACCATCTACCTTGATTAGATCCTTTGTAGCCACTTGATTTGAAATTCTTCTTGGAGTGAAGAAGAATCTAAAATGTCGCATGTTGTTGGACTTCTGACTAGAAGATTGCAGGTAATTGTCCCTTAATATATTGATCATATTATAACTATTCATTTTACTTTTCGCCATATGCTAAAAGTAAAATTCAATAGATTTTGACTTATTGTTGTAAAATATCAAACACAAAGAATAGAGACAGTAGAGAGGAAGAGAGAGATCTTCTTATTGAGAGATGTGTGTGTACATAATAAGGGGAGAGGAGGATCTTATTTATAGAATAAAATTGCTTCCTCCCTAAGCAACCTAATGTGGAAAGACTTTAACTCTAAGTGCTTTCCTTATCTAATGTGCGCCTCAATGTGGGCATCCACCTTTGATAATACCTTTTATAATACTCCCCCTTGGATGGCCACCATTTAATAATAATTGCCTGATTAAAACCTTGCAAAGAAAAAATGCAGTGGGATAAAAACCAAAGCGAAGGAAAAAGAGTATAACATCCTACATTATAATTGAATTAGTGTTAGACGTGCATGATGCTACCTAGTTAAAACCTTAACTAGGAAAACCCAGTGGGATAATGTCACAACCCGAGCCCAGGGACCGGGGGTCATAGAAAGTTTAACCAATGACACACGTACTCCCGTGCGTGCACACCTGGACCCCGTCCGAGTATACACACACAAGGGATCAATCACACGTGCAAAGGACTGAACGCGGAAGCTGTACGTATCAAGGCATACCACAAATATACCAAAAGACATAGGAGATTACAAAACAATATACACTGATGATAAGAACCAATACATGAACGTATGACAATAGAGCGGGCTTACAACAATCCAAAAATCAAAATACAGGTATTACCCAAGGCCCACTTCACAAGTACAGAAAATCCCCTCAATAGACGCCAACACAAAGAATGGGGAAAACAAAATGATGCAAACCGTACTCTGGAGGATGGATCAAGTCCACTCCTCTAGGCCGGAGGGGGCCTCGCGAGCCTCTCCTGCAGTCGGGTCGACCGACGCAGGTTCGGAAGAGGGATCTGAGCCTGCAACACACAAGACAAACACATAAGTACGACGACTTAGCAAAGTATAAGCCAACAAGATGATAACACGAATCGTGTCTAATACTGAATAATACTGAACAATGGTCATGATGCAATATCCATAGAAACCATGATCGTATACTAAGCAAGTGTGCAAATGCATAATGAATAAGCATGCTATCAGAATCACAAACAGATAACACTCAAAGTGGCAACTACATTGGCCATTTTCTCCCTTACGAGAGCGGACTGAATGAGAACACCAGCGACCGGGCCAGGGCACGCATGGGTCTCTAGTTCCCGGGGTCCGGAGTCCCAGGACGGAAACACTCTGCAGAGGCAAACACATAAACTACACCAAAGTCAACCCCGTCGGGTATCCTAAGGCTGAGGCTCAGTAGTGCCAATACCAATCACAATCAAATAGCTGATGCACCTCGATCACTTATTACTTATCACTTATCACTTATCACTTATCACTTATCACACTGAACGAACAATAGGAAGTGCATCACATAACTGATACTGAATGCAAATACTGCATGCACATAATACGGATACTGATACGGATACTGAAGCGGATACGAAATGCAAATCATAAGGACACTAACTGATACTGAAGGTACATAGACAAGTACAAGAAGTGCTGACACTAAGTAGCAATCACAATCACTGACTCATAACTGATGCAAGTACTCCAGTGGAGCAACGGTAAACATAATACACAATAATAGAATGGTTCCGCCCGGGCTTCGCTCTGGGGTTGCTGCATTTCCCACAGAATCGAGAGGTCCAGCGCAGAACACATAAGAGGGCATAACCGAAATCAATATGCTGTACAATTCAGAATGCTTATACGAATCAAGGTCAATTACAAACCAATCCTACACTAATTATCCAGTGCTTCTAACCGTGCATGTTGATGTAGTTTTAAGATGTTCGATGCACCATTGTCTAGTGTTGCAGTGTCTGGAGTGTGCACCGAAGTCCCTTAAACCAACACCCATGGGGAGGTGCTAAACATCTGGATAACCAGCATGAATGATTCACAGCCCTTGAGATCATTCATGTCATTCAAACATTCCATTGGGCATGTCCAGGTTAGCTACATTCTAACATGAAAGTCCTATACGGTCGTTTGCTTAAACCTAGTCCCTTTTCATTCAATTCTCAGGGTCTCACGGTGTAGCCGTAGGTAACCTTACGGCTTAGCCGTGGCATCTTACGGCTTAGCCGTAATATGCACTGCGGCTGAGCTGAGGTTCCCCAGATATCCATCCGGATTTACGGCTCAACCGTATTTTGCTCTACGGCTCAGCCGTATCCTGGTCCACGGCTTAGCCGTAAGCCAATGTACGGCGTAGATCAGGCTGGACCGTAGAAGAATGTCAAATTGCCAACATCCAGTTATTTTCAGCTAACAGTCTGTACTGCTCTACGGTTAGGGTTACGGTTGGGTCTCGGCTTAGCCGTAAGCCATTTTACGGCTTAGCCGTAGCACATTTCACGGCTTAGCCGTGAGTGCACGGACTCATTTTCCTGAACTTGTTACAGTCATACAGAAAGTGTGCGAAATGGCTGGAAACCGAAAGATAACAGTGACATGAACTGAATGGGGCTGTCTAATACTGAGAAACACAATAAAGAACAAGAACACAACAATCAAATCACTATCAATCGATGTTCATACAACTTGGGCTTATACTTGCCTCACGGACGAAATCCACACGCTGATTGGCTCAGTCCACCGGGATCACACACACTAACGAGCTCCTTTCTTCCTCCCTCAAGCACAGAAACAGAAATGGAGAAGGAGAGAAAGAGAGCTGTCGAGAGAGAGAGAGAGACGAACAGAGAGCGAGAGAGACGATCGAGAGAGAGATGGAGTTGGTGGGGATATTTATAACTTAAGTTGAGCCAAATTTGCAAACAAGTCCAATTAGCTTATCCAATTATCAGTTTGAGTCAAATGACAGTCCAACGAGAGCAAACGAACTCATTCGAATCCAAGACAGTTACGACAATCGACAAGCTCGACGAAATACACGCGCTGACGTCAAAATGACGCGAAACTGACAAAGTCAATCAAAAGCCAAAATTACGAAAAAGGGCTCAAACTAACTAGACCAAGTCAAACTCAACCCAAACGATCTCTCTACAACTCAAACCAAACAGAAACAAAATCAAAACACTCTTCGCGATAAAACACACACAATTACCCACTAAACCGGGTCAACTCGGGTCGGAGTGTTACATCCTCCCCCACTTGGACATCATTCCGTCCTCGGAATGAAAACGTACCTGAGCAAACAGATAAGGATACTGACGCGCCATCTGATCTTCTAATTCCCACGTGGCTTCATCAGGTCCATGATGTTCCCAAAGTACCTTAACCCATCGAATAGTCCTCGTACGCAAGAGCTGTTCTCTGGTCCCAACAATACGGAGCGGACGCTCAACGTATGTCGCATTAGGTTGCATCTGAATGTCATCGTATCGAATCACGTGCGTCGGGTCTCGAACATACTTGCGAAGCATAGACACATGAAAAACATCGTGTACTCCAGAAAACTCCACGGGTAGAATCAATCTGTACGCTAGATCACCAATCCGACTCTTGATCTCAAATGGACCCACATATCTTGGCGCTAACTTGCCTTTTTGACCGAATCGTACCGTACCTTTCATCGGTGAGACCTTCAAGAATACCCAATCTCCAACCTGAAATGTCAAGGTTCTTCTGCGCGTATCTGCATAGCTCTTCTGTCTCGATCGGGAAATCTTCAAATTGTCAATAACCTTCTGAACTTTCTCTGTAGTCTCAGCAATGATTGTCGGTCCGTGGAAACTCCTTGTTCCAACTTCTTCCCAGCAAACAGGACTCCTACATTTCCGTCCATACAGAGCTTCATAGGGTGCCATTCCAATACTCTCGTGGAAACTATTATTATACGCAAACTCGCACAACGAAAGATGCAGATCCCATTCTTTCTCGAAATTCAGCACACTGGCCCGTAACATGTCCTCGAGCGTCTGAATAGTTCGTTCCGACTGTCCATCAGTCTGTGGGTGATACGCCGTACTGAAGCTCAACTTCGTTCCCATGGCTTCCTGAAATGCTCTCCAAAATGAAGAAACAAAGCGGCTATCTCGATCTGACACAATCGACACGGGCGTACCATGTAGTCTCACGATGTCATCAACGAACTTCTTCGCCATCTCGGAAAATGTCATGCCTTTCTTGAATGGAAGAAAATGAGCTGTCTTCGTCAATCTGTCCACGATCACCCAAATGGCACTGTTCTTCTTGCTCGTCAGAGGCAAACCCGAAACAAAGTCCATCGAAATGTGCTCCCATTTCCACTGGGGAATGTGCAATGGATGTAAGGAACCTGGAGGTCTCTGATGGTCAGCTTTCACCTTTTGGCAAGTCAAACATCTGGCAACAAACCCAGCAATTTCTCTCTTCATGTTGTTCCACCAGAATCGGTCCTTGAGAGCTCGGTACATCTTCGTACTTCCAGGATGCATAGAATAACGTGCATGGTGTGCTTCTGTCATCAAACTCTCTTTCAAGGCATCTACTGCTGGCACACATAATCTACTCCTGAAATACAAAACATCACCCTCCAAACGAAAGTCTGGTCGATCTGCAATGCTATCTCGGATTCGCTTCAACATCGCATCTTCAAACTGCTGGTCTTTAATAAGCTGAATAATGTCCGGCTGAAAGCTCACTGTACTGGCAAGTGTCAAACCATTCTCCACTAATTGCAGTTCCACTGGCTGAGCATGCCTCACAAAATAAAGGCTGTCCAAAGCCTGAAGAATCTCCGACTTCCTACTCAAGGCATCTGCAACAACATTGCCTTTCCCTGGATGATATTTGATGGGGAAATCAAAATCCTTGATCAACTCAAGCCACCTTCGCTGTCTCATATTCAACTCGGACTGCGTGAAGAGGTACTGTAGACTATGGTGATCTGAATGCACTTCAAATGTCACGCCATACAAATAGTGTCTCCACATCTTCAACGCAAAAACGATGGCTGCCAACTCTAAATCGTGCGTAGCATAGTTCTTCTCGTGCTCCCGAAGTTGTCTCGAGCCATAGGCAATCACTTTGCCATGTTGCATCAAAACACATCCCAAACCGACTCGAGAAGCATCTTAATAGATCATAAATCCTTCATGCCCATCTGGTAACGTCAAAACTGGAGCCGAAGTAAGCTTCTCCTTCAACATCTGGAAATGGCGTTCACACTCGTCCGTCCACAGAAAAGGAACATTCTTCCTGGTCAATCGAGTCAACGGGGCTGAAATCTTGGCAAAATCTTGAATAAAGCGACGATAATATCCAGCTAATCCAAGAAAACTCCGTATCTCCGTCACAGTCCTTGGGCTGGGCCAATTCATCACTGCCTCTACTTTCATCTGATCCACTGCCAACCCATCTCGTGAAATGGTATGACCAAGAAAAGCTACCTGCTCGAGCCAGAAATCACACTTCGACAATTTGGCATATAAACGATGTTCTTTCAACAACAGTAAGGCTCGACGTAGATGTTCCTCATGCTCCTCTGGGGTCTTCGAATACACCAAAATGTCATCAATAAAGACCACCACAAATCGATCCAGAAAAGGAGCGAAGATCCTGTTCATCAAAGCCATAAAGGCAGCAGGCGCATTGGTTAATCCAAATGGCATCACGAGAAACTCAAAATGTCCATACCGTGTCCTGAAAGCAGTCTTCACAATATCTTCTTCCTTCACCCGAAGTTGATGATACCCTGATCTCAGATCAATCTTGGAAAAATAGGCAGCACCTTGAAGTTGATCAAACAACTCATCAATACGCGGCAATGGGTATTTATTCTTGATCGTGACTTTGTTCAACCGCCGGTAATCTATACACATCCGTAAGGTACCGTCCTTCTTCTTCACAAACAGCACTGGCGCTCCCCACGGTGACACACTCGGCCGTACGAAACCTTTCTCCAACAGATCTTGCAATTGCGTCTTCAATTCGAGTAACTCCGCAGGGGCCATACGATAAGGAGCTAAACTAATGGGTGCTGTACCGGGCACTAGATCGATCGCGAACTCTACATCTCGGACAGGGGGCAACTCGGGTACTTCCTCCGGAAATACATCCGGGAACTCACGTACTACCGAAATATCACTCAACTGCTTCACCTCCTTCTTCTCCGAGACAAAAGCAAGAAATCCTGCACAACCTCTGCGTATCAAACGATCCGCCTTGCATGCGGAGATGACACGCCTCGGGCATCTCTCCTGATTGCCCTCGAAACGAAACCCCTTCGCAAAATCGAAGTAAATCGACCTGTTGTAACAGTTAACACAGGCACGATACCGCGCTAGCCAGTCCATTCCAAGGATCACATCGAAATCCAACATGGACAACAGAATCAAATCAACTGGCAGCTGGCGACCTTCAATCACCACGTCGCACTGAGGGTAGTATACACTACACTCCACTCTCTTGCCCACAGGAGTGGACACTACTAACACATAGGGTAGCGGCTGAGGGGGTTGCGGTAACTGTTCCGCAAAACGAGGGGCAACATAGGAACGCGTAGATCCCGAATCAAATAGTGTATGTGCTTCAGCTCGGGCAATGAGAACTTTACCTTCCACCACTTTTGCATCTTCTGCATGATCATGAGAGGCTGCATACACACGAGCAGTCTGACGCTGGGGCTTCTGACTCTGGCGAGACGGATGGGGGCTGTTCGAAGCGGCTGAACTGAGAGACTTGGAAGACCCCATAGGTCTAGATGACTGGAGAGGCCTAGCTGTCGGGCACTGAGCTATCTTATGCTCCCTCGATCCGCAACTCAAACAAGCTCCGGACTTCTTCCAACATCTCTCCGTCGGATGTCCCAATCCACAAAACTCGCATCTGCTCCCAGAGAAACTCGAAGTGCCTTGCTTCCCTTTCCATTTCTTCTGACTCTGTCCCCTGGAACTCACTGGTGCACTCCTCTTAAAGTCCATGGCTCTCTCTGCTAGGTGGTTGGCTTCCGCAGCGTGTGCTCTGTCGACCGCATCATCGAAAGTAGCTGGTCTCTGAAAGGCAGTCACAAAATTCGCATATCTAGGATGCAGACCAGAAATAAAACGATTCACCTTCTTCTCCTCGGTATTGATCATGTCCTCAGCAAAATGGGACAACTGGGTAAAGCGGTGAATGTACTCCGAGACGGTAAGCTGCTGCTGCTGTAAGGCCAGAAACTCAACCTCCTTCACACGTCGAACATGAGCAGGAATGAACTTCCTTCTAAACTGTTTCTGGAACGTCTCCCACACTGTTTCACTCGGCATGGTCAGATAGGCTGCACTAACGCTCTTCCACCAGGTCTTAGCCATCTCTCGAAACATCGAGGCCGTAAGCATAACCTTCTGCCGGTCGTCACAGACGATGGTAGAGAAGAGATCTCCAGTATGCTCTAGCCACTGATCAGCTTTCAACGCATCTTCATTACCGTAGAATTCTGTGGCTCCACGTTTCCTGAATTTGTCGTATAACGCATTCGGATCGCTCTCCTTAGGCGGAAAGACCACTTGCTGCTCTGCAGGCCGAACTGGCGTTTGACTCTGTCGGTCTACGATCGAAACGACCTGCGCTTGCAAAGAATGGATCGCCTGTAGCATAGTCAAGAAGCGCTCATCGAAATTCACAAGTGGCTGTGGAGCGGCTGACCCACTCTCGTTATCTCCCTGATCATTGTTGTTGTGTGTTCCAGATCCCGATGCCATAGCCTGCAAAACACAAAAGTCAATCTGCTAACACACTCGATAACTCACACAGACTCACAAGACAAGGGGACCCACACAACAGTCCAGAACTGGACTACGAAATCTCACCACGTCCTATATGCCTACATGCTGACACACTAAGATAGAGACAATGCCCTGAGAGACAAAGCTCTGAGAGACAATGCTCTGATACCATACAATACGTATGTCACAACCCGAGCCCAGGGACCGGGGGTCATAGAAAGTTTAACCAATGACACACGTACTCCCGTGCGTGCACACCTGGACCCCGTCCGAGTATACACACACAAGGGATCAATCACACGTGCAAAGGACTGAACGCGGAAGCTGTACGTATCAAGGCATACCACAAATATACCAAAAGACATAGGAGATTACAAAACAATATACACTGATGATAAGAACCAATACATGAACGTATGACAATAGAGCGGGCTTACAACAATCCAAAAATCAAAATACAGGTATTACCCAAGGCCCACTTCACAAGTACAGAAAATCCCCTCAATAGACGCCAACACAAAGAATGGGGAAAACAAAATGATGCAAACCGTACTCTGGAGGATGGATCAAGTCCACTCCTCTAGGCCGGAGGGGGCCTCGCGAGCCTCTCCTGCAGTCGGGTCGACCGACGCAGGTTCGGAAGAGGGATCTGAGCCTGCAACACACAAGACAAACACATAAGTACGACGACTTAGCAAAGTATAAGCCAACAAGATGATAACACGAATCGTGTCTAATACTGAATAATACTGAACAATGGTCATGATGCAATATCCATAGAAACCATGATCGTATACTAAGCAAGTGTGCAAATGCATAATGAATAAGCATGCTATCAGAATCACAAACAGATAACACTCAAAGTGGCAACTACATTGGCCATTTTCTCCCTTACGAGAGCGGACTGAATGAGAACACCAGCGACCGGGCCAGGGCACGCATGGGTCTCTAGTTCCCGGGGTCCGGAGTCCCAGGACGGAAACACTCTGCAGAGGCAAACACATAAACTACACCAAAGTCAACCCCGTCGGGTATCCTAAGGCTGAGGCTCAGTAGTGCCAATACCAATCACAATCAAATAGCTGATGCACCTCGATCACTTATTACTTATCACTTATCACTTATCACTTATCACTTATCACACTGAACGAACAATAGGAAGTGCATCACATAACTGATACTGAATGCAAATACTGCATGCACATAATACGGATACTGATACGGATACTGAAGCGGATACGAAATGCAAATCATAAGGACACTAACTGATACTGAAGGTACATAGACAAGTACAAGAAGTGCTGACACTAAGTAGCAATCACAATCACTGACTCATAACTGATGCAAGTACTCCAGTGGAGCAACGGTAAACATAATACACAATAATAGAATGGTTCCGCCCGGGCTTCGCTCTGGGGTTGCTGCATTTCCCACAGAATCGAGAGGTCCAGCGCAGAACACATAAGAGGGCATAACCGAAATCAATATGCTGTACAATTCAGAATGCTTATACGAATCAAGGTCAATTACAAACCAATCCTACACTAATTATCCAGTGCTTCTAACCGTGCATGTTGATGTAGTTTTAAGATGTTCGATGCACCATTGTCTAGTGTTGCAGTGTCTGGAGTGTGCACCGAAGTCCCTTAAACCAACACCCATGGGGAGGTGCTAAACATCTGGATAACCAGCATGAATGATTCACAGCCCTTGAGATCATTCATGTCATTCAAACATTCCATTGGGCATGTCCAGGTTAGCTACATTCTAACATGAAAGTCCTATACGGTCGTTTGCTTAAACCTAGTCCCTTTTCATTCAATTCTCAGGGTCTCACGGTGTAGCCGTAGGTAACCTTACGGCTTAGCCGTGGCATCTTACGGCTTAGCCGTAATATGCACTGCGGCTGAGCTGAGGTTCCCCAGATATCCATCCGGATTTACGGCTCAACCGTATTTTGCTCTACGGCTCAGCCGTATCCTGGTCCACGGCTTAGCCGTAAGCCAATGTACGGCGTAGATCAGGCTGGACCGTAGAAGAATGTCAAATTGCCAACATCCAGTTATTTTCAGCTAACAGTCTGTACTGCTCTACGGTTAGGGTTACGGTTGGGTCTCGGCTTAGCCGTAAGCCATTTTACGGCTTAGCCGTAGCACATTTCACGGCTTAGCCGTGAGTGCACGGACTCATTTTCCTGAACTTGTTACAGTCATACAGAAAGTGTGCGAAATGGCTGGAAACCGAAAGATAACAGTGACATGAACTGAATGGGGCTGTCTAATACTGAGAAACACAATAAAGAACAAGAACACAACAATCAAATCACTATCAATCGATGTTCATACAACTTGGGCTTATACTTGCCTCACGGACGAAATCCACACGCTGATTGGCTCAGTCCACCGGGATCACACACACTAACGAGCTCCTTTCTTCCTCCCTCAAGCACAGAAACAGAAATGGAGAAGGAGAGAAAGAGAGCTGTCGAGAGAGAGAGAGAGACGAACAGAGAGCGAGAGAGACGATCGAGAGAGAGATGGAGTTGGTGGGGATATTTATAACTTAAGTTGAGCCAAATTTGCAAACAAGTCCAATTAGCTTATCCAATTATCAGTTTGAGTCAAATGACAGTCCAACGAGAGCAAACGAACTCATTCGAATCCAAGACAGTTACGACAATCGACAAGCTCGACGAAATACACGCGCTGACGTCAAAATGAAGCGAAACTGACAAAGTCAATCAAAAGCCAAAATTACGAAAAAGGGCTCAAACTAACTAGACCAAGTCAAACTCAACCCAAACGATCTCTCTACAACTCAAACCAAACAGAAACAAAATCAAAACACTCTTCGCGATAAAACACACACAATTACCCACTAAACCGGGTCAACTCGGGTCGGAGTGTTACAGATAAAACCTAGAAAAGAACAAAGAGTACAACGCATAAATGTCCTCGGTAGCATACTTCAGGACGCCTCCCCATGATTGACTACTTCTCTGATGGCAACAAGATTTTGCATAGTTTGCTGATGAACTCTACGCATGTCAATCTCATATACAAGTTTCTAGAACATTGATTTTGGCAAAGACTTGGTAAACTGATCAGCTAAGTTGTAGCTTGAATGAACTTACTTGACTTCAATCCTGTTGCTCTTCTGAAGTTCATGAGTGAAGAAAAAATTTGGTGCAATATGCTTCGCCTTATTACCTTTAATATACCATTTTTTAATCTATTGAATACATGTTTCATTGCCTTCATAGATAATGCTTGGGGTACCTATACTAGGAAGCAATTAACAAGAACAAAATCTGTAGAACACCAAGAAATGAAGGCATTTATCACTAAGAAACATATAACCTGACTGTAATTGACCTTTATGAAGATCAGAGAGATATCCTGAATTTGCATATCCAACAAAGTTTGAATTTAAACAACCATAAGAGTAAGTAAAAGTAAATATAGTAGGATTTGTTTGATACCAATTCAGTACCTTTGAGTTAATGTGAAACTGTATATAACAAGCATATTTACAAAGAATGAAATATCTCATTAGTTGATCTGCAGGTCGTGACAAAATTCTCCTATAAATAATCAATAGTTTTTTCGAGCTCTTCTGGAGTTTCAATAAGATTTATGTCATCTATGAAAATTTCTACTATTGTAAACCCTTTTAAAGATTTTATAAGGATATATGGGCAAATGGGATTGTTTTCATACCCTTCCTTAAAAAAACATTCACCAAGACAATTGTACCATATTCTTCTGGAATATTTTAGACCATACAATGAACGTCTTACTTGTATCGGGTACGGACTCTTTGACTTTGTTTCAGGCAAATCAAATCCTTTTGGAATTTTCATATATATGTTTGTGTATATTTTTAATCTCAAATTTCTGTAGGAAATCTTGTATCACAAGTTTTGCCTTATATCTAGTAATTTCATTCATTTACAAACACCCATTTGTAACCTACAGGGTTAAGAACTTTGTAATTTGTACTATAAGTCCAAACACACTACATCTATTGAGAGACTCTAACTCTTCTTTGATGGAATGTTTCCGTTTTGGCCAATCTTTTCTTTATTGACATTCATTCATAGTACGTGGCTCTTTATCTCATCATCATTCTCATTTTTTCTTAATATTTGTGTAGCTACTGCATATGCAAATGCGTCATCGATGATAATTTCCTTTCTATCCAATCTCTCTCTTGAATAATAATAAAATATAAAGATCTCTCTCACATTATGAGGTACATAGATCTAGATGAGACAAAGTGGAAGTATTCCATGTTAATTCTCGTCGTTCTTCATGAATAGGTTGTTTTACAGAAACAAGGCATTCTTCAGGAACTCTCTTATCTCCCCCAAATGGCAGGAAGACTGTTTCATCAAGATGACAATTAGGAAAATGAACAGTGAATACTGCAAAACGAACAATGAATACATCTCCAATCATTGCCTTATAGACTTAATAGGATGTTCAGGTCATTGTACCCTAAATAATTTGTGCTAATAGGAAGGCAGATGCTAAAAAATATACAAACATCCAACCAATGGGGAGAAGCATTAATCAAAAATATAAAATACCTAAAAAGATCCATTAAGAGGATTTTATAGGTTCACAAATGTTACCTTGTATCATATTTAGAAAGGATGGTCAATTATGGTACTCCATGAAGAGTCTAAAAGGAATTATCAATAATTTGCCTTAGCATAGTACCCGTAGGGTGGCCTAACATATCATGCCAAAGCATTAAAGCTTTAGGATCACCAAGTCTAGGGCTTAGTTTAAGCTTTTGGCTTGACTTCTTCGTTTTGCTTATAATTGAATGTGATTAGATTTTTGTAGATAGTTTTGTAATTTAGCCATGAGGTCTGATGAGAATGCACATAGTTTTTCTAGTATCAGTTTCCGATTGTCAATACTAGTAATGATATACAAATATTTTATGTTACCTTCACTTATGGTGTCTATGTGTGGTACTTAGTTATTCTATTGTGTTTGAATCTAAGCAAGTTTCTTTAAGAACCACTAAAAAAAAATAATGCATCCTTAATGCATATGTGGGTAACATTTGGTAAAATTATGTTAACTCTTCCAAAGAATTAAGTATTTGTACAAATTTAGTTATGATTGATACCTTATGCGAATTAAATACTAACTCTGAGAAAACTTCTGGTTTTCAATATAGTATGTTTTGTGACACTGTTTACCAAATAAATATTATCCTCAATTTCATGCATTTCATGATACATATCGCAAGAAATAATAAACTCACATAACTATTCAATCGCATAACAAAAATAAAATTAAGAACCTATAAACAATTCAGCATTCAAAGCAAATATAATGTATAAACACAATATACAAGGGATAAAAGAATAAGTCCTACCGTCCAACGAAATAACTAACCACTAAATTCAATATTCAAATTCATAATATTATGTCTACCTTTCTTGGTAGTATAACCATCTTCTGGTAATCATACATGTCCATCAATGATATAACGACATAGAAAATGAGGGCTGATGTCATATCATATCCTCCGGGGATATCTAATTTCTCTTTTTAATGGCATCATCAAGCTTTTTCGAATGTGTAAAGATCGATTTAACAATAAGACTCATAAAAAATAGAACTTCGAGTTCTCAAATGACAAAATATAATGAAGAATCGGCCAATTAAAGAGTTAGAACTTCGGGTTCTTAATTGGGGAATTAGAACTTCTGCTTCTATCAAGATTTCAGGATAGAGATAGAACTTCAAGTCCTTAGAATTGTTGGTTCTATCAAAGCATCAAGTTTGAATCACAACTTTTGGCTCTATCAAAACTTCAGGTTTGATTTCATGGCCTTTGTATCAATCTACACCACTTTGAATCTTTTAAAAAAAATCAAAACTTTAGGTTTGAGTCATGAATATGAATCCACAGGTTCATATAAATGTTAAAATAAAAACTTAGGACTGCTGGTCTATAATTCAAGGAACTTCGAGTCCATATTATATAATTGATATAGAATTTTTGGTTCTATTATATGTAACTATTGCTTCCAGCAATAAATTAATCAAAGACTAAAGCTTCATATAACCATATAGTTATAATTATACCGAAGTAATTATATCAAGCATGTAGTGCAATGTTATAAATATATAAAAATAAAAGTTTGTAGAGAAACAAAAATAAAAGGTAGAACTTCAGGTTCTTAGCATCTAACCGAAGATAATAATAAAAATAAATAAATGTAATGAAGAATTGAGAAATTGAAGTTTGGAATATTAGGTTCTCAACTTAAGAATCAAAACTTCTAGTTCTAAATTAGAATAATTCATGGATCTTTGGGTATAGGTTAGAACTTCTGGTTCTAGATTAGAATAATTCATGAATCTTCAGTTCCAGGTTAAAACTTCTAGTTCTAAATTAGAATAATCTATGAATCTTTAGGTTCGAGTTAGAACTTTTGGTTCTAGATTAAAATAACATACGTAACTTTAGGTTTGGGTTATTTATTCAATATGGAACTTTTAGTTCAGGTTATTTATTCGATATAGAACTTTTAGTTCTAAGTATCATATGAAACTTCAGGTTCCAATTATTTATGTAGAAATTCTGGTTCTATTTATAATCCATGATTTTCAATTCTATCATAATCTCCCTTTGATAAGAGAAAATGAGTCATTCATCACTTGAATTAAAATTATAAATACTTGCAGTTCTAAAAAGCATAAAAATAAATGCAAGTATATAATTATCAAACTAATAAAATATCATAAAATAAGGAGAAAATTACTTAACCATTGAATCGTCCTCCTTTTGGTGCTAATGTGTAGATCTGCTCTTGAGCTTTCTGTAGGTGCAAACGGATCTCCAATCAGACATCATATGATCAAGATATCGTAAAAATAAGTTTCTACCATCAATCCGATGAAATATGCCTTTGACGGTATGACTTGCTGACGTGTGACGACGTCAACACAGCATTACTGTTTAGGCTGTATTGCTACAGATAGGTTCAAGTCGGCCTGACCCAACCTAAACTACACCTACTTGAACTGCTGGGCTCTACAAAGCAAGTCAGGTTTGAATTGACCCGATCTCGACCTGCAACCGTCTCTTGGCTGGGCTCTTTGTAACAGGTTAGGTCAACCCAACCTAACCTAGACCTAAACCTTTCTCTTGTCTTCTCCCTCATTATAAGATTGGGTTCTGCAATAAAACCTAGCGCCCAATTGCGCTACCTTTGCTACGACGAAACAGGAGGTGACCAACAAGGTTTGGCAGCGTTCGACGATGGTGGCTTCCTCCAAGATAGCAACTACAGCAGCAGTAGCAGTGGCTGCTTCCAATGACTTTTTTTTTCTTGTTATTCAAATCTCTCCTTTGATTTGCTATAACCGGTTGAACCTAGGGGCCATGAGGAGTGAAAGAGGAGCCCAACCTAGATCTAGATCCTTTTCATCACAAAGGGGTCTAATCCTCCTCTTCGAACATGATTAGCAAAGAAGGCCATCTTTTCTCTATTCTTGCATAGGGAAGATCATCTAGTCTTTTTCTCCGATTAGAAAATCGGATCCATGGCCCAGCGTGATTAGACATATCTGATCTTTCTTTGGCAGATCTAAAAAAGTCGAGAGAACTCATGCAAATCTCTCCTTCTGATATTTCGGCTAGGATCCCTTCTTCTGCAAAATTCAAACCACAAAACACTAGAGATTTTCATACTGATAACGTGTTATGAAATATCAAACACAAAGAATAAAAAGAGTATAGAGGAAGAGAGAGATCTTTTTATTGAGAGATGTGTGTGTATATAATAAGAGAGGAAGAGGATCTTATTTATAAAATAAGATTGCTTCCTCCCCAGCAGCCTAATGTGGAAATACTCTAACCCTACGTGCTTTCCTTATCCAATGTGGGCCTCAATGTGGGCATCCACCTATGATAATACCTTTTATAACATTTATTAATATTTTTTTATGAGTGATTAGAAACTATCAAATGGATTGTCATATCGGAAACCACTTCTTTATATATTCATCATATTAGGCATTCGTTTTTGACCTTCGATTTCATGGGAACATTCATGGAGTCCATATGGTTTTCTTTTTTCTTTTTTTTTTTTTGTTTCCAGAAAAGAACAAAAATAAACTAGAGTGTAAACTAGGGCTGGTCCAAATCCAAATGATCAGATCTGATCGCACTTCAGGGTGTGGCTTGGGTTTGGACCTAAAAGCCAACACAAGTACTAAACTTTGACTCGGGTTTGAGTTCATCCAGATACAATTTGGATCCAGTAATACCAAATCTGGACCCACACTGCCCATGCTACCTCATAAAAACTACAGTAGAGGGAGAGAGAGAGAGAGAGAGAGAGAGAGTCCTGGGTGACCGTTATAAGAATATCTGCCCCAGTTCAAAGTTTGAAAAATAATAAAAGACTCGAAATTTTCAGAACAATGCACAATATCTAAGGTCACATTTACAGACAATTCAAAACAATACACGGCATCCAAGATCACATTTCCAAAAGATCAAGCCCTCGATCTTGTCATCATCTCAATAAACTCTTGGAAATTCACAGCTCCATCTCCATTCCTATCAACCCCATCTATCATCCTCCTACAATCGCCCAGGGACGCCTTCTCCCCCATCGCCCCAAGTACATGTTGCAGCTCCTCAGCCGAGATCAGCCCGTTCCTGTCCCGATCAAACACCGCAAAAGCACTCCTCAAATCCTCCATGCAAGACCCAGAGTTCATCTCCATTGTGTTCACAGATAAGAACTCCTCCAAGCTTATATATCCGTCTCCATCCAAGTCCGCTGCCTCCATCATCGACTCGGCCTCCTCGGCAGACCCCAGATTCCCTAAGCATTTAAGCATTGCTTCGAGCTCTGAAGACGATATCTTCCCATCACCATTTGCGTCGAATTTCTCGAAAACCGATCGAAGGTCGTCTGGGTCTTGGATTTGGAGAAGGGAAGAGGAAGAGATTGGAGATTCATGGCTGCTACTGCTGCTGCTGCTGGGACCTGAAGGCTGTGGAGATTTGGAGATCTTTTTGGAGGATTCCTTTGTGCTGAGATTGAAAAAATTCTTACCCATTGGAGATTTGAGGTAGAAGAAGAAAACCCACCAAGGATTTTGCAAAGGAATCTTGAAATCTGCTGCAAAGATTTTGTAAGTAGAGAAAAGTGGCGATGTTTGCTGCTATGGGAAGAATGAGGGGGAGCGATTCTTTTGTAGAAGGATTGGATGCCACGTGGCGTGAAGTATCTGGTTGGGTGGATAGCCGTTGCTTATTTTTTTCCGTTGATCGTTATTTCAAGCAAGTGGGGAAAGGTCGGCCTTTTGGATGTCAATGTCGTCTACGCGTAGGGTCCGGATTTCGCCACTTGAAGGGAACATTGTCGGTGATGCAATGGGAGAAGTCAAAGTCAGGTACACGTGTCCCTGGCGTGGCTTGTCCGTGTTGCTGATTTCTTCAAGTCGGCACACTTCAGTAGACATGTGCTTCAAATAAAAAGTGAGGATCTCATGAGGCTTTTACTCACTGAGATCCCGAGTTGAAACTTACCAATATGCCCTATCTAAAAATTGTAATCCGTTGTGTGAGTTGATCCAATTATAAGATTGACCATTGATAGAAAAATATAACTAAATATTATGTCATAAGATTGTGTCAGTCACACTTAAGGATACAACATATAATGGTGGGGGGATAATTTTATGTCGAAAGGCTTTTGATTTTTAATAGGTGCGACCCACTTTAGGGTTCCACTCCTTTTAGTTCAGGCTTATCTTAGTTAAAAGTATCAGAGGAACCAAATCCTTTACAAGTTTGGTGTTCAGGATCACATCTATCCAATTGGATATGAACTAGAGAGAGGATAGGGTAAGGCATATTGTGAAGGCTGAGAGTAGAAAAAGAGCAGGCAAGAAAGGTAGCAAAGTGGACGTAGAGAGAGAACATGAAAACAGCAAGGAACATGCCAAGTTTGGTGTCCGAGGCCACGTGGGTAGTTCAGTATCCAATTTGAAAACTCGGCTAATTTGATCACTATTTAGTTGAATTGGGTTGAATTCCGCTAATCCTAATTAAAGTGGTTGTTTGACTACTTTTGTTTTATAGCCCCTCTAGCAGTGGAGCGAGGGGTGCTATGGGTCAAGCTCTACCTAAGCGCAACATGCTTTTGGGCGATGTTTGGACCTTATATTTTACTCAGAAGCTAGGTCTGATATAAAATTTGGGCACTTTTAATAATTATGCAGTGCATGGATTGAGTGATAGGAAATCTGATCTCATGCTGGGCATATGCCCAACCAAAATGAGTCGTGCTTGTAGTTTAGTTGCTCATTTGACAGAATAATTGATAGAAAGCTCGAATAACTGATTGAAAGACTCGCTTGGCCCAATTGAGTAAATGGGTGGGCTTAGAGTCAGCATATTTCAAACAAACTAGGCCCAGGGTAGGCACTTACGATCCATGTTAGTCATAGAATGGATACTTGCCGGTGCTTCTCATTTCGAGCTGGGCCTAGTTATAGCTCAGCCCTACCTAGCATGTGAGTACCTATGGTCTACGCTTTTACGTTCCGATTCTTCGTATCCAAATTCCCAAGCACTTTCACATTCCAAATTCTTCCACTTTAAATCTAAAATTTTTTGGAAGCCTTTTTTTTTTCATTTTTTATTATAGAAGTATCCATAGGTTGCGATATGTTGTGATCTATTTTGATCTTTTCTCTGCTCCAACGCTTTTTCGCCTTCCACATTATATTATGACCAGCCCCACCACAATTATTATTACCACTGCAGCATTAACATCATCTGCATCATCACTTTCATTAGTGGGCTATCCTTAGTAACAGCGAGAAATATGGACTTTTTTAGAAAATCTTTTGCATTCGAATGGACTTCTGTCATTAGAAAATTTTCTAAGATGCGAGAGTTGCAGGAGACAATATTGAACTATTGTATATTTTTATTATTATTTTTTTAAAAAGAAATATATTTTGTTCTTACTTTAATTGATAGGATTTTTTAGAACCTCCAAAAGTAAAGGGTTTAAGGTTCCAAACTGATTTCTAGAGTGCAGTCAAATTAACAATTGTAGAAGATTAATGGAACTGTAAATCAATTAACCACAAGAAAAGAAGTACATGATTTATACGTGGAAAACACAACATGGAATAAAACCATAAAATCTATCACTTAGTCCAACTGGAACCAAGCACTATGAAATTGAGTAATTACAAGATATACTCATAGACCATTCCCAGTCAGCCAAAACTTAAGGATTGTAATTCTTCTTGCTGACAACCATGCTGGTCACCGCTCACCCGTGCTTGAACAAATCCACATTGAATTTGTAAGGAGAACGAATCTTTCAGAAGGGTAGAAGCAACAATCTCTAGAACCATAGAATTTTAGCACACTATCTAATGGATGCTCTATAGAAGATAAGGGATCTCTAATGTGTATTCTAGGTTTAGAACAAGGATGTGAACACTTATAGTTGAGAGAATAACCTTTAAATAGCTCAAGATTTGAATCTTAGAGGTGGGATTCTAATAGAGCACAAGCAGGCAAGCCTAGGAAAGAATTCAGGCAAGAAAAGTAATAAAAAATAAGTCCAAGTCTACTCAAATGGGTGGAGGGTCCGCTCGAGCAGATAGTAATTTTGTTTGGCATTTTTCTGAGCTTGTTAGCCTCTGTTGGAGCAGACCTAATTCGGCACAAATTTCTACAAATTTCCCGATGCCATAACTTTATCGTTTTAGCTCCAATTGGCCCAATCTTAGAACCGACGGATATCTACTTGAAAAGATCTTTCCAACGGTCAGTAGATTACCCCAACCTAGCACTCGTTTTGTAAGTCATAACCATTTTAATCCATATTGTCTTGAGAAAAATACTCCAATTTACGTTCTTTCTTCGATTTCTTCATTTTCTTTAGCTCATCCAATGAATCACACTATAGTCCAAACTAAAAAAATATAATATTAAAACGCAATCTGAACCCAGGTTTTGTTCATTACCCATGCAGTAACCAACACTCATAATCCTAACAATTGAGTTGCCAAACAAGTACGCAAGGATTTTAAGTTCCAAAAATAAAAGACTATATTCTATCAAATATAAAAGAACAATTCATAAACTACATCAATCTTTCAAGTTTACACATGTGTATAGCCATTCAAAAGTTTATCCACTTTTAAAAAGTTAATTAGTGTAATGGACTTACTTATAATAAATCAAATCCAGTCAACAGCATGCACTCCCTCTAGCTGTTAATGCCATGGTGGGCCATTGCCTACCTTCACTATGAGCAACAACACTTATATATTTGACAATGGCTTTTTAGGGTGAACCCTGGGTATGTTGCCTATTCCTGTATGTGTAAGCTCTCTTCTCCTACTTCTGTGGGCTCCCTTCCTACTTGTGTGCGCTTTCTTCCCACATATGTAGGCTCCTTTTCTATATGAGTGGGCTATTTTTCTATGTGTACGGGCTCTCTCTTGGGTCCCAGTACCCTTGTCTAGGATAAAAAGAAACAAAAAAAAAAACAATGAAAAACAAAAAACAACTCATAAATATTTGTTGTGGTCACTTTTGAGTGCGTGGATGAGTGAGCGTCTACAACTTAAATAAATCGTATACAAATAATTAACCTGAATAAGCATTTTTTGACACATAAAATGTGAGTTCCTATTATATCACATTTGATCTCTTAGAGACCCAGTGCCTTCACTTAAATATCAAGAAAAAGTAACATGAAATGCTCCTAGTGGCAAGGGTTTTTCATCTCACACAATTTCGATTGGTCTCTTGGCAGTTACATTATGTCAAAAGTTGTGTTCCGTTCATCCATCTAACAAAAAGTTCCCATAATAATAATAAAAATAATAATAATAATAACAATAATATCAAGTTCATGAATTTGCACATTTATATATTATTTTATGTTGGATTAGGGACTTAATTAGGTTAAATGCATCATTATTCATTAAATTTCATCATTTCATATATTTTCACGTAAGAACTTTAATTTTCATATTTTTCACACACCTTTTTCATTAATTTAAAAGTTTACAACTTTTCTCCGAAAAGTCCCAGTTTGAGTAAAACTCTGTCCGGATAGGTCCTACTTCAATGTGTATTTTCAAAGTCACTTTTAACCTTTATTTAAGACCTTAAAAAGATGAATTAAAGCCAATCTCATCCTTTTACCCTTAGGATTTTAAATATATTTAAAGACCATATAGGACCTCAGAAGTGGAACCTTTACCTCAATTAAATTAATCCAACAATAATTAAATACTGAGGAGGAAGTGTGTAGAACTGTCACTCACTCTCTCCTGATTTTTCGGTTGTTTCCCGACATCACGTGATGAGTGTTGACATAAGAGGTGTTGTCGATCACCTATACAATGTAACACTACGATTTTGGTAAACATTGACACCGGATGTTTTATGAATACACCATATTGAATAACTAAGGAAACACGGATTATCTTAGTTGGGATTGGTTAGTAAATATCATTGTTAACTACTCAATCCAAATGCATTCATATTGTTTAAGTAAACCTTACCCTTAACATGATTTAATCATGTACCCATTCTTTCGGTAAAGGCAAGATCGGAGACAAAGCTTCTACTGATGTGAGCCCATGAGCCAAGATAAGGGAACTAGAGTTGAAAAGAGGTTTGAGCTCCAATGGCTTATTTAAGTCTGTATTGTTAGAATAATAGTCATTTCGTCTAATTCTGACTTTACGACTGAACACAATTTCAAGACCGTTGTATGTTTTTGTATAAAAGTGGATCAATCATTATGTATAATGAATTCTAATCGGACTTAAGACCATTAAGTTAGCACCACTTAGCTTGTACCCATTGGATGTTTGACAGGACTGAATAAGGGTATTATATATGTTACCTACTGCAGTAGTTGTATGAAGAGTTGGTCGGCGCTCTTAGGGTAACTAGATGGTCTTAGCCCGACCGCTAGTGATTTTCCACTATATGATATGCTCTCTTTCTAGAGAGAAGATAGTCATGTGGATGCCAATTAATAAGTTATCATCTTTCCTTATATGATTCTTTATTCATACATATTCATGCACAATATACCTAACTTCTGATTATTGCTCTCTTTTAATCAATATGGTTTTCTAATTCAATTGATACATCATGATAGTCTTATGCACTCTTATATTTGCTTAACCATTGTATTAACAGTGCTACCCTTGGTGTTACAGGTACATAAGCCAATGCCAATCCGGTGATCGATGCACCCTTGGAGGGAACCTCAACGGTGCCTCGGGATGTAAATGAGTGGAATGAGAACGATGTCTTCTATTAATCATTCTATGTAGCATGCTTTGGGGTTTTTTTGGGCACTGTTAGTGGATAGCCATGGTTCAGTTTGTGGTATACCTTGTTTCCATTATTATGTTCTTTTAGAGTCACAATCGATGGACATATTATTTTGAATTATGCTTATATTCAAGTACCTTAGTTGCATGTGCATGTGGATGGTTAATCTACAGACTTGGGATTAATTTTATGAATAAATGTGGTTTTATAATGCCTATAATGAATTAGAAGTGAATTCTCCAGGTTTTTACTTAATTGTGCAAAATAATTGTTAAGTGTAAATCGATCTTCCTCACACATACCTATGGAATCTCCCTTGTAGCAGTTCGTAAGTATCTTGGCATGGTGCCGATTACTACGGGTTACATGTGTCGTACCTTGGGATCCACTCTAATCCTCCATTTCTCGGGCTCGAGGCGTGACAAAAATCCTCAAAAATTTTCAAGAAGGAAAGCTTACTTAGAAAATTTATTTTCACATGAGAGGAGAATTTTCTAAATATAGAAAGTTTGTGTAGAGATTGGTTTCCAAAGAAAAGCAAGAAATAATCTATCTACAATTTCTAAGTCTTTGTTTTTGGAGGCCAAGCTAAGAGACCTTTCCAAAATGAAGACTTTACAAACTACAAAGGAGGAAAAAATAAGGCAACAAAGGACTCCAATTCTAATGTAAAGAACCCATGTTGGATGTCCAAAAGCATCCCCTTCAAGGGAGAAACTTCTTTATCCTGTCTCCTCTCTCCTTTCTTCTCTTCTATTTCTCTCTCTAATGTAGAAATTATTGAAAAATACTTGGGGCATTCTAGAATCCAGTTCCAAAAACTAGGATTAGAAGAGAAAATCTGAGAATATCATTATAATCATCATGGAGATTTTAATGAAGAAGTTCAGAAGTTCTTTTGTCATGGAGGAGTAGTCCTTTGGATTAGAGTATCTTGATGAAATTAAAGTTTGCAAATTTCTTCCTTTTATGATATTTGATTTATTAGTTAGTTTGTTTCTATGTTATGTATCCTTTATCATAAAAATAAATCTATTTTCAAATGTATAAATAACCTATGTTCTTAGTTCTATTGATATCACTTTGATCATATATGCATGTTTAATAGATTATGCTTATGATTAAATTTCTTTGATAGTCTATATTTACTTAATATATGAAGCTTATATGTTGTCAATCTTTTATGAGGTGAAGGAGGTTTTGGCATTTAATTAAATCTGAAATATTCATCTTTTGATAGACAAATTATCCAGATAACTACATTCATGATATTCTAATCTGTTTATCATTATTATCATCATTGTGCTTAGATTTAGTTTCAATTTAGTTTTTGATTCACATATCATTCATCTCTCTTTTATTATTTTTTTTAAAAGAAATTTCAGATTTTTAATTAAAAGTTCAAAATTGCTACTTGTAAGACCAACTTGTATTTGTCATTGTCTTAACAAGACAACTGTGCACTTTCATTTTAAGTAGATTGATTAAATTCACAAAATTTTTTTTGCTTCGTTGTTAGGGACAGTATTCTGAATTTTTTTTATTGAAACCTAAGTTTTATGTTAGTCATATTTAGGTTCATGAGCATAAGTAGGTTGCATTAGTTAGCATCATCCATATAATTGTGTTTTGCATCATTAGGTTTTATTTAGTTTTCCTTTCTTATTGAACATTATTTTCTGATTTTTCTAATATTTAAATTATTTTTTTGAATTTTTTGAATTTTTAATTAAGAAAAATTTTATTTATTTTAATTTCTAATTTCAGTAAGTAAAAAAAAGGAGAAATATCTTATGTGTTTTTAATTTTGACTTTGATTAGATTTGTTTTAAATTCTTAGGTTTCTTTTTTTTATATTCATTAATCATAGAAAAAAAGTAATTTTTATTCAAGATTTTGCTCAAGTGTTTAGATTAATTTGGTAACCTTTGATCTCTTAACTTAGAAGAGTTAGAGTTTTTAAATTATATCCTTTAAGTTGTTTAGATAAATTGGAGTTTTAAAGTCTAAAAATTGAATTGGATAAGAGTGGATTTTTTATCATTGGATATTTTTTGAAAACTTTAACCACATATGAACTATTAATTGGAAAATTTAGGATTTCTAATTTTTTGAGATAGAGTTTTGATTTTTCGCACTAACTTATGTTTCTTTGATAGAATTTTAACTATTTTGGTTAATTTTAGAATTTTTCTTTAATTTGTGTCTTTCCTATATAAGGATAAGATAGCAATTTTTTAGATAGATTTTGATTTTTTTTGCTAACTTAAGATTTACTAACAAGAGTTTCTTTTTCATAGGTTTTTTGCAAAGAAGGAGACTTGCACAAGTGGCTTTTTTAAATAGGAAACTACATGGAATTACTAAATTTGATTGCATAAAATTGTTTTTAAAAAATAAGATAAGCTTGCACAGGATAAGGATTGCATGGACCTACTATAAGATCTTCTATCCTTAACCCACGAATCTTTTATCAATAAGTGGGCTTGGTTATTTAATTGATGCAAAACTATGATTGCTTGCTTGTCACACAAATTAAATTGGACCCAAACACTTAGATGAGGGCAATTTACCCCAACTAGATAAAGATTAGATTTCATCACTAGATCCTTGCCCACCTAGGTATAATCATCTCTCACATAGGAACCTAGCCATTAATTAAAATCAAAAGGGAACAAGATCATAAGAGTTGAGCTTAATAAGACGAAGACCACTAGTGGTTGCACCAGCCGTGCTCGTTGACCAAAGTTGGTGCCCAAGAAAGCCTTTGCTCCTAAGAGTACGACAACTTGTCTATTCACTGTACTGGTACTTAAGCGAGTTCATCCCCCACCCCCCACTCCTTGGTAATTTATCTTGTTAATTAAGATTTCATAAGACTGAATTGGAGGCTCACGTGTTCTCTACACTAGTTTGGAGCTGTCTAGTGATCTAGGCTAACCCTAAGACCATTTCTTGTGCTCAATCTTTGTGCTTGACTACTTGTGCATCATACTAGGACCATTAGGACACTTCATATAGATTAGGTTAACATTTCCTTAGAGTTGAACACAATGCATGTGAACAAAGAAAAACTGACTTAAGAGAAGTATATTATGGGAACATAAGAAAAAAGGTTAATCAAGATTGAAGCAGACCTACCTTTCATTGTTGTTAAAAGCTTTATAATTTTGAAATTTTTGAACAAAAAATGGTGGAAGTAGACCAAGTGGACTCACCATGACTTTAAGGATTACATGTACCCTAACAGGATAACTCAACCATCCTATATTAAGTTGCCCCAGACCAATGCTACCTTTGAGATCAAATCTAACATGATCTAGATGCTCCCAGTCTTTCGTGGGATAGACCAAAAGACTAACATGTTAGGAAATTTGAAGATATTTGTGGGACCGTAAGGATAAATCAAATGACAGAGGAAACACAAAAACTTAGGTTATTTCCTTTTAACCTAAAAAAGAAAGCTAAACCATAGCTTTATGCTTTACAGGCCAAGTCCATCACTATGTGAGCCAAGCTCGTCGAAGAATTTTACTAAAATTCTAACCCAAGCTAAAACCGCTTTGATTGGAAGGCCATTAACAAGTTTTATCGAGTGGAAAGGGTGACACTTTACAATTATTTAGAATGATTCAAGGACCTCTTGATCCAGCATCCCCACCATGGATTTGAAAAAATCTAGTTGTTCTACATTGTTTACGAAGGCATGGATTACCCAACTAAACAAATGGTGGAATCTTTTTGTGGTGGGAATTTTATACGAAAAACAGTGGAAGAAGCATGGACATTTTTATCAGACACCGTAGATAGTACATTATAGTGGGTCCCAATCAAGAGGAAGCCCACTAAAGCCACCGTTCCAAAAAATGGGGAAATATTCAAAGTTGAACTCAAAATTAATGTAGAGACCAAATTGGCCACATTGGTGAGGAAATTAGAGGCTTTAGAAATGAACCGAAAGCCCACTACAATCACTTTGGAGTCATTAAAGCATAATTAGGTTATAAGTGGAGGGATTGACCCAATAACTTTGGGTCAAGTAGAAACATTTGAAGAAGTAAACGCCCTTTATCAAAACACTCATTTTGATTGTCGTCATAGGTATGGCACACATTCCAACACCTACAATCCCGGTTGGAGCGACAACCCAAACTTTTCTTAGACCAATGGTCCAACTCAAGGTGGCCCATCATCGGCAAATCAATTTCAACCATTCAATCTTAGGCCAATGCCCTACCCGGTTTCCAAAAGCCTAACTTTAACCTCAGTCCACTGGCCCAGGAGGGTAGATTCTTTAGAAGAGGCCTTGAAACTGATGTCTCAGAGTACTACTTGATTTCACCCGACCACTACTCAACTTTGAATGGCCATACTCAGTCCCTTGCAAAAATGGTATCCTAAATGGGCTAACTGGTCAATTCCTTGAGTGTTAGAGACAAAGGAACCTTCCCTAGTCAACCAGAACCCAATCCAAAAGGAACAAGTCATTAATGATACAAAAGGAAAAAGCCCAGATTAAAGTTAACTCCATAACCATACTCAGATCAGGAAAACAGGTTGATAATAAAGTTAAGCTCCCAAAGGACATTGAGGATAATCAAATTCTTAAGGAAAACCCAAGGGAGGATGTGGAAATTGAGGAACAAAGTGTGAGCAATGCTAAACCTAGACAAATCTAATCATAGTTGATCCATCACCTAGTGAGCATTCTCATAGGACTTACATTCCCAAAGCACCATAACCCTAAGAGGATAAGCCCAGCTAAGTCATTTGCCCAGTTGGATAAAATGTTAGGAGCATTTAAACAAGTGAGTATCAACATCCAACTACTTGATGCTATCCCATAGATTCCGGCCTATGCCAAAACTTTTAAGGACCTTTGTACCTTCAAAAGGACTACCAATCTACCCAAGAAAGCTCTTCTAGCTCAACAAGCTAGATTAAACATTTTCATTCCCACCCCAATCAAATAGAAGCACCCAGGGTGTCCTTCCATTTCATGTTAGATAGGAGGCTATCATATTATGCATTCTTTGTTAGATTTGGGATGAGTGTCAGTTCGTTACCCTACTTGGTTTATGAACGAATGGGCTTAGGTGAGCTAAAACCTACACAGGCGACCTCGGGCATGCACACTGTTTACAAGTTTCTAGGAATTCACAGTCCCTCCCTCTAGTCTCAAATGTGATCCAAATTAAGCAAAATTGAGAAATACACATGAGTTGGAGAGAAAACATAGAAAATTGAAAGACATGAGTCAGTGATCGTGGGGCTCAGTCACTGAGCCCTGCCAGTGCTCGTGGACCCATGATCATTGATGGACAGTGGTCAAATTGGCCACTGTTTGCTTCTTTCTCCTCTTTGTTTGTTTTTAACTTGCTTTCAGGGGCTGGTTAAATTTTTGGGAGTCATGAATGACAACTAAGAGTCCCAAATTCAATCTTAGAATCATCTATGATCTTTTGTAGTCACCACTTTGATTTTACAAACTACTTTTGTTCAAATCTGAAAGAGTTGCTTTTGTGCGAATAGACATAGCCGAAGCTGTGTTATTCTGGCCCTATGGATTTCAAGAAATAAAAGGAAACCTAAAAAGGTTTGATCATCAATTATAAAATGGACAAACACCTTTCAAGTGGGAGAAACAAAGAAAAGCATAGTTTCATCCATTGAACTTCTTTTGCACTTGATGGTTTTAAAATTCAGTCTTCAAGGGTGTCCACAAGGCGTATCTTCTTCCCCATAATCATTTCACACCTTAAGATTGTGAGGGGAAGAAGAATGGAGGGAGTCTGGATGCTTGTATAGTGCCAAGTGCTTGAGAAATCCTCTTACAGTGCCTTTGAAGTTCTTGGAATTTTTGGAAGTGTGCTTTGGAACCTCTTCAACCCTTAGAACCTCTTCTCAAGTGTCTAAGTGTGCCTTTTGTTGACTTTAAAGGTAGTTGAAGAAGTTATAAGGAGTTGGATTTCTAAATGAAGTAGAAAAACTATTTGGAACCATCAGGAACCACCTACAAGTATCAGTGGTCACTGATACTTGTAGGTGGTTCCTGATGGTTCCAAATAGTTTTGCTACTTTATTTAAAAATCCAACTCATGGTCACTGACAGGCCCATTTAGGGGCTTTTGTATATGCAACCCATTTTCATTAGTTTAGGGGCCAAATGATGTCCAAACTTCACAAAACTTGAAGGGATGCTTCCTAGCATTATTTTAAGAATTCCATTTCATCATGTTTTGACCTCTAGAAGTTAGTCAAGCATCCCTTTGACTTTTCAAGAAAGTGGGCCCTTGCTTTAGTGGTTTGGGGTCCAAATGACCTCCAATGGCTTTGATCAGTGACCTCAAAGTTGCAAGTTCCTCGTCAGTGTCCCCTTGTATTACAGGCTGTCAGTTGGCTTTCAACCCAAATAATATCCAACTACTTTGAAACTTTGAGGAGTTGATCTTGAACACATTTTGAGTCTCTCATTCAAATTTCATCAACTTTGGCCTCTTGGAAGCAGGATTTTGGTCAGCTTGGGGGCATTGACCGCTAAGCTAACATAAGTTAAAGTAGGGTAAGATGAAGTCCCTTTGACTTGAAAATTTGAAGAGTCATTTCTAAACATGACTTGAGCTTTGCATCTAAATTTCATCAATTTTGGCTAACTAAAAGCAAGACTTTGGTTAGTGCTCCCAAGGTTTGGGCATTAAACATGCAGTTGAATTTTAGTTAAATGACATTCAATTGACTTGAAATCTTACGGACACACTACTAAATATGACTTGAACTTTCTCTAGGAGTTTCAACTGATTTAATCTTCATGATGTGCCACTATGCACGTGACCCAAAAGAGCCTGAAAGATAGCCATCTAAACTTGGTTTAGGTCCAAATGATGTCCAAATGTTTGAAACTTTAAAGGATTGCCTTTGATTATATTTGAAGACATTCCTATGAGTTTACACTAATTTTGCCATGAAGAAATATAAGTTGTCATAGTTGATAAGTTCTTAAAAATGTATATTTTTATATGCATTTTGGACCATTTTAAGGACTTATTGAGTCAAAAGAGCATCATTCAGTGTGATCTAGTGGTTTCAAGCATTTTAAATTCATTCTAGTAGTTCTCTACACAATTTGTTTAAAAATCACACTTTTTGCATAAATTCATGAAACCTGCCATTTTTAGAAAGTTTTGTGAAAATTTATATTCTCATGAATTAAATTTAATTTTCATGATCATTAGTTCATTCATATGAAATTATTGAAAATATTGTGCATTTTTATTATCATTTCATGAGAGATGGGCTCACAATATTCATGCATTTGTGATCTTAGGAGTAAATTGTCTTTTCACATGAATTCACATTTACTTTATAGGAAATTGATATATGGGTCCCATTTATAAAGAATTGAGGCAAGGAATTGATTTTTAAAAGAAATGAGAGAAGAATTGAAGAGAGAAAAGAAATTAGAAGAAAATTGCAACAGTTGGCTTCATGGTCCCACACGCATGTGCATATGTGTGGTGTATACTTGTAAAACATCCAAGATGGGTTCCATTTATTTGTTGCACATTTTCAAGAGATTTTGAAGAGAATTTGAGGAATATCTCATCAAAGATGGACAAGGAAAGCCACATAGGAGTTCTTTTTGGAGAATGAAAAGATTTAATTGAAAAAAAATTAAAAAAAATCTCAAAGCAAGCAAGGACTTCCAACACATGTTTTGGATCAGATTTTGGCTAGGAAAATAAAGGAAAAAATCAAGGGAGAATTACCTAGAAGATCTCTTTGAGTTTAGAGCCAATAAGGAGTACTTTCCAAAAACGGAAAGTTGACAATACAAAGAGATAAAAGGGGAAGTTCTACACCTCATGTGGGCTAAGTTTGATTCCAAGAGAGGATTCTTATCCCTAAATTATCTCTCCAAAGATCTCAATGTTAGGTGCAAAAGACAAAGAAGGAAAGAAGCATGCAGGAAGGATTCCAAGCCAAGCAAAGAAAGAAAGAAAAGGAAAAAAAAAGAAAAAAAAAATCCCAAAAGGGGATCTCACACCCAAGCCATTGTATGAGCCCATTCTCTTCCATTTTTTTTTTATTATTTTTCAAGATTTTATCAAATCAAGTAAAGAGGGAAACTTTGGGGCTAGAAAAAGTATAAATAGGGCACCCCTCTCCCATACTCTTCATGGAAAAAGAGCTCCTTCTCTAGATCTCTACACTTCATCTTCTTTATCTCTCTCTCCCTTCATCTTAGTCTTCAAGGAGGCTTAGCCCTAAGGTCACACTACACCCTTGAGAAATTTCAACTAGAAGAGGTTCTTTTCTTTTCCATCTTAGTATGTATTGTTCTTAATTTTATTTGACAATCTTTTTTAAAAAATGTTTACATGTTACTATATGTTGTTCTTCTAAAAATTTTTCTTCTTTTCTTATGGTTTGTGTTGATATTTTATTAATGCTTCTTATACTTGGATTGACAACCCAAGATACTAAAATCATATTCAAGGAAATCATGAACCGGTTTAAAAGAGAATTTTGAGAAGATAACTTTACTGCCTTTACTGCCTTTACTACATTTAATTTTATGCACTAGTACATTTATATTCCTGCAATTTTATTTTACTTCCTGCACTTTATTTTAAATTTATGCACTTTTACAATTATTTTTCTGCACTTTATTTTCTGCATTCTTTTTCTTTCAATTTCTGCATGCTTAATGTTGATGATTCCTACACAGTTTTTCTTTTTGTTTACTGCTGTAGATTACATTAGATTCATGCATAATTCAATTTTTAAAATCATGTTTAGGGGTATTATTCAGATTTGATTCAGAAATCAAGTTTGAAGACTATTATGTTGACTGTTATTTTGGTAAGAAAACAACCCATGATTCAATGAAAAAGAAAAAAACTGAACTTAATATGACCGAATTGAACATGGAATGGTGACTTGTTTAAACCAGCTATAGCACTTGGCTTCTTGCACCATAAAGTTGAATAAATTTCAGATTTGATGACAGTCCAGAATAGTGCAGAAAATATTTTCAATTGGTTACATGTTGGACGAATTTTTGCAAACCAGATTTGCACATGTGCATATCAGCTGAATGCTTAAACTTTAGACAGTTTTTAAACCAGAATTAAAACCTAAAATTTCGATTGAAATCAGTCCATGATCAGTTCTGAAACAGTCCATAAATCTGAACCTGCGTTGGATGAAATTGTTGATCAGATTTGTGTAATTATTCTTCCACTTATTGTGTGATTGATTTCTGAAAAAAAAAAATGAGGACATGGAACTGATGCTTACCTGAACTCAGTTTATTAATCTGCAGAATTCAAATTTGAATGAGATACATAAGGCCGATATGAATGGACTTTGGTTGAATAACTGTAGATTGCTTGGAACTAGTTACAAAGATAAATTTCTGCATTGTTCTTTAATAAATCTAAAGAGGATTCAGTTCTAGAATTTACAAAAATCAGTCTTTTAAATCTGATTTATGAATTTTTGTTGGCAACCCATCTCATTCATGCATCACATCATACTCTTGCACGCCCATTCATTCATACATTCATGTAATCTTTTTTTAGTGTGCATTCATATATTATAGATTAGTTTAGGAAAGTTTAGTTTCAGATTTTGTTTTATTTTTAGAAAGATTTTCATGTATGATAATTTAAGATAGATTGTTTTTTTTAGAAAGTTATGTGTCTAGTTGTTTGTATAGTTGTAATGTATGTTGTTGTTTTAGAAATTGGTTTGTTATAAGAGTTACTAACTTGATTTTTAGGTTGTCAATTAGATTTCTTTCTAAAGTTGAATTTCTTTCTAATTTTGAATAGGATTTAGAAATCTTTTGTTCTTAGCTTAATTTGGTTTCTAATTTAGGAAGTTTTGTTTTATCTTACTTTTTAATTTGTTTCTTACTTTGTTTAGTTTTATTTTTAGTAAGTTTCTAATTTCAGATTTAGTTTTATTGGAAGTTCTAACATGTGTTTGTTTTTTAGTAAATTTAATTTTTATTTTTAGGAACTTTTAGATTTAGGATTTACTTTCTTTATTTGAATTGTGATTGTAATTATTTTTTTATGAATGTATGTATTTGTTAGATTTTAATTAGGATAGTTTTAGAATTTTGAATAGGCAAGTGACAAGTTAAAAATATTTTAAGCATAGCTCCTTGTGGATTGACCTGGTCTTACCAGTATTTTACTACATTGCAGCTCTGCACTTGGAGTTGATGATCAACAGTGACCCTAGGGAAATTGGGAGATAGCCATTGAAGGTTGAATTTTAGTTGAAATGAAGTCTAAATGCCATGAAACTTTGAAGCATCATTCTTGAGTATGTTTTTGAGTTGCCATGTGATTTTCTGCTACTTTGTTAATCCAGAAACTTAAATATGTTTAGTGACCAAATAAAGTCAATCTCATTTTTCTTTGGATAGCATAGAGTAAAATAGTCATAACTCTCTAACCAAGCATCAAAATTGGATAATCTACTACACCATTAGAAAACTTTTTTCAAATAGATGTCCATACTATCTAAGATTGCATCAATTGGAGTTGAAACGACAAAGTTTTGGCCTTGGGAAGTTGGTTGTGTATTTTTAGGTGGGATTGCAAAAAGATTGAAAACTTTCTCCATGTTATACACCACTGTGTTGGGTCTATCTCACTTTAAATGAAGTACATTGAAGATCAAACTAGGGTCCATCATCCTTACTTGCATTGTGCTTTTTAGGATAATTCAAGAAGATTTGAAGAAAATCCTCAAGAAATTTCAAGAACAAGAGTTCACTTAGAAGATTTATTTGCATATGAGAGGAGAATCTTTCAAATATGTAAAATTTTTATAGAGATTGGTTTCTAAAGGAAAGCAAAAAAGAATTTGTTCACAACTGCCAAGTGTTTACTACATTGGAGGCCAAGCCTAGAGACCTTTCCTAAAAGAAGACTTTACAAGCAACAAAAGAGGAAAAAGAATTACGGCAACAAGGGGCTCCAATTCCTATTTAATGAACCCATGTTGGATGTCCAAGAGCATCATCCCCTCCAAGAGAAAACTTCTCTCTTCTCTCTCCTTTAATTTCTTCTCTTCTCTCTCTAGTTTAGAAATTATAGAAAAATAATTGGGGTATTCTAGAGCCTATTCCAAAAACTAAGATTAAAAGAGAAAAGATCTGAGAACGTCATGGTAATCATCATCAAGATTTTATTGAAGAAGTTCAGAAGTTCTTTCTTATGAAAGAGTAGCCTTTGGATCAGTGTATCTTGATGAAATTAAGTTAGCATATTTCTTCCTTTTATGCTCTTTGATTTAATAGTTTGTTTGTTTTCATGTTATGCATGCTTTATTATAAAAGTAAATTTGTTTTCAAGTATATGACTAACATTGGTTCTTAGTTCTATTGATATCACTTTGTTCATATATCCTTATTTAATAGATTATGTTTAGGATTAAATTTCTTTGATAGCCTATGTTTACTTGATATATGATGCTTAGATGTTTCTCAATTTTTTTATGAGGTGAAGGAGGTTTTGGCTTTTTAATTAAATCTAAAATATTCACCTTTTGATGGGCAAATTATCCATATTAGAAACCTTGATTGTTTCTGATCTAAGTAAATTTGAGACAAAATTGTTAAATTGAGAGTATATTTTGGTTGGTTTTTCTATTTAATGGATTCATAATATTCTGATCTATTTATCATTATTGTCTTCTTTGCACTTAGATTTATTTTTAATTTAGTTTCTGATTCATATCTCATTCATCTCTCTTTTATTTTTATTTTTAAAAGAAATTTCAATTTTTTAATTAAAAGTTCAAAAGTGTTCCTATGGGATCAACCTTATTTGCCATTATATCAATAAGACAATTTTGTACTTGTAGTTTTAAGTAGATTGATTAGATTCATAACAAATAATAATAATAATTAGTATTATTATTATTATTATATATAATAAAAAGTGATAATAGTTTTGAGAAATTAAAATACTACTCTAGGTGAGTGTCATGGTTGTTATATAAGTGCTAGGAGTTAAAGGACACCAATGCTGTCTATATATCTCTATGCCAAGTCTTTGGTGAGACTCTTGACAAGAATTTGGTTGTTTGGAAATATTTTGAAATTCGTGTAATGAATTCTATACTCCTTTTTAGGCCATTTTGTTTTGTCGAATACATAGGATTTGGAATACATAGCAATTCATGCTTTAAGTAGTTAAAGATAAAACATAAAGGAGAATTTACAAAAATAACCTCCCCTCTAATGAAAATTGTATTATGAAAAGATGTTGCATGAATAGCCAACCATCGTCCTAGTAATTCAAATCCTGGGAAACCCAATGTCCCATATATATATATATATATATATCCTTTGCCCCTAGCCTTGTATCATTCAGACCTCACCTCGTTAAAAGTTTTTGGTATAACTCATTTGATCATGCATTCCTATTGATTTAGTTTCTATATAATCATAAATAACCTCTCTACTATAATGGAAATTGAATTAAGAAAAGAAACATAATGAATACTAGCCATCATCTTAGTAGTTCAAAACCTAAGAAAGCCAATGTTTCCCATCGATACCTTTTATGTATCCTTCTCCCATTGCCAACTCGTATCATTCATACCTCAGCTCTTTAATAATTTTTTGGTGGAACTCATTTAATCATGATTTTGTATGTATTTAATTTCTATTTCATCAAATGCAAATAAACAAGCACTAAATAAAATTTGAAGAATCCTGAAATTCAAAATTTTAAAATGCACAAAAGAAGGCATTTTCAAATCTTAAATTCTAAAGATTGAAACGATTCTCACCCAATGGTGGTTAAGAGTAAAAACAACAAAAGCCACCAAAGATTTTAAAGGAATGGTGGCTCTTTTGCTCTAGGAAGAAAAATGTTCAAGGATGAAGTGGGAAAGTTGGAAAAGATAAAGGAAATAGGGGGGTTGTGCCACATGTTTGTTGTCGGGGAACTTCTCTAAACACTTGTAGGTAATGTGATCTTCCTACTCCACTCACTAACCAAGTGTTATGACAATGCAACTAATGCAAACACACATCAAACAAATATCATGTAAAGAAATGAGAACAACACAAGTGAAACACAACACATGATTTACGTGGTTGGTCACAATGCATAGTCTACATCCACGTGAGAACAATGCTAAGCTTTCTCTTTACCTTTAATTGAGATTACATGCCAACTATCAAGTGGAACTCATGGAACCCAACCACTTACGAGTAATAAGCGTTCAAAGTTTTCTTTCCTCCTTTTTCTCTTGATCTTCTTGAAGAAACTCTTCTCCTGCCACTTATCCCAATCTCTGCACTCTCTCTACTAGGGAATGCAAAATAAATGCAATACAATATACCCTCACCTTTTCTCTTGGGTTCTTGTAAAAGAATACAGCTCCACAACAATTCTTTTAAAAGATCTCGCGGAACCCACTCACAATATGAGAGCTAAAAGAGAGTAAAAATGGAAGAGACAAAAGTACAAGGACGTAAAAGAAAATAAAGTGATTTGGCTTTGTAAAGATTTTTGTATATTGGCTAATTCATGGGTTGGGCAAAGCTCTGTGTCCATTGAGTTGCATTTTATATTTCTTATATAATCGACTATGATTCGTGTAGCTAGAAGCGCTAAAGTGAAGAAATTAATTAGAAAAATAGGGCATGCACTCTCGAGCAAGGCCAGACAGAAGCGTGCTGAAGCCTTCAAAGATTGCGCTAAAGCCTGACAGACAAAACTACAATTAACCGAAAGCACATAACCTGCACTTGAGCGGACACTCACCTAAGCTCAAGTACCTAACGTGAAAATACCCAATTTTCCAAATGAACTGAGTTTCCTTTTATTATTGGGGACTACCTCTTCTTATTCTAATTGAAATACTATTTTGAAGCACAAATTGTGGGTTATAAAAATCCTTTTTCGACCCTAATGCATAGATTTCATTATTCTTAGTGGAGATTAAACTTGGAGATCATCTTCTCTATAGAATTCATTGGAGAAAAAAGTACTACTATGAGTTCTAGAGTTCTTGTCTTCGACATCTCATCTGGAAGATTGTCGAGGAGTCAAGCAAGGTTTAGATCTATGGCAAAGGACGACAAGCGATCATGACAGTGCTTATCTATGCAAGAGAAGTCACAGTCTTTAGGTTAGGAGAGAATCAAGCAAAGGTTGTGAGCATATCATCTTGTACTGCTAGATTTATAGTGTTTAAATGTTAGTCCATTTTGGACTCGTGGTTTTTTTTTTTTTTTCTGCTTTAGGTTTCCACGTACAAATCATATCTTCTTATGGTTGTTTGATTTTTTTTATTTTCCGCTGCATATTTTGTGTTTGTTGCAATCTAGAAAATCACATACTTGGGAGCACCTCCAAAATTTTCAATTGGTACAGAGCGGGTTGCACAAAGTTATTGTGTATATCTATTTATGAATTCTAGAATGACACCCAACCGAGAAGGCATATCTACTACTAAGCCTCCTTTGCTTGGTGATACAAATTATGCCTATTAGAAAGTAAGGATGATTGGCTTTCTTAAATCCATTAATGATTATGTCTAGGACATCGTTGAGGATGGCTATACAAAACCTAAAATTGTTGTTGATGGACAAATTATTCTCAAACCAAAAGCCCATTGAACTAAGGATGAGAAGTATACCGCCAATTACAATAATAAGGCTATAAGTGGTATCTATAATGGAGTGTCTGCTGAAGAGTTTCATCGGATCCTCTATACAAAACGGCAAAAGAAGTATGGAATATCTTACAGATTGTCTATGAGGGTACTAATACAGTGAAGCAATCAAAACTATAAAGATTAACTATTACCTTTGAAACCATAAAGATGGAAGATGATAAGACATTTAATGAGTTATTTGCTAAATTAAACTATAATCTTGATTCTATTTTCAATTTGGGTGAGCAAATTCGAAGATTCTTAGGTCTCTACCAAAAAGATTGATTCAAAGGTTGATGTTATTAAACAAAGTAAGAATTTTGACACCCTCAAGGTAGTTTAGCTAGTTTGAAATCTTCAGACATTCAAGGCAAACTATATATCTAAGGGAAAAATGAAGTCTCAAGGTCTAGCCTTGAAAGTTTCCAAGGAATCAACAAAGAAAGTTGAAAGTGATTCTGAGGACATAGATACTATTGAGTTCATGAAATAATTCAAAAAGTACATAAAGGGAAAGAAAGCTAAGTGTAAAAACTTAAAATCTGAAAAGAATGTATCTTCAAAAAATGTTAAGTGCTATGAATGCCAAGGTTATGGTCACTATGCTAGTAAATGTGTAAACAAGACAAGGAATCCCAAGAAAAAGGCTCTCAATATTACATGGGATGATTCTTCTAAACAAATAATCAATGGAATAAAAGCTTGTGATTAAAAATCTGACATTCTGAATGGAAAATTCATGGCTATCATAGCTAGATCTTGACAGACTTTGTCCACTAGTGAGGATGATGAAGATACTAATGAAGAGTTAGATTCTGAGAAAGATTGTGGAGCAGCTTATAAATCTGCATATAATGATCATGTGAAGCTGACCAAGTTAAATTACAAGAACTCAATCAAGTTGAAGGCTTCCAAAAAAAAAAAAACAATTGTTTTTCTCAAGGCTTTATTAAAGGAAGCATATGCAAAGGTCAATTTACTGGAGTGTCAAAAAAATTCTATGGCTAACAAGTTGATTGCTGAAGGTCACAAACCTGCATTGGTAATTGATAATTTTCAAACCTTGAAAGAAAGGTTATAAAGTTGCCAAACTACAAAGGAAGATTTGAATGAAAAACTAAAGATTACATTGTCTAAGCTAGATTCTACAAAGGCTTGTCTAAATAAGATGAACACTTGTTCAAAAATTCTTGAAGACATCTGGTGTAGGTAGAATAGGCCGATGACAAATGTGGTCTCGGTTATGATCTTGGCGCATCGACTTCTAAGCCTAAATGTAAATCTGTATTTGTTAAAAGTATTGCACTTCCTACTCCACATGCTGCATGAGCAAATAATGTAGTGAGTATTTCAAAGAAGAAGAATGTGTCACGTTCTACACACACATGCACTTGTCTTCATTGTGGACTCAAAGGACACTTTTGTCCCGATTACAATGAGTTTAGAAATCTACCAAAGACCAAGCAATGGTGGAAGAATTTTTCTCAATCCAGGGCTACAGCAATATGGGTTAGAAAATTTGATTTGCGATAGAAGTTGCTCACATAGTGCTAAGAAGGGGGAGAATAAGGTATTCATAAGGAGAAGATTTAAAGAGCTAAAGATTCATGACTTCAATTGGCAATTGGTATAGACGAGTGCTAAAAGTATTCTACATGTTCTGCAATATGCAATGTATTTTGGGTTTTTATTTTTTAGGTAGAATATTTGTATATCTAATGAGTTTTGTCCATGAATTACCAAAGGGGGAAATTGAAATGATTTTTGTATATTGTCTAACTCATGGGTTGAACAAAATTCGAAGTCCATTGGGTTGTATTTTCTATTTCTGATAAATGGATTATGATTTGCGTTGTCATAAAAGCTAAAGTGAAGAAATCAGAAAAACATGGAATGCGCTCTTGAGTGGACCTGCATGTGCCTCTAAAGCTAGACCAAAAAGAAACGAATGTGCTTAAGCCCTCAAAGATCATGCTTAAGTCTGACAGACGGAACAACAATTAACCGGATGCATAACCCATGCTAGAGTGGACACTCACTTGCACTTGAGTGCCTAATGCAGAAAACACAATTTCTCCAAAGAGCTGAGTAGTCTTTTTCTGTTGGAACTACCTCTTCTTATTCTAATTGAAGTACTATTTAGAGGCACAAATTGTAGGTCATAAAAAGGGTTACTCTATCAACCCTAATACATAGATCTCATTATTTTTAATGAAGAATAAACATTGGAGATCATCTTTTCTAGAGAATTCATTAAAGAGAAATGCGATGCCGTGAGTTCTAAAGTTCTTGTCTTCTACATTTCTTGTGGAAGATTGTTTGAGGAGTCAAGCAAAGTTTGGATTTGTTGTAGAGAATCACAGGCGGTCATGAGAGTGCATATTTATGTAGAAAGAATCACAGTCTTTAGGTTGCACAAAAACCAAATTAGGGTTGTGAGCATATCATCTTCATAGTACTTGATTGTTGGTCCAGTTTGGACTCGTGGTTTTTTTCCGGTTTGGGTCTCCTCATAAAAATAGTGTCTTCGTATGGTGGTTGCTTGATGTGGACTTTTATTTCCAATCTCTTAATGCTGTAAGTACACAGTTGTCTTGTTATGACAATGGCAAATCCATGTCGATCCCACAGGGAGCACTTTTGATTTCTTTAATTAAAATCTAATTTTTTTATATAACTAATTGAGATGAATGAGATGTGAATGAAAATTTTAAAATAAAACTAAAGTACCAAAGGTTGATGATAATGATGATGGAAATGGACCAGAATATCATGATTCCATTAAGCAAACAATTTAACTAATTTTTATGCAATCAATTCTAACACTTTGTCTCAATTTATATCAAATTAGAGACAAATCAATGTTCTGATCAAGGTAATTTGACTATCAAAGGAGTAAATTTTTCTTAGATTAAAATAAGCCAAAACCTCCTTCACCTCATAAAAGACCAAAACTTCTAAGCATCATACATTAAGTTAAACACAGATCATCAAAAGAATAAATTCTTAAGTATAACCTATTAAACATATATATATATGATCAAAAAATATTTCAATAAAAATCTATGCAGAGGTTTGTCATAGAAATGAAAGAAAATTTTTTATACAACAAGTTTGCATATCATAGAGACAATCAATGAAATAAATTAGTTACATAAAAAGATGGTAAAATAGCTGCTTAACTTCGTTAAGATATTTTGATCCAAGGGACTAGTACTCCTTTATAAAAATAGAACTTTTGAACTTCATGATTAAAATCTCTAGATGTTATAATACAAGCTCTCAAAGTTCTTTCTTCTAAGCCTAGTTAATAGAACAGGGCTCTAGAATACTAAAAAAAAAACTTAGAAAATATAAACACTAGAAATAGAAGAAAGGAGAGAGGAAGGAGCAAGTCCCATGATGTGTGTTGTGTTTAGAATGGCGGAGGGTATATATAGGGTGGAGAGGTAGGTGAGGTATGGAGTGATATTAATGGTAGGTGGTTGGGAGGTGGTTAGTGAGAAGACTTTAGTTGGTAAGTGGTGGTCTTTTATGGAAATGTATGCAACTTCATGGAGTCCACTTTAGGATGAAAATTTTCAATCTCGAGTAAAAATATTGTAGCTAATTTTCTGGGGTTCTATCTTAGTCATTTTAGCGCAAAATTGCATGATCTTGGCTTCTACGAACATCTACTCTGAATAAGCTTTCCAAAGGTACCAAGACTATGCCAATTGGACCTATGGTTTGAGAGATATGCCTGATTTAATTTAAGTTATCCTGAGAAAAATGAGATTGACTTCCTTGTAGCATAATGATTGAAATCTTCTGGGGTTCCGCGATCCTGAACTTCCTACACATTCTAATTAAACTCATCAAATACTGTAGAGCCCATATTGAAATAGGATCCATCCGAATAGAGTTTTACTCCAAATGGGAGTCCTCAATAAAATTTTAAATATTGCACAGATTGTGTAGAAATTGTGCATATTCAAAAGTTTAAGTGAAAGTGCATGAAATGATGAAAATGAATAAAAGTTTATGCTTTTCACCCAATTTAACCCCTAATTTATCCTAAAATGATGCAAATTCATGGACTTAACACACCCCCCAACCAGCATTTTGCTAATCCCTTAGCGAAATCTACGAACAAAAGAATAAAGTTCTTTGACCTTATCTAAGAAAAGTGCAAAAAAAAACCATTTTGATGGTATTCTTGGCTGCATTTAGTGTATGCAACAAGCCCTTAAACTCCTAGGTTCCCCCTAATGGATGAGTTGTGCCTCATGAGTGGTTGTGCCTCATGAGTGTTTGTAGTGAATCTACCTAAAAAATTTATCTTTTTTTTCTTCTCTTTTTATTTACAAAAAAACAAAGGAGAAAGAAATTTTTCAAAAGAAAATCCACTCATATCAGAGACTTTAGAAATCTGGAATGATCTAAAATTTAGACTTTTCAGAATCGAGTACACGATTCAATTTTCAAAAACTTTCTCAAATTCATACTAAAACTTGCATGCATGGTGAAAATGTATACATCACTATTAGTTTAAAATATTCCACATTAATGCCACTCAAACAGAATTTTCATTTAAATTGCCTAATCCCCAAAAATCCAACCCAAAATAAATTTCCTCCTCTCAAGGCTACTATGATGGCTTTCACACTGCTGTTAAGGATCGCAAAACTTCTCCCCTAAATACATATTTATGTACAACATATACAGATATATATATATATATTTATTGATTTACAATCATCAAATCTAACTTTCATTGAATTTTTTTTAAAGTTTTTTGTTGTTTTTTTCTATTTTTTTCTTTTCTTTCTTCTTTTTTACTCTTTCTTTTTTTCTCTCTCTCTCTTTCTCTCCTTTTTTTTTTCTCCTTTTTTTCGTTTTATAATAAAATAACTACTATGTAGAAGAATATTGATTTCTGAACAAAAGGTAGCGATTTCCAATTCGCCCAAATTAATTCATTTTAAAGAACCAGGAAAGAAAAGTATTTACAAACTAGACTTTGAGTTCTCATTGAATTGTTTAGAGAAATTCTATTGCAGCATTTTAGCTTCCTATTCAAACTTCGAGAAATGTAAATTGTGTATATGTGGGATTAAGTTAAAGTAATCCTCTGATAGGCTTCATCTTTTAGAAAAACCTTACTTTCTTTGTTACTTCCTTCCAAAAGTCTAAGAATTTTATATTCCTTATATGCCTTTAATTTGCCTCAATTCTTTTTGAAAACTTTCTTTTTCATAGATTTTTAAAAAAAAAACCAAGATAACTTCAAAAAAAATGCAATCCAAACTGGTCCACCCTAGACCAACATGGGGATCTTTTAACAGTTGATCCCCAAACAAGTTGCCTACATTGCCAGGTTTCATCTTGCCTCATCAAGTAGTAGTTTTGGTCATTACCAATGTAACCCATCTCAATCCAAATTTCTTTAGTATTACTTAGTAGTTCCCGAACCTGTAATCTTCTTCTTTCCTTAATTGTTGAGGACTAGATTAATCCATCATTTTTTTTCTATTTTCCTTAAAAATTGAGTCACAGTTCAATCTTACACAATGGTAGTAACAACCTACCCTTTTAATAACTCTACGTTTAATGGCATAAAGGCTCCTACCATAAAATGATAATGATTGTTTAGCTTTTATTTCCTATTCAAAAAGCAAGCAACTGAGTTGCACACACCACCAAACCTAAAACTAACATTGTTATCAATGTGTTGAATGAAAAATGCAATGGGCTGAAAGCGACGATGATGGTGACTATTTAGTGTAGATGGGATCTTGAAGAAGGATCTGCTCAGTGTGTTTGTCTTTCAGCTCCAGAAACATCCTCAACCATTAACCATTGACTTTGAAAACATCCCCATTCTTGGGATTTTCAATTTTCACAACACCATGGAAGTAAACAGTCCTATCAATAAAGGGATTGATCCACCAGGTTCGTAGCTTCCTTGAAAAAAGGTGTAACAATGAGTTATATGATAAGTCCTTAAAAATGCATATTTTCATATACATTTTGGACCATTTTACAGATTTATTAACTTAAAAGAACTTAATTTTGTGTGATATAATGGTTTCATACATTTTAAATTTATTTCAGTATTTTTCTACATAATTTGCTTAAAAATCACACTTTTTGCTTACATTCATGAAACCTACCATTTTTAGAAATCTATTTTTTGAAAGTTTTGTGAAAATTATTTTTCTTGTGAAAAAAAATCAAATTTCCATCATCATTGGTTCATTCACATAAAATCATGAAAAAAGGTGTGCATTTTCATTGTCATTTCATGAGAGATGGGCCCGCATTCATGCATTTGTGAGCTTAGGTTTAAAATTGTCTTTTCACATGAATTCACTTTTGTTTTGTATGAAATTGAAGACATGGGTCCCGCTTCCAAGAATTGAAGTAAGAAATTTATTTTCAAAAGAAAAGGAGAGAGAAATTGAAGAGAGGAAAGAAATTAGAAGAAAAACAATGCAAAATTGGCCTCATGGTCCCACACATATGCACATAATGTACATCATGTGTGAGGACATGCTTGTGGGATGTCCAAGAGGGGTCCACCATCTTTTACTGCATCACCCAAATTATCTTTTTGATAATTCAAAGATAATTTCAAGAGATGTCAAGATATTTCAAAGAAGGAAAGCCACATATGAGACCTTCTTTGAAAAGGAGTAGAAGAAAAAAAAAACTATAAATAGGAGACCTCTTTGGTAGTCTAAGTCATGAAAAAATTACCCACCTTCAACCTCTAAAATTTCTACATCCATCTCTCCCTCTCTTGTGTCTTCATCTCAAGTCATCAAGGAAGCTTAGCCCTAAAGCCACATTACAACCTTGAAGTATTCAACTAGAAAGAGGAATTCTTCTCCATCTAGTATGTGCAATCTTTTGTTTTAATTTCTTCATATTGTGTAAAGAATTGCCATACTAGTAATTCAATAATACTCATCTTTGTTACAAAACTAAAGGAGAATCAGAGATTAACGAAGAATAGAGAGGAGGGAGAGAAGTTATTATTAATGAGATCTGTGTGTACATAATAGGGGAGAGGAGGATCTTATTTATAGAATAAGATTGCTTCCTCCCCAAGCAACCTAATAAGGAAAGACTCTAACCCTAAGTAATCCCTTTATCTCATGTGGGCCCCAATGTGGGCATCCACCTATGATAATATATCTTATAACACTCCCCCTTGGATGACCACCATTCAATGACAGTTGCCTCATTAAAACCTTGCAAAGGAAAAACCCAGTGGGATAAAAACCAAAGCGAAGGAAAAAGAGTACAACTTTCACAAGATCATTGATTTGGTGTTGGACGTGCATAATGCTGCCTCGTTAAAACCTTAACTAGGAAAACCCAGTGGGACAAAACCTAGAGAAGGAAAAAGAGTACAGCGCACATATGTCCTGGGTAGCATACTTCAGGATGCCTCCCCCTGATTGACTACTCCCCCTGATGATAACAACCTTGTACACGGTTAGGCACGTCCATCTCATATACAAATCTTTAGAATATTGATTTTGACAAGAACTTCGTAAACTGATCAGCCAGGTTATTGTTTAAACGAACTTGCTTGACTTCAATCTTGTTATTCTTCTGAAGCTCATGAGTGAAGAAGAACTTTGGTATAATGTGTTTCGTCTTGTCATCTTTAATGTGTCATTCTTTAATCTGTTGAATACATGCCCCATTGTCTTCGCAAATAATGCTCGAAGTACCTGTACTAAGAGGTAATTGACAAGGACTACATATATGCTGAGTTAAAGATTTTCGCCATACACATTCCCCACTGGCTTAAAAATCTCAGCATGGTTAGAATAAGTAGCTATCAATAATCAATTTAGTAGAACACCAAAAATAATGATATTGACATGAAGAAACATATAGCATGTCTATGAACGACCCTTATGAGAATCAGGGATATATCCTGAATCTGTATATCCTACAAAATTTGGTTTCAACCATAAAACAGACATAAATATCATAGCATTTGTTTAATACCAATCCAAAGCCTTTGTGCAAAACTATATATGGGAAGCATATTTATAAAGAATAAAAATCTCATTAGAACTTCTCTCGATCTGCAGGTCGAGATAAAATAGTCACTAGTTTTCTCGAGCTCTTCTAAATTCTCGATTAGATTTATGTTATTTATGTAAATAACATAAACTTCTACTATTATAAATCCATTTAAGGAGTTTATAAAGATACTCAGGCAAATGGGATTGTTTTCATACCATTCCTTAGATAAATATCCACTAAGATGATTGTACCATATTCTTCTGGAATGCTTCAGGCTGTACAATGAACGTCTTAGTTATATTGAATACGTACTTTCTGACTTTGCTTCAGGCAAAGCAAATCCTTCTGGGATTTTCATATATATATGTCTGTGTATGTTTTCAATCCCAAGTTTCTACAGGAAACCTTGTATCACAAGTTTGCCTTTCGTTCATTTTCCTTACAAACACCCATTTGTAACCTACATGGTTAACACCGTTTGGGGTTTGTACTATAGGTTCATATATACCACGTCTATTTAGAGATTGTAATTCCTTAATGGTATCTCTTTATTTTGGCCAATATGTTCTTTGTCGACATTCATTTATAGAACGTGGTTTTGTATCCCAATCATCATTCTCAATTAGTTGTGTAGCTACCGCATATACAAATGCGTCATCGATGATAATTTCATTGCTATCCCATCTCTCTCTTGAATAATTATACAGCATAGAGATCTCTTTATTTATTGGGTACCCATTGCCTCTTCAGGAGCTTCCAGAGTCTCTTCTGGGACTCATGTCTCTTCCGGGACATTAATTTCTTCAGGAATTTTAGAGAGAGTGGATTTTGTCATAAACTCTTCAAGAGTATACCTCTTCTGGAGTATGATTGGGATATGATTACTCATTTTTCCTCTTCTGGGGAGCTGAGTCGTTGAAACCTATAAGTCTACCACGCTTCTGGGGTGTATAGATTCATTTACTGCCATATTTGGACTTTGTTCTTTAGGAACACTAATTTGTACTTGTCCTACAAGGACATTAATTCGTGCTTGTGTATTCATAGCCGGTACATGTGACCTAGTCACTTTTGCTGCATCATTAAAAGCATCAAGGAATTCGTTTGTAATTAAGTGCACAATTCTCCGTACTTCATTCTCACATTATGAAGTACATAAATCAAGATGAGATTGAGTGGAAGTATTCCACATTAATTCTCGCCGTTCTTCAGGAACGGATTGTTCTTCAGGAACAAAGTGTTCTTCAGGAACTCTCTTATCTCCCCCCTAACGGCGAGAAGACTATCTCATCAAGATGACAATCAGTAAAAACTAACAATAAATATATCTCCTGTCATTGGGTCTAGATATCCAATAATTGGGGTGAAGTATAACTAACATAAAGTCTACGTTCTAAGTTCATGCAGGTTACCAACCTACGCTATCAAGTCTTATAAAATTAAAAAAAACATGCCTAAGGAAGTGTACCCTAGGTTTAATAATTTGTGATAATGGGCGGTATTTGATGGGTTCACAAATATCACACTATATCCTTTACGGAAATGATGGTCAATAGATGGTACTCTAAGGAGTATATAACAGAATCATCAATAATTTGCCATAGCATAATACTCCTAGGGTGACCTAACCTATCATGTTAAAGCATTAAAGGTGACCTAACCTATCATGTTAAAGCATTAAAGCCTTACGGTCACTAAGTTTAGGGCTTAGTGTAAGCTTCTGGCTTGACTTTATCGTTTTTGCTCATAATTCAATGTGATTCGATATTAGAGATTGTCTTGTAATATAGCCCGGAGATTGAAGGAGAATGCACTTAGCTTTTCTAGTATCAGCTTCTGGCTGTTAATACTAGTAATGATGTACAAATATTATGTGTGGACTCTTCTGGAGCATTCAAGTATTTGTACAACTCCAGCTATGATCGATATTGTGCACGAATTAAACACTACTTCTGAGAAAAACTTCTGGTTTTTTTAATGTAGTGTGTTTTGTTGCACTGTCTACTGGACGATATTATCCTCAGTTTCATGCATTCCATGATCTATATAGCAAGTAATAATAAACTCACATAATTAGTTAATCGCATCATAAAAATAAAACATGAGAACAATGAAACAATTTACCATTCAAGGCAAATATAGTAGGTAAACACAAAAGACGGGGGATAAAAGGAAAAGTCCTAGAATTCAACAAAATATCTAAGAACTAAACTCAATGTTCAAACTCATAAAAGTAATTGTAGGTCTTCCAGACCATGCTTTGTGGTTCGCCCAATTTCCAAACAAAATGCCTGCTCAAGCACCTCTCCTGGGGTGGTTATTTTCATCTCTACTAGGGAATATATTATATCTACCTCTTCTGGAGGGATTTTGAGTAACTAATCTGGCATTTATTTCAAGCATTGGGTGTATGACCATCTGCTGGTGATCATCCTTGTCTAACAAGGATACAATGGCACGGAAAATAAAAGCATATGTCATATCCTCCAAGGATATCTTATTTCCGACTTTGATAGCATTACCAAGCCTTTTAGAGTGTGTAAAGATTGATTTACCAACAACAAGCAAATAAAAATAGAACTTCGGGTTCTCAATATCCGATGACAAAGTATCATAAAGAATTAGCCAATTAGAAAGTTAGAACTTCTGGTTCTTAACTGACGAATCAGAACTTCTAGTTCTGTGAATACTTCAGGCTAGTGATAGAACTTCAGGTTCTTAGAACTACTGGTTCTATCAAAGCTTCAGGTTTGAATCACAACTTCTAGTTCTATCAAAACTTCAGGTTTGATTTCATGGCCGTTGTATCGATCTACACTACTTTGAATCTTTAGAAATCAAAGCTCCAAATATGAATCTTTAGGTTCATATTCCAAATCTTAGAACTTCTGGTTCCAGATAATGTATGGATCTTCAGGCCCACGTTATTCATTGGAAATAGAACTTCAGGTTCTATTATACACAACTATTGCTTTGGCAATAACAAATTCTTCAAGACTAAAATTTCATATAATCATATAGTGATAATGATACCTAAGTAATTAAATCAAGCATGCAGTACAATGTTATAGAATATAAAAATAAATGTATGTGAGAAACAAAAATAAAATATAGAACTTCAGGTTCTTAACATCCAATCAAAGATAATAATAAAAATGTGATGAAGAATTTAGAAATTGAAGTTTAGAACATCGGGTTTTCAACTTAAGAATCAGAACTTCTGGTTCTAAATTAGAATAGTTCATGGATCTTTCAGTACGAGTTAGAACTTCAAGTTCTAGATTAGGATAATTCATGGATCTTCAGGTCCGAGTTAGAACTTCTGGTTCTAAATTAGAATAACATACAGAACTACAGATTCTGGTTATTTATTCGATATAGAACTTATAGTTCTAAGTATCATATGAAACTTTGAGTATGTATTGTAGATCAGAAAACTTTTGGTTTCAGAGTAAAATAACCAACGGATCTTCTGGTCCGAATTCGAAAAGGCTTTGAGTTCTGAATATCGTATGGAATTTCGAGTTCCAATTACTTAAATAGAACTTCTGGTTCTATTTATAATCCGTGATTTTTAATTCTATCATGATCGCTTTTCAATAAGAGAAAATGAATCATCATCACAAGAATTAAAAATATAAATATTCATAGATCTAAATGGAGCAAAGATAAATATATGTATATAATTCTTAAACTAATAAAACAATATAAAATAAGGAGAAATTATTTAACTTTTGAGTCGCCCTCCTTTTGGTACCAATGTGTAGATTTGGTCACGAGCTTTCCGTAGGTGCAAACGGATCTCAAATCGGACTCCGGATCGTCAAGATATTGCAAAAACAAGTTTTTGCCATCGATCCGGTCAAATCTCCCTTTGACCATACAACTCGCTGACGTCAGCAAGCTGACGTCAGCACTGATCCTCAAGCTGGACCTGCCTGCAACTTTTGTTTTCGGGGTTGGACTGGGCCTCACGAGTTAGGTCTAACCTAACCCGATCTAACCCGACCCACAAGACCAGGTCTCTCCTTGTAGCAGGTCAGGTTGACCTGACCACGACCTGCACCATTCTTTGTCTTCTCCCTCATTACTGAAGTGGGTTCTGCAACAGAAACCAATGCCACTTGCACTACATCTGCAGCTGAAGGCGGTGGAGTCCCCGGTGACGGCGAAGATCAGCGGCGGAGGCGGCGGCAGCTGCTCCACCATCGGCCATAGCAGGAAAGGCGACAAGAGCACCACCGCCTCCAGATCCGGTGTTCAAGATGAGATCATCGACGTTCTTCTTCTGCAGGAGCTTGACGAAGAGTCCAGGCCAGTAAGCCTGGACCTTTACTTTAGCCGAATTCACGTTGGGTTCACCAAGGTCAAGATCTTGTCCGCCGTGATGGAGGTGCCATCATCGTGGAGGATGAGACAAGCATAAGTGCAGGCAAAGCCTCTGTAACCACCGCGCCGCCTTTTTCATCTCCGATGATGTCGAGCAGAGTCCGGCTCACGGCCTCGGCTGCATTGGCGATCTCTCGCTTCTCGCTGTTGCCGCATCCGAGGATCTGGGAGGAATGGAAATCATGCATGAAAAGGAAAAGTTAGAAAACTAGCGGCTTCAAACAGAAGGAAACAAAAGATTTTCGCTTTCTCCCTTTCCTTCACTGTTCTCGAACTCTCTGTTTTAATGGCTTCGACATTTCGGATAAAATCGGAAGGAAGTTGATCGACGACATAGCCAGTTCCAGCATTGTGCTGATAACGTGTTACAAAACTAAAGGAGAATCAGAGATTAACGAAGAATAGAGAGGAGGGAGAGAAGTTATTATTAATGAGATCTGTGTGTACATAATAGGGGGGAGGAGGATCTTATTTATAGAATAAAATTGCTTCCTCCCCAAGCAACCTAATAAGGAAAGACTCTAACCCTAAGTAATCCCTTTATCTCATGTGGGCCCCAATGTGGGCATCCACCTATGATAATATATCTTATAACAATCTCGATATTCTCCTTATTCTTATGGTTGTATGATTGCTTGATTTCTGTTTTCTTGTTTGGATTAACGACCCAAATATAAGAGCATACTTTAAATAATTTTTAGGCTTAGATTAAGAGAAAGTTTTGAGTGAATACACCACCTTTGATTTCATCCATTTTGCCACCTTTGACTTCAGTGTTACCACCTTTGAATTTCTATTTTACCACCTTTGATTTCAAGTTTATACCACCTTTGACTTCAAGTTTACCACCTTTGAATTTCTGCAAAAACACTACATTTAAATTTTATTGTTCTTACTTTATTTGTGTTTTTTATGTTGCATGATTTATGGCTGGGATTAATTTTTAGAAGCATGCATTCATATCGTGTGTTAGTTTAGTTACTGGAATTGGAATTTTAGATTTGGAATTCGTGATTTTTTTTGAGAAATAAAAGGGATAAATTTTAGATTTAAAAAGATAGCAAAATTAGATAGCAAACAGTCACTATTTTTTTATCAAATATTGGCAATTTAAAACGTGACATAGAAAGATTATTTTACCTTGACATTTTGAGGAACCAAATATACATGAGTTAACTTTGTTCCATAAAAATTTAAGAGAAAAGGAAATAAGAGAGATTAGGTTTTTAGTCATTGAAACATTCACTAGTCAGAAATTCTGTACACAGATATCTGCACAAGGTAGATATTTAATCCGAAAGTTTGGAATTAACAGACATATCAAATCAGTGAGTTTTGCTGTAAAAATTGGATGAATTGAACCTTGATAAGTAAACTTTAAAATCTCAACGTTTTAGCTTCAAAAAATTATGGTAAGTTCAATTTCTAGAAGCCTAAATTAACACTAACTGCCAAACTACGTATCAGAATTTTTTATTTTTGGTAACCATTATTCATGCTTTTTTTTTTTTGCATTTTAGAATATTTTTTAAATTCATTTTTTTTAGGTTCATGCATCAGTAAAGCATGAATTCCAACCATTAATTCTAGTTTAGGATAGCTTTAGATTAGAATCATATTTTATTTAAACTTTGCATCTCATATTAGGAAAGTTTGCATTAGTTACATGGAATGCATTGTATTACTAACTTTACTAACTTTCTAATTTTAAATTTGTTCCTATTTTTATGTCTTTTATTGTTTCAAATAATTTCCAGAATTAAAATATCTTTCTAAACTTATTTTAATTAAAGATTTTAAATTAGAAAGTTTTCTATTTTTGGCAATTCTAACTTATGAAAGTTTTTAACTTTAAATTTTTAATTTTATAAAGTAGGTTTGTTTTCTAACTTTGATTATTTGATACCAACTTTACTTGATCGATTGTTATTAATTTTGATTTATTTCTAATATAGTTTAGTTTAGTTTAGTTTCTAATTTAGTTGGTAGTTTTATTTTTAGTAACTTCCTAGTTTCGGAAGTTCTAACTTGTGTTTTAGTTTCGCAACAACTTTAGTTTTGTTTAGGAATGGAATTTTTGGATTTAGGTTTTCTAATTTAGGAATTTTTATTTATTTGGATTGTAATTATTTAATTTTTATTTTTAAAAAGTGGGAATTGTTGTATTTGTTAGTTTTTAAATTAGGCTAGTTTTAGATTTTTATTTAGAGCAGCTACAAGTTAGAAAAGGAACCTTAAAACACATTACTCCCTGAGGATCGACCTGGTGTCACCAATTTTTATTACTATATCGTAGTTTTGCAATTGGAACTCATGATTGTTATACAAAAGAACCTTGATACCTGGTTCAAATGATTTTCTCAAAATTGACTTTTCATGGCTCAGCTTCATCCTTTCCTTGTAAATCTTAGCATTCTCATAGGCATCATTCCTAAGTTCCTCTAACTCATTGAGTTACAACTTATGCAGATTACTCACAGTGGGTAAATCAAAATTGAACTTCTTGATTGCCCAATAAGCTCTATTTTCCAATTCAACAGGCTAGTGGCAAGCCTTCCCATAGACCAACCTATATGGGGACATCCCAATGGCTGTCTTGTAAGCGGTTTGATAGGCCCACAATGCATCAATCAATCGCTAAGACCAATATTTCCATGTTGGATTGACTGCCTTTTCAAGAATTTGTTTAATTTGCCTATTCGAAACTTCCATTTGCCCACTTGTTTATGGGTGATAAGATGTAACAACCTTATGGGTGACAGAGTATTTTATCAATGAATTCTCAAATGGACAGTTGCAAAAATGAGTTCCTCCATCACTAATGATCACCTTAGGGATATCAAATCGAGATGTATTCTTTTACGAATTTGATCACCACATGGTGGTTATTCCTCTTAGTTAGTATAGCTTCTACCCACTTATAAACATAGTCTACTGCAAGCAAAATGTAAAAATCTCCAAAAGAAATTTGGAAGTGGCCCCATGAAGTCAATTCTCCATGCATCAAAGATTTCCACAATCATTATGGGATTTAGGGGCATCGTGTTTCTTCGATTGATCCTGCCAAGCTTTTGGTGTATCTCACAATTCAAACAAAAAGTGTGACAATCTTTGAAAATTATAGGCCAATAAAATTCACACTGTAAAATTTTTGAAGCTTTCTTTTTTGAACTAAAATGACCTCCACATGCATGATATCGTAGAATGAAATGACCGAGTAGTGGTCATGATTTGGTATGCATCTACTAATGATTTGGTCCAGACAGTACTTAAAAAGATAAGGGCCATCCCAAAAAAAAAAAAGTACTTGACCTCAACTAGAAATTTTGATCAATCTTGTTTTTACCAATGGGCAAGCATCTCCCCTATAACAAGGTAGTTGACTATGTCAGCTAACCATGGGATTTGAGAAATACTCATCAATTGTTCATCAGAGAAATTCTCACTCAATAGAAAATCATTTGTGTTTTAGAAGGTAACTTAGAGAAATGACCTGCTACAACATTCTCATAGCACTTTTGTCTCGAATTTCAAGATCAAATTCTTATAGTTAAAGGATCCATTGGATCAAATGAGCTTTGGCATCTTTTTTTAACAGAAGCTACTGTAAGGCTGCCTGATCATATAAACAATGACTTTGGATCCTAACAGATGAAATCGAAATTTCTCAAGAGCAAATACCACAGCTAGCAATTCTTTCTCAGTGGTGGTATAATTTAACTGGCATCATTTAGGTCCTACTTGCATAATAGATCACATGGGGTATCTTGTTTACCTGTTGACCCAAAACAGCTCCAATAGTAGTTGCTGATGCATCACACATTAGTTCATATGGCATGGTCTAATCAAGAGGTTGAATTGTCGGAGCTGAGGTTAGCTTGTTTGTCAATCGCTCAAAGGCTTTTAAACAACTCTCATCAAATTCAAATGGGGCCGCTTTTGTCATCAATTGACATCTGGGTTTAGCAATTTTGCTAAAATCCTTAATTAATCTCCTATAAAAACCAACATGACCTAGAAATGATTTGATTTGTTTGACTGACTTTGATGATGGGAGATTTGAGATTAGGTCAATTTTTGCTTTATCCACCTCAATTCCTTTTTTAGACATGACATGTCCCCAAACTATTCCTTTCCTTACCATAAAGTGACACTTTTCCCAATTGAGTTCCAAATTATTTTCAATGCATCTTTCAAGCACAAGTGTCAAATGATGTAGACATTCCTCAAATGAATTTCCAAACATGGAAAAGTCATCCATAAACACTTCTATAAATCTCTCAACCATGTCAAAAAGTATGCTCATCATGCACCTTTGACAGGTGGTGGGTTCATTGCATAGCCCAAAGAGCACGCGTTTGTAAGCCAATGTGCCAAAAGGACAGGTGAAGGTACTATTTTCCTTATCCTCAAGTGCAATTGGAATCTGGTTATAACTAGAATAACCATCATGGAAACAATAATACGGAAGACCAGCTAACCTTTTAAGCATTTGATCCATGAATGGGAGTGCAAAATGATTTTTTCAGGTAACTGAGTTCAACTTCCTATAAGTGACTCCATCCAGTTTGTATTCTAGTGGGTACCAATTCATTGCCTTAATTTTTAACAACTACAATTCCAGATTTCTTTGGTAGCACTTGTACCAGGCTTACCCGTGCATTATCAAATATAGGGTAGATCACCCCTACATCCAATAATTTCAAGACTTCTAACCTAACCACTTCTGTTATTGCTGGGTTTAGCCTCCTTTGTGGTTCACGAGAAGCTTTTGAGTTTTCTTCCAAATGGATTCTATGTTGGACCATAGATGGGCTTTTTCCTTTAATGTCTACTATGGACCACCCTATAGCTTCCTTGTGTTCACTAAGAATTTTAACGAGAATTTTAACGAGTTTTTCCTCTTTGACTAAGTCCAAGTCTGAAGCTAGAACCACTGGAAGGGTTTTAATGGGCCCAAGAACACATTTCAATGTATTCGGCAACTACTTGAGTTTTAACTTAGGGTGTTGTACAATAAATGGAATAGGTGAGAAAGCTGATGGGGTCATAATTTCATGCTTTGGTTTCCACCTGGTGTAATCCATAACTAGGGTTAAGTTCAGTAGGGCATTAATTTCTTCAATGTGTCCATCTATGTCAAAATTAGTTCCAAAATGTGCCAAACAGGCTTCTAATGGATCTTCAGAATTCAATTGGGGCAAGTGATTTTCCACCAATTTATGAATATAATGACTTCAAATACCCCATCATCCTCATCAGGAGTTTGTTTACTGTCATTAAAAATATCCACTTGAATAGTTATAGTACCAAATGAAATTTTCATCACTCCATTCTTGCAATTGATAAGGGCATTTGAGGTAGCTAGGAATGGTCTTCCTAAGATCACTCGTATCTTAGGATCTGTCCCAGATGCTTGTTTGGTGTCTAGAACAACAAAATCCATGGGGAACACAAAGTCCCCGACTTCGATTAGAACATCTTTGACTACCCACTTGGGGTATCAAATCAATACATCGGCATCAACTCCCCCAAACCTAATTCTTCATACATAGAATATGGAAGTAGATTCACACTTGCACCCAAGTCTAATAAAACTTGTTCTATATGATGGTCCCCTATTTGACATGAAATGGTAGGACACCATGGGTCCTTGTATATGATTGGGGTTGGACAAGAAATAATCGAGCTAGCCTACTGAGCTAGAAAAGATTTCTTAGGTACATTTGTGGTCCTTTTGAAGGTACCAAGGTCCTTTAAAAGTTTGTCATAAGCTGGAATCTGTTGGATTGCATCAAGATGTGGGATGTTGATCCTTACTTGTTTGGACACTTCTAGCATTTTATCCAACTGGGCTATTGATTTGGATGGGCCCCTAGCCTCTAGAGGTATAGTGCCTTAGGAATGTATGTCCTAGGAGTTGGCTCACTAGGTGATGATTCAGCTATGATTGGACTCTCCTTGATTGGCTCAAATTCTACCATAGCTTCATCATTCACAATTGGTTCCTCAACTTCCTCATCCTCACTTGGTTTTTCTTTAAGTTCCTTGGGTAGTTCAACCTTGTTATCCACCTATTTATCTGACCTCAGAGTTGTTATAGATTTGAGCTGCTCCGGTCCTTTTCCCTTTGCATCCTGAATGATTTGACTCTTAGGGCTGGTTTCTGGTTGACTAAGGAAGGTTCCCTTTTCTCGGGCACTTCAAGAATTTGCTAATTGGCCCATTTGATGTTCCAACTTTTCAAGAGATTATGTATGGGCATTCAAAGTTTGACCAGTGTATTGATGAAAACTTGATGTGGATTGTTGCAATTGAACAGTACTCTAGGTTAGAAGTTTCATGGCTTATTCCAAAGAGTCGACCCAACAATGGACTAGGATTGAAGTTGGGCTTTTGGAAACCGAGTGGGGTAGTGGCTTGTGATTGAGTGGGCTGAAATTGATTAGCCTATGATGGGCCACCCTGACTTGGACCCTTGGTCCAAGAAAAGTTTAGGTTGTCCCTCCAACCTAATTATGTGTTGGAGTATGGGTCATACCTCTGACTATTATTAAAACGAGAGTTTTGATAAAGCATATTTACTTCCTCAATTGAATCATGTTAACCCAAAATTGTTAGGTCAATCCCTCCACTCATGGCCTAACTATACTTTAATGACTCCAAAGTGCTTTGAGTGGGCTTTTGAATTCCATGGTTTAACTCTAGGGCTTCTATTCTCCTCATTAATGTGGCCAGTTTGGCCTCTACCTCAATTTTAGGTTTAAGTTTGAACATTCACCTCTTTTTAAGAATGGTGGTCTTAATGGGCTCCCTTTTGATCAGGGTCCATTGAACTGTATCTTTAGCTTTCTCTTCTATTAATGTCCATGCCTCATCTGCTGTTTTATATGTAAACAACCCACTACTCAGGGACTCAATCATTTGTTTGGTGGGGTAATCCATGCTTTCGTACACAATTTAGACCAACCAAATTTTTTCAAATCCATGGTAAAGACATTGGATCAAGTGGTCCTTGAACCGTTCCAAGTAACTATAAAGTGTCTCCCCTTCTATTTGATAGAACCCATTAATGCCTTGCCTAATCGAAGCAGTTTTCTATTTAGAGTAGAATTTTTGTAAAATTCTTTGATTAGCTTGGCCCATGAAGTGATGGGCCCAACTTGTAAGGCATAAAGCCATGCCTTAGCATTTTCTTTCAAGGAAACAGGAAATAACCAAAGTTCAAGGATATCCTCTGTCATTTGATTTATTCTCATGGTCCCACAGAAATCTTCAAATTCCCTAACATGTTGGTATGGGTTCTCCTGGTCTAGCCCACGGAATACTGAGAGCATCTAGATATGCCAAATTTTAGCTCAAAGGTGGCATTGGTCTAGGGTAGCTTGATATAGGATGGTTGAGTTGTCCTGGTGGGGTACATATAGTCCCTCAAAGTCATTTGTGGTGGGTCCTCTTGATCAACCATCCCAACAAGTTTTTAAAAGATTGATGACTCACCTACAATGGTTAAGGCCAACTCAGGCTCTATCCTAATCAACCTCTTATTTTTATGTCCCCCTTCCAAAATTTTTCTCTCTCAAGTTTAGATCGCATGCACCAAGTTCAACCTTAAGAAAATGCTAGCCTAATCTATATACAAGGTCCTACCGGCCCTAGTATGATGTACAAACCAAGCAATCACACACAAACATTGAGCACAAGAAATGTCATAGGGTTAGCCTAGATACTAGATAGCTCCTAACTGGTGAAGAGAACTCGTGGACCTCCAATTCGATCTTATGAAACCTTAGTTGACCAAATCAGCCACCAGGGAGTGGGGGAGATGAACCCACTTAAGAACCAGTTTCTTAAACAGAAAAGCTGCCACACACTCAAGAGCAAAGGCTTTTCTTAGGCATCAACTTTGGTCAAAGAGCGCAATTGGTACAACCACCAGTGGTCTTCGTCCTACTGAGCTTGAGTCCTATTGTCTCATTGCTACTTGATTTTAATTAAGGCTAGGTTCTTATGTGAGAGATGATTAAACCTAGGTGGGCAAAGATTGGGTGATGAAATCCAGTCCTTATCCTATTGGGGTAGATCACCCTTAACTAAGTGTGCGGGTCCAATTAAACCTATGTACCACGTAAGCAGTCATAATTTGCATAATTTAAACAATGAAGCCCACCTGCAAATAAAAGATTCGTGGGTTAAAGGTAGAAGATCTTACAACAAGTCCACGCAATCCTTATCCTTGTGATAAGTAACCTATGAAAAAGAAACTCCTATTGGTTAATTCTAAGTTAGCAATCAAAATCACATCCTATCTGGAAAAAGACATAAAAAATCAGTTTTTTAAATTAAAATGAAAAAAATTATTTTTTTATTAATTAAAAATTCTAAAAATTAACTAAAAATAAAATGTTTCAGAAAAATTTGAAAAAATTAGACTACGACATCTTCATCTCACAGTTGTTAAAAGGATTATAGGGTACCTATTAGGGACTCCCACTCGTGGCCTGTTTTTTTTCTACAGGAAATCTTATTCTTCTCAGAATGTACGCTGATGCGGATTGTGTAGGATGTCCTAATTTACGGCGATCTATGACTGAGTGGTGTATGTATCTTGGCAACTCTTAATATCATGGAAATGTAAGAAGCAAGAACGAGTATCAAAATCTTCCCATGAAGCTGAATGTCGTGCCATGTCCTCAGCATTCTTAGAAATATTATGGCTTCGAGGTCTTCTTTTAGATCTTGGTTTTACACAAACTACACCCACTCCCTTACATGTAGAAAATAGTGGTGCCATTCAAATCATAGAGAACCTAGTCCTTCATGAACGCACCAAACATATAGAGTCGATTGTCACTTCATTCATGATGAATATGTGCGTGGTGTGATCAGTCTTCCCAATGTCCCTACAGAGCTTCAACTTGCTGACATATTACTAAGGGACTACCGCGGCCTCGTCATCAGATTCTTGTTTCCAAATTGATGTTGTTTGATCCTCTAGCATCAATTTGGTTGGTTGGTTTCGGGGAGGGCGGGTGCAGTTCGTTAAGCACACTCCAAGTTTAACATAGATAATATCTCACATGTGATTGGGTCAATGACATAGCTGTAAATTAGATATATGATTAACATAGGTTTTGGATCTGATTCCAATGTTTTAATTACTCTGCCTAATTAAAGGCTTAATAGTAATTTTTGATTGAGCTAACAACCCTTATATAATACGACATGTCAATCCCAAAAGAAAACACAAAATTTTTCCCAGTTCTCCATCTCCAGTGCCTAACATCTCTTTGAAATGACATTATGGCAACCCGCCCCAAACTAAGAAAACCACTCCCAAACTAGCCCCTCATAGGAGTGGGGAGGGTCCTGACCCATAGCCATCGCTAATGGCATTAAGTCTTACAATGGTGGAAGCCTTAAACATTCACTAATATCACTGGACAATAGTAACATGGTAAAAGAAATAAAAATTGTGAGTTGAACCCCAGAGCTTGGGTCCATGGCATAGTTACCAAATTCATTCAACATGCTCCCAAATTTTGTACAGTTTAAATCAAACTATCCGCAGTTCAATCTAATTGATTCATAGATTTAAAAATGCCTTAGATAGTAGCAGTTTGGATGTGCTAGGAAGAGAAAGTAAGAGTGGAGAAGACAATGAAACGTAACCAAAAGAAACATAGGATGATGGAGAAAGAGGATGAAAAGGTTGAACATCGGTTTCCTACTCTATTTTCCAATGGTTATTGCATGTTCCAAATGTTGGGACCCTTTCAATTCTGAGCTATGGCATAGATGTATCTAATAAGTCATATTTTGAAAATGGAGCCCATTTAAAATTTTCATAAATAAAACAGAGCAAAACATAATTTCTTTAAGGTTACCATATCTAAGTTACAACATGTTTTAAACATTAATTAGTACAATTTGAACCACAAGGACAGAAATACAAAAAGCAATTTAGGAAACTGAACTATAAGTGTATCGTCTCTCATTGCACCGCAACACTATGAGTAGTATAAACCTAGGTGCACTGCTCCAGCCATCTTGCGATTTCCAAGACAATTGCTTTTACTGTTGCACTAGTTGTAGTGCAAGTACTTGACGAACTTAATGTAATTAGATGAAAATTAGTAAAACGCAACCAAAAGACCCTAAGTTATTTTTAATTGTGCATAATATATTTTAAAACTTCTTACTGATCTTAATCCTATATGGGAGGAATCAATAGCAAAAGTTGAAGCAATCAACCCTATGGTTGCATGGCATAGTTGTCAACTTTGTGTTGTTTCGGCTGAAAAGGTCGAGGTTTTTCATTTCGGTTTGTTTCGGTTTGCCGAATCGAAATTTAACACAAAAATTTTCATTTTCTCAATCCATTTCAGCCGAAATGATTTTTGGCATATTTTTTATTTTTTTATTTTTCACTTTTCCTATATATATACACTTTGTATTTCTTATGCTTCTCCAAAATGTAACTCTAAAAAGTTTTACTAGAATGGATTAAATCCATAATTATTGATTTATTTTTTATTTCTTATTATATATATTTATATATTTTTCCAAAATGAAATTCCAAAAAGTTTAGTTGAAATTCCGAATCAGCAGAGACTTTTTATTTTAGAGGTAAGACCGAAAAAAGGTCTGAAATGATATTGACGACTAGCCCACATTTACTAGGCTTTTTGCTCAACTTTAATTTTTTTTATCAATTGCAATGCTTGTTTTTATTTTATTAAATTAATTTCTCATTAATAACAACATTATTCTTATTTCTCAAGTGAATGTCTTTCTTTTACCACAAATTTCTTAGTCCCTGTTTGGATGCAGAAAATTGTGGAAGATTCTTATATTTTTAAGAAACTTGTCTTAACCTTAAAAACCTGGCCGCTTAGTTAACTTAAGAAATTAAAATACTACTTCCTTTCTATTAAAATATCCAAAGATTTTGTTTGTGGGTTTATATTCTTATCTAAGTGAATTGGCAACTAACAATGGATGTGGCCTAATAGATGGTTGGCCTAAAGCAGATTTGAACTTACAATGGATTACGCATGGATTTGATTATTTCATTTTAGAAGGGAAATGTCAAACCTCAAGAATTTTCTTGCTAGTTGCAAAAAGTTTATGGTACAAAGACTGATATATCACATGTTATCATGGGAATTGTGGTGGTCAAACGACTTGATTCATGGTACTATCCCATGATATCATGGCTTCTTTACAACATCTTAGGTTGAAACTTTTTGCAACAATAAAACTTTTGAAATGGTGATCATGTGTATCTACTTTTCACAAAATGTAATTTTCCATGTTTTAAAAGAGAATTTTTCTACTAGGTATAGAAAGTTTGCTATAAAGAATGATAAATCCCATGATATCATGGGAACAATGACTGCACAGAACTTTTAAATCTCATAATATCATGACTTTTCTCCAACACTAGAACCTTAAAAATGATGATCATGTATATTTACTTTTCACAAAATGTCATTTTTGGTGTCAAGTAAAAAATAAAGTTGCATGCTTGTTATAAAAAGTTTGTATTACAAAAACAGATAAATCCCCTAATATCATGGGAACATGAAAGAAATGAATAACTAAAAGGAAGAGGGCAACGTGGGGAATTTGACAAGAGGCTACAAAGGTGGGGGAGAGAAGATGTCTCCATAGGAGAACTTTTACATTGTCTCTCTTGGCACCGTAGACAGAAAAGGGAAGAATATGAAACTATCGACTAAGATTTGCAATTATCGTCTGTGATTGAAAAAGGAAAGTGAATGCCTTTCTAAAGTTATTATCTCTTGGTACTCTTCCAATTTTTTTTTTTTGCCAAGATGATCTTGCAAGTGAAAATTGAAGAAAAGGTGAAAAAGGCAAGTGGGCTAAAAAGAATGGCATGATTTTATACTTTTTAGATTGGGATCCCATGATATCATGGCATCCTGGGCAAAAAAATTTTTTTTTTTAAATGTTGACCAGAGTCAAGTGACTAAAATGATATTATTTAAATTTCGGTCATAAAAAAGGAGATACCAGGTTAAGGGGGATTATTATGTCAAATCCCCAAAAAACTAAAATGTATAATGAGAATTGAGAAGCTATCCAGCCATCCTATGCTTTTAGATTTCACCATCCATATCAAATCAAGAAACGTGGGTTGCCGTTTTGAATCATCTATGTACATCGTCGATATGGCTGGTGCATATCTCTAACCAGTGGAAATTTTATCCCTATGATCCATCTTCAGTGGATCAATCAAATGTATGGAATCACTAAAAGGCCAGCTAAAGAGACAAGCTCAGCAAGCATTTTAGTTGTAGTCAAAGAAACCAACATCAGAACCCCTTTTCAAAGAGAAAGGGGTCAAGAGAGGGAAAAGAATACCGGCCAGAGAGAGAGAGACGCGTCGATGCTGAAACCAGAGCCAGTTGCTGTTTTGGTAACTTTTTGAGAAAGAGAGGGACAGGGCCTAGGCTAGACGGGTTGTATAGCCATTATGGGCTCTTTTTCAATTTTGGAGAGCTGAAGGCCCCACCCTTGCAGACCCTGAGGCCGAGTACCATGGCAGAAGTCTTGAATATGATAATCACAATTGGTAGCTTTTTTGTTTGTGGAGGATTAGCGTAGAACAAATCAACCTATCAAATCAGATAAAGTTGGGATAAAATTAGTTTAAAGTTAAAATGTTTGACATTCCCGAACATGTGTTTGGAAGGATGGAGTATAGTTAAAATACAATTTTGACTTTTTTCCAATTGACTTATTTTCAAAACAAATACTACAACAGAACAGAGGAAACAACCGGCTGGCTATTAATTTTTTGTCCTTCCCCACTATTTGGAAGGCTTACACAGGACTGAGATAGATATAGTGATATCAGCCAAAACATCCTTTTTCCAAGAGCACTGCTGGCAAGGTAATTAATTTAGGTTTCTTATTGGTTGATGTGTATTTTTTCTCTAGGAAAACATGAGCTCATTTTTTAATTTTTTTTGTTGAATTCCTGTTTTTTAATCGAATGTAATGTGAATTTTATTTCTATTTTTGTTTTTTTTTCCTCTGATCATGTCTTTATAGGGTCTTTTGGTTTTTTGGATTTATTAGAATTTTATTTCTTAATCTTTCTTCATTTTATGATTAAGAGTTTGGATTTCTGGGTTTTTGGGTTCAATTGTTAAGTCATGTTCAATATCATTACTATTATTAGTAGTAATAGCAACAACAGCAGTGGTTTTCTTCATTATTTATATTTATGACTTTTATTCCTATGAGAGTGATATCTCATTTTGTTTTCTTTTCAATTGATGTTTTTTCCTTTCCTAGGAAAACATGATCTCATTTTTTAAAATTTTCATTGGATTCTTATTTTTATCCATTGTAATGTGATTTTTGTTTTTCTATTTCTGTTGATTTTTTCCTAGGATCTAATCTTTATAGGGTCTTTTGGGTTTTTCAAATTTATTAGAGTTTTTTTTCAATTTTTCTTTATTTTTTCGTTGATTTGTTGGGTTCTTTCTTTGGTTTCTTAACTAAATAATCACTAACATTTTCTTTGACCTTTTATTTTTTGGGTTTTTTAATAGTTGGAAATTTTCCTTTAGGGAATAATTCTGTTACATAAAAATATCGTGGGGATACCTACACCATAAAAGAAATTTCAAAACTTTGGTGTATCAAAAAATGATTCATTTTCAGGAGATAGATCTCATTTATATTGATTTTGTTGGGTTTTTTTACTCTTTAATCCACTAAAATAAAAACAAATTCTTTCTATTTTTTGTGATTTTTGTTCTAGGAGATAAAGATTCTTTGATTTCTGTTAAAATGTGATGTTTTTTTCGTTGATTATTTCAATTCAATAATGTTCAATTTGTCACTTGAGTTTTTTGAGGGCTTTGTTGCTAGTTATATATATTAAAGCAATCGGAAGAGAGTCTCTCAAAAGAGCCACGTCAATGCTCCCAAGCCTCATGGTGCCACAACATATCTCCCACGAACGCTATAACTTCTAACTTATTACCTATTTTATCATAATAACTAGAATTATTAACCTATAATCTCACTAAAACCATACATTATGGATTCTTATTCTCTCTTAATCCCAAGAATCTTTCTGAAATGACTAAAATGTCTCTTTAAAATCCCCTAAAATATTTTCTTTTTCATACTATTTCCTTCAAGTCTAAGTGAAGATCATTTGAATTTCCATTTCATCTTCCATAGGATGGGCGAAGGTATATATCGGTACTTATAAACTATTCTATCCATCTCACAAAAAATGAAGAAGAAGAAAAAAGAGAGTAAAAGCCATATATACATCTAACAGATTCTGCCTCTTTGTTAGCTTTTGGATTTGTTATTGTTCTCACTATTTTGTTTGATTGTATTGTTGTTCTCTCTATTTTGTTTGATTGTATCTTCCTTCAATTGTTTGATATATGTTTCAACTATATTTTATTGATTTTGCAGAAAACTATATATTGAAATATGAAATAAAGAGCCCAAATCACAAGGTTAATTTCACTGGCTTAAATCCTCATTCACATATTTGTCTATGGTGGTGAGGATAAAATCTAATTTATTTATAATATACCAAAGAAATATGTGCTTCCATAAATGATTCTGTGTTACTCATCATCATCATCAAAGCCTTATCTCAACCATGTTAAGGTCGGTTGCATGAATTCTATTTCTCAATTCCATTCTATTTTGAGCCAAATCCTTAGATAAGTTAAACTTTTTCAAATTTGATTCAATGACCTCCATCAATGTTTTTTTCGGCCTACCTCTACCTCTTGATGGGCCATCCACCTATATAGCCAAGCTTTTTCTCACTGTGCAGTTACAGGCCTACACTCCATATGCCTAAACCATCTTAAATGAGTTTCGCTAATCTTATCCCATATTGGTGCTATCCTTAAATGCTCTCGAAAGCGCTTATTTCTAATTTTATCTTTCTTAGTTTTACCACACATCCACCTAAGCATTCTCATCTGCGCTACATCCATCTTATGTATATACATCTTTTTAATTTGCCAACATTCTACTCCATATATCATAATTAGTCTAACCACTGTCTTGTAAAACTTGCCCTTCAATTTCGTTGGCATTTGTCTACCACAAAGCACTACTCCTGAAGTTAGTATCCACATCAGTTATCCAGCTCTTATCCTATGCTGCACATCTTTATCAAGCTCCCCATCCTTACTAATCATCAGCCTAGGTACTGAAAAGAATCTCTACGTGGTATCTCATGGTTACAGAGCCCAAATCACGAGGTTAATTTCACTAGCTTAAATCCTCATTCACATATTTGTCTATGGTGGTAAGGATAAAATCTAGTTTATTTATAATGTACCAAAGAAATATGTGCTTTTATAAATGATTCCATGTTACTCATGATTATCATCATCATCATCATTAAAGCCTTATCCCAACCATATTGGGGTCGGTTACGTGAATTATGTTTCTCCATTCTATTCTATTTTAAGCCAAATCCTGAGATAAATTAAGCTTCTTTAAATCTGATTCAAAAAAATATGTGCTTCTAAAAATGATTTTGTGTTACTAGAAATCCTTTTTTTTTTTTATGATTGTACTGAAGAAACTGTAATATATTCTGCAGTATTTGAGCTTTTTGCCCAAATTTTATTTTTTATCTATTGCAATACTTTTTATTATTTTAATTTCTCAATAATAACAACATCATTCTTATTTCTCAAAACAATATTTTTCTTTTACCACAAATTTCTTAGGCCCTATTTGGATGCACAAGATTGTGAAAGATTCTTATATTTTTAAGAAAGCTGTCTTAGCCTTCAAAACGTTGCCATTTGGGTAATTGAAGAAATTAAAAGAATACTTTCTTTTCTATTAAAATATCCAAAGATTTCTTCCTACACTCCTACACCATGGAAAGAATTTTACAAAGATAGTTATTTCATGATGGACTCACAACAATCTCTCTTTCAATCATGCCTTCTCTTTCCTCTTTGGTTCCTTTTTTTTCCTCTCCCTTGTATACCTCTCCTCTTCTTGTCCCTTTCTCTTTTCCCCTCCTCAGATACCTACTCCCACGGACGAAAGGTATGCCTTCTCTTGATCTTTTCTTTTCTTTTGTAAGGTTTTTTTAATTTATATTTTTTATTTTATTTTGACAACACTCTGGGTGGATTCAACATGCTCCCTACCATCTTTTTTTTCCTCTCTACAACCCACCGTTCTCAGTTCAAAGAAATGTTGAGGCCCCACAATTGTAAGGGAGGGAGATTGAGATCCAACCAGTTTGCTTCTCCAAAAGGTATGCCTGCATATCAAAAAATCTGAAAGGTAGAACGAGAAGCCATCCAGCCGTCCTATGGTTTTAGATCCCACCATCCATATCAAATCACAGAAACATGCGCTGCCATTTCGAATCATCTATCTACATCGTCAATATGGATGGTGCAAATCTCTACCAGAGGAAATTTTATCCCCATGACCCACCTTCACTGGGATCAATCAAATGCATGGAATCACTAAAAGGCCAGCCAAAGAGACAAGCACTGCATGCATTTTAGTTGTTGTCAAAGAAACCAACATCAAAGCCCCTTTTCAAGGAGAAAGAGAGAGTGGCCAAAGAGATAAAAGAATACCTGCCAGAGAGAGACGCGTCGATACTTAAACCTGGTTGTTGATTTGGTGACTTATTAGAGAAGGAGGGAGAGGGCCTAGGCTAGACGGGTTTATGGGCTCTTTTCCAATTTTGGAGGAGGTAAAGCCCCAACACTCTTGCAGACCGTGAGTATCATGGCGGCAGTCTTGAATATGATAATCACAATTGCTAGCATTTTTTGTACAAGTAACCTATCAAATCAGATAAAGTTGAGATAAAATTGGTTTAAAGTTGAAATTTTGACTTTGCCCAATGTGAGTTTGAAATGGTGGAGTATAGTTAAAATAAAATTTTGACTTTTCCCCGTTAACTAACTTTCAAACAAATACTGCAACAGAACAGAGGAAGCAACTGGCCGGCTACTTATGTAAATTAGACTTGCCAGTCTTCACTAGCTTTAATTGTGTCCTTCCTCACTACTTGGAAGGTTTACATAGGACTGACATTGATATAGTGATGTCAGCCAAAACATCCTTCATCCAAAAGCACTCTTAGTCTATAGACAAAGCTGATTGGATCATGGACAAAACCACCTTCGCCATCAAAGCTATGCCACTACTAGCCATGCTGATCTGGATATGGATCAGGACTATCAGCATGTATCTTCACAGTAGCTGATCCAGTTAATTTGATTGGGTGCTCCACTTATTTAATATCTCATCCCAAGCAAAAAATAACAAAAAAAATATATACATATCTTACAAATACTTGGACTCTCAAAATCAAATCACTCGACCAACAACATGCTACACATGGACCTGACCTGTGTATAGAATGGGTACCCTGAACAGTATCATTATGTGATTGCCCATCACATATCTAGCAATTAACATACTACAAGGTGAATGAATTATCTGAAACTCCAAATAGAGGGCCAGATTATTTTGTGAGGGCCATCCCACACGGTTTGTTTTTACCAGGCGTCCAACAAAATAGAGATAGGTCCCAACTTTGAATCGTCCAGATGAACACTGTCTCACATAATGCATCATGATCAACAAGCACATCATTGAGTCAAATCAAGGTATAGCTACAGCCAGTAAAACTACCATGTCATTGCTCCATCACGATCAAGCTAATACTCCAAGCACATTAAACCAAGAAATTAAACATTAAAACTGGATGCCCTGTCGTTCTAAACGAAAGCCATTTATGGTGAATTAACAGAAACATTGGAATAACCAGCATATCTCACACATAAACATATTCAATGACCATTCTAGCTTTTTAACAAAAGCATCAATGAGAATATCAATACGATCTGCCTATGGAAACAACCCAATCATTTTCCTCATTAATTTGCCCGACCATAGCTGTAATTCACGTTCATATTACAAAAAGAAAGGCTCCCATCCACTGTGGACCATAGCCTCGTGACATGACATGTAATACTAGAGATGCCAAATGATGACACTTTAAAAAAAGGCCAACGAATCAACAATCAATGCAAATAATTATATCCCTCACCGAATAAAAATAAGATTTGAAGCACCTTCTAGATAGTTTAGAAGTTGGAGGAACAAATATGAAACTGAAATATCATGGCTTGCAACACGTTAGTAGTTCCTGCATATTGAGATTAATATAGAAGGTCTAACAAAATGAAACATAGATACAAAAGCAACAAGAAACTAGCCAACAAATAGTGAAATTAGACTTTGGAATTTGGATGGCATCATTCAGGAGGGTTCAAATGGAAAGACATGCTAAGCTTGGTTGTCATGGTATAGGTGAAACGGTCATCTTGAGCCAGAAATTGCGAACTTCGCTTTTCATTCATTTTGATCCATTCAAATGCAATATCAACCTCCCTCGAAGTAATTTGGGGAATTTCCTTTGCAGAATTGGAGGACTTGAAACAAAGTATTAGGATTATTCGATATGGATGGCATCTCATAGTACCCTCATTCACATCACTTTGGCCTCGGTGGTGGAACCAAAAACTTTCTGGAGTGAGTGTGTGTGTGTTGTGGGGTGGGGAGGATTCTCATGGATCCATGTGGGCTCCAGTGGGACATTTTTTTTTGACAAAAAATGTCTTGGCATTTTGTAGTCAAGCTGTTTTTTGTTTGTTTATTGATTTTTTTTTTGTCATGGATCTATGTGGGCTCCATTGGGACTTTTTTTTTTTTTGACAAAAAATGTCTTGGCATTTTGTAGTCAAGCTGTTTGTTTGGCCTTTTTTTTTGTCATGGATCTGTGTGGGGTCCATTGGGACATTTGTTAATGACAAAAAATGTCTTGGCATTTTGTAGTCAAGCTGTTTGTTTGAATGATAAATTCAATTTTACTATATTACCCCAGATGACATACATAATTTGCCCCATTCTTCCTCCTTTTTTAATGTTTAATGCATCCATTTCTATTATATTTCCCTGTGAGAATTAGAATGCACCGTCTGTATTGCCCGTACTGCCCCTGAACTTTGAGCCTATGAGTGGCTTAAATGAATGTGACTCAACCTTGCACCCTTCAACTCCTAAAATCAATACCTTATGCCCCAACAAAGGTACAAGACCATTAACTATAGGATGAAATGACTTTTATTTGTATAAAATTTCAGCTATTAGAGAATGAAACTAATATCAGACATGGAATATGAAAGTCCCAAACAAGGTTAAGACCTTCGCATGGCGCGCTTGCCAGGATATTTTGCCTACAAAAGCTAATCTCGCTAAGCGTCGTATGATGGTTGACACCTTCTATGCTTTCTGTAAGTTAGAGACTGAAGATTGTATGCATGCGTTGATTTCCTATTCGCAGGTACACCATATGTGGCGGGAGTGCTTTAAAGGCATCGATTTTGTTCCGTTGTTACATCTAAGTTTTAACCTCATAGTCTAGGAGTTGATTGAAAGATACCCATCTCTAAACCTAGATATCTTTTTCACTCTGGCATGGGAGATATGGTACAGAAGGAATGGGCTTATCCATGATGGTAAATCCCTAGAGCCGCGGATATCTATTGATGTAGTAATGACAATGCTTCAGGATTTTACAAAAGCTTGTTCTCACAAGAAGAATTCTAACACTGAGAAGCTCTGTCGATGGTTGCCTCCACTTGCGGGTATGGTTAAGCTAAATGTAAATGGAGCAATCTTTCATGAGGTGCGAAAGGCAGGTGTAGGTGTAGTCCTTCGAGATAGTTTGAGAACGTGATCATGGCAATGAGCAAAATAGAGAATGTGGTAGAGAGTGCAGAGGACATTGAAGCCGTAGCAACCCTGAGAGGTCTTCAGATGATCATTCATATTGGGGTGAATGCTGTTATTCTTGAAGCAGATTCTATGTGGATAGTGCAGGCTTTGAACTCTTTCGCATACAATCTATCTAATCAGGGACCTATGTTTGCAGAGATTAAAGCCCTATTGAGTTACTTTAACAAATATGAAGTGTTCCATGTGGGATGAGAGGGGAATTCTGTTACTCACAAACTTGCTAAACATGCCAAGTATGTAGATGATATGATGGTTTGGTGGTATTCTATACTAACTATGATTAAACCACATGTACTTGTTGACTTAGAGTTGGCTTCTCCTTAATATATTTTGAGTATCTTTCATCAAAAATATATATATATATAAGACATGGAACATTTTACCATTTAATTTAGAGTTTTTTGTAGATACCACCCTATGGTTTCCAAGATTTGTAAATAAGCCCTTGTGGTTTCAAAATTTTTAAATAGGTCCCTATATATGCATTTTTATACCTTTCATATCTCCAAATCACTGCACTAGATGGTAAAAAGAGAGGGCAACTAGGTTTTTGCTGATTTTTTATGAAAAAGATAATTTTGCCCTTACAATTATTATTTATATATCCTTATGGTTTCAAATATTTATAAATAGGCCCCTGTAGTGAGCTGAATAATAATAGATCCTTCTCCACTATTATGATCAGTTAAATTTCCTCAATCCTATAAACATGTCACTCATTTCTTTGATCTCTATGTTGTGATTGATGATTTAATCTATTCTTCTTTTTTGTCACACGTGCAGGTCAACGTGGGGCACCAGAGCAAACCATGTTTGAAATTGATTGCATTTAAAGACCATTTCAGTGGAGCAAGTGGTTGAGTGAGGTTTCATTTAATTTATTTTGATTTCTACCATTAATTGTTCTCATTATTTTCACTAAAAAATCAGAGATTCATTTAAATGGGTGGCTCACCACTAGAACTCCACTTCAATTGACAAACTTTTCTTCTATATAGTGGACTATATTTGGCTAAAAGTTGAATTGTTAAATGGGTCAACCACATAAGCAGGCTCCACATGATTAAATGGGAAGGCTCAGGCCTAAAATTTATAGCTCATATCATGCTTAGGCTAGTGTTTGTAGAGTCGGGCCGGGCATAGATATGCCTTAATCTGACCCGACCCTGCCCATGAACACCCCTGTCAGCCAGGCCTGGGCTAGAGCTTCTAAAGTAGGGCTTAGCTTAAAAATGCTTTAGTCCAGCTCGGCTTTGCTCATGAACACCCCTACCTACATTAGAGGCATCTCAACCACACGAGGCAGGGTTCTAAGCTTTTAATATTAAATGTAGACCAAATTTAAGTACAATTATCAAATCCTAATTATATGTTGTAGGTCTCAGAGCTTTGATTGTTCTATGATCGCATGAAAAAAAAAAAGCTTTCTAAATAGAGGGTCTTGGTCATTGGATCATACTATTGTCAGAAACATCCTTAATCTATGTTAAACACTTTCTAAGCCAAAGAAATTTCTTTTACAAGTCCATGTACTTTTATGTGCAGCCCAACACCATAGGGTCAATTGGGCTCACCTTTCATCAGTCAAATTACCATTCATACTCACTAAACCCAATGAATAGGGCACCACCATTTTAAATTGATACTTATTTGACCTTTACTCATTTTTGTGTTGAATCTTAAAAGAAAATATATAAAAGAAATTCATGAGGTTCCTCGGGCCCGCTTAATAAAATTTGAACTGTGAAAAATAAATGCCTCTTAATTCTTATAATAAGGGTGGTGGCAAAATATCATACTAATAGGAGCAGGGTCTCCTGTTAGCTTGACCACTTATAAAATGAATATTCAATATGTGATCATTCCTATTAGAATGCAAAAATGAAACAGTACTAACCTTTTTGTGGCCATTTTGAGGCAAGTCACGTTATAGGGTCATTGAACCAAAAAGGAAAAAGAAAAAACTACTCAAGCCTTGGACAACAATAAGAATAGCTATCACATATGGAATTGGACAGAATGTATGCCAACTAAAATCCAAAAACAGATAAGTATAAAATAAATAAGAGTTTTAAAATGGATGTGTGTGATAATAAGGAGAGGCAGTTGCCAAATGTGTTGATTTTTTTTCTGTAGAAAGGACTTGAAGGTAAAAATGAAAGCACTTAAGGTTTTCAAGCAGAATAGAGGACCTTTCTAGAAGAAGATTTTATAAGCACATGAACTTGACTTTAACATATTGGGGAAGGAAATAGGTAGATGCTTTCTTTTTTGTCAGGACAGAGTAGTGATGAAGGACTCAATCATTATTATTTTTCTATTTTAATTGGTGCTAGTGGAGAACTTTGAAGTAGGTCTTTTTTTTTATTTGCATGTAAATTAAGAGTGAAGAAAATTAATGGAAAGAAGTAATGGTAAATAACGGTGAGGTAAAGTTTCTTGTAAAGTAAAATTTGGGTTTGTTTTGTATGAAGTAGTGAGAGAGAGAGAGAGAGAAACCAATTTTTGTCTTTATTTTACCAAATATTACTTGTCTTTTATATGTTAAAATTTTCTAACTGCTGGTAAATTATGTTAAAATTTTTGGCAGCTGAAAGTTGATTTCCCACTCATTTTTACTAAGCAAACATGGATGTAGCAAAATTGTTGATGGCTAAAATTAATTTTATCATACTTTTTTTAATTTTTTTTCTCCAGCCTCTTCAGGGATTGACTATTCTCCTAAGCATGTGAAGTCCTTGCTTCTCCCGCACATAGGATAAGTTAGGGTTTTGAATAGGCAAGTGGCCATCGAAAGAGAGCGCAAGTTTGAAACCACAATCTCCGGTTCTGAACTATTGTCCAAGATGCATTCTTTGCTCATTGTTGGCAAGCTATTTATTTCGGATGATTATTTATTTCTTTGATGTTATTCAATTATTATATTTTTTGAGAATCTTGTAAAAGATTTGAAAGCCAATATTTAGGGAAAAAAAACCAGCGAGCAGTATTTATATTAGGGTATGATATTTTAGTATGCTCCCTTAGATGAAGAGTTACTAAATCGAATGGCTAGTATTACACTGAAGCAAAACTCATTAGGTTTTCAAATATTATAAATACATGTTATAGCCACCTCCGTCTTTACCCTATTCCATTCATCTCTTGCCTTGATCTCTCTTAACCCTCTTACTCTCATTTTTCTTATCCCTCACCTCCTCTCTCTATTTTGCAAAGGGCCCTCTCATCCCTACAATGACAGAAGATAAACTAAGAGAGCATCATAGATCAACAAACAGAACTCAAGAAGAAGAAAGGTATAGATGATTTTATATGGGTTTTTTAATTTTTTTAGTTTTGATATCATCATCAAAGCTTGTCCCAACGATGTTGAATTCATTTATATGTAATATGCTTCTCCATTTTGATTGGTCATTAACATTCATATGCATACTCAAAACCATTCTACCTCTTTTTTTTATATTTCTTCTTTCTTTTAATTTGTTAACCTATATGATGTTTTATTTATAATAATCATAGCACAACTTTGGTATAACATATTCCTAACCTAGCATAAACTCATATGATTTGATAAATATCCAATCTCTTTTGAATATTTTTTTCTCATTCATACTAGATTCTTTCCTTATTAATGATCTTAAAAGCATGTACTTGAATTCCAACAAAATCATCTAGAAGATAGTACGTCACCACAAATTTGGATAGTATTGATATTGTTATTCCTAATGAACAACCGAAGATCTCTCTTCCATTAAAAAAATCCGGGATCACTTCCCATTGTAATGCTAATGGTGAGAGACTTAGGTGAGTGTGCGGCTTGGATGTGTGATTACTAATGTTTTTATTCTTAGGTTTTTTTTTTTTGAAGACATGACCCCACCTCACAAACATTGTAGGGCCACTGGTAAAATGATGGATACATCATACATGACACCACCCATAAGCAACGTGCATCAGGTAAGGCACTCAAAGAGGATTCGAACTTAGGACCTCTAGAATAATACTAGACGTCCTAACCAATACGAAACACTTAAGGATGGGCAACATTTAAAAGAAAAAAGATATCCCTCTCTATAAGGGAAAACCAATGATGATGGATGATTTGGAAGGAGTTTTCCATGTTCACTACAAGCTCTAGTTTGGGCTTTTGGGGTTGGATCTTGAGTTTTGGCTAGGGCTCTAAATGGACTAATCAGGCTACATCAATAACCAATCCAACCAACCCAACTTGCTTTAGTATGACTAGGTAGTGACCATTGAAAGGGAGGTGCGAACTAGCCAACCATTTTATCAGCATAGAAAAGCGGAAACTTTTAGAAGAAACAAAGAGCTCCTCTTATGAAGGAAAATCCACATGATATAGAGCAAGTTTACGCAATAATAAATTAGTGGAAAAGTAGTGGATGAATGACTTGATTTTCTAGGACTATTTTTTCTCATTATGTTGCAATAGGACCCTGTCTAAAAACATTTTTCTATAGTTTTTTTTTCACCCGAGATAATATGAAATAAAATGGAAAAAGTACAATGAAATTTAAAAAAGTGAGCTTACTTCACGAAGTACAATACAATACAAATGAGAAAACCTCTAGAAAAATAAAAATTAAAAATAATAAAAAGATGACATAGTTAAGTGATTGAAAAACTTAAAAATAAGAAATTAAAAAAAAGAAAAACTGAGAAAAAGAAGGATGAATTTCATTAGTCATATATAAAAGAATTCTAAAACATTAAAAAAAACCAAAACAAGAGGACGTCAACAAAGGATAAGTGCATCATATGAAATTAAGGAAAAAAAAAAAGAAAAAGAAAAGAAAAGAAAAAGTGGAGCTTAATCAAATGAAGTGAAACAAAAACTTAAGAGGACATTTGATGCATCCCTTTCATTTACATAGGAAACTATCATTTCCTCCTTAACCATTCTCTTTTTCCTAACCTTTCCACATTAGGTTTTAAAATAATTAAATAAATTAATGGTATTAAAAATCAGTAGTCATATGATTATAGATCTTCTATAATTGAAGAACTTCGAGCCAATACCTACATAAGGAGCGTGACATTGAGTAGGTTGGATAAAGCAGATGAATCCAACATGCACCACTACATTGACAAACTTAAAAACATATCGAGTGCCTTGTACATGATTAATTTAGCTATTAGTATTACTTTGATAAAAGTAGAACTCAGGCAGCTATGAATGCAAAAGTTGGCCTATGATAAAAAGATTGGATTAAGATGGCCCATACATAGGCTAAATCAAGTAGTTATGGTAATAATATAATTATTGACACTTTAATAAGACTTCCTCAACTTCAAAATAGGATGGTATAGCACACCTCGAAAAAGAAAGGTGCTAGAAACTATCATTTCTCATAAGTAATATATAGATTTTGGCCCCCATTCAAAGAGGATTCATCACTATCAATGAAAAACTTCAAAAATGATAAATAAGCATCATACCAAGTCAACTTATAAACTCCAAAATCCTTTTGGGGAAAAATCAATCCAGAAACCCTTCACAAGTTCAAAGAACTAGGGAGACACTAAAGCCCTCATAAACATAAAAATAGCTACTGCAATACTACAACAGCTGAATTCTCCATGAACTAGTTGGCACTTATTTCAAGCTACTCATCTGCGTCGTTGTCAAAATTCTCTTCCACTTCATCTTGCACTTCATTAACCACCATATTTAGTATCGCTTCTTCAGTAAGCCTCCTCATTTCAACCTTTCTATGGGACAAATTGATGTTGAAGTGAGCCTCTTCAATAGAAAGAAAATAGTGTTAGTTTTCCAACAAAAATAGCCATAACTATAGAAACAATATAAAAGAAATGTCCAAGTATTTTAAGAGTATTGAGTAGCTTAGTTTTGAGCAAACAAATGGAAATTGGGAAGCCTTAGTTAACCAGTGAATAGGGCCAATCAACTGGGAACATTAACGTGGGACTTGAATCCACATTAACAAATCACATTTTCCCTATGCTGCAATATTTTTTGGAGTAAGACTGATAGTGCATTGAAGGTTAGATAACAATATGATTTGTTATTGAACACTGGCATTAAGGATGCATTGACAAAAATGGTTAGTAAAATTTCTAAAAACAAAAAGAAATATAACATTTCTAGTAGATTCTATATATTGACCAATAGAATAAAAGGTACAAGATTGAATGCTAAGTTAACTTCATACCTAGCTCTTTCAGAATATCAGAAAAGGTCACCTGCATTTTCAGTATTTACGAGGGTTATGTCAATTACACAAAACATAGATCAGATACAGACATCAAAGTGTGCTAATGGACTACTTACAACATCAAAATCTACTTCCTTGAGCAACCTAGCGACCACATCTAGAATCTCTTCCTGGCTTGGCTCTACCTGTGCCTCAGTATGCCCCTTGTTTTGCCCTAAACATCATGACATAGTTTTAGAAAAGATGGTCTCATGTATCATTTAGATGAATGAGTTTTTAGAATGGGAATATTGATGGCCTGAATCTCCAAACCATGGGCAGAATAGGCCAAATGGAGGGCCAAGCCTGGCCAAGCATATACGTCACCAGCAGGTGATATCAATTAGCAAAGGACTAGCTTGAGGTCTGACTCCCAAGGCCCATGGGCTATATATGAGCTTAAATAATTGGTCTGCATCCAAAAAATCTTTAGTCCTGACCATCCCAACTTATTTTAAACTCTAGCATTTATTCAACCTAAAAAAATTGCAATTTTGTTAATTTGCTTATGAAACTTTACTTCTGCATGACAAGTTTTTTCCCACATATGATTAAGTAGTGAAGTAAAAGTAATTATTATTATTCATGTGTTCATTATGATTTTCTTTCATATGATATCTACAAAACAAAAACAAGTACAATGTCAACTGCTAAGAAGAGAGAATGGTGAAACCTACAAATTTGAGTAGTTTCAAATAGCCGAAATTAAAAATTGGACTAGCAGCTAACATTTTCACATTTTAGTAGGATTCAAGACAGGAATGATGTACCAGTTCGCCTCTTCTCTATTACAGCTTTTGAGGTGGGGTTCTTTTTATAAAGTGCGACTTTTTTCTTCTTTGAGGTAGAATCTTGCACATGATTCTTTGTAGACATCCTGTTGCTTTGTGTATCCTGTTCATTATAAGCCTGAGTGGGGTCTTCTTCAAGCTGGAAGTCTTCTTGTTCTTTTGATTTATTTGTATGGTTCTTATGTTCAAAGCCATCATCATTTACAGTATGCTCCTGAAAGTAACAAAAGTCAACAATAGCAGTAAAAAAAATGGCAAAATGGTGAATGGAATGGTTCCAGTAAGATAGTGCTTTGCAAAATTAAGGATCAAAAGAATAGTAAAAGCATTTGTCTCTAGTGTCATTAACCTAGAAGTGACAGAGATGTTTGGAGAAGTGTACACAAGTGTGCATGGATGACTAATGTGCCTCTTGTGAGGTTATCTACTCCCTTCATCATTTTGAAAATATATAGGTACTAAGAATCACAACTTGTGAATTGCTAAACCGAAGAAAACGTAATGATCGAATTTGATTCTAGGAATATTTTGTATCATATAGTGATTCTTCAGGTGGCCATTACACTCACAGCACCTTGTGATAACCCTAATCTTCCCTCTACCTAATCACATGCTTCAAAACTACTGTCAAGAGCCTACAAACACTTGTCTCTCCTATTGACAAAAAGAAAAAAAAGAACTAGTATTTTCTTGCTTTTTAAAAACTAAGAATATTGTGTGTTTTTGTTAGAAGGAAAGACTACATGCAGAAGAAAAGCAACAAACAATATAGTAATATATCATGCATAGTTAAAGCCTATCCCCAAAAATACAAGTACACCAAACCAATAATTACCCCCAAAAATATTCCTTATTGCAAAGGAATCTAACATTGAATTCTAGAGAATAGCATCTCCATGTACATGTAATTAAGAAAGTAATAGTCACTGACAAATCGAGGTTCCAAATCTCTAATTGGAATGTACACCAATGTCATTGGTTCTCCCTTTTTTCTTTTCTTTTCTTTTCTTTTTTTTTTTTTTTGGCTTGACCATTTGATCAGATTCTCTATTATGAGTTCTACCACCTTCTTTTCATATTATTAATGGCTCTATATATAAAAAGAGCCTGAGAAAGACAATAGAACACTAGAACCCCATCTTTACCATTTCTCAAGATACCTCCTATGCCTACCATTCCTAATGTGCCTTTGACTACACACCAACACTGAACTTCACAAATCCCAAATCTGGTGGCCTCCATGTCTTTATAAGTTTCTTCATTTGACCTCCTAATTCAAAACCCCTCAGTTTTGCGAATTGAGAAGCTCAGTCCTTGCTCCAAATTCTTTTCCCCCATTGCCATTTCTCACATTTGCAAGTGCACAAATAATGATAATGTCTGAAGTTAAAAAGGGAATTGAACATCTTCCAAGGGGGTTAAGGTAGAGCCTCCTAGTGCTGAAGGTGTTCCAGAAGAACAAGATGCACAGTGCATGAAGAGAATGACAATGTGGTGAGTAAACCATAGGAAGAAAATGAAATGGAGTATGTGTAAAGCAAGAGAACTGCTAAGAAACAAAGGAAAAAGTTGCACTTGTTAAAAAGAACCTAACTTCAAAATTCTCAGAAAGGTGTCAAGATCTTCTGCTCAGAAAGATGTTCTTATGGTGACAATGAAGAGCCAACAAAGGAAGAGGAATATGGTTATTCTAAGAGTGGATTTCTATACTCTCATGATAGCTATAGCCTCATTGATCTCGATGGTGACAAATAAAATAGTGCCAATTAATAGAAGGCAAAAGCTCCTCCGGAAAAAAAGTTCTTTTGAGAAAGAAGAGGTTTTCAATTAAGGTAAATAAGAGGTTTGTTGAAGTAAAAAATAGTGGTAAAATAATTATTTCGAAAGTACAGAATAAACTATCAGTGAGAGAGAGAAAGAGGAGAGAGAAAGTAAGAGCTTGTGTGTTTTTGAAGCTTATAAAGAACTTTTTGTGATAAAGTTTTCACTAAACTTCATCTCACCTTTTTGTGGTAAAAAAAAAGATGAAAATGGAGCAGTAATGGCAAATAATGTTACAATATTAGTTTAAGAGTGTGTGTATTTGAAGCTTATAAGGCACTTTTTTTTGTCAAAAATTTTTCTTAACTTCATCTTACCTTTCTGTAGTAAAAAGAAAGATGCATGCAAAGATGTAAAGATAAGTAATGTCACAATATATCCTACTTCATTTTTGTCACCTAAACATGATAAAGTAAAAAATACCACACTAGAAAAAAAGTTTCTCCTAAATGTCAAGAAAAAGCCCTCTTTGGAAATCTACATGGAGCTTAGGCCCTATGGCAACACGTGACATGTTAAGTTCTTGATACACTAATTCCTTCCATAGACCAATTTTATCCTTCTTCGCATTGTTACGTAGTTATGGAGTGAGTTCCCGAACATAGGCCCATGTTAAAGGTGTATTCCCAATAAAACTAGTTTTCAAGACTATGGGCCTACCAAAACTAGATGTTTTTTGTTAGTTGAAGCAACTCCCAGTATAACGGCTAGTGTACAAACAAAATTATGTTATTTTTACTATGTAAAGGCTTATATGAATGCATACTATTTATTTTTATTAATATTTCTTAATACAGAATCCTTTTGTCAAATGTAGGATGCTTTATTCAAAAAAATATATTAAAAAAATTCTTTTAGCAGTAGTATTTTTTCCACTGCTAGAAGTCACTTCTTCTATCAGTTTTTTTTCCGCCATTTAAAGTACTATTTTTTCCTTAAAAATCACAATCTAAGTTTTTGAAGTGGTTTTTGTTGCAAAAAATAGTTTTTGCCGTTAAAAGTAAAATTTTCCACCACTAAAAATTATATATATATATTTACAGTGAACATGCCAATACTACATATGTTTTTTTTTTTTTCAACCAAATTGTTATTAATAAGAGCATTGATTCCATGAATTTGATAGTATATAATAATTTTCATTCATGAAGAGATGAACATTTTCTAAAATGATATAGAAGTAGTGATTAGGTGTGTTGAATGGTTGAATGAATATTAGACTGAGATCTAGCCTAGCTATTTGAAGCTCGTACAGTGTGTAGGCTTCTATGTGTAGTTTTCATCCAAGGAGAACCATTATAAACTTTTAGTGTCCAAGTGATGCTTGGCAGGAGATGTGCATTGGAAGTCCTATTCTAGATTGGAGATAGCACAATAATGAAAAGTTCAGATGATAGCATGGGTTATTGAGTAGGGTAAACATTATACAACAACTTAGATCTTTTGCCTTAATCCAATGGTGAATCTTTACAATCAAATGAAACAGACATATTTTAGAAATGGAACCCTACTAGCATAGGGTTTTTTAATGTGAAATAAAACCCTAGTAACAAGTTTTTAGCGAGATTTTGCTTGAAGACTTTAATTCCAAGATCTTCAAACATGCAGCGCATTCTAATGTTTGAACTGGATAAAAAATGGACTTGCATCTTCAAGAGTAGAACCATTTTGTGATGACACAATTGTGAGGAAGATAACGATGAAAGATAATCTCAGAAGAAATGGATAGTCACCTAAAAATTCATCCACTTTCATGTATAATGAACACAATAAGACTGAAGATCACATCATTGTCTATTGTGTTTTGATTGAAGGATTTCTCTTAGCTTTTCACTTTTTGGAACAACATGGGTTTAGGTTTTCATCAAACTAGGTCAAAAACAAAATTAAAGGAGACAGGATAAAAATGAAACATGTATTATATATTTATGTGAAAAATGTTCAAAAATGCATACTTTACTTTCATTGCACAATAAGCCTCATACCATCAATCTATAGATGCAATTTGTGAATTATACTATTTAAGCTAAATACAAGCTAAGTCTATTTTTTTTCCTTTCTAACTGTAGTGCATGAAAGTGAGATATCTCTCCCTAAATCAATGAACACCATGTATTCAAATATAGTTATCAAATGAATAGGACACATTGTTGTATTTCATATTTTCAACAATTTTCAAAGACACACGCAAGATACATAGAGCACAATTGTGAAACCCCACAATTTGTGCTTTGTAGGACTTAGAAAGCTCCTACATTAGAGAGATAAAGTAAGTACTTAACTATATAAGTACCTTTGAGAGATTCATGAGAGAGGCAAAGAATATATTTGGTAGGAAAATTTAAATTTAGTAAAGAGATATTAGAGAAAATGGGTGAGCTTTTCAAATGAGGAAAGAAAAATTCCAAAAGAAAATGAATTTTATTCATGAGACTTTTGACAGTGAGGTTTTTGGGTAAGAGGAGTAGTTTGTAGGAAACATTTATTTGCAATTAACAGATTTTCAAAAAGAGATTATTGTATAAGCTTACATATGTGTCACATAAAGAAAGAGAGAAGGGATTTGTGGAAAGAAATTTCATTATTTAATAACTGAGAGAGAAATAGAGGAAGGAAGGCATAGAAATGAATGAATTTGAAATGAGCTCTAATTGTGAAATGAGTAAGGTGATGCTACTTCTCTCTCATCTTTCTCTTAGTGAACCTCCTTCTTTCTTGGCTCATCATCTTGGTTGATGGAGCAAGGATCCTCCCCTCCTCCATGTGGTGGATTGTACGCTAAAGACAGGAAAGCAAAGATTTCTATATTGAAGTTGATCTTGAAGAAGAATCAAGTACATGCCCTTCCACATGATATCTAAAGTGATCTTCTTCTTAAGGAAAAAGTTAGGATTAGTAAAAGTTAAATAGTAAAAAAATAATCTGCGACAAGGATTCCAATTTAAGAAATGTCCTCTTTTTCAAAGGAAAGCCAAATTGAGTAGATATTAAGATTCAAAAAAGATCTTGGGCATATGCCTTCTGATGAAGAGATCATGGCACTCATTCAACCTGATGTGAATAACAATGATCATCAAATAGGCTCGCTGTCAAACATACATAGTAATCCATTTGTAAAAGCCATGAATAATCAACTTGAAGCTTGGTCTTCGTTGTTTCATCCTCCACTTGTAATGCCCCACCCCACATGCATGCATGAAATTGTCCATTTTGGCCCATAGGCCTCACGGTTATGATTCTCTGTGGGTCTCGACTCACCAAAAAGGCCTCTTGCAAGGTAAGGGTGTAAGCTTCACATATAAGCCTAGTCACTTTCCTCTCCATAGTCGATATGAGATTCCAAGACATCACAATCCAACCTCCTTAGGACTGCATGTCTAGTTGCAATAGCCTGCCAACCTTCTTAAACTGCCACATGGAAACTCGCCCACTTGCACTAGACCAAGGCAAGGACCCACACTTGAATTAGTCGAGAGTCGGCTTTGATACCCCACCCCACACATATGCATGATATTGTCTACTTTGGCCCACGGGCCTCATAGTTTTGGTTATGGTGGACCTCAACTGTTTAAAAGGCCTCATGCAAGATAAGGGTGCAAGCTCTACATACAAGCTCAGCCGTTTTTTTATCTATAGTCGATGTGAGACTCCAAGATGTCGAAAAGCTAAGAACTTGGTGCACCATGAGAAACCATATGAGGATATAGAATTCCATGTAGAGTTTAGTGAAGAGGACTCCTCTGCAACAGTCCAGAATTGGGGAAATGCTTTAGTTGGATACTTTATAGGTTCGACCCCTTCTTTTCATGATATTAGATCTTGTTTAACCAAAGCATGGAGAATCAAAGATCTAGGTGTAATCTCCATGGCTGATGGATTCTAGTTGTTTAAACTAAAATGCTCAATAATGGGAAGCATATCTTAGAAGAGAGCCTTGGTTTGTTTATGGTCATCCTCTAATTTTGAGGAATGGTTAGTAGACGTCAACATGGATAGAGAGAACCTTCAGAGAATTCCTATATGGTTTCATCTCCCAATTTTGAACTTTTTGTTTTTGCACTAACAATGCTCATAGTAAGATCACTAGTGTCATTAGGAAGCCTATCTGTATGGATCATGCTACAGCAGTTGGAACAAGATATGTGTTTGCAAGAGTTTGTGTTGAGGTAGGAGTTGATGTGGAGTATCCTACTAAAATAAAGATGAAGTTTCAAAGAAAAACTACTCTTTAGAAGATTGAATATGCCTGGAAGCCTAATCCTTGCAAAACCTGTTACACATTCAACCATGGGGGCCAAAGCTTGTCCTCTCAAACCTAATGCAAGCAAGGCTCATCAAATATGGGTTGAGAAAAAAAAAAAGAAGATGATGAAGACGAGAACCATGCTTCAGTGATTGAAAATTAGAATGAAGGTCTGATGGGGAAGATGTGTTAAAGAAAAAGGGGGATAATTGGAAGTTGATCACAGGAAATAAATTTTCTGAAAGAAGTAAAAGTCCAATTAAGGAAAATCCTACTCAGTTGAGTCCTAAATATACAAACAAGTAATTTGAGAATCGATTTTCTAATTTATCAGATATAAAAGGGAATTAGGAAGCTAATCCTGATGATATTGCATAAACTACTTCTCTAATTATGGGAAGTAAGTTGGCCTCAGAAAAATCAGTGTCTACCAAGCAATTTGAGAAAGAGGCCAAAGTCAATTTAGGTATGCCTTCAATGCTAGGAAAAACTTATCCTCTATTCATCAAGTAGACCAAAGTGTTTTTGCGAGAATACCAAGCTCAAGTATGAAAAATAAGAATGGTTCCACTGGTATATCTATTAATTAAAAAGCAATAAAAATAATCATTCTTAATGCCTGTTTTTCTTTGGAATGTTAGGGGTCTAAATAAGCCCTTCATGCAGTTAGAAGTACAAAAATATATAAAAAAAAATTGAAGCTTCAATTGATTATGTTATTGAGACAAAAATCAATCAATCCTCCCTTTATCAAATCAAGCAATCCATTTTGCCAAATGGTTGGGAGGAAATCTCAAATATCTAGGTGTGTAATACTATTAGAATATGGATTTTAAGGGACCCTAAACTAGTTCGTGTTTAGAATATCAATATGATTGCTCAAGCCATTGATTGTGAAATCAATTATTTGAATGTGAAGTTCCTTCTCTTGGCTTGTTATGGGTTTAAGAACTATGTTCAACGTAGGGATTTGTGGAAGGAAATTATTGATAAATCAAAGATTGTAAACCGTCCATGGATAGTTGCTAGAAATTTTAACACATGGCGAAAAAAGGGTGGAGCATCTCCAAGAGCAATTGGAATGAGAATTTAATGATTGCATTCAAGAGGCTAGTCTCATGGATATGAACCTAGTTGGTAATTAATCAGTTTACATGGTCTAATTCTAGCATTAGATATAACATAATAGAATGTATGCTGGATAGAGTGATGATAAACTCATCATGCATGAATGCTGATATGGTCAAAGGTGATATCTTGAACCTGAATCCATATGATCATTCTCCCATAATGCTGACTCCATTTGAAAATTAGTTTCATGTCAAAGATCCTTTTAGATATTTCAACTATTGGCTGAAAATTCTAGGGTTCTCTAATGTTGTGAAGGATGCTTGGAATATTGAGGTAAATGGCTATCCCCAATATAGAGTGATGATGAAGCTAAGAAAGGTAAAAGAGAAGATAATTGAATGAAGGAGATCCCAGCAACAATTATCTGTAAGTTTACCTAAAACTAATTTCTATCTAGAAGAAGTCCAACATATTCTGATGATTGACCCAAATAACATCTTAACTTAGGAGGAGGAAAGAATTGCAAGACTGAAGTACCACAATCTTTCAATGCTAGAAGAGTGTATGTACATGCAAAGATCCATAGACATGGCAGTGACCCTGGGGGATGGAAGCACAAAATATTTCTATCATTTGATGAGGAAAAGACAAGCATATTCTTATATATCAAAAATAGAAGATATGGAAGGTAACAAATTCAATGATCTGGAAGCTATTTCAATGATTTCTATTTCATATTATAAGAATATTTTTTTATCCTCATATTCGTATGCTAAAGCCTATTTTGACTCATGTTGCCCCACATGGTTGTGTAAATGAAGAAGATTCTGTTAAATTGTCTATGCCACTAACAATTTCAAAAATAGAGGAAGCTATTAAAAATGCAAATCCAAACAAAGCTCTAGGGCCTGATGGATCTAATGCTCATTTCTTTGAAGTATTCTAGCCTATTATAGGGAATGATATCAGTGAAGGTATTATGGATTTCTTTTAGAAGGGATATATGTTGAAGCAATTCAAGGCTACCTATATTGTCCTGGTATCGAAAACCGAGATTGCAACATCTCTAGATAAATTTAGACCAATATCCTTGACAAATGAATTGTATAAAATCATTACTAGGATCTTGGTCAATAGACTCAAGCCAATTGTCTTAAAGTTTGTTGAGCCTATGCAATTAATATTTATTCATGGGACAAATATTTCAAACAATACTCATCTTATCTAAGATTTACTTCATAAATTCCACTTGAAAAAAGGAGTTCAAAAATGAGTGTCAAGATTGATTTATAAAAGCATATGATAGTGTAAGGTGGGATTTTCTGGAAGCAACTCTTCAAAGTATGAGGTTTCCTACTTATATTATCAAGTTGATCATGGAATGTTTTACTAATTCTTCATTCTCAATATTAATCAATGGTAGTTCATAGGGGTACTTTAAAGGCACAAGAGGTTTAAGGCAAGGATATCCACTATCTCCATTTCCTTTTGCTATTGTTATGGAGTTTTTCTTCCTGTTGATGTCAAAACATGCCTTATCCTCCCAGTTAATTCCCATGATTTTTAAGAAAAATGAAGTGGCTATTTCTCATCTAATGTTTGCCGATGACTTAATTGTCTTTTGCAAAACCACCACCTATGCAATAGTGAATCTTAAAACCTTCTTGGAGCATTTTAAGACTTTTCAGGGTTAGGATTAAAGTGGGCAAAAAGTGCTATCTTTTTCTCAAATTGTATTATTGATGATGAAGTGATTATATAAAAAATATTGAATATTCCAAGTTCCAAGCTTCCAATAAATTCCTTAGGAGTACCTTTATCATTAAAGAGGTTGAATTTCAATGATTGCCAACCTCTTAATGCAAAGATTCAAAAGAAGTTAATTGGATGGAAGTCCAAACTTTTATCATATACTGGAATAATGGAGTTGATCAAATCTACATTATCTTTTCTTCATCTTTATTGGGCAACAGTTTTTCTTTTACCTTAGGCAGTTCTTCATGTAATGGATAGGTATTTACATGGTTTCTTTTGGAATTGTTGGACATCTAACTACATTCATCCTATTGCTTGCAACTCTATTTCTAAACCTATGGCTTGTTGAGGGCTTAGAATATGTTCATTTATGCCACCTCTAAGTCAACTTTGTTGAGACAAGCTTGGAATGTAGTGATAAATAAAAGTACTTGTTGGAACATATGGGCAAATGCAAAATATTTGCGTAACCAATCTTTTTGGGAAGTTCAAGAACCAAGTAATGGGTTTGCAGGCTGGATAAGTATCCTTCAGCTTCAAACAATTGCCTTGCCTCACATTAAGTTTCTTATTGGAAATAAGAATTGTACAAGATTCTTGGCAGACTCATGGTTGGAAAGGGGCCGGTTAAAAGATGAGTTTGGGGATAGACCAATTTATAATTTGGGGATGGGTCAGGATATAATGGTAAGTTTTTTTGTGAATAATGGGGAGCAAGATTTTCCAATTCCTACATCTAAGAGTGAGATATTCCAATTCCTACATCTATTGCTCTTATGGACATTTCCCAGAATATCCCAGTAGAAATTTGGCCTCATTAGCAATTTCAAGATGAAATTGTTTAGACTTTGGAGGAGAATGGAAGATTTACTTTAAAATCAGCTTACAAGTTGGTTAGGAGAGTACAAAATCAAAGAGGAGCAGTGATGATCCTTAATTTGGTTTAAGGGTGGTATCAAGAAACATTCTTTAGGTGCTTGAATGTTTTTCAAAGGAAGACTTAAAACAAAAGAATTCTTACTCCAAACGAATGTTTTGTGTGACACTTCTTGTATGTTTTGTGATCATACATTGGAGACATCCATCCATCTTATGCTTTGGTGTAGTTATTCCCAAGATATTTGGGCTAATCTAATGGCACGTATGGATAGCACTCGCATAGTTTATGATTCCCCACAAGCTATGGTAGAGTCAATCACTTTGAGGATTGATTTACAACATAAAGGACTTCAGATTTTGTGAACACTTGTTTTCTATGCTTCATATGGTATATGAAAGGAACAAAATAGAATAAATTTTCAAAATAAAGATAAGTCAGTTTCAATCATAGTAAGAGATATAGTGAAGACTGTCCAGAAAAGAGTCCTCTTATTGGGTAAAAGATTGCCTGAGAACATCTTGAGCCATTTGAACTTACCTCCATGGCTGACAAATACAATTAATTATTCAAAGCCTATCCTTCCAAAGGGTGCATGGTTATCTATCTGCATTTTGAGATAATCTCTTGTTGGCATATTGTGGAATGATATTGAGTGTCTTTGTAGTGCATCAATTGAAACAGGTTTTCATTATTAGTTAGGAGTTAATCAACTCTTTACTCTAATTCCCGATCATGGTTGTTCCATCTGTATTGAAGCTAAAAAGTCTCTAAGCCAAGTGTTAAGAGCCCCACATATCTCCCCATGCAAGGAAACATTCAAAATTAGAAGTCTAGAAAGTACTCTTCAAAATTTTGGTCAAATTCAGTACGTTGATTTTCATCCTTTGACATTTTAGTTTAGTTGATGGCTAAGTCAAGGTAAAAATACTCCTACTCATTTAAATGCATTGGAAATTGAACTTTTATTTCAAAATTCTTAGTGCTAATGCCTGGGTTGTGGGCTTCTATGTTTCATTTGATTTGCATTTTTTTGTGGGGTATGCCCCACTGGAGCTCTACTTCTTTGTTTCGAATAAACTCATCTTTGTACTTTATCTTTTTAAAGTAATAAAAACCAAACTTAACTTTCGAGAGAAAGAGAAAAAGCGATAGAGAGAGAGAGAGAGAGATCATGGTAAAAGACTTGAGATATGGAGAAGTTTACTTTTTTAGTTTCTATTTAATACTAACTAATTTTCATCTTTTAGGAAAACTTCTTAATAAATTAGATATTGGTCGTATCAATGAGAATATTGGGTATTTCAATTATATTTATAAACTGATATGCATCCTATCAGTTGATTTTTGAATCCATGACAAGAATGATATGATATTTACTACCTAGTAACACTACAAAAAGGCAGCTTTTAGCAATGGACAATATTGTTAGCAGCTACTTTTCCTCCTCTAAATGTTCTTTCTCGGGTGGAAAATTTAAACTACCACTAAAAGTTCATTTTTGTGGTGGAACATTTAAGTCACTGCTAAAAGTCTTTTCTTGCAGTGGAAAATTTAAATTGCCTCTAAAAGTGCTTGAGTATATAAGTTGCATAAATACTCTTTTACTAATAGATAAAACATGATCGCTTGTGGGAAAAAGTCTCATAGAGTGGTTTTTCTCCACCAAAGCTTAAAATCGAGGAAATATAGACACAAATCATTTTTTATTTAATAAGTTTAATAATTAGAGCTCTTTATGGTAGCCCAAAATTGATGGGACGATGACAATGATGATTCAATCCTAATTGAAGACTCTTCTCATGTGACTCCACAATCTATCAAGTCTTTCCTTGATACTTTGTCTATCCCTTCTATTAATCCCTCAAACTTGCAAATTTTATTTCATTCCTTCTTTGTCCCTAGCTGAACCCCATGTCAAATGGCACTTCTTGACTAATTCTTCTATTGAAATATTTGTAGATTTCCTTTGTGGACTTATACCTAGTTCCACCCCCTTTTGTAACTCCAAAAATTCTTGCCTAATGCATTCCAATCAAATGTATTTTAGCTAGTCATTAATTTCTTGTTGCAAAAATCCAGGCCTAGTTCTCATTACTTGAGTTTCCCTTCAATACAAGTATTTGTTGTGACCACATAACACTAGACTAGCTTGTCTCCACTTTGTCAGCCCTTACGTGATCTCATTTTTTTATATCCAAACTCAAACCCTTTGTTTTGTTATATGAAACTGAATTTGATCACACTATGTTACTGAGTTATTTAAAGATTTATGATACTTGAACTCCATTGCTTTGTTCTATTTAGGCCTCCTTTATGACCATTGGTCCCTTTTTGACTTTCATGCTAGGCCTCACCTACGATTAATCCAATTTATTTACACACACCTATTCAAATGTAATACTTTGATCCTAATTAATATGTTTAGCAACTAATTAAGTAAGTTATTGGCTAATTACCATGGGATTAGCTTAAATAATGATGTTTGACAAATCATTAGGATGGATTCAACCATTTTTTCTTAATGGTCATGTCTAGGTCATAGATAGGTAGTTAGGTTAAGTTTAACCTAACTAGGTAGATGAAGCCCTATTTCGTAATTTTTGATTTTATGGTTTTACATCATTCATGCATCATATGGATATCATCGTCTTTGTCTCATTAAGCTCGTCAACTTCCATACTTGACTTATATGTATTTGACTTTGTCTATGCTTGTTGAACCCTCGTTTGACTTAAACTGAAATTACCTCAAGGAATATGGATTTTCTTATAAACTTCAGAAAGTATTCCATATTAAAAGCCCAACTGTTACCGTTCGATCTTCTCTCTTCCTATATTCTCCCTGCTCCAGCACTCTTCTTCCTTCTATCTATTCATCACCATTTCCCTCACTAATCGAAGGTATTATAGCTTGTATGTGTGATTTGAGGTTCTCACTTCTCATTTCCATCATCTTCTAGCTCTCCTCATTCCTTCGAAGTGAAGGACTTAAGCACCTTCTCTTTCTAATCAGTCTCTAAGGTAAAATTGATTTCTATTACAGCTCTTTGGGTTAAGAATTAGGTCTAAGAGACTCCTTTTCAAGCATGCATCATCTTCTTTATCATTTCTTACATGCATAGTATTTAAGTTTAAGAATAAGATGTTCTTCTTTATTGCGCTAAAAGAAGGACTCGTGAGTTGAAAAGCTTAATTTGAGCAAGTATAAGCAAATTTTGGTTAAATGTATGTTGGTACATCATGATTCCTGCAAATCTATTGGTTTCTACTGCATTTTGCAGCCCTTCCTTATACCTTTATTCTACTTAATATTAAGGTATCTTTAAAGTTTCATGAAAAAAAAATTTGGAGTAGAAGTGTAGAATAACTGAATAATGTAGGTACATCACAATGGAAGACCCAGTTGAATGGTTCTGAAGAGAACTGAACTCGTATTGTTTCTGCTTCAGAAAAATCTGAGCTTATGGCTAAGCCATGAAAAATCTGAGCTTATGGCTAAGCCATAAGCATGTTATGGCTTGAAATCTAGAGAGCTGAAAATTGAAAATCATTCTATAGTTAAGCCGTAGCCAAGCCATGGCTCAGCCATGATGACATACGGCTAAACCGTAAAGCAAAAGACAGTTCAACCGTGATTGTGGAGGAACATTTTGGTGACTATAGCCACGTTGTAGTGCATTATACAGCTAAGCAGTAGGATGCCTGCAGCTAAGCCGTAAGGCCATTAAAAATTAGGGTTAAGTAGGTACTACTACAAGAGCTTGTAAAGCCTTAGATCTTCGATCTCTTTGCCCAATTAACTGGCCCAATGGAGTAATTGAATACCATGAAAAGTCTTGAGGGCTAAGACTAATTCATGTGGTGTTATCCATTTGTTAAACACCTCCCCATGGGTTTTGGTTTAAGGGATTTTGATACGCATTCCCGAAACAATGTAACACCAAAAGGAGACAACTGTGAATCGAATAACTTAAAACTACATCATCATACATTGTTAGAAACATTGAATGACTAGATTAGGGTTGGTTTGTAAAACTACCTTGATTCTATTAATTTGAAGTGCATAGCATATTGTATTGCCTTTATTGCCTTCTATTATTCCAATAATGAATTTGAATGGAAATGATTATGGATAAATTGATTTTAATTGAATTGTTTCTCGATTTACGTTTTCTCATGGCATTGACATTGAATTGAGCAAGAGCGAATCGAATGAATGAATTGATCGCATACTGTATTGTATTGGTCTCCATGAATGAATTGCATGATTTACTAAAATTCAATTATATGAATCAAAATGGTCTGGCGCTATTCAGCCTCAACCTTATGATACCCGGCGGGGTTGACTTTGGTGTAACACGAACGGTGCCGCTGCAGTGTACCTTTGGATATTTTTAACTACATGTATGAAGAAACCCATTGTACCTTGGCTAGGTTGATTGTGTTCTCAAGGCATAGATCCTTAGAGGGATGATATGGCAAATGTAGTAATCAATTAGCAAAGTATTTTATCTTATTGACTATTATAGCATGATTTATTCAATTACACAAGATGCCTAGTATACTAAATTGATCTCCATAATCACATGTTAATGGTTCTTTTAGATACAATGCGTATTACTTTAATTATGCTTATACTTTGCTGAATAATCTTATTCACTAGTTGTCTATGGTGTTACAGGCCTAAATCCTAATCCTGATCTTGCAAAGATTGAGAAGATTTCAGAGAAGGCCCTCAGGAACCTCTCCAGCCTAGATGAGTGGACAGCAGATTATCTCTGATTGATCCACCACGGAGTGTTTCAAGAGCAAGTTTAGGCCTCATTTTGGGATGTAATTGCATTTAGGGTTTCATGACTTGCATTAGTTTATTTTGTTATTCATGGATCATGATCCCTTGTATTTTAAAACTATGTAACTCCTCCATATTGTCCAGAAACTTTCTTCCTTTCTGTAAAGACATGCTTCATTTCAATTTTTGTACATATAGATGTATTTTAGTCTAGTGTTATGATAACTTATTTCATGATTGATATTAACAGCTTCCGCTATTAAATGCTTGGACAGATGTCCACTAATAGCATCTCACACGTGTAAGTAATGTGACTCTCTCTTGTGTAATTCCGTTTAGGCTTAGGTCTAGGTGTGTATTACATGGGAGTACGTGTGTCACTATTTGGGTTTAATCTTAATACCCGAATTCTTAACCTTGAGTTGTGGCATCAGTGAATATTAGGACCAGTTTCAATGATACTAAACCAACCATCATCACCACTACAAATTTTATCACTAGAAAAACTGAACTTCATAAAGCCACTAATCCTAGGGCTTAATTCTAGGGATAGCATTGATTGATTGTAGTGATTTTGAGACACCCTTGATTAATTTCAAGATCAATCCATCCTTACTTCTGCTTTTAGCATAATTTTTTTTTCATGCAGCCCAGTGAGCCCCATAGTAGGGTTTTTTTTCATTACAAAAATGATAAACCTGTGATGTAGTCTAAGAAAAAGAAAAATTTTTAAATGCCAAAAAATAATCTTTCCGAATTGCATCACAAAAGCTCAAGCTATGCAGAAGACTACTAACCACAAAATAAAAGTACAAAGAACAACAATTACAAAACGTGGACAAAAACTAGCACGTACAAGTACCTACATCAAAGAATAATAGCTCATACTTTTGCAAATCAACCCGAAATTTACCTTGAGATACCATATGTTGGACACTGGAAACTAGTACATGTAAACCTAAATATCAAACTATTTTTCCTACAATCTAAGAATTACAAGGACCCAAAAACAAAATTGTAAAAAACCCATAGCAAGACAAGTTTAAAATGGTGGATTAACTCCAACAATGGCCGAGGGTCTTCTAGCTTGCACTTCCTCCCGGGAATTTCAAAAGATAAGCAATACAAATAATGTGCACTCTGTAACATTTTAGGTACAATTAAAAAGATTAATGAAATTGTTAAAGAGCAAAGAATTGACACAAAAAGTCCTGAATTGTGCTGATTTGAATCAAGAAAAGGTGACATTTTAAGCGATGAGTTACTTAGAATGGCATCACTAGATATACAAGGCTTATGGGCAAACTATCTTAATAGTCACCCATTTCTAATCCCACTGAAAAAATCAGATGCAATAGAAGATAATGTATTTCTCACTATAGAAGCTGCAAAAGGAAGGTTGCTACCGAACAAAAAGTTGGGATTTTTCCAAACTATCAGCTTCCTGGCCCTTGAAAAGGGGGGCTGAGCCAGGCAGGTTTCACAAGGCACCGACTACCTTCCGCTTTTTGATAGCGGAAAGGTAACGGGCCGGTGCAGTCTCTGTCCCAATACACCCTAAGGACCAGCTCATCCCAACCACCGCTATTTTACATTTTATCATGATTTGATGATCCTTTTTCCGTGTTGAATTATAACAATTTGTAAGTCATCCCACCAAATTACCAATATAGAACATTTCATTCTAGTAGCTACTAACTTAACCTTCTTGTGATTTGGGTTATCTTGGTATTAAAAGAATTCTCTTCATCAGTATTTATTCAACCATGAAATTTAAGAATTTCTATTTTAGATTCCAAGATAACTCCCGGCGTAATTGATTCTATGTACAGTTAGGGTTTCCATGATCTGGATATCTTTGGCATCATGATCTAGGTCCTATATCTAATAACAGAAATTCCTTAATAGTCTCCTTATCCAAGGTACCTCCAACGATCAAAGTCCCTCTCCTAATCTCATACCATTAATCTTGATAACCTCTTAGAGGAACCTAATCATAATGTAGTTCTTGATCCCTACTTTTGCAATGTGTAATAGTTCACACTAAATACTATTCGAATAAGTTAAAGATGTCCTCTTGAAAAGGTTTTGGTTAGTGAGAACTAATTAATGTCTTAGAAAGAGAAGAGGAGACAATTGATGTGATTGATGCATAGGAAAGAGAAGAATATGGAGAGGGGAGATAGAACCTGTGTTGAATATCAATTTTTGGTCTCCGAAGAAGATTTAAAAAAGAAATAGTAAAAGTTTGGCTCAACTTGATTCGGTCTAAGTCCATGTTGGGTTTTTAAACCTAACTCAAATAAGCTAATCTAAGAAAAGAAATAAGATCAAGAAATCCATGGCATTCATCGTAAAACAACTAAACAACTAATGAAATCAACCCAATCAGGAATTTGTGTGTGTATAGCTCAAATTAGCAAGTATTATGTGTATTGTGATTTGGAGTATAATGTTCAAGCAACAATTATAATGGACAGAAAAAAGAATTCCTAGTATATCTTATGCGAGTTTTGAGAACTAACCTCCAATGAGCCTTCAATTTCAGCTAGTTCTTCAGGTGATGTTGCCTTGATAATATTGACCGTCCCTGTATGCTTTTTACCTCTCTTGGACTAAAAAAGCAACAAATATCACATAGTAAAATATAAACTAAAAAACACAAGCATTGACCTGACCCTAACAACTTCCAAAAATATGGATACCTGGGAAAAAAAAAACTACTACCAAGCATATATATTACTGTAAAAACCTGTTTCTTCCTAGCAAGCAAGACTTCTGTTGTAGCATGTGGAGATTCTAAAAACTCTAGTAATTTTGCTGATAGTTCCACCTGAAAGGGCATCTACCCAAATGTAATTAACCACAGAAACATAATAATGTAGGCATGGAAAGACATTTTCAATCAATAACTAACCTTCTTTGTTTCCTTGGAAACAGGAATGTCAAGCAATTCACAAAAATCAAACAAGCAATCCTTAACACATTTATCGATTTTTTCCTTTAGTTTAGCTCTTTCCTTTTCCTGTAGAAAAATATCTTAATTAGTAACATGTTATTAATAGCAACAAAGATGTTGATTATTTTTTGTTAAAGAACAAAGATGCTAGTCTTGTTTTTTCGGTAACCTAGTTAGGGGGATAGGACCTAAATAGAGAGTTCATATAGCTCGTACTATGGAAAAAAAGGCCCACTCAAGTGGAAAAGAAAGCCTGCACATGTGGAAAAGAAGGTACAAAAGTGGGAAGGAAGCCCGCACACATGAGAAGATGTGACATAAAAGGGTTCAAACCGTAGGCAAGTAAAAGCACATACCTCTTTCCACTAAGGTAAGAGGGCAATTTGTAAAGATGTTGGTTTTAGTGGCGGCAATCAGGAAAAATTCAATAATGAACTGCTCGTCTCCTTTTATGTTTATTTGCACACTACTTTTGCTCTGTTCCATTTACTTCCCCTGTAAGGATTTTTGTGTTGGCTAATTGATGGGTTGGACAAAACTTGAGTCCATTAATGTTTTATTTTACATATATTTGAGTGTGGACAATGGTTTAAGTTACCAGATGCACTAAAGTAAAGAAATCGAAGAAAGAATGACAAATTAAAGTGAATTTCTACAGAAAATATAGATTAAAAAGGTCATATCTCACAAACCAAGCATTAGATATGTGCAAGCAACTTACCGTTGGAAAGCACATTTCAAGTAAATATCCATAGAGCCTAAGATTGCCTCAATTGGAGCTGAAACGAGAAAGTTATGGCCTCCAGAAGTTTGCAAAAAATATGTTGAAATTTCACCCGGTGTGAGGCTTAATCTGACAGATCGGATAGGTGTAGAAAAGTGCTCCAACTTTCAATTTTTCATTCCGATTTGAAGAGAAACTTTCCTATTTCATGCTAACTTCTTTCCTCATTGAAAGATACTTATGAGGCATGAATTTAGGGCTATAAAAAAGGGTTCTCTCTCAACGCCAAGATAGAGATCTCATTGTTATAAGTGGAGAATATATTTTGGAGATCATCTCCTCTAGAGTTTTTATTGGAGAGTTAAAGGGCTGAAGTTCTACTCGATTATCTCCTCTAGAGTTTTCATTGGAGAGTTGAAGGGCTGAAGTTCTACTCTAGATATTCTTGTCTTCTACATCTCTTGTAAAAGATCGTCTTCTAAGCGTTGAAGATCTAAGGAGTCAAGGTAACAATTAGAAGGCGTCTAGTTAGTTAGATTTGTAGCAAGCAATGATAGGCAGTCTTTGTAAAGTGATTCTTTACAAGAGGTTAACATTATAGAATCATGCAGGTGTTTGTAAGCGGCTTGTAACTGCATGAAAATTCATAGTGCTTGATTATTAGTCCAGGCTAGACTCATGGTTTTTTCTCGGTTTAGGTTTCCATGTAAAAACTGTATTTTCTTGTGGTGTATGCTTTTGGTTTAATTCATTTCTACTGTGTAGTTATTTATTTGCACATATAATATTGAGATTGATTGCATTAATTCATTCTAGAGGATCTTCCCCAAAAATCCTTCACCCCCTAAGTGCAATAACTTAGGGAAGAGTAATTTTTTAGTCATTTAATGCATTTAATCTCCACCCCCTCTTACCAACACAAATTTGACCTTTAATTATGTTACTTTACTCCCTTTGTGTAAAGAAACATGCCTATGAATGTAATCAAATAAAAATAAATAAGGCTTTTGTACTACAAGTACCTCATTTTTGGTCCAAACAAAGCCAGAAAACTGGGAAATATTCCATTTCATATGGTACTTCTGCAAAACCGATACAATTGTTAACTTATGTTAGGAAACTAGTGGTTTCAAAGTTCAAACACTTCAGCAACTTGAAACCAAGCAAATGAAGGGAAGAAAAGAAACCAAATAGGTAATGCACAACAAAAGAAAACCAAGACACTATGCAACTTTAAATTGAATTGAAATAAAATAAAGTAAAAAGGCATAAAAAGGAGACTTCACCTTTGATTTTTTTCGAAAGAGAATTACATGCAGCATCTGGAGGTTGTTGTCGGCTTTTCTTTTTGACAACTTATAGGCCACTGAAATAGTGAAGAAGATCAGAAAAACATATAAGTAAGTCACTCTACTGTCACAAGTCAAGACAATGATTTTTTTTTTCTTATAGGCCACTACACTAGCTTGGATAGGTGCTTGTCAGTGGGTAAGCAAAGCTCGAACACTCATCCTCCCTAAGGGAGGGAATGTTCCTATGACCAAAATGCGATAACTTATATGTTGCTAATAATAAGCATTAGACTTCTTGCCTACATACTTTATGTGTATACAGCATATTCAAATATGATGAAAGATTATGAAAATCATACCATTCACAACTTGACTCATAAGAGTCAAATCAAATCATATGTAAAATGATTTGAGTTGCATATATAAATCACAAAAGACTGAAAAACCACAATGATTTAGACTAAATTAGAAATCTAGATTCTTGATTTTGTTGAATTGAGTGATTCAATTTTTTTTAAATAATGGACAAATTGTATGATTCAAAAAAATTTTTAACAATGGACAAGTGATCTATTTTGTAGAAATTACTCTTTTTCCCCCTTGTTTTTTGGATAGGATTTGCTTAGACTCTTTTTTTTCCCTTGTACATCAGAGGAATTGTAAACTATCGTAGTCATAAACTAGCCCTATCTCTCAGCCGAGAGGTCATCCTGAGTTTTCTTTTTTCTTTTTTCACTAGAACTCTTATTTATCCTTAAAGGTGATTAAGTTTGGAGACAAAAAGGTTGTAGAAGAGAAGCAATAGCCAGGATTAGAAAATACCGTTAGAAGATCAACACTGAACCTTTTTTCTTTTTTTGTGTTTTCTCACTTAATTGCTTCATTAAAAACTTCACACGGTTTGATCAAACTTGGTTTCAGCCTTTAAAAATTGGTATTTGAATTGTAGGACATGTTTTCAAGATCCAATACATGTTCGTCTATTTCAAATAGCAAAAATAGATGAGAATTAATATTTCCCTGTTTTTTTTTCTTTTGTTTTCCATTAGACGCAAGTGGTGTGTTAACCACATTAAATACACATTAGACAATAGAATTATTTATGGATGAAGTGAAAAATGGATTATCATGGTCAGCCACTCATTTTTTTGATGGTAACTGTCATTTGTGTTTATTTAATTAAAATGTAAGAAAGTAATGCTTTTATTACAAGTTTTGTTGACTATTCAACAGAACAGTTAAGGCTTTTTCTGGCACACTGGTGGGCCAAAATGGGTGCACATGCCAACATCTCATAGGCATTTGTTTAGAAATCAAGCATCCAATGCAAATAATAAAAATTAAACATAAGATACTCAAAATACTCACTTGTTAAAAAAAGACATCATTGTTACCTATCAAACCAATAAAATAAAATAAAAACAATGAAAAAGAGAGATTGTTTGATGGGTTTTCTGATCCTCTGTCATAGGTATTGCAAAGGAATTCAATACCCATCAAACAAACAGACCTTTAGTTGCCCTACACATTTAATGGGCTAGCTAGTTTGAGGCCATTGCAAATGATTTGTAACAGAAATGCATATAAGGACAACTAGATGGGGAAGAAAAAGTTGACTTAGATGCAAAATTCAATAAAAAAATCCAATGAAAAACAAGCAGCACATCAATTTCATTTTCATCCTAAAAGCTTCACAAAACACTATTAAGACCAAAACATTTTACAAAATCTCTTTTTATTAAAAAAGATCCTATGCAAAACAATCAAAACATGAATTCCATTTTCATCACTAAAACTTCACAAAACACCATTAAGATCAAAATAATTTCTAAATTTCTTTTTTGTAGAAAAATATTGTATGCAAAGGAAGCAACACATCAATTTCATTTGTATCATAAAAATATTAAACTTCCTTCGCTAACCATTCCTACCAAAAGCTCAAGGTATTACTAGTAGCGACAATGGAAATACTTTTCAATTTTCCCCATTAGGTAGAGCCCACTCCCCGATACTCCCCTCGGGTTCCACAATACTCCCCTCAAGTGGAACCTGATCAGAGCACTTTTGGAGATGCGCATTTTTTAGCGCTAAGTTGTTCCTCCTAAGATACGAACTTATGACAAGTTCGCTCTAATACCATATTAAACTTCTTCATAAGCATTCCTATCAAAACCTCAAGGTATTAATAAATGTAGCAGAAATACTTTAAATAATCCCTATCAGGTGAAGAAGTTGACTCAATAAAAAAAAACTCCACGAAGCACCATTAAGATCAAAACAATTTAAAAAATCGTATTTTGTAAAAAAAAAACTATGCAAAACAAGCGACTCATCAATTCCATCTTCATCACCAAAAAAAAAAGATGACATTAACATCAAAACATATTACAAAATATATTTTTGCAAAAAAAATCCTATGCAAAACGAGCAAGACATCAGTTCCTTTTCCATAGCAAAAACATCACAAAACACCTTTAGGAACAAAATAATTTATAAATTTTATTTTCATAAAAAAAATCCTTTGCAAAACAAGCAACACATCAGTTCCATTTCATCACAAACTTCACAAAAAAAATTTTAAGATCAAAATCGTTAAGAATCTCTATTGGTTACCAAATAATAATAATAATAATAATAATAAACTATACAAGACAAATAACTTTTCAGTACCTTTTCCATTGTAAAAACTTTACTATAGACCAATAACATCAACTAGTTTACTAAATGTCTTTTTGTAGAAAAAAAAAAGTCCTATGCAAAATTAGCAAAACATCAGTTCCATTTTTATTGCAAACAGTTCACAAAAAGCCATTAAAATCAAAACAGTTCACAATTTCTATTTTTATTAAAAAAAAGCCTATGCAAAACAAGTAACAAATCAGTTTCCATTTCCATCAGAAAAGCTTCGCAAAACACCATTAAAATGAGAACAGTTTACAGAAACCCATTCTGTAGAAAGGATCCTATTCAAAACAATCAACACGTGAGTTCCTTTTCCATCAAAAAAGCCTTACAAAACACCATTAAGATTGAAATATTTTACAAAACTCTTTTTATATATTATATAAATTATAAAATGAAGTCTGAAATAGTATACAAAAACTAAACAAACCATACCATTTGGAATATCTTTGAGCTTCATGCCCTTTCCCTGCAATCCAACCAACAGCCTCAATCAACCAAAGCCATATACAGCCCAAGAAATAACAGAGAAAGAAATGATAAAAGAAGACAATTACATACCTTGTTGATAAATAAAACCTTGCTTCCCAACTTCCTCTCCGGATTAGAAAACGAAAAGCGCTCTACCATCTTCCTCTCCCGCACAGGCCACTTCCTCGCAGGCGTCTTTTTGGTTGCTGTGGATCCTCTAGTCTTTCTACCCTCTACTTTCTCTGACTCCTTGGGCCCCAATGTCAATTTACTACTCTTTTTCAGTCTATTCTCGTCTAGTTTGTCCCCTTGCTTCATGACATCTCCTCTTCTTGCTCTTTTTCTCCTGTTCTTTCGCTCATACTTCTTCACCTCCTCTCCTTTCCCCATTATGAGCACAACTTCCTCCTCTCTTCCCTCAACAGCCATTTCTGTAGTTTTCAATTTTCTAGTGTTTTAGATCTGTTTGAGGGAGAGAAGGAAACCCTAAAAATCTGAGCGTTGAAGAGAAGAAGGAGCTGGAAACTGAAAGCAGAGAGCTTGTCACTTGGCGTTTCAAGAGAGTTGGCTTGTCTAAATATAAGCCTCAGGTGTCGTCCCAATGAGAAAGACGCTGGTTTTTTATAATTTTTGGTGGAAAGCTGAGCACCTAAATTGTAGTCCTCGGACCGTTGGTGGAGCCACACGCCAGTTGTTGGAAACTTGGAACATTACACGTATTACTCTAAATTGAGAGTGTGCATGGTAGGTGTGAGCTGGGGAAAATCAACGTGACCCATGCAGGTCAAAATTGAGAGTGAGCTGCTGTTACAATGTGGACACATAATCATTCCTATTACATGGCATCTGGGTGATGGGTTCTTTGTCCCTAGGTGGGCCACTGTTTCCTAGAGTCACTTGGATTCCTAAGATGGAATCATCTTCATGAACCATTGGATGGACGGTTAAGATCAACTGTGAGATTAAAATGCCTTGCGGAGTACCTTACCTTTCTATTTCTTAAATGGTAAGATTTCTTTTGTTTCCCATTTTGGAAAGTACCAGATTTTTAGAGGCCAGATACCTTGATCCTAATCTGATGTGATAAAAAGGGGATGAATTGCTAGTTAAGAACTCTTTCCACAATATAAGATTATAATGGGAAATTGTTACAGGTTTGTCACTCGGGCCTACATTAAAGTTTTAGGTCGATCAAGACTGTATGCATGTGCTTATTTGTTAGATTGATCGCATGTATATAAATAAAATAATAATAATAATTCACATATTTTATATGTGATAAGTCTAACATCTGATCTAATCTGGCTTCATGGAATGAAACTTTCCCATGCTAAGATAATGGCATGTATTTTGAGTTATTTAGAAATTTAAAGGTAGGTCTTGTGAACACTTAGGAAACTTTATCCCTTCATGAGCCCACATTAGATGACGTGAATTAGTCAGTCAAGGCCAGCCTTGAGATTTTTGGGACCCCAAGCGAACTTCCGAAATTGGGCCTTCTAAACATTATAGTAAAATTTTCATTAAAACATAGTTTTACACGTGTTTGGTAAACTTTGACGGTACAAGAAAATTTTATTAATCATATAAAAAAATATATACATAAGCGAGAAGGGCAAAATGAACCTTCCATGTATATGCATGTCATAATTGAGTCTAATGCAAATTACCTCTTGTATTATATGGTCTAACATTAATCATATGCTATAGTTTAATATCAGACCATGAAAATTCCTATAGATAAAGTTAGATCATAAGACTATGTAAAATTGAGTCTTATGTCATAAATGAGTATACATATGAAATTTTCTATAGATAAATTTTATGACATCAATTTGAATTAGACAACAATTTTGTTCTGTCTCTAATTCTCGTTTTTCACTGTGGATAAGGTTTTCTACCTCTATTTAATGTCCATTTTCTATATAGCCAGGTAAAAATGGCACTTTTAGTGGTGGAAAAAAGATTTGGTCACAAAAAGTGATTTCTAGTTGCACTTTTTCCGCCATTAAAATTCAACTTTAACAAAAATAAAAAATAAAAAAAATGGGGGGCCCCAAACCACTACTTGGGGTGCATCCCCCAGGGCCAGGCCTTAGTCAGTACGACAAGTTCAGATGGTTTTGATATATTTAAAGTCATCAAGTCCTAGTCATCCATTTTAGCTAATAAGATTTTAACCCTTCTAGAAATGCAAACATAGATAAGTAAACCATAAATAAAGGCTCCCAAATAAAGGGTTATATTGTTGGATGTTACCAATGTCACATGCACCCTTAATTAGCGTTAAGACCTTCTAAGTAGGGATTCATGTCTTGGCCTGGCCCACCTTTAGAAAACTTAGGTTGTGTTAGGCACAAGCCTAACAAAGACCTTTAGCGTCTGGCCCAAGCCCAGCCCACGTTACATAAGTTAGGCCTGAGCAATTTGAATCTTACTTTAGTGCCTACTTAGTCATTAATCCGGCCCACCTTTCTAAGGTCTCACCTTAGATGCATTTGAATCTTACTATAGATAAGGATTAATAGTTATACTATTAAATGTGGCCCAAATATCAAACTATCATCAAATCTTAGTCATCCATTTGAGGCCTCAAAGTTCAACTGATCTATAAGCACGTAGCTAACAAGAAAAAATTTTGTGGAGCCTCATAAATATAAGGGACCTAAGTCTTTCTTGTGTTTGGGGAGGGGAAATACATGTCAAAAGGTGAACTCAACTTTTCAAACATTTAGATTTGCAAAAATTAAAATAAGTTAATTTAATGAAAAGGTATGAATTCTTTTTTTTTTTTTTTTGAGGATTTTACCAAAAAAAATCCTCTTCGAGTAACTCCATACCAAAAAAGACCTCAAAGACATGATTCCACCATAATAGTCTTAGGGGTCCTTTTTTGTTTAAATTTTTGTAATTTGAGTTGGGAAGGGATATCCCCGCTTACCCACCCAAATGAGCGGGGATATCCCTGCTCTCGATTTTTTTTTCTTCCTCTTCCTTCTTTTCCGCTCTTGTTTCTTCTAAAAAGTACTAGCATATTTGAACTATCTAACATGAGCGGGGATAGCCCCACTCACCCATATACATGAGCGGGGATATCCTCGCTCTCATTTTCTTTTTTTTCCTCCTCTTCCTTCCTTTTAATTATGATCGTTTTTTCTTTGGGTTTAGGTTATCTGACATGAGCGGCGATATCTCCACTTGTTCTTTCATTTTTCTATTCCTCCCTCTAATCCCAATTTAGACCCCAAAGATAAAAAAAATGGAGGATTAGTAATCAAAAGCGTCATGCGTAAAAGCCCTAGGTGGAGATGAGAGGAGGTGGAAGTGATCTCTTCAAAGTGGATAGAGAGATCTAGATAGATGATGATGATTGGTTCTTGTGAGTTTAAGGGGAAGGGAAAGAGGAAAATGAGACATAAAGAATCATGTTGGTTGGTAATTGGTGAGGAAAGGGAGGACTTAGGTTTGGGTTTAATGGATTTAATGGTTTTGAGTTTAATGAGTAAGTGTAGTAAATTAGAATTAAGTCATTGGGTTTATGTTTAAGTTTGAGTTGAAGTTGGAGGAAGAAGAAGAAGAAGAAGAAGAACTAGCAAAAGATGAAGGCAGAAGAAGAAAAAAAAAGGAAAAAAAAACGAGTGGGGTTATCCGTGCTTAGGTACGTTAGTAAGTAGAGATATCACCACCCAAGTCAAATTCTAAAAAATTAAACAAAAAAGGACCTGTAGGACTAATATTGTGGAATCATATCTTTAGGGTCCTTTTTTATCTAGAGTGACTTTAAAAGGATTTTTCTCAATAAAATCATCTCTTTTTTCCCTATTTTTTTCAATTGAAGGAAAAAGTGGGAACCAATACCTACACAGAATGCATAAAAAACTTGTTAGATTGACCTTAATTTAGAATCCTATATTTATTTAAGATTATCAATCCAATTGCTCCAAGCATAGGGTTTGATACATAGGGAGACAGGCAAAATGAAATAAAGGATAGATCGGCCTATGTAAACTATGCAATCTTCTTCACATTTTTGTTAATGGCACTAGTTCCAATTAGTGCTAATTTTGTTGTTGGCATAACAAGTTTTACTTTAACTTTGTCGACAAGCAAAATCCACATATCCAACTTAGCTATAGGTTGAATATGGTGGGTGGCAAACAGGTGATCATGTTCACGGTAGGTATCTATGAGTTGAAGTCCAACCATTGATAAATTTTTAAATGCAGGCAAGTAATTTCAACATGCACCTAATGTAAGTCAATCCAATTCATATACCTCACACTCAATTCATGTTAACCCTTTTAACCGAAATCAACATGTAGAAGCTTAGCACAAATCCAATCTTTTTCAAATATCGAGGACATATTTAAGTTGCAAACCACAAAAAGCCCAATACAATAATGGCTTGCTCCTTATAAACTAAACTATTATAAGTACTGAATCAAACTACCAAATTATTTAAATTGGCTTTGATACACATATTGAGTTATGTGGGTTAGGTGGGTTATGCAGGTTGACCAAAGCGAACTTGTGTGAAAATGGGTCAGTTTTTCATGCAACATGAGCACCATGATTATTTTGTAGGTCAAGTTAATTAAATCAAGATTTGGTCAAGTTAGTTTTCTCAACCCCTATATATAGAATATTAGTAGGTAAAGGACAAGCATAAAGACATAAAAAGAAAATAGAAATGAAGGGGAAAGACACCAAGCACCAAGTCTTGTGTATCCATGCACTTTAGCTCATGGGCTCTTCTAAACTTTATAATAAGGGCGACTTTTCCCCTTAGACACCTAGGCTTGTCAATTTGGCCTTGGGACAAAGGGGCCCGGCCCGGCCCTCAAATTGAGGTCTTTTGCTAATAAGGAAAAGCCCAAGGGCTGGGGTTGAACAATTGTTTGCAAGCCATGAAATCTAAGCTGGGCTTGGACAACATTAGCCTAGCCCCGCCATGGCCCTTGCCATATAGTTTTTTTTTAATTTTATATAATATATATTTAATATACTAAAATACCCTCATAACAACTACTAATCAATAAAAAAGTGATGATACAAAGGTTAGGTCTTGCCCCAATACCCATTACAAAATGCCCATTTATTCTCTATTTAATTATTTAAGTTATGTATTATACTTTAAACATAAGCAATACGTGTTGCACGGTTGCTTCCTATCCCTATATTTAGTTTTATTGCTATTAAGGCTATTTATATATACTTTTTTTTATATTTTTTTTTTGTTAATGCAAATGGGTGTATTCTTGTCAATATGGATGCACTTGTTCCTTTATATAATGGCTTTGGATGCCAGTCAATTGATAATGGTAGTTTGTATGCACATGGAATTTTAATGCTAGGGTTGATCCAATTATCATTTTAATTAGATAATTATAACTCCACAATTTTAAAAAGTTTAAACGGTTTTGATTTTTTAATTGCACTTATTTTGAAACTAAAATCCATTAACGTTTAATAGTTAGATCAGTGTTAAATTGAAAATACAATCAGTTCATAAAAAGTTAGGTGAATGTAAATGGTTTTAAATTTATGAAATATAAGACTTTTCTAAAATGATTTTGTACATGGAAATTCCTTTGAAATGTGTAGGATAGAATAGATTCTTTAACCATTTCCTTTTGAAAAAAAGGCCACTTCTAGAACCCCAACCCACCAAAGCATGTATTACTATTCTCCAAACATTTTCTTAGTGGGAGAGGTTAGACAAGATAAAGCTTAGCTTAGTTGAAATTCAATATGTGATAACAATGTACAAAAAATTAAATAATAGTTTTCCTCTTTTGAGGTCCTGAACCATGCCCTGGCTTGGCTCTGGCCCTTGAGGGGAGGGTAAGGGCCTAAGTAGGGCAGGCCCTTAGAGGGCTTTAGCTTGCTCAGGCCCGGCTCTCCATATATGGAGCGTAGGGTAAGGATAACCTCAGGTCTGGCCCTTTGACACCTCTATAGACACCTTTTAGCAAAGAACTCTAAAAATCACTTGTGGTGTCTTTTTTCAAAGCTTTCAAAATCTTCAAAGATGGTAAAGCTTCGACAACTTTGAACTTCCAATTCAAAGTGTAAGAAATGAAATTTGAACAACCTTTCCTTGAGTATGCTCATCAAAATATTATGAGTCACTAATATTTTAAAAGAGACTTCAAGAACCTTTGAATTTCAATTTTAGATTCAGTGAGAGTTAGTAGAGTGCTCTGTGATCGTGCATACTAATAAGATTAAAGAAAAATTTTCAAAAGAAAGTGATTAGACCAATTATGACCTATGAAAGCATAACAATGGCTAATTATCAAACATCACATGTAAAAAGTGAGTGTAGACAGAGATGAAAATGTTGGAAATAGATATATGGTAAAACTAGGGAAGATAAACTAAGAAATGTGTGCATTTTGGAGCACTTATAGTAGCATCATAGATGATAGATTCAGAGACTCACGAGATATGGTTTGCACATGGCCAAAGAAAATTAACAATAACACCAATAAAGAAAAGTATTTGTAGCAGGGTGATGGCCCCAGAAGTAAAAAGCATAGGTGGAAGAGGACAAGCATGAAAAGAGTGAGATAGGTTTGAAGAATCACAATTTATTTGAGGATTTAATCTAGAATAGAGCTAGAGTGGTGAGACAGAATTCATATAATTGACAACAACACAATTGAGACAAAGCTTTGATGAAGATGATGGTTGTGATACATCAAGAGTTGATTCACTTTAACTCGATATGAACCAATCAATAGATACCTTTTTTTTTTTAGTAAATTACTTGTATGTTATTGACTTTCTTTTGTAATCACAACCTAAATGTCCTAACTTAGAGGCTAGTACGATTCACAACTCTACCTAAACTTTGAAGCATGAGCGGAATTGGAGCCAAAGCTTTGGTTGGGCTTGGGGAACATGAATCACATATATACTTGGCACCACGTTACAGATGAAAAATAGTATTCATTTTACCCACTGAATATAATGGTTAATTTTTCATTTCTAGGTGAAAGTTTTGGAGGTCCTAGATTTTTGCAAACAAAAGCAATCTGTAACACCCTAACTTGTAGGCCTCAAATTTCATATCATTATGTGAGTTAAATTTGGAGGATCAAGTTCCTTAAGTGGGAAGGATGTAATGACCTGAATGTTGATTTTCAATTAAATGTAATCTTGACCTTTGATTTGATCTGTTATGGACTCCACATGCATTTTTGTTATTCTATTTAAAATTTGGAATTATTTATGGGTCCCATGTTTTGATAGAATTTAGATTATTAAGAAGTTTGGCTCAATTAAGAGATTCATTTTATCAATGATTCATGTATTACATCTTTCTATCTCAACTCTATCCTGGATATCAGAGTCCAACTCTACATGAATATTAGAGCCCCTCTTAAACTCTACCCTAGAGATAGAGTTCCGTCTAAACTATCCTCCTTGGCCAAATCCAGTTTGAGAATAGATCTCTTTTAGGACTCGTTCTTTGAGCCTTCTATATATATAGAACACCAACCCCCTCCCCTTCAGTCATGTATGAATCTCATCTCGACTCTCTCTCTCTCCTCTCCCTCCCAAAGCACACCTAAGATCACCACCTCGTCTGGAACTAGAAAACCTATTTATTTGGTTTCAAGTCATCCATGTGCTATTTTTCACCTAGGACTGTAGGGCCAGATGGGACAACTAATACTAGATTAGATCCATGGATCTAAAAGTGGACACATAGGCGATCCTTGAGGATCCATCTGATGATGGAAATTAATTAAGTGGCCCCACAGATGTTATCCACTAATTTGTCTCATTAAGAGTAGTGTAGTCAACATGTTTGGCATGTATAATTGATTATGGAAGACCAATTCCAACTGCTGGAATTTATCAATTAATTTCTTATGATTGGTGTGCCTACAAACAATGATTTGACAAGGGTTGTAGAACCCTATGGCCCACCAGTTGTACTAATTTAATTCAACACTATGTAGTCCCACTCACTTATTTTCTAACCCAATCAAGCTCAAGTTTTGGCCCATAGCTGAACCCATGATCTTGACCCATTAGTCACATGTGAACCCAACATGGCATCATCTCTTCTTTTCTCATATGCATAATTTCTCTTCTTTTATGTCCACCAAAACCATTGTGCCACCTAAGCTTATCTCCATAAGACCCATTGGACCCATTGTCATTGGCCCACCTGATGAATCTATATAATATGAAGTTTTCAGGCTCAAATAACTAACCCGTCTAGGTCTAACCTGAATCATACCTGCCACTGATGAGCCCATATTTATTATAGCCCAAAACTAAATAGTTCTTCTGTGTGCCCACATGTCTAACCCATCTAGTTTGTCGTCATGCATACTCCTCATTACTCATGGCCACTTGCATGGACCAACCCAGGCTGAAGGCCAACATGTGACAATTTCATCACTCTTGACCCATACTCTAGCCTAACCCAAATCCTATAGCCTATACATGAACCCATCTCTTAGACCCATTTGCTAATTGGCTTGCAAACCATCATTAATAAGGACCCGCATGATTCTCTGGGATATTTAGATTGGGGTAGGTCAAGCCCATCATTCATAATTAATCCAAGCGAGTAGTCTTACTATGTTACCCTAGTGATCAGTTTTCTATTCCTTGTATCTCGATTATGCTTTAAATCTTAATTTTAGGTTTTATGGAAATAATCATAGGATTTTGAGGATTATTGCTACCCTTGATTTGTTTGATATTCGCTAGACTTGATATTATTTCCGTTAACACCATCTTGTTATAAATTAAATTGATTTGTGTATTATTATCAGTGATTTGTTATTTGATTTGAGAATGATGGAATTTTGATGAAAGCTTGATAACATCATATTTCCAATACTGATCCTATTTGTACACTTGAAATTGTGAATTAGGAATTCATGGATTTTTGGATTTTGTTATTCATATACCATTAATCTCAAAGGCATTCTCTAAAGTATAGGCAGCGCACCGCGAGAATACTCACAAGCTGATTTTAGCCCCTTTTGGGTATGACATTGAGATTGAGACCCCGTTGTATGATATTGCTAGTTTGCAGCTAGCTCCCATTGTTTTTGTGGAGATTAGCGGTATCTCAGGCATCGGACCAACTTTGGATATAAAATTTCTTGTACTTAGTGGGTACCTTATGCTTGGTTCAAGCTTAACTTTAGTAAGCACACTATATTTGCTTTATTTCTATGTACTGTAGAGATGCCTTATCTTAAGTTAGCTTTAGGATATTGTTCCTAAATTGTATTCTTCTTGATTTTGCTAGAATATGCTCATGCTTCCGCTTATTATAATCTTGTGATGCCAGCAAAGTTTAAACTCTCCATTTCGAACTCGATGTAATCTTGCTATTCAAGCTTTTTGCCTCGAATATTGCAGTTTTCCCTTCCTTGTTTATTTGTTAGAAACCCTGGCTCTAAAATTGGATATCCTTAATTATTACCTATTTGTTATAGTTTCAAAGTAGGTCTACTTGCAGAGTTGTACTCACCCCCTTTGTTTTTTTCCTTAGATTTTGAGGTTGAGCCGAACATTAAGGATACTTATCTTGCATGCCGACCTGGATTGAGGAATGAGTTACGAGAATTTTTGAACAAGTAATTAGTGGCATGTTATAAAAGTTTATGCATTCATGTAATTCATTGTTCAATAAAATTTATCTTAAAGAAAATTCATTATTATTTTTATTTTAATTATTGTAGACTTGTCGTGCCTCATGATTTAAGGGTCCCAAGGATCTTAGATTTCAGGACGTGGCACAATAAACCATATAAGAAGAAGACATGTAGATTTTTAACATGGAAACCCAACAGGAAAAACCACAAGCTTTCCGAACTAGCAAAGCCAAACACTAAGTTCAAATAGTTATACGATATACTCATAATCCTTTTTTAGTTAGTCTCTCGACCTAAGGATATAGTTCTTTGTATGGTCCAAACCCGAACTAATCTTGATTTACTATAATTAATCCTTTTCAACTTAAATAATACACAATTACGCTAATTCAACTCAAATCCCCTTGGATTTGGGTCATGGATAAGTAGTTGGGTCGGGTTCAAACCTTATATAGGTAGTTAATGGCCTCCTTATAAATTAGAGTTATATCATTTGCATCATCTTGGCACCATATTAATTGCATCATGTGTATTTCATCTTGTGTGTCAACTTTCCTGTTTGGCCCAGCCCAACTCAGATCCATTTTGGCCCACTTGAATACCAATTGACTGAAACTGTAAAATCCATAAAACCAAGTGGACTTGCTTGTAAATTCTAGAAAATTTGGATTTAAAAACCAATGCCACTATTCCTTCTCTGTATCTCCTTCTTCTTGTTGCTGGAGCACTTCTTCGTCACACCTTTTCCTTCACCTTTCTTCTTCTTCTTACAATATCCAAGAGACAAAGGGGTTACATGTGTGTTGGAGCAACTCAGTCTTTTCTACCTCATCGTTTTGCTTGTCTTCTCCATTGGAATCTCTATATTCCATCTCCTAGTCTCCTCTACAGCTCTCCAAGGTGAGGATTCCATCACCATTCCATCTCTTTGAGCTTAAAAGAGTCAAGGAGACTCAAATAAGCAACATGCATGCATCTCATGCCCATTTTCTCAATTGCATGTCTTTGCATGTAGTAGGATCATCTTCTATTGAGGCGATCTCCATCATCAACCTAAGGGAAAAGTTTGATTGGGTAAAGCACTGAGATAAGGCAAGTATAGGAATGTATATTACTATATATATGTCCATTTATGTTGATTCTTAAAGAACTCTTTTAAATGCCAATTTATAGCTCTTTCACCACTTTTAATTTAAGAATATGTAATCGTTTAAATGATAATGAGTATGTTTATGAAAATATAATGAAATGTAGGTATTAAAAGATATATGATAATAGTTTGGAGTAAAAAAAAACCACATTGGAACCAATTGAAGAAGTTCTGTATTGAATTTTGCTTCAGAAGTGAAATTTTGAAGCTTATGGCTAAGCCGTAAGAACACTACGGCTAGGAATCCAGAGACCCAGAACTTGACTTTTTTCTATGGCTAACCCCACGGCTAAGCCATGAAGTGTGCTATGGCTAAGCCGTAGTGAAGCCGTGGCCCAGCCATAGGCTAACCATGGTTAAGCCATAAGCTAAAATACGGCTGAGCCATAACTGTGGGAGAATTTATTGAAAATCTAGTGCACACAACTAAGCCATGGCCTATTCACGGCTAAACTGTAAGAGCACAGTGAACTTAAGGAAATTAAGGACATTTAAAGACCATGTAGGGCTTCAGTAGTGGTACCTTTGCCTCGACCAAATTAGCGCAATGAAAATCAAACACTGAGGAAAAGTGTAGAGTTGTCACTCCCTCTCTCTTGATCTTCCACTTGTTTTTTGATGTCACGTCATGGGTGTTAGCATAAGAAGAGGTGTATATATACCTACACAATGTAACACCAAGATTTTTGGTAAGACATCGACACCGAACGTTTTATAAATACACCATATTGAATGACCACGGAAACATGGATTATCTTAGCATAGGATTGGCTAATAAATAATCTTGATAACCTCTCAATTCAAATGCATTCATATTGTTAAGTAAGCCTTTCCCTCAACATGATTAAATCATGTTCCCATTCCTCCTAATAAACCTTACGGCAAGATCGGAGATGAAGCTTCTACTGAGCATGTTCCCGTGAGCCAAGATAGGGGTAACCAAGGTTGAGAGAGTTCAAGCTCTATTAGCTCAATTTAGCATGCATTGTCTATTGATCAGTTGCTCTATTTTATTCTGATTTCTTTTATGATAAATATGAAAGTATGGATTCTAATCAGTCTTGAGGCATTGAGTTGGCACCACTTAGCTTATACCAATAGGACGTTCAATGGGAGCGAAATAGGGTATTAAATACATTACCTACTGCAGTAGTTGTATAAAGAGTTGGTCGGTGATCTTAGGGTAGCTAGATGGTCTGAGCCCGACCGCTAGTTATTCCCAACTGTATGATATACTTCCATTCTAGAGAGAAGATAGCCATGTAGATGCCACCTATTATGTTATGTTATTTCATTGATAAGTACTAAAAAATGTACTCTTGTCAGGGTTATTTTCAGAAGTCTTAAGGATTTATCGAGCTAAGAGAGCCTCATTTAGTGCAATATCATGTTTTTATGCATTTTAAATTTATTATATTATTTTCTTACATAAATTGCCTAAAAATAATACTTTTTGTATGAATTTGTAAACCTGCCATTTTTGAAAAGTTTTGTGAAAATTTATATTTTCATGAAATAATTCAATTTTTTTTATCATCATTAAGTTACTCAATTAAAATTATGCACACTGATGTCATCACATGTTATCATTTTGTGAAAGATGGGTCCACAGTCATGTATTTATAAATTAAAGGTGAAAAATTGTCTTTTCACACAAATTTCACTTTTTGCTTATAGGTAATTGGAGAAATGGGTCCCACAACAAAGGAATAATGCAAAGAAAATATTTTGGAAGAAAAGAAAGAAAGAAAAAGAGAGAAGAAGAATTTTTGCAAAAATTACAAAAATTGGTTAATTTCACAGGTCCCGCACATGAACATGTGTAACTTCACACATGTGGGACGGCCATGTGGGTCCACCTTCTATTCATATTTTGGATAATCTCAAGAAGATCACAAAGATTTGAAGAAATCTCTAAAAAGTTTCAAAGAAAGAAGGTCATTGATGGATAAATTGGAAAGTGATATAGAGAATGGATTTGCAAACCAAGATTTTCTCACACAAATTGCTAACTTTTTGCTAGCTTGGGTGTTAAGGAAGGTGTCTTTCCAAGAGAAGATTTTTGCTCACACAATTAAGAGATCAAGAAAGGAAGGAAAGGGCTTGAAAAAAATATAAATAGCCCACCCTTTTAGCAATCCAACCCAAGAAAGAAGAGACCCTCTCTCTAGCCAAATTCCTCCACTATCTCTATTTCTCTCCTCTCCATAGTTTCTCTCTTTTCAAAAAGGCTCTTTTCAACTTGAAGCATCATCTAGAAGAGGATATTTGATCCTAGATGTAATGTTCTCTTTTTTCAAATTCATTATATTTTATGTAAAGAACTTTGCATTCTAGTAAAAGTGATTGTTTTTTTCATATTCTTCTTTTTCTTACTATTGTGGTGATTGGTGCTTGGTTTAGTTTTTCTCCTTGTTGCTTTAGGATTGACAACGCAAACAGCCTAGAAACATGATTCAAGCAAACTTTAACCCAATTTAAGAAAAGAGTTTTTTAAACAAAGCAATGAACACTTCCACACTTTTATTTTATTGTCTTTCCTTACATTTAAATTTCTTTATTTTACCACACATTTATTTTTAATGCACAATCCACACATTTAAATTCTTGTCAATTCCACACATTTACTTTTCTGCACAACTACATTTAAATTCCATTGTTCTTGTTGCTTTTATGTTGCATGATTTATGGCTTGGATTAATTTCCTAGAAGCATGCATTCATATCTTATGTTCTTGGAAATTGGAATTTTAGATCTAGAATTTGTGGTTTTTTTAAAATTAAATGGGTAAATTTTGGATTTAAAAAGACAGCAAAATTAGATAGCAAACAGTCACTATTTTTGCCCAAATATTGGCAATTTAAAACGTGACATAGAAAGATTATTTTGCCTTCAAATTTGAAGGAACCATTGCTTGATGAGTTAACTTTGTTCCATAAAAATGTCAGAGGAAAAGAATTAAGGGAGGTTGAGTTTTAAGTTACTGAAACACTTGCAAGTCAAAAATCCTATACATAGAAATCTACACATGGCAGATCTTTAGTCTAAAAGTTCGAAATTAATAGACATATCAAATTAGTAATTTTTTCTGTAAAAATTGGATGGATTGAACCTTAATGAGTGAACTTTAAAATCCAAGAGTTTCAAATTCAAAAAACTATGGGAAGGTCCATTTCCAGAAGCCTAAACTAAGATTCACTACGAACCAGTATATCAGAATTTTTATTTTTGGTAACTGTTACTCATGTATATTTTTTGCATTTTAGAATGGTTTTCAAATTTTTTTTTTAGGTTCATGTATCTATACAGCATGATTTTCAGCCATTAAATCTATTTTAGGATTGCATTATATTAGGATCATATTTTATTTAAATTTTGCATCTCATATTAGGAAAGTTCGAATTAGTTACATGGTATACATTGCATAGACTATGTTGATTTTCTAATTTTAGATTTGTTACTAAGTTTAGGTTTTTGATAGTTTTAAGTAATTTCCGGATTTGAGAATCTTTCCAAAAGTGTTTGATTGGAAAGATTTTAAAATTGGAAAGTTCTTTAAAACTTGGAAAGTTAACATAGTTGGAGTTTCTAATTTTAGTTGTATGTTCTTATTTTTGGATGTTCTAATTCATGTATTATTTTTCAGAAACTTTAGTTAGATCTTTTTAAATTTAGGTTTTTAGATTTAGGATTTTTTTTCCTTTTATTTTTGTGATTAATTTTAGTTTTGCAAAGTGGAAATGGATATATTTGTTAGTTTTTAAAGTAAGCTACTTTTTTATTTTATTTAGGATAGGTACAAGTTGAAAAGTCCTTAATTAACATTGCTCGCTGTGGATCGACCTAGTCTCACTAGTTTTATTACTATATCATAGCTCTGCACTTGGAGCTAACGAACACTTATTCACATGCACAACATGCCTAGTTTTCATTATTGCTCTCATTTAATCAATATGTTTTCTAATTTGATTGATACATCATAATAGTTTTATAAATCCTTATGTTTGCTTAGCCGTCGTATTAACAGTGCTACCCTTAGTGTTTTAGGTACAAAACCCAATGCCGGTTCAGCAGTCGATTCTACCTAGTAGGGAACCTCAATGGTATCACGGGATATAGATGAGTGAAACAAGGATGACATCTTCTATTAGTCATCCTACGAAGAGCGTAATGAGGTTCATGTTTAGGGGCTTGTTTAGGACATAGGCATGCTTTAGCTTGTGGTTATATTATATTTTTTTGGAATTATTGTTTGAAGGACTTAACATTCATTATGATGGATATATTTAAGTATCTTAGTTTTATATGTGCATGTGGATGGTTAACTTAATAGACCATGGTTTATATTAACGAATGAATGTAGCTTTATTAATGGTTATGATGAATTACGAGTGAATTCTCAAGGTTTCGACTAAATTGTGCAAAATGATTGTTATGTGTAAATGGGTCTTCCTCACACATACCTATGGAATCTCCCTTGTAACAATTCGTTCGTGTTTGACATGCTATGGATTGCTATGGGTTACGTGTGGTGTGCCTCAGGATCCACTCTGATTCCTAATTCCTGGGTTCGAGGTGTGACATTCTTCTTGCATAACTCCTTGCCATAGTAGTCCCTCTCCATATACTGCTCTATGTACTTGATCCAATCACCTTGAATCCATAAGATACACAATCTTTTACGAAGAAGTAGAAGCAACAAACTGTAGAATTCAAAGCTCCAACAAAGTCTCTGTAATGAAAACTTTAAAGAAAAAGATGATATCCAAAGTGTAATTTCTACTTAAAATGATGAGATATATACCTTAGAGTTGAGAGATAAAACCTTCAAACAACCCACAATTTCGAGCATCATAAGGATAGCCCTTGTAGAACTCAACTTACTAATCCTAGCACAAAAGGAAAACAATTTTAGATGTGGGTTTCTGCCGCTAGCGTGCTCAAGTACGTGTTTCAAGCATCCAGTTATTTTGTGATCCATCTGTCATGCTTGAGCACAGCTTTCATGGGCTTGAGCACAGTTGCTTCTGTTTAAGCCCACTCAAGCACGTAAGCATACCCGCTAGAGCACGTGCTCTGTATTCTGATTTCTTCAATTCAACTCTTCTTGTGACGCAAACCATTGTCCATTCTAAAAGAATATAAAATACAACTTAATGGACCCAAGTTTTGTCCAACCCATGAATTATCCAATTACAATAATATTCCTTTAACTAGGCATCCATTTAATTCCTGCTAAATAGTTTTTAAAGAATTTCTAATAAAATCTAGTGTGCCATATAGATGTTGAAGATGCATTCATCGTTTATAGTTGAAAGGCCAGTTATTTTGGTTGACTATTTATTTCTCCAATATTTCTTCAATTATCATATTGTTCAAGAATCTTATAAAAGATCTGAAAGCTGATATTTAAAAAAAATGAGCTAGTGACATTTATATTAGGGTTATGATATTTTAATATGCGCCCTTGGATGGAAAGTTACAAGATTGGATGGTAGCATTACACCGAAGCAAGATTGATTAGGTTTTCAAATGTTATAAATATGTGTTATGGCCCCCTCCCCCTTTTCTCCATTCCATTCATCTCTTCCCCTAATTTCTTTTGACCATCTAGACTCTCATCTCTTCTATCCCTCACCTCTTACTATTTCGCGAAGAGTACTGCCATCCTCACAATGTAGTTTTGAGCATAGAAGAAGAGGTAGGTAAAAATAATTTTATATTATTTTTATTTTATTTTTGAGCGTTGATTCCATCATTAACATCATCATCATTATCAAAACCTTATTCAAACTATGTTCGATCCAACTACATAAATTTGTTTTCATTACGACCTATTGTTAACTTTGTGGAAGCATACTCAAAACTGTTCTTCTTCAATTTGGCTTTTTTTTTAAAGTTTATGTTTCATATAATTATTTTTAATTATTTCTAATCATATCATAACTCTAGTATTGCATATTCCCAATGTAATAAAAACTCATATGATAGTGATAAATATCCAATCTCTTTTAGAATATTGTCTATCATTCATTCATATTATATTCTTACTTGTTAAAGATCTTAATCATTACTTTTTACCTGAAAATTTGATATCAAATGATTTAAAGGATGCTACTTCACGACAAGTTTAGACAGTGTTGATATCATTATCATTAATGATCGGCACAAGATCTCTCTATATCAAGAAAGAATCGATGATGAGGGACAATTTGGTAGGAGTTGTCCATTTTAACTATGGGCTCTAGTTTGGGCTTTGGGTTGGATCTTGAGTTTTGGCTCAGGCTGTACCTTATCCACATGGGATTTTTAGATGGACTTAGGATGATATCAATATCCAATCTAGCCAACCCAAGATGGTTTAGAAAGATTTTTTTTTCTTGTTTTTACCGCAGCCAAGGAGGCTAGGTCCCAAGAAATAGCCTGTGCACATGAGAAGGCAGCCTAATCAAGTGGAAGAAAAGCTCGTACATTTAAGAAAAAGATGGCGTACCTAGAATTTGAACCCTAGATAGCTGGGGTGAGAAATGCTACTCCTTACCACTTGGTTAAGTAAAGAGATATTCTCAATTAGAAAGGGGTTGGTTGTACACTTTGTAAGAAAGGGCACTACTTCAGCCACCCATTAATAGAGGGATGAGAGCTAGCCAACCACTTTATCAAATTAGAAGGAAGGAAGCTTCTAGAAGGGAAAAAGGGCCACTCTTATGACGAGAAATGCACAAGTTTGTTGAGCACCAAATCCGCTCAAAAGTAGCAAATTAATAGCTCAATTTTATGGGCCTATTTTTTTCTCATCGTGGGACTTTTCGTGGAAAACTTATTTTTTCCGTCAATTTTTTTTCTCACAAAAGTGTAAAATAGAAAAAAATTGAAGAAAAATTAATGAACTTAAAAAAAATGAGTTTGTTTTATCACTTCCTTGAGGTGTGATCCTTCAAAATTGATGCAGATTTTTTCTTCTTTAAAGCAAAACCCTGCAGAGCGTTGCTTTGTGTATCTTATTCTTGTCTTCTTCTTCCTTTGGTTTATTAACCTGATTGTTGCATTCTTTAGGAAGAAAGTCTTCTTTTTCTTTTGTTTGCTCCTGAATGTAACAAATGTCAACAATATTAAAAAAAACAAACAAAATGGTGAATGGAACTGTTCCAATTAGATAGGGCATTGCAAAAATAAGGATCAAAAGAACAGTCAAAAAAAAAACATTTCTTGTGTCATTGAATTGGCACAAAAATAACAGAGATATAAGAAGAAGTTTTCAAAGGTGTGCATGCATGACTGATGTGCCCTGTGAGGTTATCTATACCATTCATCATTTTGATAATAGGTTCTAACGATCACTACTCGAAAATTAATACACCAAAGACAATAATGATCGAATATGATTCTATGAATATTTTGTACCATGGAGTGAATCATCTGGTGGCCTTTGTAACCAAGGGAAACCCGCATTTTATGCACAAACAAAAAGACACATACACAAAAATTTTAAAAATAATAAAAAAAGAAGGAGCATTGTTCATTTCTATTAGAAGTGAAGGCTACATGCACAAGAAAAGCAACAAATAGTATAGGAGTAGTATATTGTGTATAGTTGTATCCGGTCCCCAAAAATGCAAACATCCTAAACCAATAACTCCCCCAAAAAATCCTCCCTTATAATATAAAAGGAACCAAACAATGCCATGTTATAGAATGGAGATGATTTCGAAAATCGGCATAGTGCATGAAGAGTGTGACAATGCATTGAGCCAACAAAGGAAGAGGATGGTGATCATTGTAAAAGTGAATTTGTCTACTCTAGTGATAGTTACGTCCTCATTGACCTAGATAGTGATCGAGAAAATAAAGCCAATTAACAGCAAGAAAAAGCTCATTGGAAAAAAAAGGAAATCGAGCTGGAGAGCAGTGAGGGATCTGCGGTAAGCTGGTAGTGTTGGCTGTCGCCTAAGGTGGAGAGCAGAGGTCGGTAGGTGTTGGCTATTGCCTAAGATGAGGGGAGGAGAGGTGGTGAGGTCAAGTTCATAGCCATCACTGAGATAGAGAGCAGAAAGGGATGTGTGCACGTGTTCCCTAAGGTGAAGAGGGACGATGAGAGAGAGAGAGGTGGGGAGGAGGCTGACTAAAAGGTTTTCTTTTTATTTTTTAACCTTTTGAAACCTCAATATGAAAAAAAAAATGGGCGGCTCATGAAAACACTCGCACGTGCTAAGTGGACATTCTCCTTAGCTTTAGTTGAAGACAGGGATGTGTGTGACTATATATAAGAGAGGTCTCTATGGTGCCTAAGTGGTTTCAAAAGTAAAACACCTCGTTTTTTCATATCGTAAAAAGCATCCACATGATCAAATGCATTATTTAATGCAGAGACACCTAAGAAACTTTGAAACATGACAAAGGACATTTTCAAATTTTGAGAATAAGGATAACTCCCAATGTAACCAATCAGAAAATGGGGAGTTTTTCTTAAGAAATGCCCTTAGTGTTTTCTAGCATGCATTATATATATAGGGAAAAGTTCCCGAAAATAAGGATAACTCCCAATGTAACCGATCAGAAAACAGGGAGTTTTTCTTAAGAAATGCCTTTGGTGTTTTCTAGCATGCATTATATATATAGAGAGAGAAAATTTCCCTAAGCTCAAGCTTATATAAGAAATTCCGTAAGTCTGAGCCTTTTAGGGCCCAACCTTTGTCCATCCAAATGGACCAACCACACGACCCCCCCCCCCCCCAAATTTCACATATCCACTAATTTTTGTTCAAATACAAATTTACTAGACCATTGGATTAATTATACAGTGATCCGAATGGACTGTTGTCCGTTAAACTTTTGAGGCCCAGATGGAGACAATTGAAACCACGATTGGTGCCCATTTTTTGTAGAGAGGAGGGTCCTAGGGAGTCCTTCAAATCCCCCTATCCCCATCCCCATGTGGGTCCCCAAGTGGGCTCCACTTATATGAACCACACACTTCAGTTTACCTTACCCTAAGCGTGAGCTTAGGGGATACAACCCCATATATTTATATATAAAGGGCCTCCTATCGTTAGCTCAACTTGAGGAAAAGCCCATCTCCCTAAGGACCTTCTCTCTACAAAAAAATCAGTGACATCCATGATCTCTATCATCTCCATCTAAGGTCCATAAGTTTAATGGTATACGGTCCATTTGGATGAGTGTCTAGTTGATCCAACGATCCTGTCACATCGGATGGGGCCTAAATTTGGCAAATAGATGGAACTTGGGGGGATCCTATGTGTGGTCCATTTGGATGCACCCTACAGTGGGCTCTACCCTATGAAGCAGACAATCACTCTTTTATTAGCTAGAGCTTAGGAGAGTGTTGGCCATTAAATATATTAAAACAAACTAAAGGGTAGGCACTGAAGGGTGCTACTGTCACACCCTGAAATCTGAGATCCTTGGGACCCTCAATTCAAGAGGCATGACAAGTCCTCAACAATTAGTTTAAATAAATTCCAAACTTTGTTAAATAATCCAAACGGAATAACATGATCAATTTCCCATACTAAACAATAAAATCAATCCATTAACATAATAAATAAATCTGAAGTGCGAGTGATCCTCAAAATATATAAACAATTTCTCAACTCTAATAAAACCCTAAATCAATCCTCAAATCTAAGGCTGAAGTTTTCACAGCTCATCCTTTAGTCTCAATTCCTCAAAAGTAGCTAGGTTTCCTTGGGTTCTGGCTCAACCTCGAAATCTGTGGGGGAAAAACAAGAGTTCTATACTAAGTTAACCAAGGAGAATAATTTAGGTTGGACTCTAAAACACAAGTTGGGGTTAAATACTGATTCAAGGTAGAGTTGAGTTAGACTCCCTAATAAACCAAATTTTAACCAAACATGGTCCCACAAATAATTCCAAATTTTAAATAATACAAATGCATGTGGGTCCATCATAGATCAAATCAAAGGTCAAGATTAATTCTAATTAAAAATTAAAATTTGGGTCATTACAACCACGTTAGCATCCATTTATTTTCATTTCAAGAGAATACTTTAAAAAATCATATGGATTTTTGGTTTTGAGAGTGGGCCACACTACACCTCTTTAAATCTCTTCATTAAATTTCTCTATTTAAATGTCCTCTCCAAATCCTCATAACATCTTATTAAAATTTAAAATTGAATATCCCAGAATTCTTTCTTTAAATTCCTAACTAATAATATGCATCGTTATCTTAATAAACAACTATTTCAAATTAAGACGCTTACGTAATATATCCTCTGAAGACTGACGTGTGAAGGTTTAATTCGCACACAAAAGTAAGGAAGGCGGAGGGGAGAAGAAACCATGTTGAGGATGGAAAGGGTATCGTGCAACTTGCATTGTATGCTCAATCATGAGTGTTGATTTCTGATGGCCTTAACATCACAGCTGAGGCAATTCTTTTCTTGGTACAAATAGCAGAGCCAATCTTTTTTGGTAATGCCTATAGAGTCAATTGACAATAGGTTTGTGTTTGTGTATCTCCCTCTCTTTCCATCATCACTAAGTGGTTCATCACCCTACTATGGATCCCAATCAGATTTGGGAATAGAATCATGAATTGGCTACTTATTCTTTTGATCATAAAGCTGGTTTTGATTCCAGATTGTGCATCTTGGTCTGCAATAAAGTGCTCTATTGCCCATCTACCATGTAAAATAAAATTCAAATTCACTATGGTTTTATTGATGTTTTCTTTCTTAAGGATATGAATTTAATTTCTAAAATTAAAAATTAGTAATCTGTGTAATATTCATGATTTGTTATCTGAGAAGTCTTTTGTAGTAATTTGGATTAGGAGTCATTTTTTAGTTAGCTTTCTAAGCATCTATGAGTTAGCTTTCTTGATCTTGATCTACAAGAGATTGAGTTCTCCTTTATTCTTGAAATGCGGCAAAGAGACATAGATGCAAAAGTCAGAGATTTTAGTCACCAAGAGGTATGATTTTATTTTATTTTGCACTCTGTCATAGATTTTTTTTTTCTTTTTTCTTTTACTTTTTTGTTTGTACTATATTGTCATTTATTTATTTTCTTTTATTTTATTTTTGTAGTCAATGCACCAATTATTGTAGATCCTAGGGGGATGTAGTAGAAGTATGTTTTTCTTTTCTATTGTATTTTGTTATGGATTTTTTTTTTGTTATAGTTTTTTCTATTTTATTTTGTTATTTCTATTGTAGTACATGTTTGCACTTGAAATTTCTTTTTTCTTTGGTCTTTTTAGGTGATTCATGGATTTCTTTCAATTTATTTTTTCCTTCAATTTCTATTATTAAATCCTATGGCATTCTTTTAATCATATTACCTTTCTATATCTCATATATTATTTTGTTGTTTTTTCATTTTATTTTACTATTTTTTTATTAACCCAAGCCTCCCGGTGCCACATCAACATCAAGCTTTCTCCTCATCATGCCAAGTCATGGTAGCTCTCTCCAACAGTTAATGTGGTAATTCAACCTCTACCCATAACGTCTATTACTTTGTCACATTTCTTCCTATTGTCTCTCCCCTAATAATAATAATTTCTTCCTAACATCTCTCCCCTAATAACCATAATTTATATCTATATAACCTCTAATGTATGCATGCCAAGCAACACACTGAGTATCTTTAAAAAATGTATCCTCCATAAATGATCATAAACCATTGGATCAACTGATGGTGAACCACGATTTTAATTGCAATAAATTTAGTTCCATTTAAAATGGTAACATGACATATAAGATAAGAGGATATGAGATATTGACACTCTAATCAGTTAGTCTCCAACATGATGCTTAGCCCAGAAGAAATCTTTTTTTTTATTCTTTTTCATTTTTTGAAAGCTTTAGGGCACTATGGCTAGAGGTGCAGTTGTTGAAACTTGATGACAATGTTGTGGAAAGGTATCATTTTCCTTCATTTTCTATTGAAGATTGGCATCATTTAGTTTGTTTCTTTGGTTGCATTCTATTTTTCTCCTTCTTTTTCTTTTTTCTTTTTTTTAATTCGGCCATGTGTTGCCCAAGTTCATACTTACCCTTTTGTTAATAATGCAACGTTTCAAACACATGGGCTACCAATATGTAGGCCATCAATAGATGATGGTGCTTCTATATTTGGCATCAAATTATTTTTTTCTTAATACAATCTGAGTTTTTTCTAGATTCTCTATTAGTTTTCTAATTGAGTTTGGATCTACGTCAATCTCTTATACTGTGAATATTGTTTTAAGAACAAGACTGTTTTATCATTATCCACATTAATCATGAACCAAATGAAAATACTTATGCAAAATAAAGTTAGGAATGAAAGTGAAGCTATCCAAAGAAGAGCACACTTGTTCCAACAAATACCTTACAACTAAAGGCAATTTTTTTCAAATTTATAGTTTTTTTAGTAATTTCTTTTAAATTTATTCTATTTCTAATAATATCTATAAAAATCTCAATATGTTTTTGCTTTTTGAGCCTAGACTTAGCACGGGCCTTGTTGCTATTGTGTGTGTGTGTGTGTGTGTTTCAAATAGTATACAAAATCAAAACAAGCCATATCATTTGGAGTTTTTAAGCTTCATTCCCTTTCCTTGTAATCCAACTAACACCCTTAATCAACCAAAGCCTTTCATAATGAATTTTTTTTTTCTCGCGAACTCCCTCTCCTGATTCGGGAACAAAAGGCACTCCACCACCTTTTGCTCCCTCACCAGCCACTTCCTTGGAGTCTCTTTGGCTGTAGTCGATCCAGTCATCTTTCTCATCAGTGTTGGTTAATGGTGTTGGTCCTATTACAAGGAAAGGAAATGAAGCTCAAAGATATTCCAAATGGTATGGCTTTTTTTGACTTTGTCTACCATTTGAAGCATGTATATACACACACACATATATTTATATATATATAAATATACGTACATATATAATATCCATATATATATGGCCAGCCCTCTCCTCAGGTTATGCTAATAGGAGAGTGCTTGTTTTCTCCATAGGGTGGGGCCCACTTTATGGTCCATACAAATGGACCACACATAGGGCCCCCTAAATTGTATAGGTCCACCAAATTCAGGCCCCATCTAATGCGACTGGACCATTGGATCGACCACACCCCCATCCAAATGGAATATATGCCAATAAACTTTTGGGGCCTAGATGGAGATGATAAAGATCATGAATGGGATAGTTTTTTACAAAGAGGAGGGCCGTAGGGAGACCTTCAAATCCCCTCCATCTCTATCCCCATATGGGTCCATAAGTGGGCCCTACAAGTTTGAAGAACAGGCTTACCCTTAGCTCAAGCTGAGGATAGGAGGCCATATATATTATATTATGTTTAAGTTCTTATTGTGAATAATGTATCTTGTTACATATTGTTGTGATTTTTCTGTTGTGACTACTATGTGAGTTTCTTATTTGAATAATCTGTGTGTAAACATATGTTAGTTGATACAGTTAAATATTGTATTTCTATTTAAATGCAACAATTTCGCTTTTAATGTTGTTAATATGAAAAAGTTATAGCAAAAAAATGGCTAGCTATTTTAATTGACCATCGTCTGCGCCATTTAAAAAAAAATCCTAGGTTTGCCTTTACTTGGAGGGAAAAGGAAACCCTAAAAACCCTAGTGTCAGAAGAAGAAGTTAGAAATTGAAAAGCTGAAACTGCTTCTGTGCTACTAAAGTGTGTCTGAGTAAGTGAGAATTGGTTGGTCTAAATGTAGTCTCAGGTGTCGTCTAAAGGCAAATGATGTAGGGTTTTTTAAGGGATTGGCTCTTTAACTCAAAATCTATCTCAGCTCACTCACTCTATTATTTAAAAAATGGCGAAATGACTCAAATGCCTTCCCCACTCACATATCCCTCATCTCTCCCCCATTCCCCCACTCCCCCTCTCGGTGACAATCGCTGGCTTCAGCGAAGGGAGCCGGACTATCTCCCTCTTCCTCTCCTCCCCTCCCTTTTCCTTTCCTTTCCTTTACCTATTCCTCTCTCTCTCTCTCTCTCTCTTTCTCTCCCTTCCCTCCCCCCCTCTCCCTCTCCCTCTTCTTTTCTCCCCTCCCCTCCCTTTCCCCCTCCCCCTCCCCCTCTCTGCAAGATTGGGCTGTCGGCCTCCTAGTTAACGACAACTAGGAGAGATCGGCGGCATGCTGTAGCCTAACCTCCCAGTCATCACTACAACAACATGCACTTTTGGTGACGTATTTATGAACCCAAACACAACGATGGGCCCAGATTTGCACCATTGATCCATCCCAAATCTCGAGATATTTGCAAAAATAATCAGGACCTTATATTTATATTCATGGAGTTTTGTGGGCAACACCTAAAACGGGTATGTGTCCAAATTCTAGCCCTTTATTCATTTGAGGTCTATAGAAAAATGAAGAAGAAATTACTACCGTTGGATATCATTACCAGTTCCACTCCCTTCAGCCATAAATACGGTGTACTAACGGGGGTAGGAAGATGTAGGAAGAGTGGACTAACTATCTTCCGTGTCTAGGAGAGTAATTGAGTCTTTGTTGGAATCTATTTCAACATGTCCTTCAGAGGTTCTGCCTGAATGAGAATTAGAGTCAGATTCTTGTGACTTGAGTCCAAGCCATGCTTCGAGTGACCCTTTTGGTTGGGCCTGGTCTAACCATACATGAGGAGGTCAAGTCTGGCTCATCTTCTTTAACCACCCATTTTTGGGCAATTGTATGCCGAGACTACTTCCGAATGTGGCTTTTATAACGAGCCAAAGCTTTTTCCTTAATTTGATTGGCCAATCTGGCTGTCAAAGTTTTATCTTTGAATTTGGCAATTAGTGGCTTATAAGTTCTGGCAAGTTGATTCCAATCCGTAGGGTTAGAAGTGGGAAATGAAAGAACATTGATGGTACTTCTTTTATTTTTCTTCTTTTGCTCCTTCTTTCGTCGGAGCGAATATTTGAAATGAACTTGGTCGGTCAAATCATTGATGGCCAACCGTTCAGCTTACTTTTATTTTTAGTACCATGTGATGAAAGCTGGGGTGAAGATAGTGTGGATGGTGCTACAATGACTGAAGGTAGACGTCTCCTTCCAAACCTCCGCCCTTTTTTTTAGTTAAAGGGTAGAAGGTATTCTCTTCGAGCGACACCAAGGATTTGTTCTCAGCCTTCTTGGAATTTTGCATATGTGGTTATAGTGACCACGTGTTGTAGCTTAGGATGACAACATGTTTTTGGACCCTTCTAGGGGTCATGAACTGTCAATAGTCCCTTGTCACAGCACCTTGTTTGGGCCGAACAAATGATGTTTTTGGAGCTTGGGTAGCTATTTGATGTAACTTGTCAAGCGCCATTGATTTGTGATCCGTGTACCGAACCTGCCTTGCCCCCAGTTGATGCTTAATGACACAAAGACTGCTGTCTCCTAACTTTGGTTTGTCTTCTGGGTCCTCTTGACCCTTGTGGAAGACTCCAAATGAGTTATGAGCATATTTGGGAACCCAAGGTTAAGGAGTCTCAACTTTTTTAACAATTTTTTGGGGTCACTGATGACCTATTCTGAGCTGAAGTGGTGGAGCCTGTTGGAGTAAAGAGTCTTTGCAAAACTGAAACTCTTGATGTAGGGGTAACAATATCTATTCAAGCCCTTTTTTGTGCTCTTGCAAATGACTTGTTCTGTGTCACAGAGATTTTGAAAAGCCTCTCCTTGGCTTCGTCAAAGGTGATGATTAAGAAACTCATGATATTCTGCAAAAAGCAAATCCACAAGACTATATTAGTGTGACAGCCAACATGGCCGCTTCTTTGACTAGCTAGAATGGTTTATAGATGCCATCTAAACCGACATAGATTCTTAGACCGAAATGGTTAAACAGAGGCACAAGTCCCATCTCATTGTGCTATGCTGATTGTCCCAACTGTTAGAATTTCTACAGCATTTCAAAATCATATAATCAAACTTAAAAGCATGCTAAGCTGACTAGAACTGGCTACCGTAATTTTGGCAGCATTTCAGAGCCATCTGTGTTAGTCTTATAAGCACGAGGAGGTTGGATCTAATCAAGGGGTAAGGCCCACAGGATCAAGCCTGTACCATACCACAATGATCATACAAGATCCATCAGTGCATGACGCCGGACAGTGCATAACTACAATGTCATTAGTCTTATCACTGATTTAATAAAATATTTATTTGGGTCAAAGTCCCTTGGACTGAATCATCACTCTTCTAAAGGGTGTGATTTGGTCTGTACGCATCAAGGCACAAGTTCTTTCAATTAAGGCAAAGATTTGCACCTCGAGGTGCTTAATGCCTTCATTTGCAAGACAAAAGGATGCACTTCAAGGTGCAAAATTCCTCAAATAATGTTTCCAAACCCATCATAGACATCAAGGTCTTCCATGGGTGCCTTCAGAGGTCAAATAGACTACTTTTAGTAGCAAAATAGGTCAATGATCGTGATCCACGGTCACTGCCTTGGTTCCCACGGTCATAGCACTTCTTGTATAGTTTCCCACGGTCACCGGCTTTCAGCAGCACTTTCCAGCACAACAGCATCACTTTCCAGTGCGACAGCAGCACTTGTCTTGATAACAACAGCACTTTTCAACATTTTTCAGCACTTCTCATGTATTTTAGCCAAATTTGGTCACAAATTAGGGCAAATTATTTCCCATAAACGGCGCCAATCTTCTGATCACACTTGAAAAATGGGGGAAATGTGTATAACAGATTCGAGTTCAACATTCACAAACTTCAAGCATTAAGAAGAATGGGAATTAACTATAGGTCATCATTAATTTCCCTTTTGTTTACATGGGTTCAAAATGCCCTGACCGCCGAGATGCGGGTTGTTTACATAATTTTGAAAATTTTACAACCCCTCCCTTAAGTCTTAGATGTGATCTTAATTTGGAAAATATAAGAAAGTATACAAAAAGTGAAAAAGAATGCAAAAAAGGAGAAAATTGGAGGAGTAATCGTGAGTCACGGTCACTAACATTCTGCTAGTGACCGTGGCTCACGGTCACTGGCAAACAGTGCCTGTAGGGTCACTATTTTGCCCACTGTTTTGTGCTATTTTCTTTCTGTAACCTCTCCAAAGTGCTGAAGCTCATTTATTGTGATCTTTAGGGTGTTGAAGGACCACCATGGGGATTGAATTCAACTGTGGAATCAATCGAAACCTTTGTAATTCATCATTGTTGTTTATGGACTGTTTTTTGTTCAAGTCCGAAAAGGGCATCATTTGAAGCCAAAATTGTGTCATTCTAAACCTATAACTTTCAAGGAATAGAATGAGGCCTGAAGAGGCTTGTTCACAACTCTTGTGACGGCCAAGAAACCCTCTGAATGAGAAAAAAAACAAAGGGAACGAAGTCATCCTTTAAAATATTCGCCAATGCGTGACATAGTTCACTTTTAAGCAACCCCTTCTTCTTTTCCTTCTCTGAACCTTCTTTCTTACCTTGAGTGACTGAGAAAAGAAGAAGGAAAAGTCCTCCCAGTGCTGGAGTATGCCTTGCCTTTTGAATTTTTTCTTCCGAGATTCTCTATATTCTCCCATTTTGTTCAAATATTACTCCGTTTATAGAGTCTTTAGGTGGTTTTTTTGTGGTTCCAGGGAGTTAAGAGGAGTTGTGGGTAGTTAAACCTCAAGAAGAAGTGGGGAGAAACCACCCAAAACCACAAGAAGTGCTCTCTGGAGGTCCGTGACTGCAGCCACGGTCACGGACAAGGCCCCATTTTGGGCTTTTGCATTTGTGACCCATTTTTGCTTGTTTGGGGCACAAACGATGTCTAATCGCCACAAAACTTGGAGAGATGCCTCTTGACATTATTTTGAGTGTGTCATAAAAGTTTTAGCCAAGTTTGACCTTCGGAAGTTGATCAACTCCTTTGTTAATTGGGCCGCGGTCACGGACAAGGCCCATTTTTGGACTTTTGCATTTGTGAACCATTTTCGCTTGTTTAGGGCCCGAATGATGTCCAATATTCACGAAACTTGAAAGGATATTTCTTGACATTATTTTGAGTGTGTCATACAAGTTTCAACCCATTTTGACTTTCTGAAGTTAGTCAACTCTCGTGTTAACTTTTCATGAAAATAGTCTCCTGTTTCAGCTGTTTGAGGCCCAAATGACTCGGTTTAGTTTGAAACTTGGAGGGATTGACATCGGAGGCATCTTGGAGTGTTCATCCATATTTCTTGCATTTTGGATTTGGTGAAGTAGGATTTCGAATAGTAACCCATTCATTGCATGTTTTAAGTCATTATTCACTTCACACTGTAGGTAGTCAGCTTGTTTTTTGCCCGAACGGTGTCCAATTGACTCGAAATTTTGGGAGAGTGACTTTGAACATATTTTGAGTATTTTTTCTAAATTTCATCAGCTTTGACTACCTAGAAGTAGGATTTTGGCTAGTAACCTCCATGGCTTAGGGGTTATTGTCTTCTAAGTTAACATGCAATGGAAGTAAGATAAAAAAAAGTCCTTTTGACTTGAAAACTTGCAGAATAGCTTTTGAGGACGACTAAAGCTTTGTGTCCAAGTTTCATTAATTTTGGACCTCAGGAACCGGGACTTTGATTAGAGACTTCACAGCTTGGGAGTCATCAACCCCAAGTTAACATGCTTGTAGACTTTGGGTCAAATGATGTCCGTTTAGCCTAAAATTTTGTGGAACCTTCCTTGAGCATAATTTGAGCTTTCTTCAAGAGTTTCAGCTGATTTGATATTCACGAGGTGTCACTTTGTACAGTGACCCCACCGAGCATAATAGATAACCATCTAGCTGAGCTCGGATCCAAATGATGTCCAAATGCTCTAAAATTTCAAAGGACAATCTTTGGGTGCAATTGAAGGCATTCCTCTAAGTTTGAGCTTGTTTTGACATGTAGCAGTGTCAAATTCCACAGTGACCCAAGGAGCTAGCAAACAGTCACTAAAGCCTGGTTTGTGATGAGACGAAGTCCAAATGCTTTGAAACTTTGAAACATTATTTCCAAGCATGTCTTAGAATTTCCATGTAACTTTCATCCTTTTTGATGATCCAGAACCTTGAGTGTGTTCAGTACCCCCTAGTTTTTTAGTCAATGAACCCTGAATTTAGTATTTGGTGAATTGAGTAACGAAACGAAGTCCATTAACTCTGAAGTTTGAAATGCTGCATTCTAAGCTCATCTAAAGTCTTCTAAATGGATTACACTAGCTTCGAGCATGTAGATGCAGTACTTGACTTGCCATTTTACAATCCCAAGGTTTTTTTTGTATCCTTGCTTTGGAGTTTGCTTATAATGTCTTCGCTACAATAGTTGTAATTTTTATGTGTCAACAATATAAAAGACCATCCTATAAACCAAATTATCAGTGATCCTTTATTAGGTGTAAAAATTAGGAAGCAATTATAGAATATTATGAGTCATCTGTGCTTTACCTCTACATTAGAACCTACTTGCGTTGATGAACCTTTTTTGACAATGATTGGATAAATGCTATGCAAAAAGAATTGTAACAATTTACAAGAAGTGACATTTGGTACCTAGTTCCAAGACCAGAGAATAAAAATGTGATAGGCACTAAATGGATCTTCAAAAATAAACTTGATGAAAATGGTGTCATTATTAGAAATAAAGTAAGATTGGTAGCACAAGGATACTCTCAAATTGAAGGTAGTGGTAGCACAAGGATACTCTCAAATTGAAGGTATTGACTTTGATGAAACCTTTGCTCCAGTTGCTCGTCTGGAATCTATTAGGATTTTGTTTTCTATAGCTTGCTTCTTGATGTTCAAATTATATCAAATGGATGTCAAAAGTGCTTTCCTGAATGGAATTTTGAATGAAAAAGTGTATGTTAAACAACCTAAAGGTTTTATGAACTCAAAATTCCCTCATCATGTGTTTAGGTTAAAGAAAGAGTTTTATGGTCTTAAGCAAGCACCATGTGCGTGGTATGAAAGATTGACAAAGTTCCTGTTAGAGAATGATTTTCAAAGAGGTAGTGTTGATAAAAACTATTCATCCAAAAGATAAGGGATTCTATTTTAATAGCTCAAATATATGTAAATGATATCATATTTGGTTCTACTTGTGATGAATTGGCTGCTTAGTTCGCAACTCTAATGCAATCTGAATTCGAAATGAGTATGGTTGGAGAACTGAACTTCTTAGGTCTTCAAGTCAAATAATTACATGATGGTGTATTCATTTCCTAGTCTAAGTATGCAAAGGAATTGGTAAAACGATTTGGTCGAATTGCTGGGAAACATGTCAATACCCCCATGAGTGCTACAATTAAACTTACTAAAGATGCTAATGGTAAAGCGGTTGACTCAAGCCTATACAAAAGTATGATTGGTAGCTTGTTATACCTGACTGTAAGTAAACCAGACATAACCTTTAGTGTGGGAGCTTGTACTCAATATCAATCTGATCCGAAGGAATCCCATCTGACTGCTGTAAAATGAATCATCAAATATATTACAGATACAACTGAATATGGTCTGTGGTATCCTCATGACTCATCATCCTCCATTGCTGGATATTCAAATGTAGATTGGGCAAGAAACTTAAATGATAGAAAATCCACAAGTGGTGGCTGTTTTTACGTTGAAAATTGTCTAGTAGCTTAGCACAATAAAAGACAAAATTCCACATCTCTTTCAACTACAAAAGCTGAATATATTGCCACTGGAAGTTGTTGCTCTCGACTTTTGTGGATAAAGCAGATGCTTATAGACTATGGTATTAAGCAAGGAATAATGAGCTTGTATTGTGATAACACTAATGCCATACATATTTCTAAAAATTCAGTCCAGCACTCTCACACAAAACATATTTATATTCGACAACATTTCATTAGAGAATTGGTAGAAGCAGAAACTATTGTGCTTAAATATATTCAGATTGAAAATCAACTTGCAGACATTTTGACCAAGCCCCTAGATGCCTTAAAATTTGAAATTTTGAGAAAGCCTACTGGTGTTTGCTATTTGAAATAATTTGCTTATTGATTGAGTTTTGTGCACTGACCAGGACAGGACCTGCGACTAAGCTGTAGTTTATATTACAGTGGAGCTATAACACTTATGGTTAAACCGTGTCTAGGCAAAGCATTATTCTATGGCTCAACCGTAAGGACTTACAGCTAAGCCGTAAAACACATTACGGCTAAGCTGTACAACCGAAATTTCTTCCGTTTTATTTTTTGCAGCATACTCATTTATGTGTGCAGTTTTTTTCTTTTCTTTCCCATTTTGTGTTCTGGGTTGTCCAAGTCTGCCCTAGGGTTTCTTCTACTTCCTTCCTCTGGCTCTCCACATTAAGGTATTCCTCTCTCTTCTTTGCCTCTAACGTGTCTGTATCTCTACTTCTTCTTTGCTCTTCCTTTTTTATTTAACTTCATTGTTCTCTTCTTTCTCTTGCACAACGTTTAATACTTCCCTCTCTACTATAATCACCGTATAGGTTTTTGCTCTTCTCTCTTGGCATTTTGGATTGCACTTTGATGTGTTTGTGCTTGCCATTTCATGTAACTGTTATTTGTTCTGTCATTATGCCTCCTAGGACCAAGAATGCATACTCCCCGAGTAAGCGACCTAAATCTACTAGTGGTTCCTCTAGGCTAGGCAGAACAGTCCCCCATCTCCTAGAGTTCTGGTTCCAAGGGAACCTACTCAAGACAGATCATTTGCTTCTCGTCCCATTACTGTTGAACGTAGTATAATTTACTTTCCATTCAAAAGTATGAGGTCCAGTCTCTTCTTTTCACGATTGGTTAGGAAAATATCCTCAAATGGAGAGGTCCTACTTACCCATCGATTGGTTAACTAAGTGGTGCCAATTCAATGTATCAAGACCGACTCAAATTAACATCTTTCATACATTTCAGTCATACTTAACTTATCACACATAAGGGTGTTCGGTCTTGAGATCACATTCATCCATAGAAATTAGAATTTAACAAATATCTAATAATCAATTAATACATACTGAATTGAGCTATATCATGTTAAGGGCATAGTTTCTTAACAATATAAATGCATTTAAATTGAAAAGGTATCAAGGAAAATTTACAAGCCAACCCCATACTAGATAATTCGTGAACCCGAGGTCATTCAACATGTTGTATTCATAAGACATCCGGTATCATTGTGTCACCAATCTTGGCGTTACATTGTGTATGTACGGACACCTTTTCTTATGCCAACACCCATGATGTGGCATCGAGAATTCGTCCGGAAAATCGAAGGAGATAAGTGACAGCTCTACACTCGTCCTCCTTATCATTTGAACACCATTGGGCTAATTTAATTATAGAAAAGGTGTCATATCTAAAGCCCTACCAAATCATTTGGAATCCCTAATATCTTAAGTTCACAGTGTTCTTATGGCTTAGCCGTACATATGTTACGACTTAGCCAAGTGGCTTAGCTTTTCCTTTAAATTCCTACGCATTTATAGCATAACCCTATATTAGCCTACGGCTTAGCCGTGCTAAGCGTACGGCTGGGATAAGGCTCAGCCGAAGTACAATCCACGGCTTAGCCATGGGTTAGCCGTAGAAGGAAAGTTGGGTATTAGTCTCTCGGAAAAGCTTGCCATAAAATGGCTTATGGCTTGGTCACGGGATAGTTACGGCTTAGCCGTAGTTTATTCCACGGCTTAGCCGAGGGTTAGCCATAGTACAAAAATAAGTTTTGGTACTCTTGGGACTTTTAGCCATACACATTTATAGCTTAGTCGTGGTTTTGTCGTAAGCCTCAGAAATTCTGAAGGTGATTCTGAAGCTCGAACTCAATACAATGTTTTGAATAAAGGGGTTACAAGGAGCTTCCTATGGCCTCAAAATGTCACTAAGGTTATCCCATACTCACACAACACCCACATCACCTATTCATGCTCTAATTCATTCAATTAAACATTATATATACTTGAATCAAAAAGGAAAGAGCTGTAACTTGGAATTAGAGTATTCAATTAAATAATCAACAATTTAAACATACATACAACATCATATATACTCTAATACTTGCCTTTTTCACAGTGCTTGACCGTAGTAAGTCTTCCTTAGTAAGTGGTTAGGGAAGGCTTCAACAAAATAATGGGTTCTCTACATGAAAGACGTGCAAATGGTGAATCTAATGTGGGATGCATGTATGTTGTATAATTGAGTCTCCTTGACTCTATTAAACCCAAAGAATTGAATTATAGGTTGAGTTTTCACCGTAGGAAGTTATAACTTGCAGAAGAAGGTGCTTCCAAGGAGAAAAATGCAAAAGGGAAGAAAAAGATGAAGAATAGAGGCTCTTACTAATGCATGTAAGGCTTCAAATCATTGTTTGCAGCTTCAAGTTAAGATGGAGGTGAAAAAAAATGGAGATGAGCAATGGTTCCAACAAAAACACAGAGGAAGAATGAGGAGAGACGTTGGGTTCCTCTTTTTAATCAATTTTTTTGTTGCAGTTTTACATGCAAGCCTAGCATTTATGGGAAATTACATTTTAGGTCATATGGACCTCAATTGGGCCAAGATGGGTCTGAATCAAGTTGAGCCCAACATGAAAGATGGTCTACACGAAGAATTACACAAGATGCAACTAAGGAGGTGTCAATATGATGCAAAGACAACAAAAAAAAAAAGGTCCTTAACCACTTAGGTAAGGTTCGAACCCAACCCAACGACCTATCCAAGGCCTAAGCCCCAAAGGGTTTAGTTAAATTAGCAAAAAAAACATTTTAATTAGTGTAAAACAAGATTAATTAATACAAATTAAGGTTAATTGGGATCAGGACCCTACAATCCCTTCCCCCTCTCCTCCTTCAAACAAATGTTCTATTCCTTTTTTGCATTTAGCTACATTTTTTGTCTTTGTCGGAACTGCACTCTTTATATGTTATGGCTATGTTGTTGACTGTGTGTTCCACATATTCCATATTTTCTTTTCTGAGCAGTTGCCTAACTATGTGTGCATTCTTCTTCCTACCTTTCTTTATGTGTTATGGCCGTGGTGTTTCTTTTGTTTTGCTATTTCTTTGTCAATTTTGTGCCAAAAAGGGGGAGATTAATATCTTTAGGGGGAGCTTTCTAAACTCCCACCTTTATAGTACATTGCGCCTTAAGACTTTTGTAGGCAATTTATTTTACCGATCAAGCAAAATCTAAGGGGGAGCTTCAGACTTGTTGGATTTTCAAGATCATGTAGTACTTGGTTGTTTAAGGAGTGGTCAGTCTTGTAAAAGGGAAATTGTGCGAAGTATATTGTTTTAAAATGCTGTTGTTTTAAAATGTTGTATTCTCTTCATTGTATGTAATTTTGTCACGAAATTGACAAAGGGGGATATTGTTGGTGTCATAGTAAGAGTGTGTTGTCAATTCCATGACCCGAGTCAAGTCTAGTTCAAGAAAGATCAAGTTACATCAATGAAGCTTAAGCATGATCAAGGAAGATCAAGATCCATCAAGTCCATCATCTAGAAAATCTTCATTAAATGCTAAGTGCTAAGGTAACATTGACCCCTAATGTCCCTAGACATAGAATGGAAAAGACTTTTCAAAATATCTTTATATATAACTACGACTTGGATCACGACTAAGTCGATAATCTTATGGCTACACCATCAAAAGCCTACAGCTAAGCCATAGCATGATTTACAGCTAAACTGTAGAGTTTACGGGCCATCTTCCAAATAGAGAGTTTTTGGCCATATTGCCTACGGTTAATCTTACAGCTAAGCCGTAGAATGTTTTACAGCTAAGATATAAAGTTTATAAGATACTTTCCAGAGAGCATTATTGGCAGATTTTAACTTACGGCTAACCTACGGCTAAGTATAAGGATTTATAGCTAGGCTATACACCTAACTGTAAAAAGGAAAAAATAGTGAAACTGGGTCAAACTAGCCATTGCATTTTATTTGCACATATGGCTAAGCCATAGACCAACTTTTTCTTAGACATAGATCCAACCGTTGGAATTTCTTTCTACTTAAGAGAAGCACTCCTTTCCTCCAAATACATGAACTTTCTAAGGAGAATAATCTTAAGCATCTGAGCCCTTGCACCTTCAGTAAAATGCTGTATCAAGCTCCACCTACCATCTTCTTTGCCAAATTTAAAATGATATTATTGTTTTGAGAAGAGTAGGTAACCAACTAGGAAAGCCTTAAATTCAATCTAAAAAGATCCTAGCTTTTCAAAACCCAATACAAACCTCTTCCCTTGGCTGAGCACTCATTTGAAGATCTTCATCACCAAGGAGCAAGCTCAAGAGGTCAAAGCTTGGAGGTCTTTTTTCAACTTTCAAGAACACCTTTCAAAGCTAAGGTATCTAGTTATTTGTTTAGGTGTTCTTCTTGATTTCATTTCTCTGCTGTGTATGGTAGAAGACAAACCATGGCATCAAAAATGTTGTAGTTGGTGGAATAGATCTAGTATCAACCACCTAATCAAAAATCCTGTTAGTGGAAGACAAACCATCGGATCAAAAAATTGTTGCTGGAGGTGTTCTTGTGTAATTACCTCATCTTCAGTGGAACCAAGAGAGATTGCTCTTAAAAGTGGATGCAGGTCTAGGACCGAACCACTATAAATTCTGTGTTTGCCCTTATTTTTGTGATGGATGTTTTATAGTCTTATACCCTTGTGATCATCTTCTTTGTGCTACATCATCCTTGTTCTTGTAGCATATCTACACACTGTCAGCACACACAACTCTGGGCATCCTACTTGATCATACTTATGGATCTATAATATTGATTAAATCTTTAGATTGCACTCCAAAGTACCTTATATTTGGAAAGATTTTTTAATAGTCCTATTCACCCCACCTCTAGGATGTGGTGAGACCTAGTTGCTGCACTTTCAATGATTAGATGGGCCTAAATCTAATAGTCCTATTCACAGTAATGCATTGTGCTTACTTTTTGTATTAACATGCTTAAATCCATTGAGCCTTTGGACCCACTTCATGATTGGCAACCTTTTTATGTCATGGAGTCACACCCTGTATCATACCCTATGAGTAATGGGTCCCCTATTCCATTAATTGGTTTGATCCTATCAAACTCTTTTAGATTTATGTGGTAGTGTGTTCGGTCCAATGGACCCATCCAATATAAGCAAATTTATGGCCTAAGCCACATGGCCAATCTTGATTTAATATGATGGGTTTAAGCCAACTTTTGACCATACCATGTCAGGTCTGGTGCACAAAGCCAACTTCTAACGACCTAGGCCATATAGCCAATCTTGGTTAACTATGAAGCATGCAATCAAGTCCAACCCAAATTCTAGGCTAGGCCATATGGCCAATTTTAGTTGACTATAAGAGGTTCACTACATCCAACCAAATTTTCTGGCCTGAGCCATATGGCCAACTTTAGTTGATTATAGGGTCATTGTATTAAGGTCTGCGTTTAGGTCCAAGTTAATTTCTAGCCTAAGCCATATGGCCAAGCCTAGTTGATAATAACAAGGACACATCACCAAAACCATACAAATACATAATTATCAATCATGTGATGGGGCGTTCATCAAGTTTCTATCTATTTTTCTTACTCTTTATAACAAGGTTTTTGAACTTCACTAAAAAAAAGATCAAAACAAACTAATAAATCACTAATATCAACCACAAAACATTGCTAATGTAGTGTTCAAAACATCTCCATTTCCTATCATGAATGCTCATTCGACAATCAAATTATATTCTGGATCCCGTGTTTTTTTCAAATATTGTAGTATCCCGCACATCATTAAAAAAAAGTCAAAATTTGTTAATTTTTTATTATAAAAATAAAGATAATTTTTTTCATATTCAATATTAACTATACCTATGTAAACTAGAAAGGCATTAAAATGGGATTTTCAATGAGAGAGCTTTGGCTATAGAAATAACTTTCTTTATTGTATCTGATTCTTGAAATAAATACAATAATAAGTTCTTCCATTGGAATAAACATAAAACTCAGGATAAGCACATACAGATGGAATAAAACTTACGAAAATCCATTAAACAACTTTAGTTGTTGAGCTCCATGAATCATCATTTTTCCACTGACATTGCATTCATTTGATTTCCCTATTTGAAAAAAAAAAGCATAATAATTAAAAAAATGATAATTACTTTAAAATAAAGTTATATTCATGAATATATCAAGATGCATTGAATTTATTACCTAAACCATTGGCTATAGAATTTGGACAATTACAAGTGTTAGTGGCCACATTTTCTAGATCAGCTACATCTCTTTTTCTTCTTTTGGTTAATCTCCAACCCACACTTGTATCTAGCGGATGATTGCCCTTTTTTTTTACTACCCTTAGGTTCATATAAAATTCTTCCTGTTGAATGATCTATTTCAACATTAGAGCACCAATTAATTGCCACACCATTCTCCTTGGTACCTTGTGCATCCAACGCATCTAATTCTTTGATGGCTTGTTTCAATCCATTTTAAGCAACAACAGAAGATCTGTCAGATTTTGATGCTCTTTTGAGTAGCTCTTGGGCTTCATAATAAAGAATATTTTGTTGTACTATTTTAGTTTGTTGTCTATTAACCTCTATTGTAGCCCATTCTTCATTAAAAATGACATTTGTCTTTGTATTTCTTGTCCATCTTTTCAATAAGTAGCACAATGGGAGCATCAAGACGTTCTTTTCCTATAAACACTTATCATGTGTCTACATGGGATGCCTTGAAATTCAAACATTTGACAACTGACAATTGGCTCTAATTTCAAGGAGTTGTAAGTAACAATATATGTCCTAGGTTTTGATTTTTTTTTCCTTTCGTTAGGTCCTGTGATGAACCTTTTTAATTTATACTCTGTGATAGAACCCACTTTTCCAATCTTATTTATAACAAACTCGCTACATTGTACTTTAGCTGAGACTTTTCAAATATTATTCTCATATATTCTTTGGATGCTTGCTTTTCATAGCAAGAATTTATCTTTAAAACTAGCTCACTGTGATTTGTTCTATAATCTTCTTCATTTTCAATTTCACATTGACTAATGAGTTTCCTTTCATATTGCTTAATAAACTCATTTAGAATTGTCCTCGAATTTACATAGCCATCACAAAAATGAATTTATACTTTCACTAGGTTGAGTTGTTTGCATATTTACAAATAATGTATTTCTCAAGTGCATTGGCACCCATTTTTTACCCTTATTATACATAGAATTGAGCCATACATGTTCTGTCAAATCATATCTTTCGAGTCAAGACTCCTAAATTCTTTTAAATTCATCCACAGTCCCTTTTAAAAAGATGTAATTAGAAAATTACTTAGAAAATTCTGCTACAAAATCACTTCCTTCCTTATACACGTGTTAAATTCTTTGCTACATTCTTATACATATATGCCATAAACAAAAATGATGATGAGTATTGGAAAATACTTTTGCAATTGCACCCGTAGTAGCTCCATCTTGATCTGTGTTTATTGATGTTGGATGTCGTCCACCCATCTCATTGAACCATGTTTCAAATAACCATACAAATGTTTTTTTTAGTTTCATCTTCTAACAATGCACAACTTAGTAAAATTGTTTGACCATGATGATTAACTCCCACAAAAGGTGCAAATGGCATCGAATATTTATTTGTTTTATTCGTAGTGTCATAACTGATAACATCACCAAAATATGGATAGTCCATCCCTGACTTGGCATCAGCCCAAAAAATATTTGTTAATCGATCTTCACTATCAACTTGCATAAAATAAAAAAAATGGAAGTCTTGCATTTGCATTTTTGTGAAATAATTTTACACAGAGTGAGCATCACCAAGTTTTATTTTTGCTTGTCGAATACATGCATGTGATTTTGAATATTTTTTCTTGTGCAATGAAGGTTAGAAGAACCTCTAGCTTCTTCACTTAATATTTTTCTACTGACTAATGATTTTGCACCTGCCTTTGCCATATTAGCAATTTTTTCCCATATAGTTCACCAACTCTTCTATGTGATTTCAAATATTGTACCTTTGATGGGCTTACTAGTTCATGGTTATAATGATCTTCAAATTTAACTACAACCCACTTTTCATCATCATATTTCTTCATTTCAATCAATGCTTTATATCCAGTTCTAGTTAGTGCCCGCTCCTTCTTTTTTCAATTCTCAGTTGTATTACATTTTGGTTGACGAAAGCCTTCTTTCCAAAATACATAAATAACCCTTAGTACTTTTCCAATATATAGGGAAAGACTACTATGCATATATCCCTCATACTATAGTAAAGGACAATTTCTTTTTTAGACCTAATAAGGTCAAAAAGGTGTCCTAAGATGTAATGGTTTTATCTTCTTGCATATTAATACGTTCCAAAAAAAAGAAGTGTCTCTTGCCATAGTATAAGGGACATAGCATAGTAGTTTTGTCCATATATATAGTTTTCCCAAAAAAAAAAATGCCCCTTTTTTAGCCTATCATATTTTAACGCGTATCATCAATATCTCCTTAAAATTAGCTATCCCTTATTTTTTGCATTTCACTTGTGAGGTAACAGATTTTTATTAAATATGTCAAAAGAGACATAAACTTCCCTTTTTTAAATGGGGAGTTTTTGAGAATTTCTCATATATATATATGGAAAATAACCCTATGAGAACTGGTTCTCACCACTTTTTTTTAGAATTCTAGGTGGCTCCCATTTATCACCCAACCCTAATTTGGCAATGCACATAAACCCCCCTGATAGTCACATGTCCCAAGTTTCAGTCAAATCCAATTTCACTAGACCATTGGATCAATTGTACACCAATCCAAATAAACTGAATTTTGTGGGTTGCCGATGAAGGTGTTAGGGACATATGACTGGTGTTAGACTTGACATTTGGTGGTCCCACAAATCTTTTTATCCCCCTTGGTCTCATCCCCAAATGGGGCCTGCAAGTAAGCCCCATAAAAAGTTGACACAGTAAGTGTGTAAGAACACTTCTCATATGATTAAAGCCCTAAATATATATATATATATAATACACATACTATTCTTAATAGTAGCTATACATTTTCTTGTCAAATACGATTCTGAATAGTAGCTATACATTTTCTTGTCAAAACCCCTCTTACCAATTCAATTAGCTCCTTAAATTTTTTTTAATTACTGCTTTATCTTGGTCATTTAAACTTAAGATTTTCTTGCTAGAATTTTCTTTTTTGTTATATTTTGGTTTTGGTTTTGGTTTTGATGTTTGGTTCTAAGTGATCATGAAATACTCATGATGACGACTGAATTCTCACCTTGGATGTTTTCCCCGGCAGTTTTCTCATAGAATGTGTTCTCAAAGATGGCCCAATACAATGGGGCGCATCGCATGCGAAATCTGCAATCACGTTGGCAATTAAGGTTTAGTATATTGAGAAAACTGATTTTATTTATTAGTATCCTTTAGCAACTTATCATGAGGCACCTCAATTTAGCACTCGATCAGTGTGAGAGCCTCGATGTGGGGCACACATGGGGGCCCACCTGGGAGGACTTGGGGAATCAAAACATCTATCTGAGTCTCTCCTCTGTACAACAAAACTAGCCTCATCCCTCACCTCTATCATCCATATGGGCCATACTACCTTAACTATGTACATCCCATTTGGATGGGTGTGCAATCGATCCAACGGTTCTATCCATTTGAATGGGTATGAAACCCTAAAGGTAGGTCAAACTGAGGCTAAAGCCATCAATTGGATCTTATGAGGCCCACCTGGGAACCTACATGGGCGAAGGGGATTGTGGGGGTTTGAACGTCTCCCTAGGGCCCTTGAGCCCTCTCTCTTCAAAAAATCAACACCATTCTTGATCTCTATCTGAGCCCCAAATTTTAATAGTAAACAGTCCATTCGAATTGGTGCCACTCAATTCAACAATCAAGTCACATCGGATGGGGCCCAAACTTGGTAGACCAAAGGAATTCAGGAGGGCCCTTTGTGTGGTCCATCTAGATGGACCAAACGTGGGCTCCACAAGCTTGGGCGCATGTGATTTCTCCCAGCTGCTCAAGTTGAGGAGAGGCTCCCCCATATATATGGGGGAGCACTACTTGGGCATTGTTTGTGAGAAAATGCCTCTAATTGGGCCCACTAGGATATATGATTATCAAAAAATTTCATTGGATGAAAAGATCCATAATAGACCTACCTATATGCAAAATCTTAAATCCATAAGATCATTCTAACCTTTTAACCCATAACCCTAAAATCTAACGATTTAAAAGCATCATTTTATTATGATTTCAACCCAATTATAAGCAAAAGTTAGTGAAATATCAAATTTGAACTTATGACTATACATTTGGAAGGAGGGGAGCGGGAACGTGGGTTGGGGTTGTAGTGTGTAGGGTGCTCATAGATCAGGCTACCCAAGTCCAACCTGGCCCAACCCACTTTTGGCCAAGCCTTAACCCTTAGGCTTTAGCAGTAGGGTAGGGCTTGGAGTTAAAAATTAAGCCTGTCTAATTGGCCGATCCTGGACTCAATAGTTGAAAGCCCAAGCTCAACTGTGATTGTAAAAATCCTTGCATTTCGTTGATAGAGGGACTTGGAGCCATGTAGTGTAATTGAACTTCATGCATCACAATCAGCTAAGCTACAAATTTCTGCTGTTAATAAAGGTCATTTTTTTATTAATAAAATATTATTAAACCAGGCTCGGGTCTTCAGCTAGGTATTTAAGGCCCAATTCAGGCCTGGCCAAGCTTGGGCTTAAGAATTAAGATTCAGGCTAGGCCTAGATATTGTTCAGTCCAGCCTATGAACATCCATAGTAATATATATGAAAAAACTAGATTGACTCAACATGGGCCCCATAACTTAAAAAAGGTGCACAAAAAAGACATTTTTAAAGTGAGACAGTGTTTAAAATTTCCCTATGGATAGATACTCATAAGTGATATTTTCAATTCAATCCAATCCAAATCTGATCTCCCATCAGACCCAAAACGGGCTCATTTCTTCAGATTGGATCCATCAGCTCCTTTAAGCCAAGGCACCAGTTAGCACCCTTAACATGTAGCAACTACGTTAGAGTTTCAATGGCACACATCCTCAAGTACATGTACTATATCACTGTATCAGCACTAAAACTTTTCAAAGCATAAAGAGATTGTATACCCTCAAGTACACAAATTCAAGATATCATAATCTCCAGCTATTCACCGTCCATAAGTAGAACCTTAATACAATGAGATTCATGAAATAGATCCGATTTGAAATCATTTCCAATGCACAATTTTACACCATGATTGGGCTCCCTTGAGGAAATATTTTCTTAAATTTCTGCAGTTCAGTGGAAGATCACCTGCGATTAGAATTCTTTCCCCGGCTTGATCCCATCCCACTGGCATATTCAAAAGTCCATCTCCATGGAGGGCAGTGTCTTTACAAACCATCAATCAATGTTTACATAGTTGTGATATCGCAGGTTTTGTGCTGAAAAATCTGCAACGAAGAGGTAACAAGGTGGGATAATGTGTAATTACAACTCGAAGAAATTTGGGGGATCGAATAGCTTCTTACCTTCACAGTGAACTATAGAATGGAATTTCCATTAAGCCCTGTGCTTATTGGGTATGATTTGAATGGTCCAGACCTCGCTATAAAGAATGACCTTTATGAATTACCGTAAGAATGCCCCATTAAGGGCCATTCTTAACTCCAGGCTTTGCATTCAAAGCATTCAGCATTTTTGTAGCCTCTTGGCAATTTGAATACATAATGCCATTGGGCAATTCGTTTTTATCGCATTTGGGGTGATGTGTGACCTGCTAGCAGCATATCCTTCCTGAAAAAAATTAAAGGAGAGACCATGCCACTCAAAATATGGGAGAAATCAGAAGAGCCAAAAGCTACTACACTGATGAACATGCAAGGTAGGGATGCAAATGGGTGCAAACCAGCTGGAACTAACTCGTAACCTCTATGCATGGTCAACAATTGGATAGAAATGTCCCAATATTGACAGTATATGGCCCAAATTTTAGCTTTAATTCGATGTCCAGAACTATTGAATCTAGGGAGCACAAGATTAATGGCTGTTGAATTGGATAGTTCTAGCCATTTATGTGGGGCTCCTAAATGATATGATTATTAAGCAATTTATATGGACCTACTCATCCAACCAGTAATAATGCATCAAGGCAATGGAAGTAGGCATGTTGATGGAAAGGATAATGGGTTATCACTTCTCACCATTGAGAAATTATCACTGCAATTGCTGCCCAAACCAGACCACCGTGGAACCTACTTAGTCACTTATATGCATGGTCAACAGTTAGATAAGAGTTCCAAATGTTAATTGCATATTGCCCAAATTGTCTTTTATTAGATGACCTTAGCATAGTCAAAGATCAGTGGATAAATTGAACAGTTCTAGCCCTTTATTCTGGGTTAAGTGATAGTGTGGAACAATTAATATCATCAAATGGAAGTAATTTTCAATCATATGGCCATCTATTCCAGGGTAAGTGACATGATTACTATCATCAAAGGAGTATTTTTGTTCACGACAAAATTCAAATAAAGAAATTCCCATCCAACCATCTATCATGTGTGAAGGTAGCTGAAGTTGGCCCCAAAATGTGGTTTGGACTACTAAAGCAATAGGGTTGTTCATTCATTTCTTCCTAGACTTCTAAGTATTTTAAAATTTCAACTGTTTTGTGGGTAATTTTGGTGATTTGCTATTGCATTTAGATCGTGTCTATTACATCTAGGTTTGAATTTGTGATTTTTTGAATTTTGAGAAAGAGTATACCTTTCCTTTCGATTCTATTCAATTCTAGTGCAACCTATTGTATAGCCTAGATTCAATCTGGGTTGATGGTTTCAGAAAATGACTCAGAATTACACATTTTAATAAATTTATTCTTAGCTATTTGTCCCACATGCCACTTATGACATGATTATGATCATCCGAAGATACTGACAAGAAGAATAGTAAAATACACTATGATGTCTGGATACTGCAAAATAGGCAAATTACATGTCCAATCATATGTAACACTTCATGTCTTAAGTGCAAAATTCTTATGCCATATTTATGATGTGTCCCTACCTTAAATGGGTATCATAAATTATATAAACTAGGTGACTAATGAATGTGATATTATCGGTCTTAAAAGAGAACTTAGTATTTCTCTCTCATTTGTATGCTTCTTATTGTTTGGACTATAATCTATATTATATGACTGATTTTGGACTACCCTATATTTTTTCATTAGCAGTATGTTTTATTTTAATCACTATTATTTTTATTAAAAAGAATTTCTTAAAATGTTTGGAGACAAATTTTCTATAAATTGAAAACAAAATTATAAAAAAATGTGTAAACTATAATCTATTATTTCTATTATATGAAAAACTCGCAAAGAAAAACTTTAATAAATGTTTCTTACACTGTCATTGAAGCAACCAAACCCAACCCCCCCCCCCACACAAAAACCACAACGCCCTCCCCTGCCGCACAAAAACCCACACAAAAAATGAAAAGAAAATTTTATGGGTCCCCCTGTACTGTCCCTCATAATTTTTTATTATTATATATAACAATAATATTAAAACGGAACTGTAAAGAATTGTGACAGTTATAAGATTTAATATATGAATGTTGTTTGTAAATCTAATAGGATAAAAATAGGGAATGATAGAAGAATACCTCATGCAAGGTGCTGATCATGGCTTTAAGGGGAGGAGAATTTACTTTCGCACGGCTAGCAACCTGGAATTATAAGCAAAGACAGTCCACTTTTAATAACATCATATGGTAAAAGCCTTCTAAAACATAGGTGTAGATGCCCTATTGAAATGGCGTTTTTTTATTTTTTCTTTTCCTATTCCAACTATTTCAAATTTCCTTTCCAAGTCCAACCACTCTCTCAATAAGGGTCATATCTTATTGAGTTCATCAAAGGCTCTAATAAAATATAAAATAAAATAAAACAAACCTTCAACAAAAGAAGAAAAAAATCCAGCAACCCACTGGATCTGTTGCGCATGTCTCTATGGAAAAAAATGAATATAAAAGGTGATAGAGAAGGTCAGAAAAAACTCCAGATACATGCAAAAGCATCTATAAGGCCTTAAGCTGTTATAGTGCCTTACATTCTGATTACATTAGGCTAAGAGCGTGTTTGTTTCGTGTAAAAATCTATAATTGTATTTCTTCAAGCATGAATATCCAAAAATGAACACCAAATAACCTCCTCTTTCAATGGAAAAAGAATCATCCATTGATGGGAAATGAATATCTGTCCATCACATTAGTCGTCAATACCCAGGAAAATCAAGGTCTCATGTTCATCTTGACTAATGCAGGCCCTAGGGTTAGTGCTGTGTAGGGTGCCAAAACATGTGTTTAAGGATACTTCGAATCGTCTTCAACAAGACTTCAAGATACATGAACGCACGTCCAGGGATAAAACGCACAATCTATTCAATTAATTAAGTCCGAATCATTCTTCGTTACAGTGCCATATAAATAAGAAAAGATAACTTAAGCCTAAGAAATATAATTAAACTAGGAAACTAACTAATATAGGAAACTAAATCCTAATTACAACCCATAAATAAAATAAAATCTAATGACACATAATTACTAAATAAAAGCCTAAATCTATTTGAGCCCTACATATGTAGCCATTGAGGTCTATTCTTACATCATTCTCTTGGGCTTGAAAAGAATTCAACCTCGAGTACTGTAAATGTCCGGCTAGATCAAAGATCAGTCAAATGAACTTTCAATCCGTTGTTTGATCCACAACTTCTGTGTACACCTTTATGTATAATTTCATTGAGTTGCCTGAGGTGGTGCAAAAGTGAGAGCGAATCCTGAAGCACTTCATATGTAAAATTTGCACCACCAAATCATAATTTTTGACAAGCTATTCGTTCTCTCCAAAGATAAACTCAATATGAGGAATGTCAACTGAAAGATCTTTGTGTGGATACTTAGGAGCAAGTAATTTGTTTTCCAGTTGAACTAGTTGACCTTTATTTGTTGTTCCCATCAAATAGAGTTTTGCAGGTCGATCTTCTTCTAAGTCTTCATGTGCAAATGGATCAACTTTGGAATGCAGCGTAAGCTTCTCTTGAATTTGAGATTTTAGCAAGCTGGAACTAGTGTCAATCTCTTGTTTAGCACATTGCTCATGATCATTATTTTCTAAATTGATATGCCAGGTTTCCATCCTAGTAAGAGTGGCATGGAGTTGATTGACCTGAATGCATAACTCAGCAACGGTGACACAAAATTCTTTCATAGATGTAGACACCACAATTTAAAATTTGATTGACCTAATGCTGTAGATCTATTCTCCGGAAACACGCTGGAGAGATAGATCTGAAATCTGACCATTGAGGGAGCCGAAATCGCAAAAACAAATTGTGACCTTTTATTGTTTTCAACAAAGATAAAGTTGTCTTTGCTGCTAGGCTTATTGTTTGAATGGGTTAGATTAGTCTTGACCTGGACCAGAACTAAACTTGACTTGGGCTGTCCATAAGTTGCCCAAACACATGTGACAAAGAGGCACATGTGTGACCTCGTTTGGTATTGATTGTTGTGTCAAAAGATGAAGAAAAGGGGTTGATGCCCAATTCTCACTTTGTGCTTCACGAACAAAGTGGAAGAAGGATGTTATGGTGGGACTTTGAAGAGGATCCGCAAGCAAAGAACAAGTGCTTCTGGTGGTGGACGGCGACGCTAGGTACGCCTATGGAACTCAAATCCTCCTTTTTGCTCTTCTTCTTCTCCTTTTTTTTTCCCTCTCTCTGTTTGGGGATAAATCAGGTTTCGAGAATGAAGGTCGGCGTAGGTAAAGGCCGAAGGGCCTGGGATGGCATTCGCTAGTTCAGGATTGGGTACTCGACGATGGAAGATGGCAAAAGGAGGAATGATAGTGGAGAGGATGAGAAGGGCGGTACAACTGGTTTATGGGACTTGGGTTCTATTGTGCTGGGGATGATGACGATGGGAGGATGAGGTATGGGGGCTCGGTCTCAACTAGGATGGGGAAAGGGTTTGGAATTCAATGGGACTAAGGATGGGTTGGTTCAGGTAGTTTTTTTTTCTTTTTCTTTTTTTTTTTGTTTTTTTTTGGAAGAATACCCATTGATTCAAGAGGGGTTTTGCTGGCCGGCAGGATTTAGGAACAATAGAGATGGAGATGATGGGGGATGGGATGGAAGGGTAGGCTTTGATCTGTGACCAGAGGGTGATCGAAGCGACGTGAATCTTCGCTCTGATACCAATCTAATGTAGGTTCTAGGATTAGAGCTACATAGGGTGCCGAAGAACGTGTCTGAGGACACTTCAAGTTATCTTCAACAAGACTTCAAGATATGAGGATGCATTTCTAGGGATAAAACCCACAATCTATTCAATTAATCAAGTATAAATAATTCGTCATTACAATGCCATATAAATAAGAATAGATAACTTAGACCCTAAAAACCCTAATTAAACTAGGAAACTAAATAATATAGGAAACTAAATCCTAATTATAAACCATAAAATAAAATAAAATCTGACACATAATTAATAAATAAAAGCCTAAATCTATTTGGGCCCCACACGTGGCCATGGAGGTCTAATCTTGCATCATTTCCTTATATCATTCACCCCTTACCACTTTAATAATCCTTCAATAGAGCTCATTTCACCATGAATTCATACATCAATTCCTATGTATTTTACACAAACAAGCAGGCCTTAAGAATTTGATGGGCATTTTGTAAGAAGAATTTGTAAAGGATTGATAGGATATTAAGGCAGGGATATAGAAAACTTGTAAGTGAACACAGGATGTATCACATGATGTGTCTGAATGTTCAACATAATAAAAAAACGAATGTACATATGAAAAGAGAGTGGTAACATGTATGAACAACGGTAGTCAACCATGTTTCAATTTGACTCTTGATTAAAAGGTTTCAGCTGAAATGTTGCTTGTTTCTGGATTTCATTTAACAGTTCAATTTCAGAAAACTAAAAAATTAAATAAATATATATGGCTGCCCTCAAGCCGAGCACCAGTGCTCATGATAAGGTGTGCAACACATGCACAAACACCTAGTGGGGCCACCTAATGATCCATCAGAGTAGACCATATAAGAGGGACCTCCATGATTGTCACCTATCTAAGTTTGGCAGTGATGCAGCCCAAGGGCTGCATCAGATTGGTATCAGAGCCCGCTCTCCACCGTCACCGTCACCGAATCCCAACATCACAGACAACCACCACGCCATCCCTACCACAGTCCCCAAACCCTAATCGCCCCACCATCTTCGCCACAGAAGACCACCAACCACGGCCGACACCCTCTGTCTACCCAGCCCACCACCGAAACCCCGATCCCACACAGTCCCCAGTCCCCAACACCCGGCCCGAAGCCAAACCCCACCCCCATCTTCGTCCAGCGCCAGCAACCATCCCGAATCCTCCGCACCAGATCTACACATCTCCCCATCCCCTACCCCCATCCGTTAACCCTCATCCTGCACCGACACAGATCCACTTCCACAAAAACAACCTAGATCCCATAATCCCAGCCGAAACCCTATTCAACCCTAAACCCCCACCTCTGTTACATCCCTTTGCCGGAACCCATCCAACCCCCATCGATCCCTCTCAGTCCAACCCGCACCAAATCCCTCTTCAAATCCGCAGCCCCGGGACCCAAATCCCTAACTCCCGACCAACCGAAACCTCTGTCGATTCCCTTTGCCCTCTGTTGACACCAAGTTCCACCCCTGTCAACCCAACCATTATCGCCGGCCCAAATCCACCACCAAAAAAAAAAACCCAGACCCTGCGGAAACCCACTTTTCGGCCAACCCTTCTCCTCCCCAAACCAGAGTGAAAAAAAAAAAAAAAAAAAAAAAAACCAGAGCGCAACCGGAGCGAGAGAGAGAGTTGTGAGCAAAGGAGACAGCGGAGAAACAGCGTACCTGGCACCGGTGATTTCCACTGCCGATCGTCACCGTCCGCAGACGATCTGATCTGCTGCTCGTGCGCCAGACCAGTACGCTCCCACCGGTCGTCACCTCATCCTGTTGTTTTCGTCGTCGCCACGCCACCACTGCCTGGTCTGCTGCTCTGCCCCTTTCTCCAGCGCGTCCACGATCTCCCACGATCTCCAGCGCGTCCAAGCCACCTCCGCTTCAGCCTCCATCGCAACTGATCTCAGCAGATAAGGCTCCCTCCTCTCGTTTATTTTGTTTCTCTGCACACAGCCCAAGACAGAAAGATCGAGACGCGGGCAGGTGCATCTTGACCTCGACCCGAGCACGTGTCACCCGGCCCGAGCACGCACACCCGACCCACTGCATAGTAAACGGGCCTAAGTGGGTCCGGCTCCTCACAAGTCCAACCCGACCCAACCCACCTTAAAAAAAAAAAAAAAAAAAAATGCCTCCTAAGAAGCAAGTGGATGCCGAATCTTCATCTTCTTCACTTGAAGATTTGGCGAGTGCCATTAGAGAATTATCTGCAAAAGTTGATGGCATGCACACCACCCTGCACCAATTGGATATTCGAGTGACAAATTTAGAAAATCATCAACGTGTGCATCCCCACCGTGAAGATGGTGCACATATTCGGAATCCACGGGATCCGCCAGTCAATAATCCTGATCGAGAATTCGGGATAAAAATTGTGATTCCTGAATATGATGGAAAATTACAGCCCGCTGAATTTATGGATTGGATAGTATGTGTGGAAAATATTTTCGCACACAAGCCAATGACAGAGCATCATAAAGTCACACTAATTGCCACTAGATTTCGTAATTATGCTGCAACTTGGTGGGCTGAATTGCAAAGAAAACGGAGGAATCAGCACATGGATCCTGTTGATACATGGACAGAGATGAAAAATATTTTGAAACAAAAATTCCTCCCTGTCAACTATGCAAGAGATCTCCGTTCCAGTTTTCAAAATTTGAAACAACGGTCCAAGACAGTTGTTGAATATTCTGAGGAATTTTTAACTCTGCAAGCTCGTTGTGGTTTGAATGAAGATGATGATATGGTAGTTGACAGATTTTTCAATGGATTGAGACTAGACATTCAGCATATCCTTGCCTTTCAACATTTTGATAATGTCGATGAACTCATCCAACATGCTATCAAGGCTGAGGGAATTGCAAATCATCAAGTACAAAAATCCAAATGGGCTCAACCAAAGAATGCCCCTCTACAAGAAGCTAAATCCAATGGACAGATTTTTGCTAGGACTGAAGGTCAAAATAAGATGGTTTGTTTCCATTGTCACCAGCACGGGCATCGTGCCGCAGATTGTCCAAAGCGAATACATCTAATTGAGATTGAAGGTGCTGATAACAATATCCGAGATGATATTGACAATGATCCTAAGGATATTGACAATGCCAAGGATATTGACACTGCGGATATTGACTACACCGATGCAGAGCCGCCAGATGATGCTCTTATTGTCCTCAAGGATGCGTCACCAACTGTTGAGCATAGGTGGCTGCGCAAAAATATTTTCCGTTCCACAGGAATGATTCAGGGACAAAACTGCACAGTTGTTATTGACAGTGGAAGTTGTGAAAATCTCATCTCCCAGGCTCTTGTTGATCGCCTTCAATTGAAAGTTTATAAGCATAATCGTCCTTATTTTGTCAAATGGCTAATGAATGGTGATCGAGCGCATGTTCGACATACTTGCAAAGTTACTTTTGCCATTGGTGAAACTTACAAGGATACAATCTGGTGTGATGTGCTACCTATGGATAGTGGTGATATCTTATTGGGACGTCCTTGGATGTATGATAAAAATGGAACTCATGGTATGCGCGACAACACCTATACATTCATGCATGGTGGACAGCACGTTACTCTTCATCCTGAGAAACCACAACCGCCAAAGAAGAATTCCTGGAAAGCTACCACAAAGGATGTCCTTCATGTTCAACACATTTACACTGGCAATCCGAAGCAGCATCGAGTTCGAGGACGAATTCTTCTTTCAACCCGGGGAGGATGATGCAGTCTAGGGCCCAGCCACCGCTCAGCCCTCTTCAAATTAGATTAGGATTCTTATTGTTATTATTAAGAAAGTTTCTATTTTTAGCCTAGGGTTTTCTTGCTTATTAAGATTGTTTACTATATATATGGCTTTGTAGAGAAGAACTTCTCAGATTGGATTGATTAATAGATTTGGGTTTTTCCAAGAGGTGTTTCCTCGTGTGTATTGAAGTCTTCGTGACGATTCGAAGTGTCGTTGGACACATGCTCCGGCACTTCCACGCAGCCCTAGCCCTTGGGCTGCATCAGGCAGCAATCCGAATGGACTAGACTGTTTGGTCAACTGCGCAACGCTTTGGATGATGAAAACTTATGGGTTATTGATCAAGTGATTAGGATGATAATTCAAGCCTCCAGCACCATACATGGGTTCTTTTTTTGCAGGGGTATGACAGCCCCTCTTTGAGTGTTAGGAGAACTAATGGTTTCACACCGAGAGAGCTGTGAAATTTTTGATGTGAAAGTGGCCCCATTCACACACCACTTAGCACTAAAATGTACAAATATGATATGTAAATGAACACAAACATATACAAGCATAAATGTTACACATGCCAACGAACTCTTAAAGGGTAACTTAAAAATACTGGATATTCAAAGCTGCCACATGAAAAGATAGTCTGGAAACCTCATCCAGTTTGACGTATCCAAATGGCAATTCAGGGTCACTTTCATCAATCATCTGATTTAAAAGCTTTTCCAAATCCACGTCTTTGGTGCCAGTAGATGTCCATCCCCATTCTTCAGCTAAGTTTAACATTTCAGCAACATAATCCCCATCATGAAGAGGTCCAGTCCAAAGTGGGCCTGACACAACCAGAGACCTAGAAACCTGAAAAGACTCAACTGAAATTCACGAGGACTTCTGGAATAACACGTTAAAGTTAAGATAGGTAAAAAAGCAAAAATCTTAAGAATCAAACCCATAGGACAGTTAGATTTTATCAAGTCTACACACACTGGAAAAAAGAATAAAAAAAGTATCTAAATTCACATAGGACAGTAAGATTTTATCAAGTCTACACACACTAAAAAAAAGAATAAAAAAAGTAACTAAATTCTGCAAGCATAGATATGAACAGATCTTCTGACTTTCATAATATACTGTCCCAATCCGTTGATAGCAGCAAAACATAACCATGATACAATTTCCTTTGTTGTCTCTAACTTGCTATTCCTAGTAACAATAAAAGAGGATAGCAGTGCTTGGAAGGCTACTGCCTCTGAGATCTGTATTCAACCATTTCTCCCTGAAGTGATTTTCTGGATTAACTAATAAGCCTCTCTACAGTCAAGACTCATATTTTCCCAAATCAATATTAAAAAAAAAAAGGGCGGCCCAGTGCATGAGGCTCTCGCATAGCGGGGTCTGGGAAGGGCAAGATGTACACAGCCTTACCTTTATTTTGAAGAGGCTGTTTCCGTGACTTGAACCCGCGTCTTCCTGAACGCTACCGGTAAGCCTTTACCGTTGGGCCAAGCCGCCCTTCTTTCCCAAATCAATATTATATGCAGAAAAAAAAAAAACCTCTAGAGATACAACACTAGTCATAACAGGCACAAAGTCAATGTTCTATTCTGACGAAAACATTATCTGATGCTATTGCTATGTTGGCTCCTCAATATTTTGGGACCATAACAAAGTTTTTCTAAAACTATAAAATGTTCACTGTGGACACAGCTCAATGAAATGGGTTTTCAAATTGCCATAAACAGTACAAAAAATAAGCATTTAGAGAGCTTAAGCAAATAATAACTTAGATGATTCAACTGGTAAACTGTTTCCAAATCACAAATGCCTAAACAGAAGAACAAAGACAAACCTCTCCATTGCTGCAAGGGCAACTAATCTGCCCCAGTTGACCCCAAGAAAATGCTTGAGAATGTCCACATTGATTACAGTAACTGATGAAGCAGTAATGGCTGTAGAGAACAGGTATTGTGTAATTACAACTAGAAAAATCACAAACTAACATGCTTTGGTAGAGATTTACTTGTTTTCAGGAAGCTTTCCACGACTCACACGGAGCATGACTCTGAAAACGGGTCCATGGTATGAATAATATGAGAAAAGTGGTGAAACGAAGAAGCCCAAGGCAACAGCTTCCCTTAGAACTCCACCTATAAGCATCCGCAAACCAACCTCATTTGAAAATGGCATAGGCCGGACATAAGCTCCATATGAAGCTAAAGAACTAAAGAAAGAAAACAATAATGCATGTCATCTTAGGAAGCAACAATGTACAATGCTATAGGATTAACCTGACAAGAAATAGTTTAACAAGGTCCAGTTGACAATGCAGTTGTTTGTTTGAGCAATACATCTATATAATTTTTTATTTTCATCAGCAGAAACATTTCATCCCGTGCGCTATGATGCGCAGATACAGCATGGATATGGAGGGACACGCATTTTACATATAATAAGCCAAATATTGGATATGATATGACGTGATATACATATTATGAAGTATCCAAGCATCATAACCTGTGGGCCACAAAACAAGCTTCCACCACTTTTCATACCTCGGTAGGGTGTAGGGCTTTATTGGATGGCCCCCACTTTTCACACCTACATAGGGGTTAAAGAGACCATTCAAACCTCAACAACCAAAAAACCCGCAACACCAGCCCAACCCTTTGCTCTTCCCCAGAGCACCCCAACATCCAATGCTTATCTGCTTCAGGCAACCCCACGGGCTAGACCATTCCCTGGTTAGAAATTATCAAAATAGCCAATACACACACCTGTATATATATATATATATGAGAATGTTAGTATGCATCCATCCCTCGCCATATGGAGAGAGATGCTTATATGGCTTTCCCTATATGTACTTGAGCAGTTTTTTTTTTCCATATAACTTATGCACATTAATACATCCAAATATTAAAGTGTCCCTCACCCTATGTTGAGGGATGAATGCATGCTAACATTCTCCAATATACATATATATATATATCAGTGATACTCAGGTGAGAACTATTCTCACCTAATTACCGTGATAACATTTTATGTAACCCACTTGTGGGCCCCATTTGGAGATAGAACCAGGGGACATGAAAAGATCCATGTGGGACTACCCTAGATATCAAGTTTGGCCCCAATCACATATCCCTAAGCCCATCATCTATGGCCCACAAATCCAATCCATTCGGATTGGTATAAGGTTGATCCAATGGTCCAGTAAACTCAAATCAAACCGAAACTTGGGGCATGCGACTATCAGGAGGTCCCATGTGTATTGCCAGGTTTGGATTAGGTGATAGATGGGCCCCACCTAGAGTTCTCACGAAAAAAATGGTGAGAACAATTCTCACTTGAATATTTCCTATATATGCGCGCGCATACACACAATTATCCTATGTACACCTCATGATTTGCACACCTCACAATGGGGACCACCTAATGACCCATCTAAATTGATCACGCCATGCACATCATCGATCCCTTTTCTACACCCATTCAAATGGACTACATCATCAGATCAACAGGTCAATTTTTTAATGGTTGAAACTTGTGGGCCATTGATCAAGGAGTTAGGAAGATCAGTTATGCCCCCTACTAGGTGGGCCATGGCCCCAAAAGACACGGTCCTTTCACACTTCGGAATGGTCTAGTTGCTCCAAATAGTTATTTATATGTATACATGCATACAGACAAATATTTTCCTACGGGAGTCTGTAAGGCTTTCCATGCATGAAACTTCATCTCTACTGATAACGTAGAAGTGGGCCCCTGCATTAGAGGCAGGCATGAGCTTCATGCATTGCAAGCCTATACAATGCCTGTAGGATAAAATCTCCACATACATACACACATTATACATATATGGCTATCAAATTTCTGGACACAATCTTTGATGATCTTTTTTATATAAAATCAACTGCACACAACATTTAAAAGTTAAAACTATTGTCCAGCTTTAACTCAATGTATCAACCTAAGCTAACATAAAGTAATGAGCCTCATAGCATTTAAATGATATCGCTACTTTGGCGCAGCCCCGGATCTTCGATCGAACGTAAAACAATCTCCCGAAGGATTGTTCGAATCACCATATGGATTCCAGCCCAGCCCCTAGGGCACAACCATCCTCACAATAGAAACCATAGTGAGAGAGATCTCTAAAATTTTAATTGATTTGGTCATGTCTATTATAATGAAAGGCTCCTTCTTATATAAGAGTAACTATTTCTAAACTAGGAAAAACTAACTCTAACAATCAGGGCTTACTAAACTAAATTAAGCAAGTACTAATCTCAACTCAACATAAAATGGCAAATAAACAATTAATCAGAACTATCTAATTAAGGATAAGGACCCCCGATTTTAAGGAGATCACGAATCAAGTGGGGTCCATCAATGTCTACAGGCCTGTGATCTTGGCCGAATCCAGGATCGGTCTACATTAGCTCTCCCCGGCTTGGAAAATTTTGATTCCAGTGAGTTAAGTGCTTAATATCTCTCATAAAGATTAAGATTGAGCCGTTAAAAGTCTATAGCTATAATCCACATAGCATCAGAGAGAGGACGATTTTGCTAGCAAACATAAAACTTCTGGTAACCTCCTAGACGTGTAGAGACAATTTGATCATCAAGACATCAACAATCTCATTAGTAGGCGGGAGATTAACTGGTAGGAAAATAAGTTGTTCTCCATCATTTCCCTCATTGTCATAGCCGTAGTAAAGAGTAAGATCCTCTACATTGAAGGAAGAACTGACGCTTAAATCAGAAAGAATGTCAAGAAAATAGGTGTTAGAGCTAATCTTTTGCAGAATTCTAAATGGATTGGAGTTACAAGAGTGTAACTTCTTATTAGCTACAGGAGGCATCTCTTCAGGTCTAATACACACCAAAACCATATCTCCTTATGGCATGTGTTGGAAGAAATGTTCAACATCTACACTAGTTCTTGCATTGACTGGCAAACGCACAAGATCAATAGGTAGTCATGGAATAACTCCTATAATAGCTTTAAATGGTAAAGTGCCAGTTGACCAATTGACTAAGTTATTGTACACAAATTCTGCCATAAGTAACACTTAATCCCAATTTGTGATACAATCACGCACAAGACAATGTAACAACTGTCCAAGACTTCCGTTTACCACTTCTATTTGTCCATCAGATTGAGGATGATAAGCAATGAAAAAATTAAGCTTGGTATTGGACAACATCCATAAGGTCTTCCAGAAATAGCTCATAAACTTCATGTCCCAGTCAGAAACAATAGTCTTTGGAAGACCATGTAGCCGAACAACTTCTTTGAGGAATAATTTAGCCACCTTGTAAGCATCAGCAATCGCAGTACAAGGAATAAAGTGTCATTTTTGAAAAACGGTCAACAACGATGAAGATAGAATCAACCTTTTTGGCAATCATGGGTAAACCTAGCACAAAGTCCATGATAATGTCTTTCCAAGGAGTGTGGGGTACAGGCAAAGGTTTATATAATCTAGTTTTCTTCTTGTTTCCTTTAGTGAGCTCCCATGTCCTACATCTTTCACAAATATGAATTACGTTGGTCATCATGTGAGGCCAATAATATCTGTCCTAACAAAAACAAGCATTTTGGTGCAACCCACATGTCCGCTACATCCTCATGCATGCAACTCTTGCACAACATAGTCACGAATAGAAGTAGCTGGGCGACAGAGTTGCATACCTTTCAATAAAAACCATGATAAAGACTACAACGAGGATGCTAAATATAATCACCATTGACGAGGTCTGCATAGATAGATCAAAAGTCCTTGTCAGTTGCATAATCTTGTTTAATTTTGCTCAAAACCCGGTACATTGACAAACATGGCAACCAAAAGATACTTCCACCAGCTTAATGCATCCGCTATCATATTATCATTTCCTGCCTCATGTCAAATACTAAATTTCAACTCCTGTATATATGCACTCCATTTAGCACAATTAGCACTAATCTTCTGTTGGGAGTGTAGATGTTGTAAGCATCATTGTCATAATAGAACACAAATTCATTAGCAATCAAATAATGCCTCCAGTAACGAAGTGTTTGGACAAGGGCATAGAATTCCAAATCGTAGGCAAAATATTTTCGATTCGCATCAGAAAGTTTCTCACTAAAGAACGCAATTGGATGTCCTTCCTGGCTAAGAACACTGCCAATGCCTACATTTAAGGTGTCACAAGCAATTTTAAAGCACTTGTTAAAATCAGAACCTATAGAATTGGCACTTCAGTAATCTTTTGCTTGATCTTTTCGAGAGCCCTGGTAGCTACACTGGTCCACTTGAATTAACCATTTCTCATACAGTCTATAACACGCATCATAATACTACTGAAGTTCCTAATAAACCTTTAATAGAAATTTGCAAAACCGTAAAAACTACGAACTTTAGTAATGGTAGTAGGAATAGGCTAACTAAGAATTGCCATAACCTTTTCAAGATCCATTTTGATACCTTGCACTGAAACAACATATTCCAATAAAATAAAAAAATCACTCATTAAGGTACATTTTTTAAAATTAATATAAAAACGCTCCCGGTAAAAAAGTTGGCAGACTTTATCCAAATGCTGAAGATGGTCTTCTTTTGACTTGCTGTAAATGAGGATATCGTCAAAGTAAATGACGACAAATTTCCCAATATAAGGCTGCAATAATTGCGTTATAACCCACATAAGTACTAGGAGCATTGGTTAAGCCGAATGGCATAACCATCCATTCAAAAAGACCATCCTTTGTTTTAAAGGCAGTTTTCCATTCATCTCCTAGCCTTATGCGGATTTGATGATATCAACTCCGCATATCAATTTTTACAAAAATACATGCACCAGTCATCATATCTAGCATATAATCCAACCAAGGGATAGGGAAGCAATATTTTACCGTGATTTTGTTGATTGCACAACTATCCATGCACATACGCCAGCTTTCGTCTTTCTTTGGAGTGAGAAGTGCCGGTACGCCAAAGGAAATAAGACTTTCCCTAATATAGCCTTTCACAAGCATATCATAAAATTGCCTTTTTAACTCAACATGTTCCACTAGACTCATCAGATAGGTAGGTAAGTTTGGTAATGAAGCCCCTGGAACAAGATCAATGGCATGTTGAATGTCTCTTAATTGGGGTAGTTCCTTTGGTAATTCATTAGGAATTAAATCAGCAAATTTCCTCAATAGTGGCTTCATTTCCTATGGGAATGATGTGGTAGGAGAATCATCTGCAACTTGTTTGGTAACTAAGGCATACATGAAACTTTGCTCTTTGCTTTCATCTTCAAATATTTGCATAGTTAAAATATGAGGTGTAGGAGAAGAGGCTGTAGATGCAAGTGATAACAGTGGAGTTGGCAAAGGACGCAACATGATTCTTCCACCTTTCCAGTTAAAAGTATGAGTGTTGTGTCCATTATCTATGATGACTTTAAGTTTTTGTAGCCATGGTCATCCAAAAACGAGTGTAACATTCATTGGAATGATGTCACAATCCTCATATTTGCCAATCTTAAAAAGAACGAAGAAGCATTGCTAACAAACAGCAATGGAGTAATTGTCAACCCATGCAACTTTATAAGGTCGTAAATACTTCACTTTGGGTAGTTTAAGCTTTTCTACCACTTCTTGAGAAATGGCATTCCTTGCATTACCACCATCAATAATCATTTTCACGACTTGCCCATGCAATTGACTCAAGACCAAAAAATAGAAACATGATTCCAATCTTCTTCTTCCTCTCTTGCATCCACTACTAGCAAGCAACGATCTAGAAAAAGTAGTGGAGTGCCATCCTCAGCATCTACATAATCTATTTGATTTGCCGGATTTTCATAAGAAGAATCCATATCAACTTACTCCGTTTCTACATGCTCATCAAGCTGGACCTCACTATGAGGTTCATTGGAAGTGTAAAAATTTCTCTAAGGGCATTCATTTACATAATATCCTCATTGCTAGCAGGCATGACAAACAATACTCCTTTTCTCTATTCTTCCACGAGCAAGATTATCATTATGATTCTGTGGAAACCACTGATTTTGTTGTGGGATAACCCGTCTTTGTTGAATACCTAACTGAGGATTCTAAAGTGCTTGCTAGGCTGCCGCTGAGGAGGTCTATAACCTTGTACTTGATTGCAATTATAGGAAGGGTCAGAACCTCTTTTTGTAGAAAACTCCTCAACTTGAAAAACATTGCATTTCTGCAACTGAATTTCATGTTGTACTTTCCGGGCTTTATTGAAGATTTCATCAACTCTGGTATAGCCAAATATCACTACCTCTCGTCTGATATCGGCACATTGGTTATCTTTGTATCTGTTAATAGTCAGACGGTCATCTGTCCTTAAGTTACAGCGAACAAAGTACTCACGAAACTTGTTTGTATATTCTTCCACTGTCACAGTTTCTTATTGGAGACTTAGATACTCTTGGTGGAGTGTATCCATATAATCACAAGGTAGAAAATTGCTTTTGAGCCTATCTTTCATGTTATTCCAATAAATAATGGGCTGGCACACCGCATTTTCACTATTTTCAACACCATACTACCAAATTCAAGCAGGAACCTTGAGTTTAACCTTGGTGAAGGCTATCAACCGTTAATCATTCATACCATACCACACAAAATAGTCTTCCAAAGAATTAAGCCAATCAATAAAAATTTTCAAGTTGGCATCACCACTAAAGTCAACAATATCAATTTTGGCTTTCCTTGTGATGTCATCAAGTGAGGATGTAACAAGGGGACCCTGGGGGTCTCGTTCAGCAAGAAGGCGCTGCATAAAGTCACAAATGGATTCTCGATTCTCAGGTCTTTGTGGTCAACCAGTTATATACACCAAAAACACGTTGGATGACCCTTCTTGACTGACAAACTGCTTTTTTTGCAATTCAACAATGCCAATTTCTGCAATTTTTAGACATTCCATAATATTTTCCAGTTCGTGACTTAATTTAAGTATGCTCCCAGCTCTCCATTTATCTGTCATCCAATGTTGGAGATCATCACCCTTTCTAGGCATGGTGGCTTTCCTTTTTTTTTTTTTTTCTTTTGGGTGGGGGCGAAAGAGCAGTCGGATTCACTTGAGTTGGGTAAACCCAAACTGTGGGTACAAACAGAGGAGGGTTCGGGCACGTGCAAAAAAAAAAAAAAAAAAAAAAAAAAAGCGGAATTGCCTCTTCTTTTTTCTGTCTTGATGCTGGGTAACAAACAAAGCATTGAAGGGTACTCTTCCTATTGCAAACAAAAAGAAAAAAGGGGGTGGAGTGGAACCTCAGCAATGGAGCAATTGGTTGGCTGCGGCAATTGTCGCAGGCGGTGGAGACTTCGGTGATGGTCGCGACAAGGCTCTGGCTAGGCGACAAAGGTGGTGTTAATGACGATGTGGTGCACTAGAGGCTATGGTGACTGACAGGTGCCAAGTATGCTCTCAAACTCAGATTCCTTTTCTCGTCTACTTCTTCCTCTCTTGCTCTTCTTTTTTTTTCTTTTTTCTTTTTTTTTTTTGGGTGCAAGATTCAGTTGACAGAAACCGAAGGGGATGGTTTATTGAAACATAGAGGAGGAAGAAGGGGGTTGGATGGTGGCAGGGTGCTGCAGTACAGACGCAGCCCAAGAAGGCAACTATGACCAAACATTGACCCACGTGTCAAACCCAATCCATTGGGTTCAGCCATAGGCACAATTGGCTAAGAGCTACTGTGGCACCTTTTATAATTATCCTATTACTATTATTTTGCTTAATTGGATTAGGAGATTCTTGTTTAAAATGATTATAAAGCACTTTGCTTTAATTAGTTAAGTCTCGTTTGCCAAGAAGTAGGTCTATTATCATATAAATAAGAGAGACATCAATCTAGTTGATTATGCTTATTTGATTAATAATATTCAGATTGAGTTTTCCCTTTAATTATGGGTGTGTTTCTTAGTTATGCTTGAACCTTAGGGCAGGAATCCATTGTGGATTCGATTAATCCTTCGGGAGATTGATCTATTCTTCTCAATCATGGATCGTGGTTGCGCCATAGCGGCTTCGACGAGGCTGCTTAGGGTCTGGTTGAGGATGGAAGGGATTCAGGCTGTGGCAGATGCTTTGGTTGCGTTTCAATGGAGGTCTAGGAGTGGGTTTGGGGATTTGATTGGTAGAGTTGGGATTGGGAAGGGGTTTCGAGATTAGGTTTTGGTTTAGGGTTGGATTTGTTGATGGGTTGGGGGTGGCCATCGCATGAGCCTTTTTTTTTTCTGTTGAAGGGGTGTTGGGGAGTTTTGGAGTGGCTTGATGTAGATCAAGATGGCCTGTAGGAGGGGCTTTGGGCCGTTGCAGTGTTTTGGTAGTTTGGGGAAGGTGAGTGGGGTTTCGAAAGGGATTTGGGTTTAGTGGATTGGACGATGGTTATGGAGATAGGGCTTCTGGGTTCTCGGGGGTTAAGGTAGGAAAGGTTGAGTTCTATGTGGCTATCGGAAGTGGTTTGGGGCTGCTAAGGTTGCTGGGGTCTTTGATGATGGTGGGAGATGGTTAACAGCGATAAGTGGGTGGAAAAATAGATCCCAGGAAGGATAGATGTCTCACGGCGGCCAAATCTCGGCTCTGATACCAATCTGGAGAAGCCCCGGATCTCCGATTGAACGTAGAACAATCTCCCAAAAGATTATTCGAATCCAGAGATAGATTTCAACCCCTAGGGCGCAACCATACCCAAAGTAGAAACCATACTGAGAGAAATCTCTGAAATTTTAATTGATTTGAGCATGTCTATTACAATGAAAGGCTCCTCCTCATATAAGAGCAATTGTTTCTAAACTAGGAAAGACTAACTCTAAACAATCAGGGTTCACTAAAATAAATTAAGCAAGAACTAATCTTAAGTCAACATAAAATAGGAAATAAATACTCAAGTAGAACTATCTAATTAAGGATAGAGATCCCTGATTTTAAGGAGACCACAAATCAAGTGGGGCCCATCAATGTCTGCAAGCCAATGATCTGGGCCAAATCCGGGATCGGCCTGCATCATACTGAACCATGAAATAATTCAAGAAAGAGGAAAATATAAAAGCTAGTAACATGATTTGGGGTTCTTTAGGAGCACAAACCAAGGACATGCATATTATATCATCGAAAGATGGGAAACGTGGCCCCCTCTCTCTCTACAATACAAACCGGTATTGACTGAGTTGATAATTTGATGCGTATCGGGAAAAATCCCCAAATTATCAGCCGTCTCAGCTGATAATTTGAAAATATCTGTATGCCCCTCTTTCCCCTTTTCTAATTTTCTTCCCCATTCCAACCTATTTCCTCCAAATCCTAGCTGCCCCTCTTCCTTCTTAACACTTTTAACACCTCTCAAGCCATCAAAAGCACATGTTTTCTATCAATTTGGTAAGGGAAGATCACATACAACTCTACCAATGTTAGTGTGTTTTTTTGCCCCTCGAGATTTGTGAAGGGAAAATCACATACAACTTAATAGCAATTTCAATATGGTCATGTGCAAGGAAGTGCAATACAGGACTTCGGATCATATTATTATAACTCATACAGAAGAAATGACGATGATGATCGAGCTTGGGTGGCACTCCACTTAGAATTAATTTGTGCATTGACTGCATCCAATATTTACACCCATTTGATGTAAGCCTTAAATGTCCAATTGCTTTGTCATTCATTTTATTATCATGAGGTAATATGTTCCCTTGGTGCTTTTGAATTTCACAACTTGCTCAATAATTGAATTTAGTGATGACTGATGATGGGATTTCTTCTTCTTCTTCTTCTTCTTTTTTTTTTTTTTTTTTGACTAATGACTGATAATTATACAATATACAGTATACAAACAAACTTTATTTTCTTACATTACGCACCATTAGATAGCTCATAAGTCATAATCATAGTTGCATTTTATAAAATTTTTGATATTCTAACTTTTTCTATTGTATACATAAAAATATTTAATAGCAAACAAAATTTATGTAATTTCAGATAAAACAATAATACAAGATGTCATCACTTAGGGGGACCAACAACTTGATTCATAGTTGTCACTAATGAAAAAAAAAAAAAAAAGCTGTCTTCCAACATTTTATAATATTCTGATTTTTTTTTTTTGTTTGGACTAAAAGAAAACTCATGCCATGACCGACAGCGAACGGCGACCGATACTGTACTTTTTTTTGGGGCCAGCCGATACCGCGATTTTTAACCATGCTCACCGCAGAGCTACGATTGAATTGGGCAGCTAGATGTAAGTAGTAGGAGACTCTTTCGGATATTACACTAATTCCAGAAGACCAAAACCACCTTTTTTTTTTTAGATTCAAACAACCGAAGAATTGCAGTACTATTCATCCCATTGAATGGAATACATTTTTGGGTACTTACAACAACCTAAATTCATTATTAATATATGAAGACATCAAATCTTAAAATTCTAGATTCATACAAGTATACTATTTCCATTTTAAAGATTACCTTTTTGCTATCCTTAGAATTTTTTTCAATGCTACTGTGTATAGAATGCAACTCGGTCCGGTCCGAAGCACAGTAGCACGCAACTTGGCAAGTCAGCTATAACCAAGAGGGACCAAATCACCCCAGATTCCAAATTTTAAAACCTTAGTAGAGTCGATGCCAAATAATTATGCTGAGAAGTTACAATCCAAGCTTCCAAAAGACTTCATAGCTTTTAAAAAACAACAACGTAGTTGCCGAAAAAAGGCAATTAACCACTTACTGCTGGGGCCGATGCCCGCCAGACGAGTATCCGTCCGTCGAAGTCACATACAGCAACCCACCAATCTTCACCGCCACCACCGCCGACCTCAGAAACATCGAATCGCTACCGAAAGAATCCACATCCACCAGATCGAAGAAGTCCCTATAGAGATAGCTCTCCACCAAAACCCTGTTTGCGTCCGAATGCGTCACAACCCATCTCCGGGCACCGCCGTCCGAGAACCTAGGAATGCCGGAGAGATTCGAGAGGATGGTGCTCCGGTAATCCTCGTTGGCGTCGTTTGCCCAGACGAAGTCGGCATCGGCCTGGCGGAGGTAGCGGAGGGAGCGGACACCGCAGCCGCACATGGCGTCGAGGACGCGGAGGCGGCCGGTGGAGCGACGGTGAATGGCGGCGGAGAGGACGGCGAGGTCGCGGCCGGTGGCGCTCTCGGGGCGGAAGAAGGAGTCGCCGGTGGAGAATTCGAGACCGCGCTCTAAGGTTTGGGTTTGGGTTTGGGTTTGGGTTAGGGTTAGAATTTGGGTTTGGGAAGAGAGAGCGATAATTCTAGGGTTATGGTTTTGAGGTGGGGGAAACGGAAAAGAGAAAGGGAGAGAAGATGGAGACGCTGAAAGAAAGAATTGCATTTTTTTTTTTTAAATTGAAAAGACTTAAAATTGGGGCTACAAGCCTACACCTGCAAATGAAGATGGAAGCAGTGGTGTGAGCTCAGGAATCATGGGAGACGGAAAATACTCTCCAAAGGACAGTCCCAAGTGCGGACAACCAGGTGTCAAAATCCGCACCCTCTATTTACGCCGGATTTATTGCTTTCGAATGGAATGGACCACTTGATGTAAGGGGAAAAAAAAAATTTTTTTGAATGGTTCATTTCATTAAAATAAAAGGTAAGCAGTAAAATAGACTTATACTAACAAGCTTGGAAGCAAAAGCAAAAATAAAAAAACAACCTCCAAAGAGCCAGAACAGTAAAGAAAGGAAAACCATATAACTCCTTAACATATGCCTGCAATCTCACCACAATTTCTCTTAATCTAATCAATAAAGTAGTCCTTGAATGTAGCATTTAGACTAACCCAAGATGCAACAATAAACTTGACTCTTTCCTTCAAAGTATTCGCAGCAGCAGAGATCCTTTAAAAGCGTCTCGAATTTCTCTCCTTCCAAATTATCCATAATATGGCTCGAAAAAGAAATCCTCCACATCTCCTTTCCTTTTAAATTTCCTAATGGGCAATTCCAAGCCTAGAATAGGTCCAAAATACAGTTGGGGAGAACTCAGCTACATCCAAACCAGTCCATAAAAAATCTCCACTGGGATTGAGCCGTCTTGCAATTCAGCATTAGGTGATCAACGGACTCCTCTTCACATGAACACATGGGGCACTTGTTGACTAGTATCTTTCCTCTTCGCTTTCAATAGTCCATAGTCAGGATTATCTTTTAAAGCGCCAACCACCCGAAAATTACTACCCTTAGAGAAGCCTTCAGCTTCCAAATACTTGTGATTGGATTCCTACCACTAGCCCTTGAAGTGATGTTTGTAAAAAAAGAAGAGACAAAGAAAGAACCATCATTACAAGCCACCCATCTCCCTTCATCCCCTCCCTCTAACAAAGCAATTCCATTCAAGGTATTTAAAAGAGATATATATTGCTCAATCTCGTTATCCTTTAGGTTTCTCCTTAAAATGGGATTCCAGACCCTTTGCTCCCCTAGATTCAATAGATAGCACTGAACTGATGCCTTCTTGTTCACAACGCATTTAAAAATCTCTGAAAATTTAATTGCCAAAGGATCATCACCAATCCACTTATCCAACAAGAAAAGGACTTTCTCTCTCGTACCTATGCGGTATCTGACATTTTCTATGAATCTCTCTTTAAAAGAGAGGAAGCCCCTCCAAATACTCTACGCTTTGTAGCTTGTCTCTTGAGCATCCCACCCTCTTCTTAAGATCCCATACTTCATAACCACTCAACTTGTTTCCAAAGGCTGTCAGATTCTTCCAAAGGGTCAAACAAATTTTTGATACAAGAATAAAAAATTGCCACTTGCCACTCTCCATTTAGGCCTATCAATTTGGCCCCGAGCCAAGGGGACTGCATGGCTTTAAAAAAAAAACCATTAAAATGAGGGCTTTATTTGTAAGGAGATTCTCTATGGTTTTGCTTAGACAATGTTTTGCAGGCCCTAAAATTTGAGGGCTGGGCATGGACACTACTAGCTCGATCCGTCTCTATCCCTAGCCCCACCTTGAATTGGGACTTAATCATTGCTTAAAAATGCATATTTTTATGGGTATTTGCAAAACATCTTAATGACTTATAATCCCAAAGGGTCTCATCTAGATGAAAATCATGATTTTATGCATTTAGGATTCATTTCAATATATATTTTCCTCCATAATTAGCTTAAAAATCATCTTTTTTGTACAAATTCATGAAACCTACCATTTTAGAAATTCAATTTTGGAAAGTTTTGCCAAATGTATTTCTCTCATAAAATGGATCAATTTTTCATCATCATTAGTTTAATCAAGCCAAATCATGCATAATGATGTGCATTCATGCTATCATCTCATGAGAGTTGGACATGCGGTTATACATTTGTGAATTAAGGGTAAAATTATCTTTTCACATGAAATTCACCTTTTGGTTTACAGGAAATTATGAGTTGGGTCGCACAACATAAATTAAGGCAATAATTGAATTTCTGAAGAAAAGATGGAAGAAAAAGAAAAGAAGAAGAATTTTTTAAGACAATTATGAAATTACATCCACTGAACCCCACATATGCACATGAGCATGTGCCCACATGTGTGGGACATCCAAGAGGGCCCACAACCTTTTCAAGATTTTTTTCACATTATCTTTAAAGAGAAGTTAAGAATTTTGAAAGAAATCTCCAAGCAATTTCAGAAAAAAAGAAAAAAAGGAAAATCAATGGTGAAAATTCTATACACATGAGACAATGGCTCAAGTTAGAAGGACTGCATACACATGGTGGACATCCACATCAACTGAAAGTTGACTTGGGGTTGTGGCTAAGAAATTTGTGATCTTTATCTCCAAATATCTCTCAAATTTTCAAGGAGAAAAGAGAATTTTTTAAGAAAAGAAAGTATGTGTGGCAAGAGATTTTTCAAAGATTGACAAGCTATTATCTCTTAATTTTTGCAAACTTTGGGCATAAGTAGCGATGTCTTTTCATAAATAGAAATTTGCTAGCAAAGCAGAAGGGAGTAAATAAGGCAACTTGGGCTTGGAAAATCTATAAATTCAAGAACTCATGGACATCCAGGACATGGAAGAATTAGCCACTTCCGACCTCTAAATTTAATATACTCCATCTCTCCCTCCCTTGTCCCTTCATCTTATATCTTCAAGGAGGCTTAGCCCTAAGGCCACACTATACCCTTGTATGCTCAACTAGAAGGATGAATTCTTTTCCATCCTAGTATGTTTAAGATCTTTGTTTTTAATTTCTTTCTCACTTTGTGTAAAAGAACTACTATGCTAGTTGAATAATATTCTTCTCATCATTCTTTTTCTCGTTCTTGCAGTTATCTTGTTGCTTGGTTTATATTTTTACACTTGGATAGTTGACCCAGTACCTTAAGAGCATACTTGAAGTGATCTAGAGCCCAGTTCAGGGAGAAATTTGGGAGAATATACATACTACATGCACTATATTTATTTTTCTAGCAGCACTATATTTAAATTTCAGCACTACTACATTTAAATTCATGTTCTTTTAATTTCTTTGCACACTACTTTTAAATTCTTACAATTCTTCTTTTGTTTCTTGTGTTTCAATGATTTTATTTGCATAGTTTAATGGCTAGAAATTGTGATCATAGCATGCAATAGTTGTAGGTTTTTGCTTAAACATGCTTAAGTTATTAAAATAAGCAAGTATCTGAGCTGTTTATGTAAGCAGAAATTTCAGATTTCACAGAAATTTCAGATTTCACACTCAAAAGTGGACGTACAGAATATTCTTATTGCAGAAATTTTAAGTTGAAAAATCTGTTTGCAATAATGATTGCTTCACATGTCTAAATATGAAAAGTGTGAAATCAGTTTGGTAGCTTCATGTACATAGAAAAGAATGATTCAAATGATGTTTTTAGACATGGATCAGATCTAAAGTCTGAGTTTAACCGCACAAATAAATAGATTATTGTAGCCTTTATGGCACCTTAACTTGTTTAAAATTTCACACATTCATACATTGTTTAGATTGATGATGTTGGGAACATATGGATTGTTAAAATGATAACTTCAAAGCGAACTTTTTAGCTCCTGATATGAACTGAATCAGAGCTATTTTAGATGTGAAAAAGTGGTTGAAATAGGTTACATAGGCACTTAAATTTTTTGCACTTCAAATGATTCCAACGTCACATAGTTTCATGCAATTTTCTTTCTTGTTTTTCAATCTTTTTCTTTGTTGTTTTATTTATTTATTGAACTCATGCATTAGTTAATTGTTGATTTCAGCCATTAAATTTAGATTAGGTTTACATTAGATTGGATTTATATTTTCATCCAAGTTTGCATCTCATTTAGATTTCTACACTAAGTCCTTTTCATGGCATGTATTGCACAGTTTCACTAATTTTGCTAATTTTGTTGATTTAGGATAGTTGCTAATTTTTAGGTAGTTGCCAAATTTAGAATCTTTTTTAAACTGTTTTATGCAGAATTTTTAAAGTTGAAAACGTTTTCTAGACTTTGAATTTTCTAACAAAACATAGTCGTTAGCATAGCATAGTTCTAATTTAACTTAGGAAACGATACTAACATATGGATTCTAATTTTGTAAAGTAGTTTTGTTTTCTTTTTTTGGTTTAACTTGTTTCTAACAAAGTATATTTCTAACTTTTGAATATTTTTTTCTACTTTAGCTTTATGTAGTTTCTAATATTAGTTGTTAGCTTATTTTAGTAAGTTTCTATTTTAGATTTTTTTATTAAATGTTCTAACTTGTGTATTATTTTGTAGCAACCTTAGTTTTTCTTATTATGAAGTTTTCAATTTAGGATTATTTTAGGAAGCTTTTTATTTGGTTTGTAATTAATTCTTTTAATTTTGGCGAGTAGGATAAATAATTTGTTAGTTTTGAAATTATGTTAGGTTTAGATTTTAATTAAGGCATGTACAAGTTGAGAAATCTTTAAACACATTGTTCTCTATGGATCGACCTGGCCCCACTAGTTTTCATTACTACATTGCAGTTCTGTACTTAGAATTCACAATTCGTTGCTCAGGGGATTGAAAGATCTTCTTGGGCCCTTCTTCTCTACAAAAAATCAACCCCATCCCTCACATGTAGTCATGTATCATCTCCATCTAGGACCACAAGTTTAGTGATATATGATCTATTCGGATGAGTATGCAGTCGATCTAATAGTTTAGTCCGTTCAAATGAAATACACAACCTTAGAGACAGATGCAATTCATGGGGGTTGCGGTGCATAGTCCACTTGGATGGACCATCAAGTGGGTCCCACCCTAAGGCACACCTTATAACCATTATATATAGGGAGCTCCTCTGCAAAGAACTAATTTCTAGTGGGCCACTAGAAGCCCCACTTGGGATAGGATCGAGGGATGAAAAATCTCTCTCTCTCTCTCTCTCTCTCCCCCCTAACACCAATCCTTCCATAGCAACAGAAGCTCAAATCATCATTCTAAACACTTGATTAATGGCTAACAAGTTTTCACTGTCCAAAATGATTGTAATTCGATCTAACAATCAAATCCATTTAGATGGGTGTCAAACTTGGTATCGGCGACTATCATAGGGGTAATGGTTTTATGGTCCACTTAGATGGATCAAAAGTTGGGCCCTACTAGCCTTTTGACACACGATACTCGAACACTTCCATATTTGGAAGTGTTAATGTGAAAAAAAAAACATAAAGTTAATGTGAAAAAAAAAACATAAAGCTATATGAAAAAGAGAAATACTAAAGTACAAAAAAGTAAAGTCATATAAGCATCCCTCATCCTATGGAAATGGAAAGATGCATACGAATATTTGTGAGGAATATTCATGTGCATCCATCCTCACTCTAAGATGAGGAACACTTGCATAATTGGAAATACACATGTGCTAAAGAGGAAAAACCATATATGGTCATGAGGAGAAGTGGAATGTTCATTTGTAAAAAGGGTAGCCATGTAAGTGTCCCTCAACCTTTGGTGAGGGGTAGATGTACTTGAATAGTCCTTTACGTATATAACATAGGATAATATTCATGTGTAGACGTCCCTCACAAACTTTTTCATCATAAATCTAGGTAAGATCTATTTTACTGTCTATCCAAATGCATCACACACACAACCCCCTAAATTGCACCTATCCACCAATTTTTTGACAAATTTGAATTTACTGGACCATTAAATCACTGTGCACCAGTAAGATTGTAATAGATTTGTAGGCATGGATAAAGGGGTTAAGGACATGTGATTGGGGCAAAACTTGATATCTATTGTGGTCCCACATGGATATTTCCATCCCCTAATTTTATCTCTTGGTGGGGTGTCTATAGTGCGCATCACAGAGGGGTATGCATGGTCTCTTTGTAAGGGACATATGCATAGGGAAATAATTTAGTAAGAACTAGTTCTCACCATATTTTTTGTGAGAGCTCTAGGTGGGGCTCATTTTTCACCCAATCTAAATCTTGCAATACACAAGGATCTCCTAATAGTTACACACCCCATGTTTCGATCAAATCCAAATAGACTAGACCGTTGGATCGATAATACACCTATCTGAATAGACTGGACCTGTGGGCTACAGATGGTTAAGGGCATGTGATTGGGGCCAAACTTGATACTTGGAGTGCTCCCACATATATCTTTCCATCCCCCTAGTCCTATCCCTAAATGGGGCCCACAAGTGGGCCCCATAAAAAGTTCTCACGGTAACTCCGTGAGAACAATACTCATAGGATTAAATCCTTATATATATATATATCAAGTATGCATCTTTCCTTCACCATAGGGGTGAGAGATGTTTACTTAGTTTTCCCTATTTGTACATGAGCATTCTTTTTTTTCATATATCTTTTTATCTTTTGCACATTAATATTTCCGATTGAGCAAATGTCCCTATGTAAAAGAGAAAATATCTTTTGTAGTTACATACAGAAGATGAAAGCTCAAATACAAATAGGCGTAACCATATTCTAGGTGCATACTAACATTTCTATGGTGAGGAAAATATTCATGTATATATGTATATATATGAATGTTAGTATGTATCCATCATTCACCATAGGGTGAGGGACACTTCCATAGTCGAAAATATTCATGTGCAAAAGTAGAAAAGCCATCTATGGTTTTTTGCAAATAAAAGAATGTTCATGTTCAAATAAAGAAATTCATGTAAGTGTCCATCACCCTATAGTGATGGAATGAAGCATGCTAATGTTTATATATATATATGAAAATAATCATACAAGAACTAGTTCTCAGCACTTTTTTGTGAAAAGTTTAGGTGGGGCTCATCTATCACATAATCCAAATCTTACAATACACAGGGACCCCTCTAATAGTCACACACCCCAAGTTTCTGTGAGATTCGAATTTACTGGATCGTTAGATCAACCGTGCACCAATCCAAATGAACTAGATTTGTGGGTCATGGATGAAGGGGTTAAAGAACATGATTGAGGAAAAACTTGATACTGGGGTAGCCTGCATGGATCTTTCCATCCCCCTGGTCCCATCCCCAAATGGAAGCCACAAGTGGACCATATAAAAATTCTCATAGTTCATGCTTAAGAACAGTTCTCAGAAGATCAAAGCCTTATTTATATAGGACAATATTCATGTGCATATATCCCTCACCATTTTTTTTTTATATGAGAACTCTACATGGGGCCATCTTTTAGGTGCATATATAGGACTATGTTCCTATGCATTCAACCCTCACCAGAGGGTGAGGGACACTAATGTGGCTTTTCCTCTTTTCTACTAAATATTTCTAATTATATAAGTATCCCTCAACCTATACTTTAAGGTGAGGGAAGGATGCACATGAATATGGAGAAATATTACTATGCGTTTATCCTTCATGATAGGTTGAGGGACATTTACACAATTGAAAATATTCATGTGTAAAAGAAGAAAAGCCATTTTTTGGTCATATGCAAAGGAGGAACGCTCATGTACAAATAAAAAAAGCCATGTAAGCATCCCTCACCATAAATGCATAATAATATTCCTCATATATATATAGAAATTCTATATATATATATATATATAAATTCTAAAAAACACTCCACTTTAAAAATGCTACTTTTTGAACTCCTTTATTTTTTTGTCATGGGGCCCATGTTGAGTCAATCTAGTCTTTTCATACAAACTATCCTCTTATGTATGGTCACATAGCCAAATTTGACAGTCATCCAATTTTATTTCACTGTTGGATCGAAATCATAATAAAATGATACTTTTAAACTACTAAATTTTAGGGCGATGAATTAAAAGGTTAGGATGATCATATGGATTCAAGATTTTTTTGTATAAGTAGGCCTCATATAAATTTTTAGTCAAATGGATTTTCATGATCATCATGCATCTCAACCGGCCCTAACCAAGAGGGCCCGAGCACTATGTAGCGTTCCCCATATATATATATAGGGTGAGGGGCACTTCCTTTTTTACCTAACAATGTAAAAAATGTGTGATGAGGTGTGATGGTTTTGTCTTCTTGCACATTAATACTTTCTAAAAAAGGAAGTGTCCTTCACCCTATGGTGGGAGATAGATATATACTAATATTTTTCATATATATATATATGAGAAATGTCCTTGTGAGGACCTTCCTCACAGTTCTCATGGACCATTTCTCATAGTGGGGTGCACTGGATGGACTACACACATGACCAGCCTGAATTAACCCTGTCGCCTAGTTTTGGGTCTCATCCGAATAGACTGGACTGTTGGATTGATGATCCAATCTATTCGGATGGAACCCAAAATTTGGTGACAGAGTCTATTTAAGAGGATCATGTGTGTGTATTCCATTTGGATGAACCACATAGTAGGCCCTAGTATGAAAAACAATCCGTGCAGACTGTGAGGATGGTCCTCACAGAAACATTTCCTTAGAGATAGAGAGAGAATTCATGTAGATATGAAGACAAGACAATTTCATACCAGCATACCTATTAGAAAATGTCCTTAAAATCCATACACACATACTTAGTTTATTTAATCTATATTGAATTAATTAAGTTTTGTATTGTACTTAATACATATGCAATAAAGTCTTTTACGGTTACTTCTCATCCATTTCTTCTGGTTTTATTGCTTCTTATTTATTATTTTTATATTATTATTATATATTCTTTTTAGTGCAAAGAAGGGTGTACTTCTTCCTATTAATAAAGTACAAAATTTTCCTTTATACAATTACTTGGGATGCTAACTATTTCATAGAGGTAGTTTGTATATGTATGAAACTTTAAGGATATGGGGCAATCTAAATATTCTTTTAATTAGATAATTATAAATCTCAATTTTTACAAGTCTAAACTAATTGTAGTTTTAAATGAATTTATTTTTATGATTAAAATCCAATAATGTTTAATAGTCAAATTAGTGTTAAATTGAAAATGCTTTCCCTTTTTTATACATGAACATTTCTCTTTTACATATTACCATATATGGTTTTTCCTCTTTTTACACATGAATATTTCCATTATATAAGTGCCTCTTTTTCAACTATGTAAGTGACTTACCTTATGTTGAAGGATGTATGCACATGAACACTCACCAATTAAAAATTTTAAAGATAGGACACCATTGGAATGTTTCATTCTTGAAGTTTCTTGTAAAAGGTGTAAAATAAATCGGACTCTTCGACCATTTTTTGTCTTTGCCAAAATAAATAAAACCGTACGTTTATAACTTAAGACACTAAAACATGTATGACTTTGAAAGGTCAAGTTTCTCTCACACGCTGGGAAAGAAGTTCTTTTGAAAGTGGTTATCCAAGTAATCCCCACATATAGCATGAGTGTTTTCAGTCTCCCAAAAAAATTATGCAATGACATCAATAAGATCATGCAAAAATTTTGGTAGGGTAACCAGGAAAAAGATAAAAAGATTCAATGGATGAGTTAGAAGAAAATGACAACCTTTAGTATAACAAGGGTAGTGTCTTCGGTAGTACTCAAATACTTTGGTGGCACAGATTATAAAGGAGGAGTATTTTTCTTTGGGTAATTTCCTGGATGCAAGAATTGGGAATCGACCCTCCTTTGCTTGGAGAAGCATATGCTTAACGAGAGATCTATTAAGGGATGGTTTGATTTGGAGAGTCAGAGATGCAACTACAACTAAAATATGGAAAGACAAATGGCTACCCAAAGCATCTACCTATATGGTTCAATCTCCTCCATGTATTTTACCATAGGATGCAACAATATTAGAGTTGGTTAATCCTCAAACCCATTGGCCGAATATAGGCTTTCTTAAGGGGATTTTCTTTGAGCAGGAAGTTAAGTTGATTTATCAAATCCTAGGATGTAGTTATAGGACTCAAGATGTATTGCTTGGAAAGGAACGACGAATGGAGATTTTTCTATCCGCAGTGCCTATCACATGGAGATGGAAAAATTACAGCTTACTAATGGGGAATGCTCTAATAGAATGAATGTAGATAAAAAGTGCGAGTTTATTTGGAAATTTTAATTGCTAAATGCTGTAAAAATGTTTTTGTGGAGAGCATGTAACAATGTGCTTCCCACTAAAGCAAACTTGAAGAAGAGGCAAGTTGTGGATGATAGCAGTTGTCCCATGTGCAACTTAGCTGATCAAAATGTCTCTCATGCTCTATGGGAATGTCCTACTGCATCTAACTTTTGGATGGAAGCTTATAGGTAGATATAGAAATGTTCCTGCTCAAATTTGGATTTTTAGGAGATATTGTCGCGCCCCGAATCCGAGAACTAGGAATGAGAATGGGCCGCAGGGGTGTGGCACATGTAATTCCGTATCAATTCGTGCTATGTGAAGACACGCATAAACTACTACAAGAGAGATTCCGCAGGAACGTGTGAGGAAGTTCCACAAACACATAAATTATGTTTCAAACAATAAAGGAGAAACTTGTGACATGCATCTGTAATTTATTATGAGCAAAAATAAAAACATCATCCATTCATTCATAATAATACCTAAAGTCTGATACTTAACCATTCCTATACACAAGACAACAAAATACTTAAATATACACAAATCCAAAACATGTCCATCAAATCTTAGGCCCAAAACAACATAATATAGATGGTGTGTTCAACACAAATTTGGGCAAGTTTAAAATTAACAATCCAAAAGAAAACCCATTGATGCTCTTTGTAGGGCGACTAATAGAAAACATCGCCTTCATCCACTCATTTACACTCCGAAGTACCAATTAGGTTCCTTCCTAGGGCACGTTGATCGTCGAACTGGCATTGGGTTCGGTACCTATAACATCAAGGGTAACACTGTTAATACGACAATTAAACGAATATAGAGATATATAAGACCATCATGATGTATCAAATGAGTTAAATAACATATTGATTAAAAGAGAGTAACAATCGTAAGCTAAACATGTTGTGCATGAAATTAGCATGATTAATTGAATCATGAACAGAATATCATATCATACTAGTTGGCATTCACGAGGCTATATTCTCTCTAAGGAGAGCTTATAACATATAGAGGAGAATCGCTAGGAGATCAGTATAACTTTCCAAGGAGTGCCAACCTACTCCTTCGTAAACTACTGCAGCAGTAATATAAGGGATATCCAAATTGGTCTCGTCAAACCTAATATCTGTATAAGCTAAGTGGTGCCGACTCAGAGTATCCAGACAGTCCTGCATTCATATTGTACATACTTATAATCAATCATAGCGATCATTTCATATTCATACACAATTATTCATACTTAAAGAGAGTATAGGTTTTGAGTTCACATTTAGTCATAAAAATCGGAATTGAACAAAGTAACTAATAATCAGACAATGTATACTTAAATGAGCTAATAGAACTCAAACTCTCTCAACCTTAGCTACACCCATTTGGCTCATAGGCACAAGCTCAATAGAAGCTTTGGCTCCGATTTTGCCTCAAGGCTCACTAGGAAGAATGGATACATGATTAGATCATGTTGAGGACAAGGTTATTTAACAATATGAATGTATATAGATTGAGCAATTATCAAGGATAGTTACTAGCTAACCCTATGCGACATTATGCATATTTCCGAGGTCATTCAATATGATGTATTCATAAAACGTTTGGTGTGGTTGTGTTACCAAAACCTCAGTGTTACATTGTGTTTGCAGAAGACACCTCTTTTTATGTCAACACCCATGACATAACATCGAAAAAACTATCTGGAAAATCAAAGGGGATGAGTGATAGCTCTTCACTCTTCCTCCTTATCATTTGATTACCATTGGGCTAACTTAATTAAGGTAAATGTGCCATATCTAAAGCCTTATAAGTCTTTGAGAGTCTCTAATTTCCCTAAGTTTCTGTGTTTTTACGGCTTAGCCGTGTATAGGTTACAACTTAGCTGAATGGCATAAATTGTCCCTTAAATTCACGCGCATTTACGACTCAGCCGTATGATGGTCTATGGTTTAGCCGTATAAGACCTATGATTAGGCCACGGCTAGGCTACGGCTTAACCGCAGTACAGCTTACGACTTAGTTGTGGGTTAGCCGTAAAGAAATGCAGGATTTGTGGCGCTCTGGAAAGCTAGCCATAAAATGGCTTACGGCTTGGTCACGAGGTAGTTACGGCTTAGCCATAATTCATTTCACGGCTTGGCCGAGGGTTAACTGTAAAACAAATACAGAATTATTGGTCTCTATATTCCTAGCCATCGTACACTTACGGCTTAGTTGTAAGCTTTGCCCGAAGCTTCAAAATTTTCGGAAACAGTTTCTGAAGCATGAGTCTAGCATAGAACTCTTCAGTTTCGGTTCCAATTTATCTGTGGTTCATTCCTACCATTTTGCATTCCAAGTCACGTATCTCTATTGACTTATATACATTTTGTATTCTCATAAATAAGTGTAAAAGGGTTGTAAATTGCATTTAGAGAGATTACTTCAATAATCAACAAATTAAATATACATGTAGTAACATATACTCTTACACTTACCTCTAATACAGTGATTGACCTAAATCAACATTTCCTTTGGTGTGAAGATAAAGAAAACTTTAATAGAAGATGATTCTTCTACATACAAAGACATGCAATGGATGAATCAAGTGTAAAATGCATGTATGTTGTTCATTTGAGTCTCCTTGACTCTTTTGAACTCAAAAGAAGGGAATAAGAGCTATCTCTTACCTTAAAGAGTTATAGATTGTGAGAAAGATGATGAATTTATGAGTTTCTGGAAGAAGATGCACAAGAGGATGTAGAAGGAGGAGGTTGGAATCTAGTAGCAGCACATATACAGCTCCAAGATCTTGTTTTTAATTCAAGTTTGAAGTGGAGATGAGAGAAGATTGAAGATAGAGTAGCTTCAGCAAAAAAGTGACTTGAGAATAAAGAGAGGGACGATGGTTTCTTCTCTTTTTAACTCAAATTTTCTAAAGTTTGAATGCAAGTTCATTTACTTTAAGGAAATTACAGTTTGAGTCAAATGATGTTCAATTGGGCCAAGATGGATCCGAATGAAGTCAGGCCAGTCATGAAAGATGATCTTCAAGATGAAATACATATTATGCAACTAATATGATGTTAAAATGATGCAAACCATGTGACTCTAAATTACAAGAAGTTTCTTAACTACCTAAGTATAGTTTGAACCCAACCCAACTATTTATCCAAGATTCAACCCTAAAAGGGTTTGAGTTAAATTAGTCTAAACGAATATTAATTATCACTAACCAAGGTTAATTATTATAAATCAAGATCAATTTGGGTTTCGACCTTACAAATATTAACCCACTCGATAACATTATTGAGCAAAGAGGAAATGGAAGAATCAGTTTTATTAGCAAGGGGTGTTCAATTTCAAAGGAATCAATGGGTACATCATAGGGAAATGCAAAATCCAAAAAAGAGGGCTAAGGCCAGCAAGTCTCAACTTCGACATTTTCAATTATTGCAAATGAAGGAAAACAATCAGACCCATTGCTTTAGCTACCACTGTCAAAGGGATAAACCTGTTTCTACTACCTATAAAGCAAACTGGGATAGGGCTCTTGCAAAGCATCAAAACAGACTTAGACTGGGTGTAGTAGTCCGAGACTCATCGGGTCTTGTCCTTGCTATGAGTCACTCTAGCAAAGCTTGTATGCTTACTAATCGTACAGTGGTTGAAGCAATTGCTCTTATAAAGGCTGTCAAACTTTGTGTTGATTTGGGCTTTTGGGATGTCATGTTGGAGAGAGATGTCTTGGTTATAGTAAAACCCATGGAATCAAACAAGATGGTGAGGGCAAAGTATGGTTAGCTTATTTAGGAGGCAACAAAAAGGCTCAAGACCTTTAGGCATTGGAGTGTTAGTTATGCAAAGAGGAAAGCTAACATGGCAGCCTATAGTTTAGTTAAAAAGGGTGCTTTACATGAGGTAGATAAGTTTTAATTAGAGGAGTGGCCTCGTTGTATTTAGGGAGTTGTAAGCGTTGAAGAGGATACTATTTCTTGAGATGTATTGGTCTTTTATTGGAATGATAATTTATACTTTTCCAAAAACCATGTACAACTTTGTCCGATAAAAGAAATTTTTAGAGACAACTTATATTCTCCAAATATTTTCTTATTGGTTCATTCGCAATTGAGGTTAGACAAGATAAAGTTTGGTTATTTTTGGTTAACAAAGTAAGCAATAAATAAAAATAATGATATTTTTAGGCCCTGAGCCCTACATTGGCCATCGAGGGTAGGATACGAACCTAGGTAGTGCAGTTCCAGGGCTTTGGCCCACCAAGCCCAACCCTACATATGTTGAGGATATGGTTAGGACTACCGTGGGCACATCCCTAGCTGTCACCACATTTGGGATGTCAAGTTGGACCTACATTAGATTGACTATAGAACAAATATTGAGATTAAACATTATTAAATAATGGTGGGGCAACCTTCTATTCAATAAAATTTAGAAACATCCCAAGCACAAGAGGGCATTCATTTTAAGCAACTTGGAATTTAAATAAGTGGGCCACATTGAGTTCCATTCCATCAACTCAGTAATTGTCACAGCCCGAGCCCAAGAAATCGATGGTTAAGTTTAAATCTAACCAGTGACACACGTACTCATGTGCATATACACTTAGACCTTATCTAAATGTACACGCACAAGGGAACTTCACACATGCCAATATCATGTACGCGGAAGCTGTACGTATCATTGCATAAAAAGAGAATACACTAACAGAAATAAGATGGACAAACGATGCCAATAATTACATGATCTACAAAAAACAAGAAATTCTGTTGATACAAGAATGAGGAACAGTTTTAATTAAGCCAAGACACCAAAATGCAATGAGTTAAACAACTCTAAGAAAAACACATAATACATTCCACAAAATCCCAGAAGAAGACTATCATGCCATGACGCTTTCCGGTAGACTGATTACATCCACTCTTCTAGCCATGATGGGGCCTCTATAGTTTCCTCTTGAGCCTTGTCGATGAGGGGTCGGCAGCGGAATCTGAGCCTGCAACACCAAGGACAACTAGTGAATACAACGATTCAGCAAAGTGTAAGCAACAATAAGGTAATACGCATTGTGTCTAAAATAATCATTAACAAGTAATATTGCATAGAGTTCAATTTTGTACACTAAGCAAGTTGTGCATTAGAATATAGCATGCTATAGGAATCAATGCCTAAATATACTGTATTATGTGGCTACTACATTTGCCCAATCCTCCCTCTAGGGATCTTTACATAATGAGAATACCAACGACCGGGCCAGGGTACGAATGGGTCTTGGTTTCCTGGAGTCCAGAGGCCCAAGATATAAACACACTGTAGCGGTACCATACATATTACGCCAAAGTCAACCCTACTGGGTATCATAAGGTTGAGGCTGAGTAGTGCCTGACCATGTCAGGTCAATAATATACTTGGACTTGAGGAAGTACATTTAATGCATTCGTGATAAACATTCATACTCAAGTTCATATCAATAACCAATGTCAAAGACATGTCAAGCAAGGCTAATGCATACCACATATTGTATCGAAAAGACATACGTGGAACATTAAATTAATATATAAGAGTGGATGGCAAGAATCGTCATTCAAAATGTCATGCAATTCAATTTGATCGAATCAATACAATTTGCTAGCTAACTCTAATCTAGTTATCCAGTATTTCTAACTGTACATGATGATGTAGTTTTAAGGTAGCCGATACACAGTTGTCTTTTCTTTGTATTGCATCATCGTAAAGGTGTATCGGAGTCCCTTAAACCAACACTCATGGGGAGGTGCTTAACAACTGGACAGCACACATGAATGAGTCACAGCCCTCAAGACCATTTATGCTATTCCAGGATTCCATTGGAGAAGTTAATGGTGCTCTACATTCCAACTCAAAGGCCCTAAGGGTCTCTTCTATCCTTACTTTCTCTTCCTTTTCGATGGTCTCACGGCTTAGCCGTGAGCATCTTATGGCTTAGCCGTATTATGCTCTACAGTTTAGCCATGGTTCCCAAGAATTTCTTCCGCATTTACGGTGAGCTACGGCTAACCAGTGCTCCCTCTTACGGCTCGACCATGCTTGTTCTACGACTCAGCCACAGTTTGGTACGGCTTAGCTGTAGCACACCACATGGCTTAGCCGTGGCTGGATAATAGAAGGTTCCTCAATTTTCTACTCTCTGGAGATCAAGCCGTAGCTTGACCTACGGTTGGGTAATGGTTAGCCTACGGCTTAGCTGTAGTGCATTTTACGGCTTAGCCATAGCTTGACCGTAGTGTAAAGTTAGGTTTTGCAGCTCTTTGGACAATGAGCCGTGAAGTCATACGGCTTAGCCTTAAGCTTCAGAAATGTCATGAATTGAACCTATTATAGAACAAACTGAACTTGAACAATTTGGACAACAGAGACAACAAGCATGTATATCTGATACAAAAGGGGCTGTAATTCACACAACACATGAAAGGTTAAGAAAAATAATAGCAATCATCATGTACCGACATCTGTTGATCCATAAAGTGCTTATACTTGCCTCAAATGAGTTTATACAAGTTCAACTTTGTCCTTTGGCTCAAATTCGATGTTTGAATAAAACCTACACTCCATGCATGCAAAAAGAAAAAAAGAAGCTCAGTGCATGTATGTGCATGAAGAGATTGCTCAAGCCCAAGATGTGAGAATCCCAACGATTCTTACCTAAACCTTCTCAAGAGATGAATCATGGAGTGGTTGCAAGAATCGTTTCAACAACGTGAAGAAGAAGAATCCAAGAAGAGATTGTTAGGATGAGAGAAGCATAAATCGACGTGAGAGAAGGAGAGAAGAAAGAAGATGAGTCGGTGGAGTCTATATATATAAGATAAGATAAGGATAAAGTGACCTTTATAAGAAAGTCCAACAATTTGAGACAATTACAAGTTGAGTCAATTACACGTCCAACGAAGACAAACAAAGTCGTTTGCATGCGAGTCGGTTACGAAAATTAACAAGCTTGACGAGATACATGTGATGACACGAAGATAATGCATAAATGACAGTCTTACAAAATAAAAAATTATGAAAAAGGGCTCATGTCTACCTAATCCAGGTTAAACTTAACCCAACTACCTATCCATGACCCAAAACGTAACTAAAAAACACGAAACAACATTTACGAACCTAATTCACCGGAAAATGACAAAAAGACAATAATTAGTCGCTAAAACCAGATTAAGCTGGGCCGGAGTGTTACAGTGATTCTCAAGTAAGACACTTAGGTGATCAAGACTTAGATGATTGACACTTGTTTATTAAAGGAATGGTTGGGATGAACAAATATTTTAAAGGAAAAGAATGGGCTAAAATCCTAGGGATTATTTATTAATTTCATATGTGATATGAAAATGCTTCACATATGTAAATGACTCACATGAGAAATGTAATCATTTGTTTGTTATTCTTATATAATGGTGGATTCAGGATTTTTGTTTGATGGGTGTACACAATAGTCAATTGAAAAGGCCAAAATAATAATTTTTTTATACTTTTTCACATTAATAATGGAAAAAAACAAATATTTTCATTCAAATAGATACAAAATATTTAATTGTGTCAAGTAAGATTTTCTTATCAAAAAGTCACATCTTAACTCCAAAACAAAAGTGTTTACAATTGTCCTTTATGAGTCTTTATATTTTGAAAGTGATGCATAATTGTCTCATCATCAATGTTATGAAATATGCCCTTTTCGATATATAGTAGCAAACAATCATTCATCCACTCATTTTCCATTTGATTGTGTAATCAACTCTTCACAATCTTTAGAGTAGAAAATACCCTTTCAACAGAAATGGTAGTAATTGGTAAAGTTAGTGCCAATCCCAAAAGGAAATAAACCAAAGGATATGCAATGTGTCACAACTCAAGCCCGGGCTTCCCTTAATTAGGGTAATTTGCAAGGTGTGACACGCTTACTCCCGTGAAATTCCACCCAACTCTGTGTTAGGATAGAATCTACAAGGAATACTTACAATCTTCATGCGGTGGAGGACTCCTCAATTGATAATTGTCAATGAGTGTTCCTAGCGGAAGTTCGTAGTTATCACCTGTACAATTTATTAATCATGATGTATCATAGTTGAACAATCTATAAAATTTTAACCTTTAAACACTAATATAAGTTTTATACACATAAAGAAGAACTTGAACTGTTTGACTACAAAATTTATGTACATCATCCACAAGTTCAGATTACAAAAACAAGTACCATCCTAATGTATGAACAATTGTGAAGGATAAGATGGCACAGTACACCACTATCCAAAATAAATTCCAAAATAAGACTCATGATTATACGCTCCGTGCGACTGGTTAGAGGATATCCTCAGCAGTCCATTCTTTTAATCCTGCAAGAGCCTCTGGGTTTCCTTTAGAATCTCCTCGGCCTTGGTTGGACTGGGATTAATAGTTGAGTTTGTAACATCAATTGAATAGCTATGAATACGGCAATTCAGTCAAGTAGAAGTAAAAGTAAAATAATGCACATTACATCTATGAAAATATAAGAACCACTTGTTAAAAAACCATTCAAACAGCCAAATGCATTCCACCATAAGAAAACTAGTCAAATAACCAAATACATTCCATCATAATTTAAATCATACATTAGGTGATACTTATGGCTAGAAACTTGTAAAATGGCTAATTGTGCTCTTCCATGAGAGCTTAAACAAATCATATGAGATTTACTTATTAGATAGCTTAATGGTGCTCTTCCACGAGAGCTTAAATAAATCATATGATATTAACTCATTAGGCGGCTTAATGGTGCTGTTCCATAGAGCTTAAACAAATCATGTGGGAAATACTCAGTGTCCTAGGTCTAGGTATAACTGATTATCTGATTGGAGTTCCGGACACTCCTATTATCCACTATAATGGTCAAACTTAATCTTTAACTCTTATTTCTCACTTAATTCATTGACCTTTGTGTTCACATTCATCTCAATTCATCATAATAAGAAAGAAGTATCAATACTTTCACCCTATTAGAATTTAAAGGAAGATAGTTCCACATCATGGTCGGATGTTCAAGGAAGTTTACTAACCAATTCTAGCTTATTCACCTATCTTCTCTAACTGTCCATTTTAGGAATGGTTTAAGGCACCCAATGTATGGCTATTCTTGATGTTACTTTGTGCATATGGGTAGTACATTATTATGCCCTGAACTCATACCAATGGTTAGGTGCTAGGCTGATTAGGTGACGATCATGAGGTTTCTCAAATCTTCGAGATTGCCCATGTGTTATACGATTTCATTTAGTCTGTGATGAGGTTACAGCTCCATTACTAGAGGCCTCTAAGGTTTTACACACCGATTGATCCTAATGGGTTAAAGGTTATACTATAATAAACTTCTAGGTTAATCATAGAAGGTCTTTGACAAGGAAGGCGGGTTAAACAGGCTTCAGGACCTAATTTAGGACCCCAAGCCATAGGCCATTTCAAAGGACCAGTCGACCGGTTGAATTTAAGATTCGATCGGTTGGATTTGGTCCAGAATGGTGGTCCAACCGGTCAGACCCCAGGTCCGATTGGTCGGGCAGGTCATGAAGTGACTTTAAATTTTCTGAAGTTTATCCTCTGTTCCTTCTCTTTGTACCTACAGGGAACTTCATGTTTCACTGAGACATCCTTCTATCTTGCATTGATTCTAGTTCCCAATTCCTTCATAATTAATCTTATTATTGTGATTCTTCTTCCTTTCCATCCTCATTCATCATTTCATTAATAACACATCTATTCAATATGACAAATTAAATATAGAAGAAGGCTGAATGTAACCACACACAGAATGTAATTCATCATACTATTAGCATGCATTCATAAACTTCTACTTAAACTTGCCTTTGATGAGTGCTAAAATCCTTTTAATGGCTTCCTTTGAGCTCACTTGTAGAAAACCCCAAATTCCTACGACCTTAATCGTGGAGATGACATGAAGATGGTGTTGAGAATTCATGCATGCATGCAATATTTGAATGTTCCAAATTCATTTGGCATCAAGAACAGAGAAGGGAAGCCTCTCTTTTACCTTAGGTTCTTGTAGAAGGTATGGGGAATGAAATTGGGTCTTCTAACTCAAGAAGAAGATAGAAGAAAGGAGAGAAATGGTGATAGAGTCTCCAAGCTTACATGTAGTCTCTTCCTAGGTAGAAATTCAAGAGAGTGAGAAGGATGGAGAAGGAGAAAGGGAAGCTGCTAGAGAAGAAGATCGTTGAATGATGACTGGTTCCTCTTTTAAACTAGGTTTTCTTGTAATTATGAATAAGCCCACCTTTCTTTACAGAATTTCAATTTAGTTCATTTGCAAGCCTAATTGATTCCAATGAAATTCAATGAGGTGGGGATTAAAATGCATAATGGCTTACTCAATGAGGCATACATGAGGGTGCCAAAATTGTGCACATATGATGCGACTTCTTAAAACTAATAATTACAAAAAGGGACTTTTCTCCACTAGATTGAGGTCAACCCGATTTAAGACTGCCCTTCTTAGACTCGAATGTGATGCATATCAACAGTGTGAGCCTCCAACTGATTATCAAGAATCATCCTATTTGTGTTTGAAAAATCATCTGGATAGAATTGACAAAGGCGAATTAATTTTATCTTATCGAAAGTAGAAAAGGAATCAGTTGGATTTAGGCATGCGACACAAAGAAGTAACTCAGTGGTTACCTCATTGAAGCGATCACTAAGCTCTCGAAGTTGCATGTCAATTGTAGTGTAGAATATTTCAACACAAAAATAATGCAAGTTTATCACTTCAACTTCACGTCGTAATTGCTTTCTATCAACAAAAAAAATCATCCATATTAAAAATGGAGATTTCATTTTCATCGGAGATTTTATTCTCATTGCAAAATGAATGAACTTCAGAGTGGAGCGAATCCCACCCATTGTCTTTTATCATTTGCAATCTTTCCTTTGATTCTCTTACCATTTCTATAGCATTGACAGTATTTTGATCTTTACGCTGCAACATCCTTGACAATTCATTCGTGTTCCCTAAAATATTTTTCATCAAATGCATTTAAGTACAAAATCAAAAGATTCTAACTGAAGCAATAAGTTATCTGCAGTACCCACATGTTCACTCATATCATCTTTTAAAATAATTTCAAGCACATCAACCACAGATGAAAACATAAGAATCAAGGTAACCAATGTGCCATAATGCGAGCCCCATCATGCATCTCCTGGCCGTTTGAGGCTAGTCTTCTAATTTAGACCTTGTTCGCTTTTAAGTTCACCAGTATTGAGTGCACAACGACTTTAGCAGTATGTATAGTTTGGAGCATGTCATGGCATTTGCAAGAGCCTTTGATGACATTCAACACATTGGAGACTGAGTCAAAAAATGTGATAATTGGTATGTGCTTTTTCACAATAGCAATGAGTGCCAATTGAAGCTGATGTGCAAAGCAATGAACGTAGAATGCAGTGAGATTCTTATTTTGAATGAGCGTTTGAAGGCCATTAAGATAACCTCGCATATTACTAGCCCCCTCATAACCTTGCCTGCACAAACTTGTTACGCTCAATCAATGCCTAGAAAATATTGTATCGATGGCTGCTTTCAGAGATAGAGCAGTAGTGTTTGTGACATGTTCAATTAGCAAAAAAATCACATATCTCCCATTATCCACCTAGAGTAAAACTATAGCCATTTGCTCTTTTATAGAGATATCAAGAGATTCGTCCACCAAAAGGCAAATGGTGCATCTCCAAGCTCAGAAATGATAGCCTCGATTGTTTCCATGGCAGCCACACTCACAATGTCTTTTTGAATCTTAGGTGATGTCAATTTCAAATTTTCTAGAGCATTTTGCAATACAACTCATTTAATAGCTTCATTTTGCTTGGCCAGTATTTGCAAAAGCTTAAGAAAATCACACATGTTGTTTGAATCTTCTGAATCCTTATGGCCATGAAAAGGTAACCCTTAGTGTAGGAAAAAGTGAATAGAATCAAGCGGTGCTTGCAAGTAGAGTTGATAGTCTCTTTGAACTTGATTCGATTACTTAACAATAATTGTCTCAATGTGCCACTTTTGATTTAATAAATTTTTGCAGTTCTCATATGCTTCATTGTGGCACTATTCAGGCCTCCTACATGCTCTCCAATTCTTTTTTTTTTTAATCTAATTTCTAAATCCTTGAGTTAAAAAAGCATCAAGGCATGCATGCCCTCTAAAAAGATAACAACACAGACAAAATGCAACATCTTTCTCTATACTATATTCCAACCATCATAATCCTTAAACCAAGTAGGATTAAATCATCTCTTATCTTGTGTAGACTTCATATAAGGGAATTTATAGTCACAAGGCTGATAAGGGCCTTTTTGTAAATACATTCTTTGGATTTGATCTTGGTCCACATGATGATAACTCAATATTGGATCCTATAACTTAGGATCAGTAGGAAGATCTGCCAAGTTAACTTCTACACGACTCTTCTTCGAAGTTGATAACACTTGATCGTTGTCATCATTCTTTAGTGATGTACACAATAAGTTAGGAGTTGATTTTCTCTTGTAATAATTTTCCATATTAGATTCAAAGATAAAGAAAATCTAATCCAAATCAATATCTATCTAAAAAACGCATTACTTAGTAGAAACACATAACTTAATTGGAACACACAAACATAACTTACTTCTCATTAGCAATGTTGAAATACACAAATGCATGGGCTTATTTAAATACTTAAAACACAACACAATTACATGAGCTTAAATAACATAAAATATGGAAATACGAATATTCATATATTAAATTGAAATTTTCAAGTAAAGAAATTAACAAACATAAATTAACACAATAGATAGAGAGAGACGGATATCTGCACTGTGTCATCTGAGAGAAAGACTAAGAGACAACCCACCATAGTTGCAGAATTGTTAGATGATTAAACCTCCAAATCATCTGCTAAACTGCTCCTTGTGTACGATGAAAGAAATCCTATGTTGTTAGTCATTTCCTCGTATACAAAAGGGGTGTGTGTGTGGGGGTTAGTAATTTCCTCGTGTGCATACTAGCTAATAAGAGATGCATTTTTTTTTTTTGTTTTTTGGCAAAGAATGAGAGGCATATTCTTAGAATCATTTTAATAAGAGATATTGCAATAACTCATTTCTTAAAGCATTCATTCTTTCTCTCTTTTCTTTCTAAGATTATATGAAATATAAAAAGTATGTGAATTTATAAAGCTCTCTAAAAGTGATATTATTTTTGTATTGGATGAGAGGGGGGTGTTGTAACTGTTGTTGATAGGGTGATTAGATGATTTGGGGATGGGAGTTGGAGAAATGAAATCATTTCCAGACCCTGTTCTAGTACTAGTAGAGTTCTTCTCCACCTGAGGAGTAGACTGAGTAGTCGATTGCAACATGACGTTTTCAGAAGAGAGAGAGAGAGAGAGAGAGAGAGAGAGAGAGAGTTCCCTCTCTTTTTTTCTTTCTATCTAGGGTGTTTGGTGATTTTGGTGGGGAGAAGGGAATGTTACGGAGCTAAACATTTTTTGTCAAGTACCAGATCAGCAACATTTGAAGCCCAGCCTACAGTAAAAAGCCAAAACAGAGATGCCTAGGCACGCTGGAATTCCAAGGGACGGAGGGGTGTTGAGGTTAATAATTAATGCCCAAGTCCAACACATCAGCTTCCAGATCAAGCAAGGCTGCAAGGGTAGTGCTAGTGGAGAGCCCACTTTCGCATTCACCAACCCAAGTAAGAGACAGAGAGAGGGTTGACCGGAGAATTGCCCATCTGATGAAGACTGAAAGTGATTTTTGATGGACTCCATGGTAATGGAGATGGAGCCTAGAGGGTTTTGGGTGTAGGGTTTCAGTCTTGGGGGTTTCAATTTTGGAAAGGGGGAAAGTGCTTGATGGATTTTTCCTTTTTGTTTTGTTTTTTGTTTTTTTTTTTGGGGGGGGGGGGGGGGGTTGCGCGCTTTGAAATATATGGGATGGGCTTAGGTTTTGGGGTGCAAAATGGGCTTGCAATGCGTGCATGGGCATGCGGCCCAAATCACCTCTAAAGGGGTTCAAAATATTTAACGGGTGTAGGTGCACCCACATAAGAACATGTGGGTCCGCTACTGTTCTCATACCTTTTCAAATGTGAATCTGATTGCCCCTATCGGTCCACATGTTCATCATAGTTTCTCACAAAATTTGAAAAATCCATGATGAATCAAGAGATAAGATTCGACATAGTAAGCATTGTTGGCCTGTTAAAGAGGATCAATGTTTTGGATTATAAAAAAAAGACCACAGAAATCAAAATAGAATTTCAAATTGTCTGGTATTTTTTGCAAATGTCTCATAATCCATTAACAATCAACGATTGAAATTTGAGCTGCTAACCATTTATGGACTTGTGAACGGTTCAGATCTTTCATTAGAGGCCCATATGACCAAAAAAAAATCAGAAAAATGGAATGCGTTGAAACCAACAGTTTATATATATTTTTGAAGATATCCTAAGATCCATTTTGAATCAATATCCAAAATTTGACCTCTTGGTTGAAATTGGCCTTTTGAAAAGGATTAATGGTTTGGATCGTGAAAATGAGGCCACGGAATTCCAAAAATGATGATTAATGGCTTGAACTTTTTCACAAATATCTTGCAATTTATGATGATCCAATGGTTGAAATTTTGCATCATAGCCGTCTTTGGCATTCTTAAAATGTTTGATGGTTTGGATCATGATTTGAGGGCCACACAAAATTAAAATAAACGAAAAAGGCGTGATGGGCATCATAATACTGTAGTTCCACAAAAGCCAAGAGGGTGTGAGAATGGAAGGGTGCTTTTGCATGCAATTTACACGCTAGAATCATTTGCAATTTACACACTACATGCATAAATTTTCAAACAAATATGAAAGGTATGAAATCATTTCACCAGTGTACTGTTTACATATGTAAATGGGGTGAAGCAAACAACCCCTTAGAATCGATGACCAACACGCATTGGCCATTTTCAAAATATAGTACATCACTATGTCTATTTGTCCTTGCTTAGGTGCTTGGTCCATCGATTAATGATCATAATTGTCCAAATCTGTGCTGTGAGATCATTTTTTAATTGTCGCATTTTGACTTGTTGCTAAGACTGCTGAAACGTGGTAGATGGTTTGGATTTTGAATTTTCTTAGTAATTAGCAAAAATTAGCTTGCTTAAATAACCTTTTTTTACACTAATTAGCAGTAAGTATGCCGTTCACTTTTAAAATCTAAATCACTAATAATTACTCTCCCCTATTTGTCAAAATTTCACTCCAATCACTCGCGAGGCACAAATAAAATTGATTAAGCCGTAGAAAACATGATTTACTTCTGGTTTTATGCATGATATAGAGCATCTGATGTGTGAAAATGCATGATTCTGACCACTTTCCAGAAAACCGAACAGTTGGGTTAAGTGGGATCCAGGAAACCATCACGATCATGTTCGACTTTAAGTCTGTCTCGAAGAAGTTTTAAATCCAATCAGTCTGATAAAAAAAGGGAAAATTTTCAAAATAGGTTCCAGTTTTACCTAGATTTCCAATTAGGACAGTAAAAAAATAAGACACAGATTTCAAAATAGGGCTTAAGTTTTCCATCCTTGTTTCAATCAGGACATCTTGTAAGAACAAGTGATTTCCGGTGACTTTCCTCTCAAATTCTTTTCAAATACCCAAAATGCCCCACCCAAGCCTCTTCCATTTCTTCTTTCCCTCCTCAAGTGTAAGATGGCATTCTAAGAGCCGGCAATAATTTATGCCCAATACCAACTAATACCCACTCTCGTGGTTGATAATGGATCCAAGAGAAATGATCCCGTGAGATGGTGTGATGACTTTTATAGCCCATATGGATGAGTGGGGCACGGCCGCACGGGGGGATTGAATGATCGTAATGAAGGCAAATATGTGCAAAAAAAACCAACCTCATCCAATGTGGTTTGCTCAATATGTGAAATGGAGTATTTTAATCTCAGCCATTGTAAATATTTATAAATGCAAACGGTTATGCTGCCAAGGCTGTGGCTAATTTGATTTGAGCATTGGATTTGCTCTCCAAGGTCTCAAATTTGAATCATGCCCCTTGCTTTATTTGGGTAATATGTGTGCATCCATGTATGCAACCCTCCTAAGGATTAGTCCTTCTTGTTAAACTCAGATAATCCCAGACTAGAGGCTAAAGGTTTTAAAACGGGGTTGGCGAGGGATACTTGGGTCATAAAAAGAAAAAAAGAATAAAAATGCAAACTATTTAAGATGAAGGTGCTAGGATGGTTGAATGGGTTTGCCTTTTCTTTTCGTTTCTTTTTTTTTTTTAATTTCCTTTTTATATAAACCTAGCTCTCATTAAGTTCTAAATGCACCTTGTAACATCATCTCATTCATCTCACGTTCTCATTTGATCATTTGACACCAAGCCTGCTCTTTGATGGAAACAGCTCACTCCACCTAGATAATGGATTTATCAAATTCCAATTCAATGTAGAATAGATGCACATTTTTAAAAGAGGATTTTTACTTCTTAATAGTCTATAAATATTTATCCATCAATAACCATGTAAATAGGTTTAAAAAGAATTGGGTGGATCTGAACAGCCAAAAACACAAAATCAACAAGTCCAGTCAAAACCTCAACTCATATCTGCTCCCAACCCATCAGAACACTTGCCAAGCCAGCCCCAATAGGGATAGGTTGGGACAGGTATATCATTTAACCCGGCCATTCAAGACAATGCAAAATGAACGGAGAGCAGTCTTTTTTGAAGCCCCTGGTAGATTGCTGTTGTCAACCAATCAACGAAATAATATTTGAGCCACAAGTAATCTATCCAAGTCCCCATCTAACCAAGAAGGTGAAGCAGACGCACCTGAGTGAGCACTACAAATATAGTTCACCCAGTTGGACTAAAATCTTTGTGTCTCATACCCACGTTAAATAGTTTTTCTTTAACCTTTCAATCCTCCACAACTCTCTCCTCAACGATCTACCCCACCGCATCAAGTTCCATCATCACAGTGGGACTTGATCTAAGTTAGCCACATTTAACGGATCTTAATTCCAAAGCTTATGTATGAACATATTTTTATCAAAACCAGTATAATTAACACAAATGAGGGCAAGAAACCACTGTATCCACATAGATTTACTTGACCCAGATGAGTGAAAAGATGAGAATATCGTCCGCCTGGGTTCCTAAACCAAGGCAAGGAGATAGATAAACAATGGATCTTCATTCACTATCACTTCACATTATGGATGGATTAGTAAATCTCATTCCCACCATCATTGCATCCAATGCAGGAAAAGAATGCAAAGGACGAACTCTTACATTGTGGCATTGCATCTTGTGTGACTTGATCCTAGATATTTGAAGTTGTTCCCAGCCCTGCTGCCAATCTGGAAAATCATCATTCGACCTTCGCCACTCCTACACCAGGCATGCTGCTGTCTGCAACAGTCTCTCTCACAAACCTGAAGGTTTGGCAATTCCAACACACATTCAGTACTTGCCTGAACAAAAAGAACACATATCCACATATACTATTTTGAAATTTTCCCTTTTTTTATGAAGTAAGGTCATAGGCAAACCTTGCTAAAGTTTACACCTCCTAACCTCATGGTTGTCATGCTTCTACGTGGGCCCAAAAGGCTCCTGGAAATGATTGTGCGTGATTTTTCAATAGAAAACTGGTTCCTTATTCTAACGAGGAATTTCCAATGAGGTCCCACCATGGTTCAAACTCGCAGTACCCAAAGAGAGATGCGACATGGTTCACAGTTGTTGCAGGCCATTGCAGCATGATTTTTTTTTCAAAATACTATTAAAAAATCTAGAATATTGAAAATTGCTAGAATATTTTTTAAAATTTGTCATCAGTACACAGAATAACCCACATACAAGCCCACGCCCCCTGCCCCACACCTCGCAAAAAGAAAAAAAAAAAGTCACAACATATTGTATCATCGTTTAATGTTAATGTTAAATATGGTTAGTTCGAGTGCTCAATTTTTGGGCCCATCTTTAGAATTTATAAATCCATCAATGTAGTCTATATTGACACTATAAAACACTTGATTTTGTTTTCTAATAGTGTATTTACATTTTTATATGTAATCAATATGATGTTGGGGCAAACTCCTATTGGAATAAATCTATTGAGGGCCCAATGGGGGACTTTTGTTTTGAGTGACATAATTTGATTGTAAGTGGGCACTATTGAAAGGATACGAGTAAAAAGAAGAAAAGGGAGGGGGAGGGGGGGCGGCGCGCGTTGAACAAATAAGTCCAGTACTCGAAGGAGCTTGGCCATCATTAGATTAACTACTATAAAATGTTTCAGTTTTTTAGCTATTTGATTCACATGACCCATAACCGATAGTGAGCCCAATTTGAATTTAATTAAGATTTGTTGAGCACCCATATCAAGATGGGGCATTTATTCTTACTAGTTTACATTTTTATAAGTGGACCGTAGTAAATAGATTCATCGCAATAGAATATCCAATTATACCATTGGAAGAAGTTAGCAAATTCAAGGTTGAATTTCTGAGCTCCATAGTGAGGCCCACAGCCCACCTCTTAACAATCTAAACCTAAAAAAATAGTCGTCTCCATCTTATGGGCCCTAGCCAAATTTCACCCTAATAAGAGACGTGCTCATTGTTAGATTGATAGGTATGTATATAACAAATCTGATAATAGGCATATATAACAAAGTTTCCATTGGACTCATAAAAAACTCATCATCATCATCATCATCATCAAAGCCTTATCCCAACCATGTTGGGGTCGGCTACATGAATTTTGTTTCTCCATTTTGTTCTATTTTGAGGGATTCATAAAAGACTATGGCCAAAAAATAAAAAACAAAAGGATATTGAAATCTCTCTCTCTCTCTCTCAAAATAATGGCAGAGAAAAGCAAATATTAATGCGATTTTTTAGAAAATCAAGACAGATAATTATACATCCAGGCCGATATCGGTATCGGTATGCATCAGTATTGGCCAATATCTAGATTCATGGGCCCAACTATGATTAATTTAAACAGTTGCATGTACCTCTCCATTGTATTTGAACTTCGGGAAATTTCTCCTACAAATGTTCCCATTTGCAAATGTCCATGTCTGACACAGCAGGAGCCGTCGGATTTAGGGGGTCTCTTTTAATGGGGGCCCCACCTCTTTAATGTGTGGATTGGAACATCCCATGTGGATACTCTTTTGGGAAAATTTTTGAATTGGAATTCACCGTAATTTAACACTAATGAGAGTTTTGTAAAATGATGGATTTAAACAAAACAAAGAAATCAATTTATCTAAGGCCAAGGCCCCTATTTGATTGGGATAATTTCTAGCTAACCCTAATTCACATGTAGCCTTCCTAGCCCCCACCTTCCCCTGTGATTAGCATGCATCCTTGTGGGCCCCGCCACAATTTTGACACTAATCATACTAATGAAATCTGTTGGATTTAAAGAAAACAAAGAGATCATTCTAAGGTTGAAACATTCTATCGTCGTCATCATCAAAGCTTGTCCTAATAATGTTAAGGTTGGCTACATGAATCCTATTTTTCCATTTTGATCTATCCTAAGCCAAATCCTCAAATCGGTTATATTTCTTCAAATCTATCCCCACTACTTTTATCCATGTCCTCTAATACTTTTGTGCATATCCTCTTCAAACTACCACTTTTGAGTGGGATGATTTTTGGCCTACTCCCCCTTCCCCAATGACTGGGATGCATCCTTGTGGGACCAAGGATGAAAATAGCTACCCTTACCGCCGAAATGCTACGTAGTAGTGTGATTGAAAAAGGTCTTCAAAAAAATCTCAAAAAATTCTAGCAAATCTAGAATATTGAAAAATGATGGAATTTATGTTTGTTTTGCAAAAGTAACGAATATAGGATATGTAGCGGTCACCTCATTGCATGAGGTCCTATATTGTTATATCAATAGAAAAGAATAGGAATAATCAATTTTTTTTATATTGATTCATATTGTTTAATTATGCCAACTTAGAAGCTAATGAAAGACTTATAAAAAATGTTATAAAAAAAATGTCATCAATGATTATAAGATAATATATTGATTTATTTTTCCACATATATTTATGTTGGTCAGCTACACTAAGTTAAAAGACAATAAAATATTTATTATCAAACAGACATCAAAACTTGATCACTACTAAACTTAGAATTTAATATTTTAAAGTTACATTTCAATATATATATAGAGAGAGAGAGAGAGAGAGAGAGAGAGAGAGAGAGAGAGAGAGAGAGAGAGAGAGACTTTCTATTAAAGTGGAATTTGGTTGGGGCTTATTCCCAATTAGTCTAAAATTAGATGGGGCTTTATTTTCAATTATAGTAACATTTAGCTGGGGCGCTATTTTCAATCAAAGTGACATCTGATTGGGGCCTTTATCGATTAGCATGAAACTTGGTAGGGCGCAATTTTTCAATTAGAGTGAAGTTTGGCTAGGCCTTATTTCCAATTAGATTGAAATTGATTAGGACCATATTTTCAATTAGAGTGAGATTTAAACCGAGCACTATTTCTTATTAAATTGAAATTTGCCTAGGTTCTATTTCTTGTTAATATGGTATTTCACCGGTCTCTATTTAAATTCAGTTGGGACCTATTTCCAATTAGAGTGGAATTTTGATTGGGCCTATTTTCAATTGGAGTGAAAATTTTGTTGGGTGCTATTTTCAATTAGAAAGAAGTTTGGCTAAGGCCATAATTTCAATTAAGATTTGGTTTGGGCGTGATTTTTTTTATTCTAATATTTGGGCCTCATTGTGGAGCCTACTAGTTGCTAGGGCCATACCTTTTCTTTTTTAATGGGCACACTTTATTTTGTTATTTGAATCTCCCATTAGATGGGGCACATGTGTAACCTTTTATAAAAGACGAAGGGATCGAGTAGCAGCAATAACAAAAGCACCAAGAGATAGAGAAAGAGAGAGAGAGAGAGAGAGAGAGAGAAAGAGAGGGAGGGAAAAGAATAAAAAAAAAGGGAAAAGGGAGGGAAGGAGGAGGGCAGTTCCAAGCGTGTGGTGCTACTGCAATTTCTGCCCGCAACTATTTGATGTTGCTGTTGGTGCTGCTATAGAGGTGGCTGCTATTGTGATGGCTGGTGGAGGTTACTGCAAGTACTAGATGAAGATGCTACTAGTGCTCTTGCTCTCCAGGTATGTCTCCCTTCGTGCAGCTGCTATTTTCTGTTTATTTCTTCTTTTATTTTTATCTTCTTCTCCCACTGGGTTGAACGAATGAAAGGGCAGGTTTTTTTTTCTTTTATTTTTTTATTTTTAACTTTTGTTGTTGCAGACCGTTACGTAGCACCGCTACATTATTGTAGCAGCCCATAGCCGCCACTACACATGCATAGCGGTCGCTATGGGCCGCTACACTTGTGAGCGTTGATAATTACCACACTTGTGAGTGCTGATAAATACCAAAAAGCTGCCGATATGCTACGTATCGGCCGCTTTTTACATCCTTGTGTGGGACTCATTAAAAGGCCCTCCCTCCCACAAACAACACATACTTCAATTTGCATGCTACTAATTTCACACTGATATGGACAGTATTTGCCACTGGATTATTGGATTATAACACAATATTTCTGTGCATTATATAACCGTTAAACATTGAGGACAGAACAACTATATTTAATCAAAACTAATTACACAAATTCAGATCTAGGTCCAATCATATCCATCCCAGCTGATACCCTGAATCTCATTCATCCATGTGGGACCCACAGGATGAAATTTTCTAGCCTAACAAACATGACATTCAAATAAAATCATCAACGAGTCAGATCTGAATCAGCCCATGGTTAATCAACCGCAGGGCATGGAGAGATTCAGTTGGATGATGGGCCAGCCCAACCCATCTGCATTCAACCATCCCTGCATTCTGGTTTAGCAGCCAAAACTTAAACAGATAGGAGTAGAGTGGTTGATACAAATCCATGCCGATCACCAAACAAAATCCCCAGAACCTAGACTCATCCTTTCTGATAGGAGCTCAAATGTTGGTCCCGAACCAGATCTGTGTAGGTTCAAACCAGCTGGGTGCTGGGTTGATTTGACCCACTATCAAGAGTCAAGCCTATTGAATTATATACAAAAGGTACTAATATTTTTCATTTTTCTTTTTACCCAAAAAAGTAAAAGAAGAATAAAAATACAATACCTCGCTAGTTTGTCTTGAGAGGACTGCAAGACGTAGATTGCCAAAAGAAATGATATCATGACCGCTGTCTCACAAAAACACACCATACCACATTGAAGAAATGTAAGAGGACATTTGGCAGTAATTCTTAAATCTGGATTGGGTTCTTAAACCATATGCTGAAAATGAATTAAGGTAGAATCCATACCTTTTCCTCCACAAAGATTACAAATGGATATTTCTTACACAAATTTATTTGTTCAAACAAAAGATTCCCCAAAGGTTAACAGGGCAATTGAAAGACAGGAAAAAGATAGATTATTTTTTTAAAAACCGCGAAAAAGAGCAATGTTTGAAATAATCATTGACTATTTGAAGATGCTAAGCATTTTACACTTTACATTTCATATTAAAAAAAAGCTCATGCCTCCCTCTCCATGCTAGAGAAATTTTGTAGATTAGTTGACAGACTAGCACTTTTGCAGATGCAGGTAAAAGTGGCAGAACAGTAGTATATAAAATGCATGAGCACTCTTTCCGAGAAGTTCACCAAGTCTTCATGCATTCACTGCTGACGCCCAGTCTTTGCAGTCATCACCATTGGCAACCCAAAAGAGTTTTTAGATAGCAAAACAATTGCTCAAAGCACTCACAATAATCAGAAGGGAAGAGAGAATTTTTATTGGTCCACAAATGATAGATTACAAGGTAATAAGGTATTTAACTATTTATAGAGGAGAGGTCAATCCTGCCTATTCGAGACCTGGATAGGATTTCCCTTTTCCCATCATGAATCGATTATATTGCAATCTCTTGGTGCTTTATCCTCGCATTCATTGATTAGATTACATGTCAATTAGTTATATTGATAGATTTAAGATATCTTACTATATCTAGGAAACTCTAGTAGAAAGCTATATATTAAGAAAGTAAGCATCATTATGCTATTGAGGTGGTTTGACGATGCGTTCTGCCCAATGGACTGGCCCACTATGGAAGGCCTGATTGGCTAGTTCATTGTGAACCTATTTTTTGGAGCCTACTTTTGGTAGCCCTTAGGCCCAAAAAAATGCACTTGTGCCGCATCAAAGCCTCAATACAGAACACAAATAGTTAAATTACCAGGCAGGACTTGTGCAGATTCACCAGAAGATATGAATGGACATAGGACATATGGTTATAATAATCGAAGCCCACCAATCAAAACCAATAGTTAAACAAAAATACAGTTCTGATAAACAATGAAAAACAAGAAGAATTGCAGAGATCTTAACAATGAATTGCTTGCTTTGATGATCCCCTTGCAAGCCTTTAAATATACAAGGATTCCTATAAATGAGCTAATTTACAACTGTGCTGAAAAAATAAAAGGAAACTACAGCAATCTATATCAATCAGAATCTCCCTATACATGGTAATGTACAGCAGTCTACAGATCATAATTACAGATTTCCTAATCTGTAATTATCATACCAATCAGAATCTCCCTATACATGGTAATGTACAGCAGTCTACAGATCATAATTACAGATTTCCTAATCTGTAATTATCATACCAAACGGGCCGGCCCATTGGACCGACCCAACGGGCCAGCCCAATGGGCCAGCCCAATGGGTCATTCAGTTGACCCAGTCTTTTTACACCCCTCCTCAAGCTCATGGTGCGGCAGCAGCAGGAGCTTGTTCAAGGAAGACGAGAAACGAGCAAAGGTGTGAGCTTTGGTAAAGAGATCAGCAGCATTGTCAACTGAATTGACGAAGTGGAGTGACAAAGTACCCGATTTATAGTGCTGGCGAACAAGATGACAATGTGGACAGCATAAGCAATGTCAGGTCTAGTAATAGTCAGGTAAACAAGACTCCCAACAACTTCTCGGTACCGAGTAGGATGAGCTAAAGGCACACCATCGTTTTTACTCAGCCGTGCATTGATTTCCAAGGGAGTAGAAATTGGAGCGAGATCTGTAAGACCCGCACGCTGGATGATGTCCGAGCAGTACTTCATTTGAGAGAGGATGTACCCCTGTTTGGAATATCCCACTTCAAGTCCAAGAAAGTAGCGAAGATGACCAAGATCCTTCATCTCAAATTGGTTCTGAAGGAACAGTTTGAGCTCAGAAATACCTGAATGATCACTTCCAGTAATGATCATATCATCCACATATAGGAGTAGAATGACGATACCATTACTGGAAGTGTGAGTAAATAGAGCACTATCATGTTGACTCTGTCGAAGGCCACTAGAAAGAACTGATTCAGTAAAACGTTCAAACCAGGCACGAGGAGCTTGTTTAAGTCCATACAGGGCTCTCTTCAGATGACACACTTGATTGGAGTGGGTAACCCCAGGAGGAGGTACCATAAAGATTTCTTCACGGAGATGCCCATGAAGAAAGGCATTTTTGACATCAAGTTGATACAGTGGCCATTGACGAACGGCAGCAACAAAGATCAATGTTCGTACAGTGGTCAGTTTGGCAACAGGTGCGAATGTTTCCTCATAATCAATACCATAATCTTGTGTGTATCCTTTGGCAACAAGGCGAGCTTTATACCGTTCAATGGTGCCATCAGAATTTGTCTTCACTTTAAATATCCATTTGCAACCAATAGCTTTCTTTCCTGGAGGAAGAGAGACAAGCTCCCAAGTGTGATTTTGCTGAAGTGCAGCTAATTCTTCTTCCATGGCTTTTCGCCACTCAGGGTACTGAGAAGCTTCGGTATAAGACCTGGGTTCAAAATGTGAATGGACTGTAGCAAGATAGTTGCGATATTGAAGGGAAAACAAGTTGGTAGAAACAAATCCATAACGCTGCACAGGGGTGCGAGTACGAAGTGGATATCTCCGTGGTGGAATAGAATCCTGATCTTCAGGAAGAGTGGGGACTTCAGCCACATCAGAAGGGATGGAGTCAGGTTTGGGCCTCCGTTGATAGACAAGAAGTGGCGGAGGATCAACAGAAGTTTCTGAAGTAGGATAGGTCTCAGATGGAAACAAATCTGGAAAAGGATCAAGGGGGTGTACAGAGGAGACAGGCTGTGAGGATGGCAAGGAGTAATAAGGTATATGTTCCATGAAGGTAACATTACGAGAAATGCGTAACTTGTTCAATTGTGGATCATAACAGCGATATCCCTTTTGTTCTATACCATAGCCAAGAAAAACACAAATAGCAGACTTGGGAGAGAGCTTGTGTCGCTCACTAGAAGGAAGCAAAACAAAACAAGTACATCCAAAAACTCTTAGATGAGAGTAAGTGGGTTTTGTACCATAAAGTTTCTCAAAAGGAGTGGCCCCAGATAAAACAGAAGATGGCATTCTGTTGATGAGATAAACTGAAGTGAGAACAGCTTCTCCCCAAAATGTAATGGGCACGGAAGAGGATTGTAGCATAGATCTAGCCGTTTCAATGATATGTCTATGTTTTCGTTCGGCTACCCCATTTTGTTGTGGAGTACCTGGGCAGGAGAGTTGAGCTATTGTACCATGACTGGCAAGCAGGTTTTGAAATTGTTGTGACCGATATTCCCCCCACCCCCCCCCCCCCCCCCCCCCCGCGTCGGAGCGAAAAACTTTGATCTTAGCAGAAAATTGGGTGGCGATCATGGTGGTAAAGTTCAAGTATGTACGGAGAAAATCAGATTTGTGTTTTAACATGTATAGCCAAGTAAATCTGGTGTAATCATCCACAAAGATAACATAATAACGTGAGCCACCCTTGGTGGGTTGAACAGCAGGGCCCCATAGATCAGAGTGAACAAGTGCAAAAGGTGCACTGGAAACTGAGGTACTTTTATCAAAAGGCAAAATAGTTTGCTTTGACAACTTGCAACCAATACAACCAGTAGATTCAGAGAAAGTGACTTTTCCAAGGCTTTTATTCGCAAGTAAAAAATCTAATTTTCCTTTGGACAAATGACCTAACCGAAGATGCCATAAGCTAGAGGATGAAGTTGATGTAGACGCTACTAGAAGTGGTGAGGAAGGAACATGAAGAGAGGTCAAGTGATATAAATTCCCTTCTTTATGGCCAGTCCCAATCTGCTTCCCGGAGCGAGGATCCTGCACAACACAACCAGTGGAGTTAAACGAGACAAGATAACCCAGATTAGTAAGTTGACTGATGGAAATGAGGTTAATAGCAATTCCTGGAACACACAAAACATTCGGTAAAGATAGTCGTCCAGAGGAAGACTGAGATGTGATAGTACCAATGGTGGAAACAGGCATAGTGGTGCCACAAGCAGTATGAATGTTTAGAAGAGTAGAAGGCTTTCGACTGATACTTAATAATGATGAATCAGAAACCATGTGAGATGAGGCACCTGAGTCAAATATCCATGATGGAGTTTTACCAGAGAATGAGGCCATGGCAGAATTAACTGGTTCAGCTTGAGTAGTATTGGGAATGCTATTGGACTACCAAAACCCAATTAGGTCACAAATCAGCTTACAGAAAGCAAAGACTAACCAATTTTCGCACCCAACAAGCCTTGGTCAAGTCTGATCCAACGGCGGATTACAAAACTGGACGGTCTTGATGAAAACAGTCCGGCATAAAATGCTGAATAGAGATGGCCACAAAACAGTACCTTAATGCAGCCCAAAAAATCTGAAAACAAAATCACAGAATATCTCTAATAAGTGGTCGACCACCTTAAACCAGCCAATGTCTGGAGGCGTGACCAACGTCCGATCTCCCCTCTTTCTCACAACAGTGGCTCTGATACCATGATAAACAATGAAAAACAAGAAGAATTGCAGAGATCTTAACAATGAATTGCTTGCTTTGATGATCCCTTTGCAAGCCTTTAAATATACAAGGATTCCTATAAATGAGCTAATTTACAACTGTGTTGAAAAAATAAAAGGAAACTACAGCAATCTATATCAATCAGAATCTCCCTATACATGGTAATGTACAGCAGTCTACAGATCATAATTACAGATTTCCTAATCTGTAATTATCATACCAATCAGAATCTCCCTATACATGGTAATGTACAGCAGTCTACAGATCATAATTACAGATTCCCTAATCTGTAATTATCATACCAAACAGGCCGGCCCGTTGGACCGACCCAACGGGCCAACCCAATGGGCCAGCCCAATGGGTCATTCAGTTGACCCAGTCTTTTTACAAGTTCCACATTTAAAGTGTCGAAAGCGTATATCTAACTTACCTAGATATGTATCTCTGCAAACATGCACAAATGTACAAAATCTAAACTGTTCAGTAATTGAAACTAGCATGTATGGGTCACACTCACACTATGATTTCCTAGTGTCCAATTGATCCTAAGTTTCTCTATTGTTGGTAGGGCCTCATTCTAGGAAAACTTTACTCGCGCACAGTCCGCACATGCATTGTGCATCTAGAACATGCCAGAGGAGGGAACCACCTCTGAATTTCAGATGCCATAGGTCTGGACGCCATAGTTGTCAAGATCGTTTCGATTCGGCCGAAACATCCGAGTTTACTCGTTTCGAAGCCCATTCCGAACCGAACATCTCGCCTGAAGATGTTCAGTTCAAATATCGTCCAAATTCGCCGAAATTTAGGGTTTCGAACAAAAAACCCCAAATTTGGACAAACAGTATCCGAATCTAAAGATTCAGACGAATCTAGGGCTTGACCGTGTGATGATGAGGCACAGTTAACTTACTGTTGTGTGAAATATGTTACTGGTTTACTGCTCTTTCATTTTTAATAGTTGAGACATTAAATTTATTGTTTTTCCTTGTCTTTTGTTTGCTGCCATTGTATCAGAAAATTTGGAAGATTGCTCGTTTAATTTTAAAATGAGTGATAATACACCTATATCATCTGCTACTAAAACTATTAGATCTGATGATCCCGCGTGGGCTCATGGTCATATGGATCCAACCAACAACAAGCATGTAATTTGTCATTTTTGTAACAAGGTCATTAAAGGTGGTAGGATAACTAGACTTAAAGAACACCTTGGGGGGTTGAAAGGAGATATTACACTATGTAAAAAGGTGCCAGCTGATGTCAAATGGCAAATGGAGAGACTTGTTTTGGAAGGTAAAAGGGATAGAGCAAAGAAAAGACAATTAAATGAGGAAATTGGAAACCCATATGGAACTCCAACGGGTGATGCAAATGAAGATGACGTTAAAATAGAAGAAATGGAACCATTCACAAATCCAACTACCCCCACCTCAACTAGTAGGAAGGGTAAAGAGAAGGTCCCTCAAACATCTACATAAAACAAAAAAAGGTGTGTGACCAATTTCTTTGCACCACGAATGATGCCCGGATCTCAGCCAGGCATTAAATCAGCTTTAGCAACAAAGGAACAAAAAGATGCAGCTGATTTAGCTATTGGTCGTTTTTGGTTTGATACAAACATCCCATTTAATGTAGCAAGATCAAAATTTTTACAACCAATGGCTGATGCAATCATTTCAATAGGCCAGGTTACAAGATGCCATCATATCATGACATTCGTGGAAAGATTTTGGGAAAAATAGTAGTAGAAGTTAATAATTTCATGGAGCATTATAAATCACGTTGGAGTGAAACTGGGTGCTCTCTCATGGCTGATGAGTGGACAAATGAAAGACAACGAACATTGATTAACTTGCTTGTGTATTGCCCAAAAGGGGTAATGTTCTTGAAGTCTGTTGATACAACTCCAATTATAAAAAATGCAGATGGACTATTTAAACTTTTTGATGAAATTGTCATACTTATTGGTCTTGCTAATATTGTCCAATTTATTACTGGCAATGATGCCACTTACAAAGCATTGGGAAAAAGAGTGGCTGAAAAATATGGAACTTTTTATTGGACAGCTTGTGCAGCCCATTGCATAGATCTGATGTTAGAGGACATGGCAAAGCCCCACTTGTTTCCAGTTAATGCATCCACAATTGATACAGCAAGGAAAGTCACAAAGTTCATTTACAATCATTTATCAGTATTAAATTTAATGAGAAGAGAATACACAAATGGGAGAGAATTGATTCGACCAGCCATCACAAGATTTGCTACCAATTTTATTAGTTTGCAATGCCTTTTTAAATACAGAAGAGAACTTAGGCAAATGTTTACAAGTAACTCTTAGGTTGAATCTAATGTTTCAAGTACCCTGGTTGGCATGGAGATCACTGAGATAATACTCAATAATAATTTTTGGAAGGATGTTGAACATATTTTGAAAGGTAGTGAAACTTTGGTGGTAGTTTTACGGCTAGCTGATAGTGAAGACAAGCCTGCAATGGGTTATGTATACGAGGCAATGGATCGAGCAAAGGAGGTCATTCAAAAGAGGTTAAAGAAGAAGAGGGATTACATGCTATACTAGAAGATGATCGATCAGAAGTGGGAAAATCAACTTCACAGTGCTCTACATGCTGCAGCATACTACTTGAATCCGGCATTTTTCTTTAGCCCTACATTTTCTAAGCACAGCGAAGTCATCAGGGGTCTGAATAATGTCATAGAGAAATTAGTTCCTGATTTTGATACTCAAGACCTGATTTTCAAATAGTGTGATGATTATAAAGACTCTTATTTTGACTTTGGTTAGGCATCAACAATACGAAATCGAGATAAAATGTCTTTAGGTAAATGAAAGTTTTTAACTTCTCATTAACTTATTATATGGTTGTAATTTATAAAATATAATTTTATATTTCATATAAATTTTTATAGATAAATGGTGGGATCGGTTTGGAAATGGTACCCCTGAGTTGAAAAAATTACCAATTCGAATTTTGAGTCAATGCATTAGTGCTAGTGGTTGTGAAAGGAATTAGAGCATCTTTGAATATATTCATTCTCCAAAGAGAAATAGGCTAGAACATCAGAGATTGAATGATCTAGTTTTTGTGCATTATAATCTAAAGCCTCGTGAAAGGTATATCAAATGTTAATTTTACATAATTCTTATTCAAATTGTTAATAATATAGTAAAGTATTAACTTATGTAAATTGTAGGGATATACTCAAAAGGACTGGAAATGCTGCCTCTGACCCTATCAATTTGGAGAATATTAATATTTTGGCTGATTGGGTTGCTGAAGAAGCACCTCTCTTGACCATTGATGATGTCAATAGTTGGACGGCTATGGAGCAACCAGCACAAGTGCAAGGGGGCATACCTGATTTTGATGGGGGTGATGAAATAGATGGCCCTGTAGAAGAGGAGTTGGGAGCAAATGAAGATGATGATAATGATGATGATGTTTACAATGATGCATTGTTAGCTAACTTTTTGCTTTATTTGGTGATGTTTGAGGGAGATGTATTTAAACCTTATCTTTTGCAAATTATATTTATGATGCTTGGTAGAATGGAATTTTCTATATACTTTTAATATATATATAATTTTTTAATATTTTCCTAAATAAATTTCCGAATTGGAAAGCGAAATGTCCGAATCGCCCAAAATGTTTCATTTTGAAACCAAACCGAAATCGCGTCCGAAACGAACTTGACAACTATGCTAGACGCACAGTGCTTATGCACACTGCACGCAGGTGAATATTTTCCCCTCTTCTTAACCATCCATTGCAATTTTGTTAAACCCTCCAATTATTTGGCAAATATCATCTGCATGATTTTAGAGGTATGATCCACACAGTAGGAGCAGCATATGAACAACTTTAAAATGCCAGAAGTGTGTAATTAATTATGGACAATGGAGTTTTGTTAACAAATTTAGATAAGTAACACAGAAGTTTTGAGATAATCTTTTAGTGGATAACTAACTTTTTCCATTATCCAAAATCACCTTCCCCAGAAAAAACCAATGTTGCGAAATTCTTAATGATGATGAAACCCCATATTTTATTCTTCTGTGATAACCCTCGTTAAAGAACAAGAACCTTACTTTTAATAAAATCGAAGAGTCATGCCTTTTACCTGATCCAAATAGGACATAAAACCCACTAGAGACATCTATCTCTGATTGCTCCTCCCTGTCGGAAATATCACAGCTTATATTCAGTACAATTCCCAACAATATAAAAGCAAGGACAATAACTTCTTGAGACACTATGCATGAAGCTGCAGACAAATTTTTTTTAATGACACAAAACAAACTGGGCTGCTTCAAAACATGGATCAGTAACAATGGATTTATAGTTCATATTGCTACCAACTAGATTCACTTATTACAAGTACATGTACTACCAATATATGCAGAAAACTGCTAATGCAGCCTTTTCTTTTTCCCCTTTGTTTTATGGTTTGCTGTCATGTCTACTCTATTTTCTGCTCCGAAACAGTTCTTCTTTAACAAGGTTTAACAAATTTATTTAGACAAACTTAATGATTCTTCAAATTAAAAACAGCACAATATCGTTTCACTTTTAATTTGGATCACTGGAACCCATGGTCAGGTGATACAGATCATTCCTTTGCTGATGCCTTTACGGATGGGGTACCCTAGCCATCCCATATTTTGGTCTATATCCTCTCAATCATAAAATGATGCCATCTTTTCCTAAGGCACCATTGACTCAAGCAGAAAGTTAATAATTTCCAATAATTTCTAAAGGCATCCTCAGCCTCTAGAAAGAATAAATCAGATTAATGGCAGTCTTGGAGAATCGGTGAATTGTCATTAAGAACTGAAAGAGCAGGAAGGGATCAAGAAGATAAAATAGACAAGAAAAAGAATAGTTCGTAGATAGCATTCAAATTGGAGCATCTGTTTGTATGGACGATGTTCTAATGGAATGGGAAAGTTCAGGGATTTTCATACGTAACTACAGAGAAGGATAGCAAAATAGGTGTTTTGGAGTAACAGCTTGTGAGAGAAAAACAAAACTGTAAGAGGGAAGGCTTTCTCATTTTAACTCCCTTGTGGTCTCGCTCTTAACAAAAAAAGTGAATTTCCAAACTTAAAAGAAATAAGTAAAAAAACCCCTCTTCCATTATACCACAGCATTCTATATCAAAAAACTCCTCTTCCATTATACCACAGCATTCTATATCAAAAAACTAACTTAAAGATGCATCTGTTCAGTGAATTAAAGCCTGATGAAATCAATTTACTTCACCAGAGAAAAGAAGGAAATCGTCGTGAGATGACTGTTGCCAACTGCATTATTATGAGAAGGGTGGAATGATAGACAAAACCAGTTCATGGATTTCTCTACGTTTTTTTTCTGCATTCAGATTGAGTCCAACTTTTATGTTTTGAATGCCTTTTTATTTACTTTTTTTACAAATGTTGGGCTAAATATTGCTTAGTCAGACCTGAAATAGCCAATCCAGCTTGATAAAGGTGGTCCAATCCTCTGGTTACAAGTTTAATATTTATTAATTAACAGGAGTCGACCTGTATCAATCTGAATTTGATCTGGGTCATTCTAATACATCACAATTTATACATACTCAAGGCCAAAGGATATTCTGCGTACACGTTGGTTGAGAAATAGAATTCTTAAGACCTATTGTACAAAACAGTTATGTTGGGCATATCACAGTATCACAAAAATAAGATAGGAACTATCGAATTAAACAAAACATGATCACATTCAACATGAACAACAAATCTAGTGATACTAACCATGTATATCTAACAAGCACATGTTTTGGCCAATGTTCTGGATCCCAAAACATTTTGCGTATTTCTTGATGGCTTTCAACATCTGCTCAGAAAAAAAAATGTTATAAACATGAGCAATAGAGATTATGTATACGTATCAACCAAAGAAGGTTCTACATTACAAACAATGATGACATTCCAAAAATTTTCTTATCAAAATCCGAAAAGATGTCACTGGACAAAGAAAATTCATGAGAAAATGGTACAAGGGCGTAACGTCTAACAAGTGCATAATTTTGTTAACGTGGAGTCCACAGATGTGGAGCCTATAAGTAGGTAACCTAAACTGTTGATTGCATAAGTGTTCTAAACCTCGAACTCAAACTCTACTTGAAACCCTGTTGAGTCAAGTAACTCAACCATGTCTGAGCAAGTTTTTGGTCAAACTTGGTCAAATCTGCATAAGTCGCTTGACTACATGTTGATGCAAGTCAACCAAGTCAAATCGGCTCTGGTGAAGTTTCATAATTATGGATGAAACAGGCCCAGCAGTGGTATGGTCCTGTATAAGATAGTAAACAAACTGAGCTATAAGATAGTAAACAAGCAGAGAACAGCTGAGCTTTCCCTAGCTTGAGCTTAGCTTGAATTTTCATTGAGCCAAGCTAAGCTAATCTTGAAAGATTTAATACTTGATTCTAAATTCTAAACTGAATTGAGCCAAGCCAAGCTTGATCTGAAACATGAAATACTTCACACATATAATAACAATTCGAGCCACTTATATAATCACCACTTGAGCAAGTTCATACTGACAACTTTCAGAAATAGGGGAAAATCCTAGAAGGGAAGGCCTGTGCTGTTAAGTATATTGTTTGCTGCAACTCTAACACTTAGGCATTTTGGTTGCAATGGTTAGCAACTCTTGACATGGTATTCGAGCCGTCATAGGTTTCGGGCTCGAAACCACGCTACTGCATCCTTAGTAATATGTTGCGCGGGTAGGTGTGTATGATAAAAGGCCCCATGTTGCTTTATGACGGCGCATGCTTCGAATCTGGGAGGTGTCCCGCCCGAGGGGGGGTGTTAAGTATATTGTTTACCGCAACTCTAACGCCTAGGCAGTAGGCATTTTGCATTTTGGTTACAATGGTTAGCAACTCTTGACATCTACAAGGAATAAAAGATGCCAATACAAGGAATGGTTTGTTGTATAGATGCTTTGTATTTTACAAGGGAGGGCCACAGGTATGTCATTTTCTGGTGACTTGCAATGCCAATACAGCTAACATTAGAAAATGTTCATTAATCACGTTACTGTACCACATTGAGATTTTTTTTCCTAGACAACTGTGTTTAATGCATGCCTTAAAAGACTTAGTAACATAATCCTGTAGATAGTGGCAAACCAGGAAATTTTCCCTGGAGGGCCATTATGTAAAGAAGGAATTCTCAGCGTGTGTTTTGGGTGGGGACGCGGCGAGGAGGGGCAATATGTAAGAAATGTAAAAGATTTTCTAAAACTTTTTGACACCTATAGATGCATGCTCCAAAACACATCACAATTAAAAGAAGCCACAGAAGGAAAATATTTACCTGCATCAATGGAAAGAGAAGCCATTATAATCATAAAAGAATGTTAGATTTGAAATCTGTTTCTATAAGAAAATAGGTGAACTTCAAAACTATGCAACCACCAAACTATCTAACTTATGAGCTATACAAAGCGCCTTTGGAGAGATAAATAGATCAATGCCACACTACAAGTAAAATCTTTCAAAGAACTGGTTTGGGTTTATGCCAAGTAGTACAAAAAGTTGTTTCTTATCAATCCAAATCCTGGAAAAGTTTGAGTTTTTATTGATTTAGAGAAGGCTTGCAACAGAGTGTTGAGGAAATTAATTTGGCAGGCATTACAGGAAAAAAGTGCCCCTGATGGGTATACCAACAATATACAACTTCGTAAATACTGAATTTTCAGCAAGAGTTGGACTATATCATGGGTCCACAACAAGTCACTATTTCTTCACCTTGAGTTATGGGACAACTTGACAGCGTTATATCCAAGATGATATAATGAACATTAATTAGACAAGAAAACGAGTAAATGATAAGCTAGAATTCATAACAAAGGTGTTCCAAACAGATGAAAATTAGCAGATAGAAGAAAATGGAATGCAAGTTCAGCTCATCTAAGAGTAGAAATGTGTTGGTCAATTTACAATGACTTGGTACCACAATTTGGTAAATTACAATATGTAGGACCAACAGCATATCAAAATGGTAGACTTGGGCTAGATGTAGAAACTAGCAAAAAGGATCAACAAAAGGTGGGAATAACGTGGAGAAGCTAGCAGGGAATTATATCATCATTACCAATAGCATCTTAAGATGAAAGAAAATAAGATTTGTAATAGACTTAGGTGTCTTTCATTGTTGCGGGTCATCAGTCATCCCTTCTTATAGCACAAGTCAAGTCTTAATCAGCATGCTGACAATAATTGTATCCCTCAATTGAGCAATATCTCAAATTGAAGTTGACCACAAGATAGACCTTTGGTGAAGACATCGGAGACCTTTGGTGAAGACATCGGCAATCAACATGTTTGGTCCATTCATAAAAATGGGGTTGGCTTCAATTTGAATAGGACATGTTATGCCCATGAAAAGGTTACAAGCATGGTTTTGCAAAGCCACGCTCGGAAATAACTCCTTGAAGACAATAGATTTGGAAGCAAGCAAAAGACATAGCCAAATACTCAGCCGTAGTGGAGAATTTGGAAACCTAGTCTTGTTTCTTGCACTTCCATGAAATTAAAACTCAACACATTGTCATAGATCTACAAGCATCAACCGCCACTTCAATTAAGCAAAATGAGGATCCTACAATAAAGAAATTACAGCCAAAGAAGATCAATGTAGTTTAGACACAAATCAAACCTCTCATAACCTATGATACTTGGATACTTGTATCACTCACAGGATATCTTCTTTTCTTTTTCTTTTTTTTTTTTTTTTTTTTTTGATAAATGTAACAACAGTTTATATTAAAGATGGGAAAATTAAAACACTGAACAAGTGAACCCTAAAGGGTTATTAAAACCAAATGTAGTCATGATTTAGCAAATTGATCGAATTGGTGAGATTATGCTTATGACAAACAATTTGGCTTAGCATATGATGCACTACAGCAAGGACAACCACATCCAAAATATATCATGCAAGATGGGTATATCAAGGATCAAAATAGCAGTAGCAGTTGGTATAGCGGCTGGCCACCAAAATGTTATGTAGCGGGTAGCAATGTGATTCGGAAAAATTGTAAAAAAAATCCAAAATTTTCATAAAATCCAGAATATTGTAAAAAGCTAGAATTTTTATTTTTTTTAAAGTGACAAGATGAGGGGGAATAATAGTTCCCTTATTGTGTTTTTATTTTTTTTATTTTTGTCTTCTACGCCAACATAGTTGGGATAAGGCTTTGATGATGATGATTTTGTCTTCCAGCTTTAGATTGAAAGAAAGTGATGTTAGGGACCCAACTTAGAGAAGAACAATGGTAAAAACTAAAAATGGAAGAAGAAAAGTAAAAAAAGAGAAAGGGGATCTTTTGAAGTTACGTAGCGGTGCAGTGGTGCTAACACTCAAATAGTGTAGTGGCCCTTGCTACTATGGCCGATGTAACGGCCGTCACGCTTTTTCATCCATGGGGTATATCTTCTATGGCACACGCTAATGTCTACCCTTGACTTCTCTTTCAGAGTACACAATATAGGAAATGCATGCTGCAGGACTTGGCAGTCATTTTGGATGTGGCAAGACTATTGCAATGGTTGAAGATGGATTCTATAGGCTGGATATATGATTTCAAGTGACTAAATTACTTTAAAAATGCTAGATTTGCTACTTGGCCAAAACAAGAAAACTAAACACCGGATTGTTAAAGCCTTTAACTCTTTCCCATGGACATTACAAGGATGAGTCATAGAAGGAATAGCACTGTGATTAACTCCTGTTCCAAAGGTGACAATGTTGGGTATTTTTTAAACCCTTATTAACTCCTTTGGCATAAATCCTCTCAATGACAAAATATGTAAGATATAAAAGAGAGAAAGAAAATAGAGAAAGAAGAAAAAAAAAGGGAAGAGATGAGGTACAATGGGAATGGCCAAGGGGTGCATGGGTTGACAGTTGGTAACTAAAACACCCCCAAAATACACTTTCTTTTGTTCACAAATTTAAGATTGGGCTACTAACAAAGTGGACTCAAAGTCCACTAGTGGTTGGTTATTTACATAACGTGGAGGAGCTGTTGCTTGATCATCTCACAAGCAAACTGGCATAGCATGCTCATCCATGGAATCCGAGTATGTTGCTATGTCACTTGCAAGTAGGGAAGCAATATGGATGAGACATCTTTTTAGACCTCTACCTTTTATTGGGAAGCCAATCAAACCACTCACTACTGCTAAGAACAAGAGGTATACAGGTAAATCTAAACACATTGCTATGAAGTACAATCATATTCGTCGTTTAGTCAAGAAAGTGAGAATTGTATTGGAATATCTTCTAACACAAGACATGCTAGCAAACCCTTTGACTAAACCTCTTTTTGGTGAATGAATATGGAAAACCTTGAGGGAGAAGGGTTTATTACCGGCATAGAGGGATGGCTGTAGCCTACTCTTAACTTCTAATTTAGAGTTCAAAGGAAATTTGGTTAGATGTACTATCCATTAGAGGGTATAGTGAGATATTCCTTGTAGTGCACATTTATTTTATTTGGAACTTGTGGGGCAACTTGCTGTGTTCTAAATTTGCGCATCTCCGAGGTTCATGCACTGTTTAGCTTTCACCTATATTAGGCTAGACCTTTAAGTCCTTAACAGACTCATGGCTTAGTGTGGAGTGAGTGAAAGTACTCTTGATGGGTTTGCCTTTGTGGATTTGGCCTCCCACGGGTCTTGTCGGAAAGGCTCTAGAGCATTTGATTAGGACTAGGGCATGGGCATAGTCTATGAAATAACACGGCGTGTAGAATATGAATGCCCGACCATATTGTATGATGTATGTATCGTGGACTTCACTTAGGTCACTCAGTCAAAAAGTTATTCGATACAGATTCTACCTCTTGGTTCAAGGGACATCCGCATATGAGGGATGCATTATACAATTTTTCAAAAAAAATCCTTTTTCCTTTAAAAAATAAAAAATATTCATTAAAAATTATAAGATAGTATTTTCATAAAATTATAAGTTTTAGAAAATAGTGGGGGCTTGTTGGGTATTTTCCAAACCCTTATGAACTCCATTGGCATAAGTCCTCTCAATGATAAAATATGTAAGATATAAAAGGGAGAAAGAAAAGAGAGAAAGAAGAAAAAAAAGGGAAGAGAGATGAGAGGTATGATGGGAATTGGGTTGACAGTTGGTAACTACCAACCACCGAAAAGGCACTTTCTTTTGTTTACAAATTTCAAATTTTTTATATGGTTGTTTTTGGCTATTAGGTAGTTTCTTGACTGTTAGCTTCAATAGTCATATCTCTTGGGCCCATTCTAATGGTTGTGACCTATTCTTTTGAATGGGTGTGACCCAAATGACGGGTTAATTTCATGTCTTTAAATTGAGGCCCAAATCTGAGTTCTAAATACACTGAGAATTGAAATCAAAAACCAAGATTCAAGATATACTATCTGAGAATTTTTTTCTGATCTTTTTTTAGTTCTGATTTTTTTAAGGGCAACTCCATATTTTTATCTCTGGTGTGCAGACGCTATAATAGAGCTAGGCATTGCATCTTGGGGATATAATTTCATTCAATCCACCTGTATGTGGGAAATTGCCGTCTTTAAGCAAGCATCTTCATTAGTGTGCCTTGCCTAACTTATTTTGCTTTCTTAATTATTTTCTCACTTGCACATTTTGCCAAGCACCAATTTACAACAGACAAGACATTGAGGACATGATGAATAATCAACAGATTTTGACACGTAAAGGTGGTAACCAAAAGTTCTTAGTGAAGTGGAAAGGACAACTGTAGTTTGAATACATATAGATTACATCTTCCAACTTTCAACTTCTCAACCCAGACATGTTTCAGCGGTATCAGTTTTTTAAATCCTCAAAGCCAAGTTTCGCAAGCTGGGAGACTGGGAGAGATCATGTAGGCCATGTGCTAAATGCATCCTCGAAGACAAATAAAAAAAAACCCAAGAGGCCAGCATCGGCCCAATCCACTAAGAGGGCCCATAACTTAATAATCAGTCACTTGTTAAATAAGGGCATTGTGGTCATGTCACATGCCAAATCTCATATTTTAGTGAGTCATAAGGGAATCAAATTGATTGTAATTACCTTACATTAGAAAGATGAGCAGTCAAAATTCGTAGGACCCTTGATTAGAAATTATCACTCACTAACTGAGAGTCAAAGGTATTGTCCTCTCTATTTAGAGAGAGAAATCTTTAATTGAGGAGCAAGATTGTGCATTCTACTCTATGAGTTTGCAGTGCTCCTCAAAGAAATTAATGAAAAACTTCTCTTTCTCACTATTGTGAATGCAAAGTATTTAACCTTATGTGAAGACTCCTAGGGAACCCAAATGCGTGAGGATTCCATTGGCATGGCTTCAAGATGTAAGTGAAGACTCCAGATCTATCAACCCTTCATGACCATGCAAGACAACAGTTGGGGCCCCACAGATGAGAGAGTGGAGCAAAAGGTCCAGGTGTGGTCATCCCAATTACAAAATTTCACATCAATCCAATGATCCTAACACTTGATCTGTGGTCCACCGGTTTAATAGTTTTAAATAAAACAACACATTAGGTGCAAACCCCATGGGATCCATAACATATGGCAAGGGTTGTTAGATGGTCCATCTAGATTGATCATATAGTGGGCCTCACTGGATGTCTTGCACTGTCTTACCATGTGAGACATGTCATTTTCATGATAACAGATTAGCACAGTTTCTGTGAATAATTCTAATGATCTCAAAGTGAGATTTCATCTTCTTATTTAGAGTATTCTATCTCTAGATATAGAAAGTGTTTGATAAGGCAATTACAATCAATGACTATATAATCAAATCTCCTAATGAGGAATTATACAATTGTACATGATTGCATGTTTGACCACCTGTGAAAAATGAGAATTAGGATGTGGGTCTGGGCTTATGTGTGATTAACAATGGCTTGGCCCATGTAGTGTCCAGATGAACCTACGTTAACAACCCCCTCTCAAATTGATGCCAGAGAATCAACAAACATCAATTTGTCAGTCAGGAATTGATGTCGAGGTTGTGGAAGACCCTTGGTAAAAATATCTACGATCTGAAAGGCCAAAGAGACGAGTGAAAGACTGATAACATTACATAGATACTCATCTTGAATCAAATAAAATCGACATCAATGTGCTTGGTCCTCTCGTGAAAAATCAGATTTTTAGTAATCCAAATGGCACTTGTATTATCTGCATGAAGAGGTGTAGGAAGCTGTTAAGAAAAATCCAAATCTTTAAGTAAACCACAAAGCCATGGAATTTTTGAACAGGCGGAGGACATGGCCCGATATTTTGCTTTAGTAGAGGATTTGAAAACTTGGTCTTGCTTCCCGTATTTTCAAGAGATCAAAGCATTGCCAAGAAACATACACCATCCTGTCGTTGGGCAACGGGCGTTCGGGCATCCAGCCCAATCAGCATCAAAGTAAGTAGTCAATTCTAGTGAGGTTTCAGATAGAAAGAATAAACCACGATTAGGCGTGCCAAATAGATTTTGCAATACACCGGGCAGCTGCTAAGTGGAGGTGATGTGGAGCAGTCATGAATTGACTTAGTAAATTGACTGTGAACAGAGTATTTGACAGAGTATTAGTCAAATAGATCAAGCAGCCAACTAACTGGCGGTAGAAAGTTGGATCAAGAAAAAGATCACCACTGCCTTGAGTCAGTTTCAAATTCACTTCAAGTGGGGTATCAACTGGAGTAGAGTGAGAGAGCCAGCCATTTCAATAAGGTCAATAGTATATTCGTGTTGATCTCAAACCAACCCTTTCTTTGATTGGTGAACTTCGAAACCTAAGAAATAGGTTAAAGGGCCCAAGTCTTTCATCTAGAAAGATTAATGAAGAGAATTTTGAAGTTCTTTTATTATCGCAGCATCTGTTCCAAATAATGATTATGTCATCATCCACATAGACGAGAAGAACAGTAATGCCTGTCGAGGTATAATGAAGGAACATGTAAGGATCGTATGGACTTTGATAGAAGTTTTGTTTGAGTAATTCATCACGAAAATTTCCAAACCATACCCGAGGAGCCTGTTTTGAGGCCATATAGAGAGCGCCACAATTGGGCAACAAGACCATCCCTTGGAAATACTTCTTCTTTCAGATCATCATGGAGGAATGCATTCTTAACATTGAGCTAAAAGAGGCTAGGATTGAGATATGACAATGGCAAGAATAGTGCAAACCGTGGTCATTTTAGGCACCAGGGCAAAGTCTCATCATAGTCAATACCATACTCTTGACAATTGACGAGAGCTACAAGTCGTGCTTTATATCTATCCAATGACAGACTTCATTTTTAGGGAGAAGACACATTTGCAAAACCCAATCGGCTTAACTGCGGTTGGACAGGGGACTACATCCTATTTGTGATTTTTCTATAGAGCATCTAATTGCTCTTGCATTGCTCATTGCCAACATTCACGCTTCACAACCTAAGAGAAAGAGTTAGGAATAGAGATAGAAGACAAAGTTGCAAGTAAGGAGGTATGAGAAAGCCCATAGCAATCAAGAGGATGAGTGATATGAGTAGAACGACAAAGGGGAGGCACTAGGCCTAGATCAAGTATTGGATCAGCTAGCTTTGGTAATGGAGGCAGTGCTATAGCATCTATTCATCTCCTTTTGACAAACACAACATTCAGTTTAAATCTTTGTGAAGCCAAGGAAGTATCAAAAGAAGGTTTTGAAAAGAGGCGGGCAAACTAGATAAAGTGATAGAAGGCAATGGATCATAATGATGATGAAAAAAGTATTGGTTTTCGAAAAGCACAAAATGGAGAGAAATCCAAACATGTTTGACCGTTGGATCATAGCAAAGAAATCCTTTTGGATAAGAAGCATATCCTAAAAGAGCAAATTTAACCGATTGAGCAGATAATTTTGTGCGCTCAAATGAAGGGAGATGGACAAAACAAACACATCCGAAAGTGTGTAAGTTCATGAATGAAGGCTGTTTTGAAAAAGACAAAAGTATGGAGTTTGATTTTAAAGTTTGGTGGATGGGAGAAGATTGATGAGATGAATTGCAGTGGTCAACGCCTCAAACCAAAAACAAGGTTGGATGGAGGATTGAAGTCAAAGACAACAAACCACATCAAGTAGATGACAATTTTTTCATTCAACCAAATCATTTTGTTGGGGGTATGCAGACAAGTACATTGAGAGATAATACCCCGATTTTGTAAAAAAATTGAAATTGATGCAAAACATACTTCACCTCCTAAATTAGAGCAGAAGCATCAAAAGTTGAGAAATGATTTTTGTTAAGGCCCCGGGCCTTAATTATGTGGGTTGAGTTGGCTAGATAGGATTGGGTTGGGCCTATTGGGTTTAGAGGTGTATTTAGTAGGGCATTTTAGAATTTAGAACCATCTCATGCACTTCATATTACTGCGAGACCCATGGGGGATGGATAGCCCAAACCTGCCATGGACCCTTTGACCCTAGCCCAATGGACCCATTGTGTTCAAGCCCAAAAGCCTCTCCTTGATATTTCCTAAAGCCTCCTACTAAAGTACGCTAAAGGCCTCCTTTTGTAAATAGGTTAAAATTTCTCTACAATGCCCTAAACCCATTTCCCATTCCCTCATTCGATCATTCATCTCTACTCTCTCTTCCTCTTCCCTACTTTCTCCTTCTCCACCACAAATTAAGAGGATATAAGATCTCAAGATTCAAGAGGCTTCACCATGATTATTTCCTTCATCTCCCCTTTTCCCTACATCAATTGTAGGTAAGCCTTTCTTCTACAACTCTCATTCAGTTTCATTATCATTTTTCTAGGTCATGCAATCATGTAGGTATTTGGGTGTGTTCTTTTGGTTGTAAGAGGTGATCTTGGTTGGTGGCATCTAGTGGCGTGTGGACTTGTGATTTAGGGACAGCAACCCTAGATCTCTGCATAAGGGTTGATTGGTGGAAAGCTCAAGAGGCAAGTAGATAGATGTAGATGGGGTTTCATCTGTGTGTTTTGGATTGGGATTACAATGATCTCATCTATATATATTAATCTCTAAGCAATGGTATGGATTGGTAATAGGGTAAATGGTTTCAATTGAAACTTGGAACTCTTAGGTTAAGATGTTTATTTGGTAATAGAATAATCATGTACACCTATTGTAATAGATGGTGTAACCTTGTGTGTGTATATTGGTTAGCTTAGACCTTAGGTCTGTGGAGCAGCCATCAATCCACGATTAAGAAAATAGATCAATCTCCCGATGAATTGATCGAATTCATGAAGCATTCCAGCCCTAATGTACAATCATAACCATAAAACAACTCATAATTGGAGGAAAGCCAAACATAAATTTTATTAATCAAATAAGCAAAAGCAACTACAATGAGGTCTCTCTTATTTGTACAGTAGTAAACCTAATTCTTGGCAACCAAGACTTAATAATTAAAACAAGAAGCTTCCTAATCCTAATTAAGCAATAAATAATAATTAGTAGTAGGATAAATATAGAAGATGTCACAGTAGCTCTCAACCAATTGGGCCTATGGCTGAACCCAATGGACTAAGTTGACTCATGGGTCAATGTTTGGGCCCAGTTGCCTTCTTGAGCTGGGTCAATACTGCATCAGTTAGCTTAGAGCCTACCCCTCACTCAATTAATCTTAACCTCAGCATAGACTAAGGTTAGAATAGAAGTAGCGTAAGAAACCATTTAATACATGACATGAGCATGTATATAATTCTCCATCATTCTCTATTGTTATTTAATTAAATGTATATATATATATATATCATGGTGAAATTGAATTATTATCTCTTACCACAGTTTAGGACGTCTACCCCTCGATAGGGCTCTGCATGCATTTGTTATTGATTGTAGCTTGGAGGTGGACGTACGCTATCAAGCTAGTGTGTTGTGTGAGGCAATATGTAGTTGAGCTGAGTAGGTTCACTCGTGTTTGTGCACCATATTCAGTGGGTTCGCCCGTGTTTCTGCATTTGATATAGAGCGGGATTACCTATGTATAGTCATTTAGTAGGTTTGCCTGTGTGCTTTTGTTTCAAATTATTATAAATATGTCATGCTTAATGTTATGCCCTGGTAACTATAAATTTTGGACTATGATCACTTAATTTATTACACTTATGTTCCATACCTATATCCATCTACTTGTCAGATTATGTCAATCTGACCTTGCTCCATTTGGTATCTAGGCACCGATGCCACAACCGAACCAGAGAGTCATGAGATGCCGGAGATACCGCCAGATGGCGGGGTTGTTGAGTGGTGAGCCGATGACGTAGTTTGAGTAGTCATGATTTGAGCAAGTGATTTCACACTTACCCGTATCTATTGGTTTAACCTAGAGGTTGTATTCTGAGCTATGATACCCGGAGACATAGATACGGCATGGATACGGATTGTACACATAAAAAGTGAAGTATCGGATACGATATGACATGATACATTGCCCATATTGAAATATCCGTGCATCATAGATTTTGAGGCCTTAGTAGTTTGGACTAAAGCTTGTTAAACTTATCCTTAATTTTTGTAATTAAATCTTAAATAGCTATCTTCTGACTCTTGACCAGTGTATCACTATTATTACCACTATCTCTTTACGATGTGGAGGTATATACCATTTGCGCAGTTGACTGAATCATATGCTTCTGCATATGATTATGGTGACTAATCATCATGCATAACCTCACGTAGAACTTCGATCCACCCGAAGTTGGGGCCCGCAATATTATTAAGGAGAAATCTTTTAAATGTCCCCAATTCTCACACCCTTGAAATTGGACTTGGATCCTGCCCAATTTTAGGGGCGTAACAATTTCCAACATAAGCTAAATTTTTTTGGAAAGCATAAAAAACTTCTAATTTGGCTAGTAAAAAATTTATCCATGTAAACCAACTATGATCATTAATAAACATTACAAAGTACTTGCAATGTGAGTGAGAAATTACTAGTATAATACCCCAAACACCACTATATATTAAGTCAAAACATTGTTTAGATATTGAGTTATAAAAAGGAAATGGGAGATTTTCGCTCTTTCAGTCTTTCCAAGTTTACACACAGAAGAAGTCAAGGTAACATCACGAGTAGAACTTTTCATATTATTAATCAAACCAGACTTAAATCAAGTTAACAAAACTTTAGAGTTTGGATGGCCTAATCTATTGTGCCACAATTGCACATTATTTGAATAAATGTAAATTAGAGAAAGAAAGCACAAATCTATTCCTTGGTTGTGTAGATAGGTCGAGAGGGAATAGACATTTGCACTTAGATCCCTTCGCGATCACCTTCCCCAACTCCTGATCCACTACCGCACAGCAAGAGGAAGAAAAAGATATGTCACAATTATTGTCAACAAGTTAACCAATAGAAAGTAAATTTTTGTAAATAAACTAGAAGAAAGGAAAACATGTTGCAAAAGTGAAGTATGAGATATATCACCGATGGCGGTGATAGGAAGTTTCTCACCATCAGCGGCGTGAACTTGAAGGTTACCATCATAAGGTTAAACTTTTCAAAGATTAGAAAGAGAGAGAGCCATATGGTTAGAAGCTCCAGAATCAAAATACTAAGTGGAAGAGGATGATTTATGTTTACTGGAGATACCCAAAGTGGAAAAGGCATGAAGGATCATTTGTTAGATCATTTCTAGAGTCACGGGAGAAACACTAGTGGAAGAAGATGGCAGTGTAGGCATGAATGAAGACTAGGCTGAGGCAACTAATGTAGTATCTAATGATGAAGTCACAATGTGGTAAGCACAAGGATTGTTATTGTTGGGCCTTTTCCTACACTTGGAGATGACGTAACCTGAAGCCTTGTAATAATAGTAAAATTTCCTTTTGCGTTGTGAAGTGTAGTGACCATAGTCACCATACTGCTTGCAGCAACAACATTGTATTTTGCTTGTATCCCGAGTGGTTGTTGAAGATGTGGGCCCGTGTGGACCACCAAATGGCTCATATGATGGTTGATATTCATCCCATGGAATTTGTGCAGGAAGTTTCCCTTTTCCTGCATATGCCACTTCAAGTGCACCACAAGTAGTTTACTGGGTGAGCTAAGCCTGGGTCGCCTGTCATTCTTCTTCCCTAAGAACTTCAATAAGACAAATCTCCAAGGAGATGGTTGTTAGCTCATCAAATTTGAACTAACATTTTGAAATTTCAGATGTAGTTTCATTAAAAATTGGCCTCGTTGACTAATCTTATGAAAGTCCTAAAGTCCAATTAAAGTGTACCCTGTTATAGATGCGTATGCAACATCTATGAATTTTGTCCATAAGGCACGAAATCCTAAGTAAAAGTACTAGACAGACTTTCCCTTGCTCTCATGTTCTAACTAGAAGCATCTTGCAGGATTTTCTTGATGATAAATTTTGTTAAGGAAATCCCACATTGCTTTCGCTGTTTTGTAGGGTTTGAGATGACTAAAAAATTGTGGATCTACTGATGCCAAGATCCAGCTCATTATTTGAGCTTTGTCGGTTTCCCATTGTTCAATCTTGCCCTCATCAGTGGCTTTGAACTTGGTCCTACTGATATGATCCCATAGATTCTTACCCTCAAAGTATAATTCCAATTGGAAAGCCCAAGAGTTAAAATTTTTTCCAATGAATTGAATCAGATTCATGTCTGACTTCCCCATTGCTTTGGTAAATGCAGCAAATAGATCACAACTTTACGTGAAACAGCCCCTTGGAAGCAAAAAAACAATGCACAATAGTGTGATGCAATCTCATGATAATCTTTTCAAGCCAAAGAAAGCCTCAAATCCATCAATGGATGTGTGCAGAACTGAAATCCAACATGAATAGAACCAGAAAAAACAGATCTGGATCACTGTGATGATCAGATCTCCAAAAATGACCAAAAATGTCCCAGGAGACCAACTTTTTTGGTACTAGAAGGGGTACATGGGCCCCACAAATGGATCAAACTTTGATCAACACTAAGGAAACTATCAACTGCAGTTTTTGTGACCCTCTAGTTCAAGTTTTACAGAAAATAGATGTGAACCCAAAAAATTTGATGGGTCTGATGAAAACAGGATGAGAAAACTGACGAACCACAAGAAAGCCCAGATGGCCTACCTTCGATCAACAAAAAAAAAAAACTGAAAAAATACCAGAAATTCCCATAAATGTAGATGACCAAGAATAAGTAGTCTTCTGTGGTTGTCGTGATGGCTGCAGATGTCCCTGTGTTGATCAACCCTGTAAGCACTGGTACAGATAACAACCGGCAATCTTGAATCTTCAACTGAGATTCGAAAGGGTATAATCCCATTTTCTCACAAGAATAACATGATCAGATAGCTTGGGGACTCTAATACGATGTCATTTTCACGATAACAGATGAACACAGTTTCTATGAATAATTCTGATGATCTCAACGTGAGATTTCATCTTCTTATACACAGCATTCTATCTCTAAATACAGTAAGTGTTAACAATTACAATCCCTATGATAGGGCAATTACAATCAATGAGTATATAATCAAATCTCCTAATGAGATATTCAACAGCTGTACATGATTACATGTTTGACCACATGTGAAAAATGAGAATTAGAAAGTAGGTCAGGGCTTAGTTGTGATTAAAAATGCCTTGGCTCATGTAGTGTCCAGATGGACCTCCTGTAAGGTCCCAACCAGACTTAATTTTGATTTATTTTGATTTGGCATTAATTAATGTATTTTAACTCTAATTTATCTTGTTTCTATTTTAATTGGGTCTAAGTTAGACAAGTAGTTGGGTTGGACCAAACCTAGGTAGGACTTATGGCCCATTTTGATGAATCTCATGTCATTAGTCATGCATTCACTGGCCACATCATTCATGCATCAAATCGGATTCATCAAACTCATTTTAGAATGGGCTCCAACTTAATATTGGCCAAACCTTATTAGACCTCAAATGGACCCAATGAGCATTCAAAGGAAATACCGTAACAAGCTTGGCCCTTTCTGTAAATAACAGAAACCGTTATAATAAAACAGCTGAACCCATTTGCAATCGGTCATTTCCTCCATCAGCTGGGATCTTTCCTTCTCCTTCTAGCTAGGAGCTGGGTAGAGAGCCTTTGCATGCAAGCTTGAAGGGAGATTTTCTTCCTTTGCAATATCCTTATCTCTCATAACCCTAATTTGTTGGAAACCACTTCCTCTTCTTCTACATCTCTGAACTTGGTAAGTTCCTTCCTCTCCTTTCAGACCTTTGTCTTCAATTGGGTAAATAAGAACCCATTTCAGTTGCATGCATCATCATCTCATACCCATCTCATCCTCTTTTGCATGTAGGGTTTGATTTGTACTTTAAAGCTTGGATTCTCCGCCATTGAGCCAAGCCAAAAGGCTTTAATTGGCGTAAAACACCGTATGAGGCAAGTATAAGTGGGTGTAAAGGCTTCATGTCTGATTTTATATTGATTCTTGATGGATTTTGTGATGTTACCCTATTTACAGCTCTTTTACTTCTTTAACTTCAAATAAAAGATAATTTATGTGTTAATGAGGAATATGAATAGAAAGGAGATGAATGCAGAATGTAGAAGTAATGAGAAGAAGTAGAAATGCTCTTCATATTAGGTGATGCAATGGGGAAATGGAAAAATTAGTGTAGAAACTGATTTTTGCACTGAAGTAGAACCAATCACTAAAGCAGAACCACCCAATTTCGATCGATCGAACTTGAAGCCCGATCAATCGGGTAAGGGTTCTAGATGGTCCGATCGATTGGGTCTAAGGCTCAATCGATCGGGCAACCCTGTTGGCTAATTAAACTTTTTTTTTCTTTTTTTTTTATTCTTAATTAAGGGGTCAATTGGGGATTGACCTAGGCTCTAGCTTCCATGGGGATGGACTTGAGCTATCAAAGGCCATAGAATTATAGGTGAATACAAGACCTTGTAGTACCTCTAGGAATGGCACCTTCACCCTACATAAATAGGACTAACGGTAATTAATTATAAGAAGGAAGAGTGTAGAACAGTCACTCACTTCCTCTTGGTTTTCAGATGAGCTCCGATGTCATGTCATGGGTGTTTGCATAATGAGGTGGTGTCCATAGCTTACACAGTGTAGCACCAAGATCATCAGTAGTACATTGACACCGGACATCTTATGATTACATCGTGTTGAATGGCTAGGAGCCACGAATTATCCTAGGTTAGGGTTGGCTAGTAAAACTCCTTGTTTCCCTTGATCAATTGCATTCATATTGTTAAGATAAGCCATGCCCTCAACATGACTTAATCATGTTCTCAATTGTCTTAGTGAACCTTGAGATGAAATTCAGGGCAAAGCCTGTGTGTTGCACAAGCATGGGAGTCAAGAGAGGATAACCAAGGTTGAGAGGGTTCGAGCACTATCATCACTATATTCATTGTTCAATTAGTCAGCAATTCCATTCAACTTCAATTATATGACAATGTACGATCTCAAGACTGATATTTCCCTTTTTGTACAAGTATGAGACGATCGCTACGATTGGTAATAAATATGAAGGTTATGAATCCCGATCGGTCTTGACACATTGAGTTGGCACCACTTAGCTTATATCCTTAGGAGGTTCGGTGGGACCGAGTTAGGGTAGACAATCTTTCATTACTGCAGTAGTTCTAGAGGAGTTGGTTGGCGCTCCTTGGGTAGCTGGAACCTGGAAGGATCCCCTAATAATTTCTCATTGTATGATATATGATCTCCCTGCGGAGATCATAGCTACGTGGTTGCCAACTAGTTCAGTATGTGTATTTCCATTAATGATTCTTTATTCATATTTAATCATAAGAACAACATGCTTAGTTTTCGTTATTGCCCCCTTTTAATCAATATGTCTTTAATTTAATTGATACAATATATTAGTTTCATATGCACCTATATTGGCTAAACCGTTGTGTTTACAGTACTACCCCTTGGTGCTATAAGTTCTAATACCGATTCTACCTCAAACACAACCTTATAGGAGGTTCCAGAGACTTCCTAGGTTATAGTATAGCAATGTGGACTTTTGACATCCCCCAGTTGTTAGTTTCATAGAGCGTCATGGGTATATTTTAGGACATGTTAGGATATGCCATTGGTATGGCTATGTTTATACATCATACCATCATCCTCATTTTATTATTATATCATGATTTACTAATGGGCTTATATTTTGTTATAGATTGTATTTTGGTATGTGGACATGATCTACCACCATCATATTTACATATCGATAGATTGGCTCTTAGATTTGCATATTTGGGCATGTCAGTAAATACAAGGGCTCATGTTTCATATAAAAGGTTGTTTTTAGTTCTATACCTTTTGGTTTACAGTTGAAATTCAATAAATTCAGTTTATGCTTAATAACATATCTCAAAATATGAATTGTAGAGAATATTGTTATATACAGGTGAAATTTGCATGTTTTAGTAAAGGATTTAAACGGACACATTATACATTAGTCCTCACACATGAATCTTGTGCTTTTTTCCCTTGTGATGGTTTGTACGTGTCTCAGTACCACATGGATTGCCACATGATTATGTCTACCGCGCCTCGGGGGTCACCCTAATCGCAGAATCTCGGGCTCAAAACATGACACCTACTACATTAACAATATGCACAGTATTACTAGGCGAGGCGGATGTTGTGGCCCCCTGGGGCCTCACAAATCATGGTGTGAGAGAGAGAGAGAGAGAGAGGGGCAATTTGATTATCATAACCCCTTGATATGGACCCACTTACACCATGGCCCATGAACCCACGTTGACCTAGGCTAGAAGCCCTTCTATGTAAGTTTGTAAAACAATCTCCACAATGGGCTCAAGCCCCTTCTTGTGATTTCAAGAAACTATTTTCAATAATTCAATAAACTATCTCTACAAAACCTAAACCCCCATTCCCTATTTAATTTCATTTCCTCTTATCTACGCTCTACCTTTCCTCGTCTCCCTTCTCTTGATTTGAGATCTTCTCCAAGGACTCCAAGCTTCCAAAGGGTGTTTCCAAGCTTCGCAGGCCTCCACCATCATCCTCTCCATTATCTCCTTCCACATTTCCCCACGTTAGTTGAGTATCCTCTTCCCCAACTCATGTAGATTCATTTTCTTTCCGATAGGGACATGCATTCATGGTTGGAGTGTGTGTTGTTTCTCTTTTTGGCATGTGGGAGGTGATCGTAGCTTGATTGTGTTGGGTGGGAGTGAAAAGCTTCAGATTTGAGAAACCTAGGCACCAAGGAACAGGGGTTTTGGCGTTATGCTACTAAAGGCAAGTGGATAACTGTATTTAATGTGGTATTCATGCGTTATTGTTTGATTTCTCATGTTCTTTGTGATTATTACCCTCTTTAAGCTCATTTATAAAGTTAGGGATGAGTAGTTGTGAATTTAATGTGTTTGATGGTGGTTTGATTAAATGCCTATTAATGGATGGATTGAGGTGTCAAATAGGTAAATTGGGCTGCCTGTAGCTGGTGTTAGGAACCCAAATGGAAATGGGGAAACGGGCTCCCCCAATATTCAAGTTCGAACCCTATTAGGTTCAGATTTTTAAAGGCTACAATTGACCGTGGGGTGGTTCATAGTCAACGACAAACTTCAGATGACTAATATTAGCACTCTGGCCACTCAACTGCTTATGGGCTCAGTCGACCAGGGGTGACCACAGGCCTATAGTCAACTGCGGAGCCTCTCTGCCAAGTGATTACTATAAAAACTGAGATGATTCCCTGACAAACTTAACCGTCGGTGGACACGCAATCGACCAAGGGTTTAATCGGGAAGCCCCGTAGTTGGCCGTGGAAAGGTTCATGATCGACCACTGCCCCGTTTTCAAAACCTAAAGTTTTGGGAATTTGGGACCCACACCTCTAGATCCATGACCCTTAACTTAGGTAATTAACGTACAATAGTTCAATCAATGGTGAAGGGAGGTGTGAGCTGACTTCCTCTTACGGTTTGACTGGTTATGCACCTGGGCTCATCCGCAACTATGAATGGTGAAGCAAGACCTAGGATGTCATTGACATGAGAGGCACCAAATGAGCATAACCAACATTGCAGGCCTTGCATCCACTGTAATAGATGCAGTGAACTCTGCATGTGTTCATTAACCCCGACCATAGTTTGGTTTAGTACCTACCCTTTGAACCCTTAATCAAAACTAACGGTTAGTATCTCCATACAGTACATGACATGTGTATGTATCCATTCTATCCATCAGTCTTTATTGTCAACTCGTAAGTAATGGATATAATAATAAATAAATGGGTATGTAACATAGGATGTTGATATAGCATGTGATCTATTAGGCATGGGCCTAGGCTAAAGGTATCGGGGACTACTTGTTATGATTAAGAACATGTTGGACAAAACATGCGTGTGGAGTAGTTCCCTTCTATTTTGCTTTGTATGTTTGATTGGTGTTGATACCCTCAGAGATGCTAGTCGGGCACTATGTTGGGTGCAGATCTTTAAGCCTTGAGTCTAGCACCCCTAGGGGGATATATCCTGCCACGGTTTAGGGTGCCTCCCCATGGATAAGGATTGTGCATGCAATTTGATACCGTCTGCAGATTGGGAGGTGGTCGTACATTGTAGGGCCAGCACGTATTATATGAGGTAATGCGTAGGTGAGCTGACCAAGTTCACTTGGGTTGCATTTGTTTGCCAGCTTGTTTGGGTTATTGGGTTCGCCTAGGGTTCATATATGAGGTAATGCCTATAAGGAGTGCCACTTTGCAGAGTATGTAGCTAGGACTTCATCGCCATATGATTCATATGGTCTACTATTATTCACGTTTATGCCTAGTTTCCGCTTATTGTTACTCACAAGACCTTTATTGTTGTTTACTCAGTTTTGATGCATTGATATATGTTATCTACATTTATCTATTTGCCAGATTTCAATAAATATGATGATGCAACATTCAGTGACAAAGTACCAATCCCCCCATTGAGCCGGAGGTTGAGAAGTCGGAGATTCCGCCAGAAGGCAAACATAATGAGTGGTGTGCCGACGACATAGGAGTTGTTGAGGAACAATGCCCTAGTGACAAACATACACCCTTGGACTCCTATATTTTGTGGGTTTATGTATTTTGTGGCCATAGGTGTTTGGCCTAAAGACCTAACATTGAAACATTTTGTAATCCAACTTTAAGTAATTATCTTCATATGCTTGTACCAGCCCTACTATTGCGTTTTGGATATGATTTACTACTTACACAGATTGTATGAATCTTAGCTTCCACGTTTAAGTATGGTGACTGATCATCATTCATAACCTCCCTACAAACTTCAATCCACCCAAAAGTAGGGCCTAAAGTTCAGGTTGTGGAAAAAAAAATTACTTGACCCTAATTCTCATACCCTTGGGATTGGGCTAGGATTCAACCCAGTTTTAAGACCCGACTAACATATTTGCTACCCCTATGTGTAGGCGTGCACATTGGCTATTTGGGCCCCACAAATCATAGGACATGGGGGTAATGCAAAGATCCACTCTATCATGGAAATAGAATAAGAAAAAATGGGGTCAACCTCATGCATCTCACCCTTCGATGCAAGCCTACAAGTTTAAAAGCTTTATACTAAAGAAAAAATTTGACCCTAGAGCCAACAGCTCGGTTGGTGCAAACCTCGGGGTTCATTGGCTAATTAAGTGGGGTCCAATCTCCCTGTGTGCGGACAGTTCAAATGGTGATATCATAAGGTTGGCCCGCTGAAAGTTCTCACCATAAGGAATAGACTAATTGGCAAAATTGACAGCCATCATAAATTAAGCATTCTATTTATTCAAACTGACAGAACAGAAGCACAACCTGGCAAGTTATTGCCAAGAGCAAACTATTAACAAAAACAAAGATTAAGCTTGCAACCATTGGAAGAAGAAAAAGAAAAACAAATCTACACAAACAGAAAATTTGTAGGTATGTACCACCAGAATGCTAGGCATACTTTTAATGTTCATGAAGAGGACAAGTATAAGATGAGTGATATGGCATACACTGATGAGGCATGTCTATAACTCTTGCTGTGACACCAAGTAGATCATTTCCTGAGTATCTCTGCAGAACAACCAACTTCAAAAATAAGCCTTCGAAACCCATGATCATAGTTAAATCTAGATTTTACATATTTAAAGTTGTACATAGTTACAATCTGTTATAAGTTAGAGTAGGACATCATTATGGAACAAGAAAGGGACTTGGATGAAAATATAATAATGTTCAGCGGCTTTTCTGTAATTTCAGAAATTAATGAAATAAGCATATAGGTGTGGTCGTCCAACCCTAATGGACAGATCATCCTATTACTCCTTCATGAGATTCTTCTTCTTCTTCTTCTCTCTCTCTCTCTCTCTCTCTCTCTCTCTTTTCTATTTTTTTTCTTTCTTTTCTTTCCTATCACTTTTCTCAACAGGTTTGTTAAAAACCTTAGATCCTCTTGAATCTAGGACTTCAACTAGGTATCAAAGCTTTTAATCACATGGAAGACAAGCAGATCTAGAAGCCTAGTGGTCTAGATCTCAAAAAAAGAAAGATCTCTGAAGTATTATAAACCAGCCAAACCATTCCAGAGGTTTGGCTGGGTCTCCAGACACAAACAGTGGATAGTATGATGCTCTGTGGTGTTGCTGAATGTGCAGTCCTCATCTGTTTTGGGCCATAGGAGCCTGTGTGGCCTGGGTTTGACAGGAAGTGACTGTTATTTGAGTTAGTTGGGTTCGTCTGGACTTGGTATCAAAAACTGACTGCAAGTTTGTGGCTGTGTGCTCAAATCTGAGTGCAATTTTGTGGCTGTGAGTTGTTGATTCACTGACTGAAACGTCCTATTTGCTGGTTCCTGTTGCTGTTTTTTGAGTTGATGTTTGCTGGTTACAAAGGCTGTTTGCTGCTGATTTTTGTTCTTTACTTCATTGGGTTGGACTGATTGATGTTTTTTTTGTAACTGAATATTACACTACCAACGCTTTCAGCCGGAGTCCAGAAATTTGTTTAAGAATTGGGAGTTGTTCTTCTGTGTTTGTGTTGCCATTGGTTTATGGGCTGGTCAGTTGATGTTTGGCAGTTGGCATCTGGGTTGATGTTAATATGAGGACTTGGTTTGATCAGTGTTTAATGCGTCTTGCAGTCCAACAGGTAGTCATCTGTCAGTGCAAGTTTTGGTGATCAGTGGTGTTTCTCTCATAGGTTGGTGCCTTCTCTTTTTTAAGGTTTCCTGATTCCTCAAGTCGGTAGTAAGTTGACGTATCTTTAAATGGAGTCCAAGGGTGAGAGCCTTACAGGATCCAATCAACCACTGCCAAATGTTGTCAAGCCTAATGCAAGGATAACACCAAGCCTCTTCAATGGTACAAATTATAAGGATTGGGCTTCTTCAGCTAAAATGGCCATTGGAGGCTCAAGGAGACTTGGTTATATTAATGGAAGTATCAAGGAACCAGTAAAAGATGACCCTAAATACTCAAACTGGATTTCAGAAAATATGTTGGTCATGAACTAGATTCTTAATTCAATGGAAGAAGGCATTGTAAAAAGTTTTAAGTATTCTGAGATTGCAAAAGAACTTTGGGAGTCTATTGAGGTTGCCTATGCATTGAAGAGGAATAATGCCCAAATACTAGAATTGAAAATGGAAATTGCTAGTTTTAAACAAGCAAGTCTGTCAATTGGAGATTATTATTCCAAATTCCAGGCATTATGGAAAGAGTTGGAGTCATATAAGAGTCCCGAACCGTGTTGTGCTAAGAAACAAGCCAACTTGTTTGAAGACCAACATATCTTTGAGCTATTAGGTGGTCTTAACCTAGAATATGAACCCATTCGCGCACAAGTGACAAGTCAGGACCCTCTACCTCCCATTGGTATGGTATTTGCTTTGATACAAGGAGAAGAAAGTCGTTGTATGGTTATGACACAAAAATCTGATAATACACCTGAGAGGTTTGCTCTTGCAAATGGTAGTGTGAGCAACATATTGTCAAATACGGGAAATGGTGGTAATGGTAGGTATGGTGAAAGCCAAGGATGTGGTCACAGAAATTATCCTGGAGGTGGATGTAATGGTGGAAATGGTGATGGTGGTCGTGGTCGAGGAATTGGTCGACAGTCTAATTCGAACCATGACAAACCTTTTGTACTCACTGTGGTAGATATTGGCATACAAAGGAGGATTGTTGGAACCTAAACGACAAGCCACGAAATATATCTGCATCCTTTGTAGAAGTGGAGGGCCCAATTGAACAAGATGCTACTATTAAATCTGATTCACAGAACTGAAAGGATAAGCTAACTAATCTTCGTCAAAGATTGGCTGCATTAGAGGGTGCACCTAAGGCCATTCAATGGTGTGACATCCTGGAGTCCCACATCGACTATAGAGAGGAAAGTGAATGGGTCTATATAGAGAGCTTGCACCCTTACCTTGTATGAGGCCTTTTGGTGGGTTGAGGCCCATCAAAAACAAAACCGTGAGGCCCATGGGTCAAAGCGGACAATATCATGCATGAGCATAGGGTGGGGCGTGACAAATGGTATCAGAGCCAACTTTCAATTAGATCGAGTATGGGTCCCTGCCGTGGTCTGGTGCAAGTGGGTGGGTTTTCATATGTAGGTGGTGTCAATCGAAGCAGGCCCATTAAGGCCCAGTTATTGTATTTTAACATTAGTCAAAGCACACATGTACAATTTTAGTTGATTAGCTACATTTCAGGATCTGAGATATGATTAGATACTAATTAGGATGTAATTAGGGCAATCAGGCCCTTTATATACAGCATCAGTCGACCCTCAAAGGGAGAGTATTTTCGACAGATGAATGGGTTCTATTTCAGATCTCTCTAAATGACATGGTATCAGAGCAGATCGATCATCTGATTGTCTCCTGAGTCATCTTCCAAGTCTTGGAAGCCATCTGTGATCATCTTCTTCAGCTGGATCCTCTCAAATCAACCCTGATCATCTCTGATCAGGCGTGGCCCACTTGTGATCAACATCACCAATCTCAGCGGCTTCTTCCCTCTTGGTCGCCTGAATTTCTTCTTGTTTATGAAGATTTTTTCAAGATTTATTGATCATCAGAAGTAGGTCTTCTACCTTTTTTTGTGAAAATTCAGTTTTTCCCACTTGTTTTACTGTCGGCTGTCCAAAATCCTGGATCTAGATTTGTTTTGCCCAAGACCACTTCCAATAGTTGCGGAAATTGGTTGTGAACCCATCCTCATGGTCAGATCTGCCAGCAGATCATTTGGTGGGACCCATGTGCAGATCTACCTAGTGACGACAGGGTCGTCTGGGTCATTCTGTGCACTGTGTTAGTGCACAGATTGTTGTATGCCTTCTGGGGATTGTTCTGGACTATTTTTTTTGTGCACTAGTCCTTCTGGGCACTGTATCTGTCTGCTATTGCTCTGCACCAGTGCTGCTGCCATATCTACAGCTACTTCCTATTGATTCTTGCTGCTGATTGCTCATCCCTCTGCTGATCTGCTAGTAATTCATCATTCTGGTTGTTTATTTGGGTTGATACTTCTGCTAGTTAGTGCCATTATTGCTGATTGATCTAGTTACTGCTATTACTACCATTTTGGTTGTTTACTGCTTTCTGGATTGATTGCTTGTTACTCATGGACAAATCTGACATCACCCTGGTTAAGTTTGATGGAAAGAATTATACCTCATGGGCCTTCCACTTTCAAATTTACTTAGAAGGAAAGGAACTCTGGGCACACATTGACGGATCTGAACCTAAACCCGAGGCAGATGACAAGAAGATTTTAACTTGGAAAACTAAGGATGCTAAAATCAAAACCTGGTTACTGAGCTCAGTTGACCCACAGTTTATCCTCAACCTCAGACCTTGCAAAACAGCCCGTGAAATGTGGGACTATCTTCACAAGATCTATCAACAAGGCACTGCTGCTCGTCAATTTCAATTGGAACTTGATATTTCTCAATATACTCAAGGCACACAATCTGTTCAGGAGTATTACAATGGCTTTCGCCGACTGTGGTCCGAATACGATGAAATTAAGTATGCCTCGGTGTCTGAAGCTCTTCTCCCTGAACTATCTCGCTTACAGCAAAGTAGTCATCGGGATCAGTTTCTTATGAAACTTCGTCTGGAGTTTGAGCCAGTTAGATCCAACTTGATGAGCAGGGCTTCACTTCCTAGCCTGGATGACTGTCTTCAGGAGCTTCTACGGGAGGAACAACGTCTCGTCACTAAATCTACTATGGAACAACAACGGGCTGTTGAGGCTCCGCTTGCCTATATTGCTCACACCAGACGCTCATCCCGGGATATCAGTAAAGTTCAGTGCCATAACTGCAAGAAATATGGTCACTATGCTAATCAATGCACGGTCAAGATCTGCCGATATTGTAAGGCCACTGGTCATGTCATTGATGAATGCCGGAAGAAGGGTCGCAATTCTACTTTCCGCAACTCTGTGCCCTCAGCCTCTAATCCTTACACAGTGTCATCCGCTCCTAGTGCTTACACAGTCACCACTCCATGATATGCCTCCTCTGAATTCAGTGCTCTGACGTCTGATTCTTCCTCACAACCTGATTCCTCCACACCATCTGCATCCCCAGCTCTTCTCACCCCTGAGATGGTCAACCAAATGATTATCAATGCCTTGGCATCCATGCACATCGCAGGTACTGGGTCATCTCTTTCTAATACATGGTATTTAGATTCTGGTGCCAGTAACCATATGTCCTCTTCACCTCTACAATTGCAAAATGTAGTTCCTTATACTGGTCATCTTACGGTTCAAGCTGCCAACGGAGATCATCTTCCCATCACCTCTGTTGGTGATACCCCTGGCCCCTTACCCTTAACCAATGTTTTAGTTTCACCTCATCTTGCTACCAATTTGGTTTCTGTGGGTCAACTTGTTGAAAATAATTACAATGTCTCTTTTTCTTCTGCTGGTTGTGTTGTGCAGGACCAGGAGTCGGGGGAAGTGATCGCGAGGGGGCCTAAGCGTGGCAGACTTTTTCCTTTACCAGTGTCTTCATTTATTCATGATAAACCTTTGCATCAGTTATTTTGTTTTTTCATTTAGAATAATTCTCGATTGTGGCATAATAGACTTAGTCATCCGAATGCTTCTACAATGTCTACTTTATTTCACTCTGGATTAATAAATACACCTATTGATTCTGCTTCTTTTGACTGTGATGCTTGTAAATTAGGAAAGAGTAAAACTTTACCCTTTCCAATCTCTGACACACGGAGCACTTCATGTTTTGACTTAATTCACAGTGATGTTTGGGGCATTGCTCCGACACTTTCACATAGTCATTTCAAGTACTTTGTCACATTCATTGATGACTACAGTAGATTTACTTGGATTTATTTATTACATTCGAAGTCTGATGTTCTTAATGCATTTAAATTTTTTGTTCAATATGTTGCAAACCAATTCTCTAAATGCATTAAAACTTTGCGCTCAGACTCAGGGGGGGAGTATGTTTCCAAGGATTTTCAATCCTTTTTAAACAATAAAGGAATCATTTCTCAACGTACCTGTCCGTATACTCCCCAACAAAATGGCGTTGCGGAACGGAAAAACAGACATCTTCTTGATGTCACTAGAACTCTTCTGATTGAAGCATCCGTTCCCCCTCGTTTTTGGACTGAAGCTCTCACCACGGCTGTTTATCTCATAAACCGCATTCCATCCCCTACCATTGGCCATTTAACGCCTCATTTTAAACTGTTTGGTCATCATCCTGTGTTTGATCACTTACATACCTTTGGCTGTGTTTGCTTTGTTCATTTACCTCCCACAGAAAGAACGAAACTCACAGCACAATCTCACAGGTGTGCTTTTTTGGGTTATGCCACTAATCAAAAAGGTTTTGTTTGTTATGATCCCATTGGTCGTCGTATCAGGATTTCTCGGAATGTTATTTTCTTTGAAAATCAATATTTCTTCCCCACTCACATGGACAGTCCTCATCCCTCTTCCCCAGCTCTCTTACCAGGTTTTTCGGATCAAACCTCTGTTACTCGGTTTAATCCTGCTTTTGTCTACCACCGTCGGGAGAAACCTCCCACTGCAGATGGTCCTCCCCCTGATCCTCCACCGACACCTAGTTCCACAACTACTCCTCCCTTACGTCGCTCCTCCAGAACTTCTCGACCGCCTGATCGGTATGGATTTACCCATACTTCCTTGATGACCACTCTCTCTTCTATCTCTATCCCAAGTTCTTATTTGCAGGCTGTCCAACAAGATTGCTGGAACCAGGCTATGCAGGCAGAATTGGATGCATTGGATCAGAATCACACCTGGGATATTGTGGATTGTCCTTCCGGAGTTAAACCTATCGGTTGCAAATGGATCTACTCGATCAAGCTTAAATCTGATGGTTCCTTGGATAGACACAAAGCTAGACTTGTAGCACTCAGAAACAGACAAGAGTATGGCATTGACTATGAGGAAACGTTTGCACCTGTGGCAAAAATGACTTCTGTTCGGTTACTTCTCGCCATTGCTGCCTCTAAATCCTGGCCTTTATACCAAATGGATGTCAAAAATGCTTTTCTCCATGGGGATCTGCAAGAAGAAGTCTATATGAGGATACCACAAGGTGTCCCCTCTCCCTCTAAGAGGAGTGTCTGTCGCCTGCGCAAATCGCTTTATGGTCTCAAGCAAGCTCCTCGGGCATGGTTCGAGACCTTCAAGGGTCGCTTATGCGAGAGTGGTTTTACCCCAAGTTCTTATGATCCATCTCTCTTTTTATGCCACTCCTCTACTGGTGTTACTGTGCTTCTCGTATATGTTGACGATATCATTATCACTGGCACAGATGATGGTATGATCAAATCCCTCCAGGCTTCTCTCAAGGATTCCTTCTGTATGAAGGATTTGGGCCCCTTGCATTATTTCTTGGGCTTAGAAGTGCATCAATCTCCCAAAGGTCTATTTGTTAATCAACACAAATACACATCAGATCTTATCGAGTTGGCTGACCTCCATGATTCTTCCCCTGTCGATACGCCTGTCGAGGTCAGTCTCAAGTTGAGTAAGGATGATGGCGATCTTCTTCCTGATCCTCACACCTACCGGCGTCTGGTGGGAAGTCTTGTCTATCTCACCATCACTAGACCTGACATCTCCTATGCCGTTCATCTAGTGAGCCAGTTCATGACTGCTCCTAGACATCTTCATTTGACAGCTGTGAAGCGCATTCTTCGCTATCTGTTAAAAACTGTCCCTCGTGGTTTATATTATCCAAAGGATAATCCTCTTCATCTAACCGCTTATGCGGATGCTGACTGGGCAGGCTGTCCAGACACACGCCGTTCTACTACTGGTTGGTGCATGTACCTTGGCACTTCTCTCGTTTCTTGGAAATGCAAGAAACAAGAACGTGTGTCCCGATCTTCCACGGAAGCTGAATATAGGGCGATGTCATCTGCTTGTTCTGAGATTTTATGGTTACGGGGACTTCTATCGGAACTCGGGTTCGCTCCAACATCTCCTACTCCTTTGCATGCTGATAATACTGGGGCCATCCGAATCACTGAAAATCCTGTATTTCATGAACGCACCAAACATATCGAAGTTGACTGCCACTTTATTCGAGATGCATATAAGCGTGATGTCATTCGTCTTCCTTATGTCTCTACAGAATTTTAGTTTGCCGATATCTTCACGAAGGGCCTTCCTCGACCTCGGCATCAATTTCTTGTCTCCAAATTGCTGCTTTATGACTCCCCGGCATCAATTTGAGAGGGGGTGTCAATCGAAGCAGGCCCATTAAGGCCCAGTTATTGTATTTTAACATTAGTCAAAGCACACATGTACAATTTTAGTTGATTAGCTACATTTCAGGATCTGAGATATGATTAGATACTAATTAGGATGTAATTAGGGCAATCAGGCCCTTTATATACAGCATCAGTCGACCCTCAAAGGGAGAGTATTTTCGACAGATGAATGGGTTCTATTTCAGATCTCTCTAAATGACAGGTGGGCCAAGAGGGTTGGCAGGCTATATGGACTGGCAGGCTACTGCACAGGAACATGCAGCCCCTTAAGGGGCGTGAATTGTGACATCCTGGAGTCCCACATCGACTATAGAGAGGAAAGTGAATGGGTTTACATGTAGAGCTTGCACACTCACTTTGCATGAGGCCTTTTGGTAGGTTGAGGCCTACCAAAAACAAAACCGTGAGGCCCATGCGTCAAAGTGGACAATATCATGCATGCATATAGGATGGGGCGTTACAAATGGGTATGGCCTCTTCTCATAATCCTATTGCCTTTGCTTCCTCTACCTCTCCTTTTACATAGGTGATTGATTCATGGGTAACAAACCATACGACAGGTATCCATTCTAAGTTTCAGTCAAACACCTCAACTTCTGCTAAAAGGCTAAGAATTGCTAATGGTTTTTATAACCACATAACTGGGAAGGGAATTGTCTGCATCTTACCTAACCTATCCGTATCCTCGACTCTCTATGTTCCAAATTTCTCTTTCAATCTCTCATATGTTAGTGCCCTCACGAAACATCTTAATTGTCGTGTGTCTTTTTAACCTTCCTACTGTGTATTTTAGGATCTAAGGATGAGGCAGAAGATTGGTGGTGGTAGTAAGAAAAATGGTCTTTACACCTTGGCCTTGGAAAATGTAGAGTCTAAGAGTTTTGCAAGCAGAAGTTGATGATGATAATAAAGTGTCTCTATGGCATCGTCGTCTTGGTCATGTGCCGATGCAATGTCTTAGGAATATGTTTTTTCTGAATTTTAGAAATAAACTTGATAGTAGTTTGAGATGTGATGCATGTCAGTTTGCTAAGAATAAGAGATCTATGTACTCAATCAATATTAATAAAAGACATGCTTCTCCATTTGATTTGATTCGTTCTGATTTTTGGTATGCTCCTGTTATATCTATTATCTATTTATAGTCATAAATACTGCCACTTTTATTGATGATACCACCAAAGTAACTTGGCTGTATCTTCTGAAAACTAAAGACAAGGTCTTACATGTGTTCCAAACATATTATAAATTGATTGAAGTTATATTTGAGAAGAAGATTAAGGCCTTTTGGTCTGCCAATGGCAGAGAATATACCTCAAGCATCTTTCAAAATTATCTTGTATAAAATGGTATTGAATCTATGCATATGCACCCGAGCAAAATGGTGTGGCTGAAAGTAAGAACAAAAACCTATTGGAGGTCACAAGGGCTCTTCTTCTTGAGATGAATGTTCCTAAAATTTTTTTGTCAAATGGAGTTTTAACAGCAACGTATTTAATAAATTGAATGCCTTTCAAAAATCTTGGGAAGAAAGAGCCCTATAGAAATCTTGTGTCCCGCTACACCATTGTTTCCAATAGCACCAAAAATCTTTGGATGCACGCGCTTTGTTCATATTCCTAAGCATCAATGGGATAAGTTGGATCCAAAGGCGGTCAAATGTTTGTTTGTGGGACATCGTTTCAAAAAGGATATAAATGTTATGCTCCGGGAAAATGTAGTTGTGTTTTTGTTACAATGGATGTTAGTTTCCATGAAGACATCCCATTCTACTCCTCCGCAAGTAAGGAATTGTAGCCAGATGGGTGTGAAAAGGATCATGCACCCCTTGTTGATTTCATGACACCACCAACTCATCCAAAAATTTATGAATTAGTAGAACAAGTAAGTCTTAACTCCAAAACTCCAGAGGAAGGTGAAGCGATATATAAGAGTCAGATACCACTCAAGAAAACAGACTAGGCCATTGATCTCAACTAACCCATCCTCAGACACCCTAGATCCAGATCCTCACCTTCAAGACCAGCATCAAATTGCAACTTTTCCTATGCCAGGTACTCTTTCTACTGAATTAGATCTTTCTATTATAGTGTGAAAAAGAAAAAGATATTGCATTACTCATCATCCCATTCAAAATGTTGTATCTTATAATCATCTTTCACCTGTATCTCGCACTTTTGTTTCAAAACTTGATACTGTATCTCGCACTTTTGTTTCAAAACTTGATACTACCTATATACCCAAGCTTGTGTTAGAAGCTCTTACTTACACCAAGTGGAAGGAGGCAATGATGGAAGAAATGGCAGCTTTGGAAAAAAATAATACATGGGAGCTAACTACTCTTCTTCAAGGAAAGCATACCGTTGGCTATAAGTGGGTTTTTACCTTAAAGTACAATTCTGATGGTACAATTAACCGGTATAAGGCACAGCTTGTTGCAAAAGGCTTTACTTAATCTTATAAGGTTGATTACTTTGAAACTTTTTCCCCAGTTGCTAGACTAACTTATGTTAGAGTCATACTATTCCTCACAGCAAATAGTGATTGGCCATTATACCAACTAAATGTCAAAAATGCTTTTCTACATGGAGAGTTGAAGGAGGATGTTTATATGGAACCTCCACCTGGCTTTGTTGTTAAGGGGCAAGAAGACAAAGTCACTTTCCTTAAAAAGTCTATTTATGGACTCAAGCAATCACCTTGCGCATGGTTTGAAAGATTCAGTAGAGCTGTGCTAAAATATGATTTTTACAGACATCTTTCAGATCACACTGTTTTTGTGAAAAGGAAGGGTATAAAGGTGGTCATACTTGTAGCGTATGTTGACGCTATTGTTGTCACAGGAAATGATGTTGATGAAATTTCCAAACTCAAAGCTTTTCTAAGCATGGAGTTTGAAATCAAACACCTTGGATTCTTAAAATATTTCCTCGGGATTGAAGTTGCCAAGTCTAAGAATGGAATTGTTTTATCTCAAGGGAAGTATGTCCTTGACCTCCTTAAAAAGACTAGGAAGTTAGGTGCAAAACTAGTTGCTACACCAATTGAACAAAATCATGGCCTACACTTAGGAAGTGGAGAGTTGCTTCAAGATAAGAGGATGTATCAACGGTGGGTCAAAAAACTGATTTATCTTACCATCATGAGGCCTGATATCTCGTATGTTGCTAGTTTGGTTTGTCAATTTATGCATGCTCCCAGAACTGATCATTTAGTTGCAGTGCATAGAATTCTCAAAGTATTTGAGAGGGTCTCCAGGACAAGGAACTCTTTACAAATCACATGGGCATGCAAATGCCATTGCATTCACTGATGCTGATTGGGCCTGATCTTTAACACATAGAAAATCCACCTCAAACTACTGTACAATGGTTGGCGGAAATCTTATCTCTTAGAAAAGTACGAAACAAGTTGTTACAGCCAGGTCTAGTGCTAAAGCTGAGTATATGGCTGCTGCTCATGGGTGTTGTTAACTAATATGGCTTAGAATATTGTTGGAAGGGTTAGGCTTCAATCAAAGTGGTCCAATGAATATGTTTTGTGATAGTACGTCAATGCTATTAAACTCGTTGAAAATCCTATTCTCCAAAAAAGCCAAAACATGTAGAAATTGATTGTCACTTCATCAGGGAAAAAATCGAAAAGGAAGATATAGTACTGATACAAGTTGCCACTGATTATCAATTAGTAGACTTTTTGACTGAGGTAGTCCCTGAGGCTAAATTACATCATGTTTTCTCCAAGCAGGGCCTAGTCAATATCTATGCACCAGCTTGAGGGGGGGTGTTATACATTAGAGTAGGACATCATTCTGGAACAAGTCAGGGACTTAAATGAAAATATAATAATGTTCAGGGGCTTTTCTGTAACTTCAGAAATTAATGAAATAAGCATATAGGTGTGGTCGTCCAACCCTAATGGTCAGATCATCCTATTACTCCTTCGTGAGATTCTTCTTCTTTCTCTCTCTTTTTTATTTTTTTCTTTCTTTTCTTTCCTACCACTTTTCTCAACAGGTTTGTTAAAAACCTTAGATCCTCTTGAACCTAGGACTTCAACTCAATCAACAAATAAGTTGTATCTAGGTTCTTATATTTCCAGTCAAACAAAACAAACAGGCAAGCTTCAAAATATTGGCACCAATTGCTATATCAATCAGCAAACCTATATAGGCTGACATTGGGTGCATATCCCACATCTGCCTTTGAGAATACATGGAAAAAAAAAAGGAAGGAAAAAGTAGAAAAAAAGTTCCCAGATGACGGAAACCCTAAATTCTGTGTTTAAAAATTACTACCTACTGATTGATTAGACCCTATCTAGCAATGTCACCTCCTAACCTGTTAAACGCTACGTTTAGTAATTCATGTAACACAAGATCAATGACAATGAGATCTAGATATACTAGTTTTCGTTTGTTTTATGGTAACTGAAATTTAATTGAAAAAAAAAAGCCATACAGGATAAGAGAATATACTGAACAGCTTCAAATGAAAACAAAGCAAACAACTAGAAATCAAAATGCCCTAAAAAGTCAGATCATATGAGTTTCCATCTGTGATGCCAAGATATAAACAAGGTTCAGGGATTTGACTCTGCATTTCTGGAAATTCAGATTACATTTTTTTTTTTTTTATGAGCAGTGCTTTTCACATATACAATACTACTAGATTAATGAAATCGTGACTAACAATGTGATAGCCGGATACTTCAAAATATGCAACATATCGTGTCATATCATATCTGATACTTCACTTTTTATGTGTAAAATAAGTGCCCCAGCCATATCCATCATATGTCCTATAATCCTGCCGTATCTGGATATCATAGCTTCCAATCATTTGACATTTTCATGTCGAAAAGTAAGGAAGTTAATGCAACCCTCTAAAATAATGGAATAAATAGAGAAGAATACACCAAAACTGGATCATACAATTATTGATGCAGTAATGAGTACCAGTATCTTTGGGACTGTTAATCAATCCAGGCTCAGCCGGAATCTGCCTGAGTCCAAGTCAAATAATTAAGATTCAGATTTTTCTGATAGGCCAGACTTGGACCTAGATTTTGGGTCTAGATCTGTTAGTAGGTCAAGCTAGGGATCTAGGCCGGTTAGACTCTAGTTAGAATAGATTTTTAATGAATACCATGTGCGTGCATGTGTGTCTAACACATTGAGTACTAGTATCTTCATTTTGAGGCTTGCTATCAGGAAAAACAGGTCAAATCTTTGTAACAATGACACTAACAATTATAACTTAGGAACCATTTTCCAACAGTATAGGTCTTACCAAATGCACATCAATGATTGGAACTTCAGAGCTCTTGCGATTTACCACTAGAAGCCATGGAATAAGAAACTTCTCTCTTCCAACTTGAAATGATCTGCATGGATACAATTTTCTTTAACAATCAAAAACAAAGAGTGAATATCATCCTCTTATCTCCACGCAGGATGTGGAAATTTCCAAAATTGCGTCCCTTTAGACATACCCCAAGATATTGCATTAAAACAATTGATTTCTATAAAAAAATTTATGGAAAAAAATTCTTATAATTTATAAAGACTTTTAATTGCCAAAATCCTGAGTCCATTCAAAGGGGCAGCATGAGGGCCTCAAGGTTTTTCCTTGGTAATGACCATGCTTTAAAACTAATAGGGTCATATTGGAATACGGGAGGAAGCAATAGTCACAGTGCCTGTAATGATACCACTCTCTTACAAACTTGACTTTCGATGACTCCAACTTATAGGATACTAAACTTATAAAATAAGTTAAAGGCTCAATCAAGACCTGGCCTGCGCAACTGATAGAGACCCAAAAATCAAAACCCAGCACAGCTGAGTCCAACGCTAAACCCATGCCCAGCCAAGCCAATCCAGATTTAAGGCAAGACTTGACCAGGCCAATTCCATATAAAAGTGCGAATCCAGCATAATCAAGCCAGACTAAGATTCAAGATCAGGCCCAACTCAGCCCATGGTATAGACAAGTGGCCAGCCGGTGGCCACATTATCCACATTATCAGCCATAGTAGCAAAGGTTGCTACACTATTTTGAAAATAGTGGCACTATAGTTTGAAACCTAGTAAAGCTAGGAAGTTTTAATTTAAAACACTATTTTTACTATTTCTTCTCCTCAATAGCCATTTCTAAAGTTGGCTCTGCCCTTATATGGCTCCAAATCAGTATATATATATATCTATATATACACATATATATACATACAAGATTGACTACAACACAAGATACAATTTTTTTTATCAGTTAAAAAAATACACTGCTATGCCGCCACTAACATTTTGGCCATTGGCTGCTTCACCCACCCACTACAACTGCCTTTTTAATCCTTGACTTAGCCTAGCCCAGGCCAAAAGGAGGTTCTCAAGTCAAACTTTGAGAGTCTAAAGCAGTGGACCACACTTTCTAATAATTAGTTTCAATTAAAAAATTAAAAATCCAAGCCATGTTAGAATTAGTCGTGAATCATATAGCAAATTGTAGGAATGTTTCATTTTTCTTATAAAGATAATAAAAAATAACAATAAACTTTTTCAAAAATTAAGGATACATGCCATCCATTTTCCATCCACAGTAGCATAAATATAATGACAAATAAGACTATGAAACAATATATGGAGAGGTCTTTTTAATTGACCAACATATATAAATATCTCATAAATGACATTTCAAAAGAGTCAAATATGTTTAAGATATCAATGCTAATAGGAAAACAAACAAGTTGCAATAGTTCTTGTTCTCTTTAAATCAAAATATGAAAATACATGTTTCTTAAAATGGTATTCACGTAAGGAAAATGGAGCGAGAGAGAGAGAGAGAGAGAGAGAGAGAGAGAGAGAGAGAGACAAATCCTCCTATGTATAATTATACAATTTAGTTGAATAACTGGTCCTTATTCATCATTAAAACCTCCCTAAAATCGCAAAAGTTCTTAATAAGAGGTTTCAATAACTACTAAACGACCTTTTAAGAATAGATTTACTAATAAAACAAAATGGAAAGAAAAAAGCAAAAGATTATTAATATCAACCTCTTGGTTATGGCTATTCTCATTTAACTCAATTGTTTGAATCATAAGATTTGATGAAATAAGTATTGAATCATAAGATTCGATGAAATGAGTATCGAATCTGACAAAGGAAGAAATAGGCCATGTCACTTTCATTGCCATATAGGCTCTTTTGTGGCAACATTGGAAGACAAAGTGGCAACATTGGATACCTAAGGCTTCAGCTCGATTAATGTGATTTTGAAAAGTAGTTGGCATTATTGTGAATTTATTGGAACTCCTAATACTTATTTTGCATAGTATCAAGTTCTTAGTAATTTGTGCTTTATTTTGGGAGAATTAGTTGACTGCCTAGTAAGTTGTGGCCTTGAATGTAGTTATCTTTGGGATTAAGCATGTATTAATAGAGGAAGAATGCTATATAACTTGTAAGAGTCCTATGGTTGGGGTTGATTATGTTTGTTTCATTTGAATCAATACCAATTTAGTGGAGAGATTGAATCCTCTTTTTTATCTCTTCTTCTTTCTTGTTGTGATTGTTTTTTTCTTTCTATCTTCATATTAGCCAATGTTTTGAGAAGCGCACCTATGCTCCAGTCGCATCGAGGAGTAGCTATTGCGCCCCACCCCATGTGAGGCGAGGCTTAAGCACATGAGGCATACGCCTCATGGCTAGGTGAGAGGCGCAACAGGCGTGGGATTCTTTCATTTTGCCATGAGTGTTGAAATTAGAATAAAAAGAAAAAGAAAAGGATCTAAATGTAAAATATGTAACTTATACTTAAAGGAGAGATGCCCTAATCTCTTGTCTTGACAAAAAAAACGAAGAGGATTCTCCCTATTCTCTGCAGCCCAAGAAAAAAAAATGGAGGAAGAAGATCACACCAGCGAAGGAGGAGAAAAAAAAAACAAAAACAGAAGGAAAAGGAGAAGGAAGAAGCTTTACAGCCCACGTCCAGCGGACCTAGCCAGCCAGCACACATCCGGCAAAGTATGTTTGCCTTTCTGTTTCTTTTAAGCTGCTGCATATTTTCTACAAATTTTTACCATTTCTTTTTTCTTTTCTACTCATGTTCAGCGGAGCCCGCTGCTGCATATTTTCTACTATCTGCGTCTTTTTTTTTTTTGCTCACCATTTTTTTTTTGCTGCTTTTTTTTTCTTTTTTTTTTTTTTTTTGCTCGGATGTTTTATTTTTTCTGTTTTGCTGCTACTCACTTTTTTTGCTACTGCATTTTTTTTTGCTACCCATTTTTGCCTTTCTTTTTTACAGCTACATTTTTTTCTTCTTTCTTTCTATTTTGCTAACTTTTTCTATTTCTTTCTTTTTTTTTTTTTTGTCTGCTGCTACATATTTTTTGCACATTTTCCCATAATTCTTTTTTTGGCTTTCTTTTCTACTCACGTCTAGCAGAGCCTGCTCTTGCATATTTTCTTGTATCTGCATTTTTCTTTTTCTTTTTTTTTGTTTCCGCTCACAATTTTTTTCTGCCTTTTTTTTTTTTGCTACTACAATTTTTTGGTGCCATTTTTTTTTCTTTTCTACTATTGTAATTTTTTTGCTATGTTTTTTCTTTTTTTTTTTTTTGTCTTGCTCACTTTTTCTGTTTCTGCTCATTTTTCTTTTCTTACTGTTTTTGTTTCTGCATTTTTTTTACCGCCTACTTTTGTTTCTGTTTCTACCTTCTTTTTTTTTTTGCTGCTGTTTGACTTTTTTTTTTCTTTGTTTTCTCATCTCCAGCTGCTGTTGCCTTTTGTTTTATTTTTTTTACTCATTTGGTGTTGATAATGCATTCTTTGTTCTTCTTACTTCGTCTGTGCATACTAACTGCCATATTGATTATTACCTTTTTGGTATCAAAATATGTCTACTGAGATGGATTAATTGTTTATCCCTTTTGTAATCTATATACTTGCTGTTTTTTTTTTTTTTCAACTATATATTCTATACAAATGTAAACCGAAGGTAGTAGTAAAATGGACCCAGCATGGCAATATGCACGCTTGGAAAATCCACAAAATAATAAAAGGTTGAACAGCAATTTTTGTGGCAAAATATCAAATGGATGTGTTTATAAAGTCAAGCAACATCTTGCTTGGAGTTACAGGAATGTTACTGCTTGTCCAAAATGTCCACCTGAATTTAGAGAAGAGATTAAAGAATACATGACAAAAAGACAAAAAAAAGAACAAATGACTATGTTGCCCCATTTTGATGAGTTGGCTAATGAGCTGGAAGATGATGAAGATAACATTGTAGAGGTCAATGATCGTGGTAAAGACCTTTGGCTCATCAATGTCAAATTTCTAATAATCTTTCCATTGCCTCCAAACCTAAAAAGCCAAAGCAAAAAAGGCTTGTTGATGTATTCTTCACTCCCAATCCGGATGATGTTGTGCAAAATCGAAAAACCCAAGGAAAACAGACAAGAACTGATAAAAATGACCCATATAGAAAAGAACTAAGAGAAAGGGCATATCAAAGATTTGCAAGGTGGATGTATGATGCTAGGATTCCTTTGAATGTTGTTAATTATGCAAGTTTTAGACCAATGATTTAAGCTGTAGGGCAATATGGTCTTAGTATGAAACCACCAACTTACCATGAAATGCAAGTTCCTTTTTTTTAAAAAGAGATAGCGCATACAAATAATTTGATGAAGGATCACTAGGGGGAATGGGTAAAGAATGGATGTTCTATAATAGTTGATGGGTGGACTGACAAGAAAGGGAGGACATTGCTTAATTTTTAGTGAATTGTCCCAAAGGATTCATGTTCGTGGAGTCCATTGATGTTTCTAGCTACCCTAAGGATGCAGAAAAAATGTTTCAGCTAATAAACAAGTTTGCGGAGTGTATTGGAGAAACTAATGGGGTCCAGAATGTCTCAGACAGTGCTGTAGCTAATATATTGGTGGGTAAGAACCTAAGAATCTTCTCTCTTGAAAAAAAAAAGTAACTAGTTATCTAAAACTCTTTTTTTCAGCTTTCTTGGTTTGACTCTAACAGGAAAGTTTTTGGAGGCAAAGTATCAAAACTTGTATTGGACACCATGTGCTACCCATTGCTTGGACTTGATGTTGGAAGACATTTTTAAGATACCAACTCTCAAGAGAACATTTGAAAGGGCTATCGCAGTACATGGGTTCATTTATAACACCCCAACTTTGCTAAATATGATGAGGCACTTTACACGATTAAAAGATTTAATCTAAGCCTGCAAAAACTCTATTTGCAACTACCTTTCTCACTTTAGCAAGGATTCATCAAAAAAAGAACAACTTGAGAAGATGTTCACTTCAGAGAGATGGACAATAAGCAAATGGGTAAAGGAGCAACTAGATAAAAGGGCTGCACAAATTATGTTAATGCTTTCATTTTGGAATAGTGTTATCTATGCCCTTAAGCTCTTGGGCCCTCTTCTTTGTGTTCTTAGATTGGTTGATAGTGAGAAAAAGCCTCTCATGGGATACATTTATGAGGTTATGGATAGGGCTAAAAAAGCAATTGCAAATGCTTTTGGTGGAAAGGAAGAAAGATATAATAATATTTTTGAAATTATTGATCGAATGTGGGATGTTCAATTGCATTGTCCTTTGAATGCAGCAAGGTATTTTTTTGAACCCAGAGTTCTTTTATTCAAATCCAAATGTTGTGCAAGATTATGAAGTCATGACTAGGTTGTATAGTTGCATTGCAAAGCGGGTCCCAAATATTGACGTACAAGATAAGATTGGTCAAGAGTTGGCTATTTATATGAAAGCTGAATGTTGTAAAATTGCATTGCAAAGCAGGTCCCAAATATTGACGTACAAGATAAGATTGGTCAAGAGTTGTCTATTTATACGAAAGCTAAAGGTTTATTTGGGATACCGATGGCAATCAGGCAAAGGATGACAAGGTCACCAGGTAAACATTTTATCAAATAAGTTTATATCATTATATTACAAAATTATTAGTCAATACTTAGTAAAAGTTATACTAATGACTTATAATTAACAGCTGATTGGTGGAGTGCATGTGGCTCCAAAACACTAAATTTGCAAAAATTTGCAATAAAAGTTCTTAGCTTGACGTGCAGTTCATCTGGTTGTAAGCAGAATTGGAGTGTATTCGAGCAGGTAAGTATTTATCTCAAGTGCAATAAATTCAAAATATTTTTAATTTATAGGTATAAATGTTAATATCTTTTTTAATTGTTGCAGATTCATAGCAAAAAAAAGAAATAAGTTAGATAAACAACGTCTCAATGATTTGGTATTTGTTAAATACAACAAAGCACTGAAACGTTGATATGATATGAGTGACATACTTGATCTCATTTCGTTGAAAGATATTGATGAAAGCAATGAGTGGTTGCTTGGAAGGATCGATAGAGAATTGGATGAAGATGATGAGTTCGTGTTTAATGATGATATTTTGACATGGGGTGATGTTATTACAGCTTCTGGAGTTGGAGAAAGTAGTCAAAGAACTAGAGCAACATCAACTTCAAGAGAAACACCGAGAGGTTCTAAATCTTCAAATATTCTTTAACTGGTAGATGAGGAAGAGGCAGGTTCAAATGAGACTCACGAAGAAGACATGAATGGATATAAATCCAATGATGAAGAAAAAGATTATGATTTACTTGGTGTAGATGTTGAGGATGACTGTTACACCCTCCTTAGGACCATATGTATTGTTGGTTTGACTTTGGACTTTGGAGTTGTATTGGCTTTTGATGGTTTTTTGCACTGAGTGATGGATGTTTTTATAACTTTCAAAATCTTCTCTAATATTTATTGCCTTCTTTGTTATAATTTGTGAATTAATTTCACTTTGCCAATGTTAATTTTTAAATTATTTATCTATGAGAATATCTTTTTTTTTTCTATAGTGTGTGGCTCGCTTTAATAAAGCCCGCGCCTCGCCTTGCGCTTAAGCCCCAGAATACCCTTGGCGCCTCAAGGCGCCTCGCACCTTCAAAAGCACTGATATTAGCTTTCCCTCATCATTTGGTAGGAAAGCTTGTGCTATGCTCTTAGACCGACTTCACTATCTACCATCTTCCTTCATCGTGGCAAGAAGAGGTTGAGGTAGACAAAATAGTATGATGGGAGTTGTGAGAGACGAAGAATTACAAGAACTTCGGAAAGAAGTTGAACACTAACCATACGGCTTGATTGTCAAGAAGTTTGCAGTGACCAAACGCAAAGCCTTGGTTATTCTAGTGATAAGTCCAATGTCACCAAGGAAGCTCATGGTGCGGGATGATTATTCGAGAAACCAAAGATTCAACAGATGAAATTTCAAGAAAATCCACAATACTTTCCCATGTGCAACCAACGGAATATCAAACATTCTTTTTGGTAAAAGAAATATATGAAGGCAATTCACATTGGACATTAGTCCAAAATTATGTTGATTGGTCAAAACCCCCAATTTTTTATATTTATCCAGATGATGAATGTGATCTATCCATTTCAGTGTCAAAATGGAAAATTATCTTGTGATATCAATGAGAAATTGATCGATGATGATTATCAAGCAGATACTGATGATATACCCATCTTTGATGTGTACCAAGATGTTCATGTAAGTGATAATTTGACCTTCAATGTGTACCTCGATGATGGAAGCTTTGATGCACACAATGATTTCATATCTTATTGCTATGATCATGAGTCAAGCACTAACAGAATCATAAAGCACCAAGATATTTCTTTCAAGAAAGATGAATGCATCAAGCAACATTGCTTTGAAGATTCATTGATGAATCCCATTCAAGCAGATATCACCAAACATTCCTTCATGATTTAGTCATGTGTAAAAGGATAAAGGCACAATGGGTGAATTGGATGGATGCGCTAAATAGGTTTTTTTTTTTTTTTTTTTTGCAAGTATACCAACAAATTCAAGTTTAGGACATTTTAGCACTCTTGTATCACATCCCTATAACCATGAGATATTGATAATAGGAGTTGAGGACCAATCAGAGGCAAGAAATGCATCCATTCCATCCATGTACATATAAAAAATGATGGAAGTCAAGAAGTAGCCTATCCGAACCAACTGGGGGGCAAGGAGTTTGGTTGGTTACCGACAAGTCTATTCCTATCAGATACAGATTAAAGACTGCATGGGCTTTAGCTTTCGCCCTAACTAGTAACTACCAAAGTAGGCCCTTCAGTACTTGCCCTATAGAATGAATTAAGGAGAGGGAGAGGGAGAGGGAGAGGCCTAGTTCAATTACCAAATGCCTTCTAGCTTGGGTTCTCTGCTCCCTCTTCCATCTCTATCTCATTCTGAGGGGGCTAGGTAGATGAAGACTAGGAGATAAAGCTTTGCAGAGATGCAGAACAAGATTTGTAAAGATGCAAATAGAAAGCCAAGCATTTTATATCGATAAGTTGGACACATAATCAAAGTCGACTCAAGGTTGGATTTTTTCCAAGAGGGGGAGTATGATGTAGCAAGAAATAGGCCAATTAATGCAGCAACATTGGATACCTAAGGCTTCAACACGATTAATGTGATTTTGAGTAGTTGGCATTATTTTGAGTTAATTGGAACTCCTAACATTTATTTCGACTAGTAACCAATTTTTAGTAAGTTGTGTTTCATTTTGGGAGTGTCAATTGGCTGCCTAATCAATTGTGACCTTGAATGTAGTTATCTTTGGGATCATGATGCAAGAGAGACCCATGGTCCCCGTGGGTCGACCCGCCTTTAGACCCAACCCACCTGTTTTAGTTTATTTAGAGTTTTATTTGAGTTTTTAATTGTTTTAGTAAGGTGTTTTAATCTTAGCCGTCAATGTGTCTGGATGGTCCAGATTAGTCTTAGGGTTATTTCTTTCTTTATATAATTATGTAAAGCTCTCTTTGGCTAATGGTTACGGTTATTGATGAATGAAATCTGAGTGTTTTGAGATCTTCCCTAAGTTTTCCTGGAGTTGTACTTAAAATCCCTAACGCCTCCAGTTCAGAGTTTGGTGAGAGCCCAATTCGAAATCTCTTAACACCTCTGGTTCAAATTTGGTGAGTGCCCAATTTTCCCTCTATCTTCATCTTTTATCTTATTCGCCCCGCGTCTCCCCTCCGCTCCGCATTATTTGGAATCATAGCTGAAGATCAATCCAATCACAAATTCGGACTCGATAACCGGCAACCAGCATCCCTCTCAGATCCAACATCATCACTCCTGTTGATACCACCCATCACCATTCACAAATCCCCTAGGAGTCCCCGTCTTCACAGATAAAAAAAAAAAATCCACCCAACAATCATCACCATCACCTTACCACTATCAAGCACGGGTTCCGGTATGGGTACACTAAATATAGCAAAATCCTAAAAGGAAAATATACTGGTACGGCTGGGGTATGTCCATTAAAAAATTATTTTTTTTAAAATTTTAATAATGCAATATGCTTATAATTAAAATAGGTTAGAATCCTTACATGCAACAAGCCAACAATTATTTAATACCATTACAAATTCAACCTAATGAAAAAGCAAGGTAGCAATATTATTTTTTATATTTCATAATCCAACATTCCTTCCTTCCTTCTTCTTCTTCTTCCTCCTTTCCGTTTTCTTTTTTGTCCGCCAAAGACGAGGGGGTTGGAGATGGATAAAAGCTAAAGCATTTTCCAAGTCCGTCGCGAGGATTAGGGCGAAAGTTAAATTATATTTTTATTTATTTCAAACTCTAACAAAAGTTTTTAACAAAAAAAAAAACCTTACAAAAGTGCCGGGAACATACCCACAAACGTATCCACAAAGTAAAAACGTACCAGGTACATTTTGACTATAGCAGGTACGTTTTTTTAATTACCCGTACCCGTATCGGCTACGTACCCGGTACAGGTATATGTACATTTTGGAAGTACCCATGCTTCATAGCTTACCACTGAACCCAAAACCCCAAGCCAACTCCATCTTCCACTGCCATACCCAAACCCAAATCCCCAAGCCCATAGTCCCCACCACCATCCACCATTGCCATTCATCCACTTCCAATCCTAGTTGTCATTCCATCCCATCAGAATCATCCCAGAAGCAAACTGACGTCACTTCATCTCATCTCTAACCTTGCCAAATCCCCAGACTCCTTCCTCATCCAGATTCACCAATCCCCATCACCATGTCCAAATCCCTTAATCCCCGACAAAACCACATCCCTGTGAACAAAAAAAAAACAACATCTGAACCAAAAACACCCAAAATCCCTACGAAAACCACTTCACCCAACCCTAATCCCGTTAGCCAAATCTCATTCATCCTCCATCCATTGAACTCCTCCAATGAATCAAGACCTCAAATCCCATCTTCAGCATTCCCATCCCCAACCAAGGAATTAAAAGAAATAAAAAAAAAGGAAGAAGAATAGAATAGTAAAGAGAACAGACCTATCACACGTTACATCTCCACACGCCCCGCGCCAATCCCCGTTGTTCCGGCCAATTGCAGCACCTCTGCAGCTTGTGATTGTTCTTCGCCTGCAGCCATCACATCCACTATCTTTGTTGTTGGATTACTGCTTGCCGTAGTCGGATTGCCATTGCCTTCGTCAGCTTTCGCTCTTCATGCTATCTCCCCAACAAACAGTTTTGAAAAAGAGCAAGATCCCCTTTCTTTTCCTTTCATGCATCAACCTCGAGGGGAGGATGCACATGCCATCATTGTGTTGTGGATTCAAGTCAGGTTTGGGTAGTTAGGTATAACCCAACCCGAAGTACTAGAATAAAGCCCAGCCTGGTTTTGGTGTACAAGGCAGGTTAAGTTTAGGTCAAGTGGACCCGACCTACTTATGTAACCAACCCAGCCAACAGCCTGTGTTGACATCAGCAGCGACGTCATTAGGTGATCTCAACAAGTTGTCAGCAGATTCTAGTCAAATAGTGGTTTGACCAAATCGACATCCGACATTTCTTTTCGCGATATCCAGGCCATCCAAACTCCGATTTCAGATCCCTTTGATCCTAGGCACTTGTGGTGACGAGATCTACACAACATGTCAAATTGATTTATTTTTACAAAAAAAAAATGGAATCCCTTTCAAATCAAATTGATATGAAATTGTAAAAAGATGATTACAATGATCAGCTTTAAGGGGATATTTATAAAAAGAAATACAGATCATGGTATTATGTGAATGAAACCTCCTTTACGAAATTCCTTAATTTGAGGCAAGGAAATTTGACAACAGATGAGTATTTCAAGCAATTTTCATGGTTGCAAAGATCACGCAGATTAGAAAAGACTATACACATTATTTAGTCAGATTTCTCAGAGTTTGAGGCCAGACATATTGGAAAACATGGAAGATTGTCAAACCAAGTTTGAAGCACGTAAAGAAACAATTCGTGATGAGGATATGCTAAGTCGGTCTCACACGCAGGAAGCTCTTTGCAAACCACAAAAGCACATATTGTGAAAACCGTGGCAAATGAAATCAAGACTGATGTAAAGGAACAATTCTATACTCTTCCCAATTCAATGCTCTCTTAGATCGATTTGCCAAGCAAATGCAAGGCATGTTTGCATAGATGACTTTACAGTAGAAACAAAATGAGCAACATGAGGAAACAATGCACAAATTAAGAAAAATTAGGTCCCTTCATGATGATATTGGCAATCACTATGAATTCAATATGAATGTTGAGATCCAAGAAGAATATCAAAAAGCTTCCATCACTACAATTGTCTCCGAATTGCCTTTTTTGGACAGTCTTGACCAATAGACACAAACAATAAATAAAATTGAAGAGTTGGATATGGTTAGCAATCAACTTGAAAATCCGATGGATATGAATGTATAACCATAGTTAGAAAAGCCTGTCTCAACCAAAGAAAAGCCCAGTGCTGAAAAGGTAGAAAATGCCAGTGCTGAAAAAGTTGTGCAACTCATTGTTGTCCCTAACATTGATTTCATCTTAGGGAATAGACTATTGACAAGGGAAGGTTGTGATCTACTAATTCAAAGCCAACAACTGATGCATCTAACGGTCATACCACACATCAATGATGAAGTCAAACATCAAAAGAAAATATGCCACCATTCCCCTTCTACGTGGATGAAAAGTTTGATTCCAACCTCCAAGTCATACCAACAAGATGAGAACCAAGCAGCACATCGAAGATTTGTATGATTGATATTTGATCCTAGAGGAAAACAACAAAACTTGAGGTCAAGTTTTCTCCAAGAAGGGGAGCAATTGATGATGGGCAGACCCAGGGTCCTCCATGGGTTAACTAGCCTTTGGGCCCAGCCCACCTATCTTAGTCTATTTGGAGTTTTATTTGAGTTTTTAATTATTTTAGTAAGGTGTTTTTATCTTGGCCATCAATGTGTCTAGATAGTCCATATGAGTCCTAGGGTTATTTCTTTCATTAAATAATGATCTAAAGCCTTTTTGGCTAATGGTTATAGTTGTTTATGAATAAAATCTGAGTGTTTTGGGATCATCCTCAAATCTTCTTGGAGTTGCCCTCAAAATCCCTAATGCCTCCAGTTCAGAGTTTAGTGAGAGCCTAATCATGAAACTCTTAACGACTCTAGCACAAAGTTTGGTGAGAGCCCAATTTTTCCTCTATCTTCATATTCCATCTTGCCTGCCCCTCGTCTCCCCTCCATTATGCATTAGATTAAGCATGTATTCATGGGGGAAGAATGTTCTATAACTAGTAAGAGTCCTATGGTTGGGGCAGATTATTTTTGTTTCATTTGAATCAAAATTAATTCAATGGAGAGCTTGACTCAATCCGTTTTATCTCTTCTTCTTTCTTGTTGTGATTGTGTGCTTCTTTTTATCTCCATAATTAGTTTTCCCTCATCAGAATCGTAAAATCTACACTTGAATATTAAGATTCATCAAGAAATGAGATTCATGGCATAGATACAAGTTGGTTTTCTTAGGACTCAAGATTAATCGTAGGATTTGGGATGCAAATCTTAGGGTTTTGACAACAATGACTAAACAAGATTGCCTAGTTCATACTATCATCAAGCAGTGAACTAGTTTTTCCGCACAATATGCAATTTGATTCACTCAATAGTTTGACGTTAATTTGATCTACTTTGCAAATTGGATTAAACTAGATTGATTTCATTTTGAACTCTCATAATTATACATATTATCAGTTTTAAATGTATTAGATATGCATTCAAAGCATTTATATTATCTTGAAATGCTTTCATTAGAAAAGTGTTTTGTTCATATCAGTAATTTCATAGAACAATGCAGAAGCTTCATGAGATCATTTAGAATTTTAATATACTATTATATATTAGAAAAAGATATGCACATAGGATAACTTAGAACTAGTTGAATTGGACCTGCAACCAAGCAAATGAATCAAACTATATAAGCTAGAAAATTGGTATTGTTCGTCAAATTTAGTTGATATAGTAGAACTACAAAACAAACTGAATACACCTACCCAACAAATTAACATACAACAATAAGTACAAATTTGTGAAGCACAAACTCAAATATGAATATGGATTATTCAAGTTGCAGTCAAAGTAACTACAAACCCAACCCTAATCAACTACAACTACACAACCACCATGATTTGGCATCCATGGGAAACTATGGCAGCCAAAGCACAACACCATGATTTGGAAGCACATATCTTCCACCAAAAGCCTAAGCATTAAGAATAAACAAGATGGTGGTTATATCAGCCTATAGTCAGAACATATCCTGTCACAGTAATCACCCACAAAATAATATCTGATCAAGCATAATGGCAACATCATTTAGGGCTTGTTTGGCATCTCTATTCTTTTTATTATAGACCCATTCACAATAGAGGCATTAAAAAAGAGCCGCAAAAAAAAGAGGCTATAATCAAAATGTGTGTTTGGTAATACAAAGATCTATTTTAAATAGACTTTTTAAATTAATGGTTGAAAGATTTTCACAAATTTCTCAAGATCTACAAAGTATCAAGCTTTGATATTCGACCCCATAGTCATGTCCATCCTTCCAATGAGATCTAACGGTTTAGATCTTGTATTTGAGGCCCACAAATTAAAAAAAAAAAAAACAAATAATTGACGTGTTTAGCAAATATCTCAATATTGGGGATGATCCAACAGCTAAAATTCGGTTTCCTAATGATCTAAGCATAGACACTGGACACGGATACGACACGATACAGACACGGCGATATGGCAAATCCTAAAAAAGTAAGATACGGACGCAGCAAATAATAAATATATATTATATATAATCATAAAAATTAAAGAATAGTTATATTTTTAGCCAAATTAAGAAACATAGTAGTTCTGGAATAAAAAAAAAAACAGCAGCAACAACACGGAAGAATAGCACAATAGTTCTAAAAAAAAAAAAAAGCAACAGTTCTGAAAACAAGAAAAAAAAATAGCAGCAGCAACATGGAAGAATAGCATAGCAGATCTAGAAAAAACAAAACCAGCGGCAGCAACAATCATTGGAAAAAAAAAACAAACAGTACATTTTCTTCTTCCTTTTCCTTTTCTTCTTATTCCTCTTCTTCTCCTTCACATGCATGGTTCCTCTTCTACTCCTCCTCCTTCATTTTCCAAACAGTGCCTCTTTTTTTTTTTTGTCACACGGTGCCTCCTGTCGAATCACTTAGGGCAGCAAAGGGTTGAATTTTAAGTTAACAAAATTTACGTTTAGCCCTTTTTTTTCTAATTTTAACCCAAGGACATTAGTTATAGCCCATTTTTATTATATTTTACCCCGCCATGTCCTTAACGTGTCCCCATCATGTCCACCCTATGCCGAACAATGTCCACAATTAAAAAGATTTAAAAAAAAAAAAAGACAAGACACATTTTTTACATGTCGAACACGTGTCTGGTCATGTGCAAGCCGTGTTCGTGTTTGACAGACACAGGGACCCTATACAAATGTCTATGCACCATATCTAATGATCATTGACCTTATAAATATTTTTAACAATTTGGATCATTATTTATATTCTCAGAAATAATAATAAAAAAAAGAAAAAAAATGTGGACTAATCCCAAATTGAGCATGTTACATCAATGGTTGTAAGTTTTCACAAATTTCTCAAGATCCAAATGGAATTAAGCCTTGAAAATTGACCTCATAGCCGTGTTAAGCCTTCCAAACATTTCCAACACTTTGAATCTAGTGTTTGGAGCCCACAGAATTTAGAAGAAAAACCAATGGCTCACATTTGTTTGCGCATATCTCGAGATTGGTGATGAACCAACGATTGAAATTTGGATGCATTGCCGTGTTTGATCTCGTAAACATTTCCAACAGTTTGGATCTTCATTTACCCTCTCGGATTTGAAGGAAAAAAAAAAGGTACTGGGCGTGATATCCCCAGAAATACTATAGTAGCGCCTCTTATTTTGAGGAGCTCAGATTTGGGGCATTTGATTTTAAGAGGTTTTGCCTCTATTTGTCTAAAGAGAGTAGAGGATAAAATCACATGCCAAACACTCTTATTTTTCAAAACTCTATCCATTTTAGACATTTAGACAAATAAAGGCAAAATTTGGTTATGCCAAACATGAGCTTAGTCTATCCATCGTATACGCTAAAATGTGTGGTTATTTCTCTCAAACCAAATAGAAAGCATGACGACAATGAGACAATAGCTCCACAACATGAAATCACGCCAATAATAGTTAAATCTCTATCTATAAACAATGATCTAACAATTGGTGGCAACTCTCCTATGCATTCCAAGTAAGCATAAGAACTAGACCCAAACACAGAGTAACGACATAGTGTATAAAAATATGATGTGCATCTTCTGCATCCCATAGACACAAGACACATATGCACAAAAAGCTGACTCTTGGAGGACCCTTGATACTCCACAAATATAAGAAGCATTCAGAACCCTTCCTGCAATTCATGAAAGGACTTCACAACCTCTTGAATTTGGCTCTCAGAGCTGATAATCCACTATATTGTTTAAGATGAAGACCCCTTCAATGAGCATCAATAATTCTGCTATATATACCCGCTGACTATCAGGTGCACCCGGCACACAACATGCTCACCAAGGGTGCAGTCCACTTGGTTGAATTGACTGCACACCCATTCAAATAGACTATACACCGTTAAACTTGTGGGCCTAAATGGAGATGATATAGGTGAGGGATGGGACTAATTTTTTGCAAAGAGAAGGACCCAGGGAGATCATTCACTGCCCTAGGTCCTAGCCCCATGTGGGGTCCCATGTGGGCCCCATGTTGAGGCGCGCACTGGATGAGTACTGTCTCTTTATATAGAGAGAGAGAGAGATTTCTAGCATAGAATTTCTACACTAGATAATCAAACCATAGAAAATAAATAAAAATAATAATAATAATTATACAAGACCCAAGTACAGAAAAGGTTCTATCAACTCTGGTCTTGGCCAAACAGTTTGCCACAACATTAGCTTATCCCAACTAAAGAAAAAAAGGATTCAATAATAACCTCTCAAGCGCCTGAATCTCATTGACAAAATAATGGAACCTCAATGAATAAGAACTATGAGAAAAGCACAAAACTGCATTAAAGGAATTACTTCTCTACTATAAGACTACCATAATATTAGGGCAAGAAGATCTTAAAGGCCTCTCTAATAGGCACTATTTATGCTTCATTTGATTCCTTGGAGCTTACGAGACGAGAAAAAACCACCAAGCACTACCGAAAAATGAGGCCAAGAAGATTGCCACTTGTGAATTGTCATGGAACACCAAGGTCGACACTGCTAAACCACACAAATGATCCAAATAATCAAAAATCTTAACCTATCTGCTGAATTAAGTATCCTCTCCCCCAATATTATGGCCATTGCTCCCACATGTCCACATGCATGAAGGTTGAATCAGTGGATCAAGGACTACCCAACTACCATTTCTCCGTTATTATGTCTGCATAACAATTGAACAACACCAACCACATCCATCATCACTGATTTGATTCGCCATAACTGTTCTCCCAAGTGGGCATCATTGACTTTTATAATGGAACCAATTCCCAAAAAACCTTCTTTAATTGGTATATAAAACCTTTCCAACCGTTGAATGTTAGTTATGGTGGTCTTTGGTGATAGTTATTGTAGTCTTCAGTGGTATGCCCTTGAAATTCACGCTGTCATTTCTTTATCCTTCTAGACACACAAACTAGACAAAGCTAGCTAAAATGGACGTCATTAGTGTTATTCCCTCCACAAAGGATAAATAGCAGATGGTCCTTCTCAAAGTGAATAACAACCAGATCTCATAAGCCTTTTGTAGGCTTACTAATGCATGGAGAAAGGCCCAGATAAGATGAAGAAAGACTTCCCACCTGAAAACAAAAAATGCCTGCAAGTTATTCTACCCAATGTGGAGCAACTAGGCACCCCATGAGTTCAAATTGTTGTTAGCGTCAGCGTAAAAACATTTCATACAATAGCAAGATCGCTTGTTAAGTTCTCCAGTTGTTGTCCATCAGCATTACAACATACAATTCAATCATAAACAAATTAGAGTATCAGTCTATGAATTCTCATTTCTATAAATATTGATCAATCCACTCTCCTTCGCTTTAACAAACATCTGAAACAATGCCCGACGACAATCAGAAGTAAGAGACGAGTGAGGAAACTTTGCTTACAATCATTTACATATGTATATGATTCACATGCATGATAGTTATACATCATCACTTTTGCTTGCGCTCATTTACAAATGATGTCCGAATCAAGAGTGAAAATGGTGTAAATAAGGTCATTTACACACCAAGATCACCTCTTGCAAAAGTCGCTAGTACAAGTCTTACATAGTGACGGCATTGTCGTGGGCTCCATCAACCACCCTTAAGCATCAAGACATTTAGTTTTATATCTTAAATCCTCATGGATTTTGAGGAATTTGTGAAAAAACATCCAAACGCTCCTTAGGAAAAGCATGTCATATGTGGATCAATCAAATTATTTCATCTAATGCAATCAGAGAACGTCTCATATGAGGACTGATCCCACAACCACCTGTCCCTTCAAACTGATGTCAAATGATATTAAAAGGAGAAAGGCTCAATAAATATTGCATATCATGCTCAAATGTAACTATACATATTTATAATACTTCATTTCAAATACAAGCATCCGATAGATGGAAGTCGTGGATTCTCATCATTATCAATGTTTCCAAGAAAAACTCTTTATCCATGTGACTGTCATTTGCAACAAATCTTCTTTTACCTTTATTGTAATCACTGCCAACTTAAACGTTTTAATTCATCGTTTCTGAGGATCAAACCATATCTTTATGTCTTAAAAGTGCATTCCTCGCCAAAAAAGGTGGAAGAAAAGCAAAGTTATTCAGAAGTGATAAACTTATCTCCACTGAGGGATCATTCCTTTGCCCTTAGCATGTTTCTTTTTCTGTTCTCCAGCCATTTTTGGCTTTTTGGCCTCTGTGGGCAATTGTTTCTGCATATCCCTCTTATACTATGGAGGGATCTGTTATAGCTCGATATCCATAGTAATCAGATGACACTAACTGTCCATCACCAGCCTACAACTTGACAAACAAGTCTTCAACAGCACAAGTCCACACTCAAAAAGCAAAATTCCTCTTGAGAAAATAACTAAAACCAATCCATCCAACCAAACTGATTAGCAGAAACTTGGGGCCTGTGTGTTTATATGAAATTGAATACCTAGGAATATAAGGTAGAATGGGTTTCGACAAATGGTTATTAAAAAGAAGAGGCGTAAAACGCTCAATGCAGAAATGCAGGTGACACCCTGACTTTCCTAGGATTTAAATCACTAGTGCGATGGATGGGTATTCACTTCCCATCTCCCCTTTAATTCAACTTTTCATTAGTCATTTGGTGGTCATTTATGGCTCCTCACCTTCAACATTTCCAATTTTAGCCACTTTTGGGAATAAATTTCCTAGAACTCCTCCAAACCCACCCAATTCTATGAAACAAAGAGATGCAACTTATGAGTTCTTACACAGACCTTCCATAGTATGCATAACAATTTTTCCAACTTACATTTTGTACGGGTCAGCGCCTGTATAACCAACGGGTTTCATTATTGGAATCAAAACCTACAACATAGCAGAAAAAAAAAAAATAAACGAATTGCCCAAAAGCACAGCAAATAAAAGCAGAAAGATTCATCTCAGAGACAGGGATGGGAATATGAAAGATGCATACCTCACGATCTACAGCGAAGATTGGGCATTGGCGACCAATGACATCGTACCAAACTGTTCGCGACTGAAAGATTACAACCAAACGACTGAGAGATTCAAAAGAAAGGAAGAGAAAGAAAGAGAGAGAACTTAGGGATTAGGGTTTTGAGATGTTACGGCGTGGTATTGACCCATCTTGCTCATAGGAACGATGTCGCCTGGCCTGTAAGCCAGAGAAACCGATGCGATCGAGAAGAAATAGAAAAGCGAGAAGACGGAGGATTTCAGATTTCGCGCCATGCAGCAACGACTGCAATATGACCGAAAGATCAGTTTCACGAGCAAGTCACCTGCTTATTATATACTTCCAGGAAGCGAACGTTCGAAATAGCTTCCTGTTCCAGCAGATCCCTGTGTGTAGATAGTAGTCTCAGCTTAGATGATGAACGCATTTAACCCAAAAAAAAAAAAAAGCTTCTAAATGTACACCGATTTTAACTGTTCGTACCCAGCACATTTATTAAAAGGACTTGCTAAATGAATTTATCTCTTCTTACACCACTTCTCTTTATACACAATGAAGTAAGTGAGGGGGTTTAGTTTTCTTCTCTTTATACACACTACATTTACATATTATACCCCCACCCAACCAAATTCCTCTTTCTCTACACCAAAAATCCCTCTTTCCATTTCCCTTTCTTCCCCAAGGGTTCCTCTCTATTCTTCTTCCATTTCCTTTCTTTCCCCAAGGGTTCCTCTCCAATCTTGAAGGTAAGCTTTCATCTCTTCTCCACCATTGCCACAGTTGTTCTACATTTTCTTCTCCACCATTTTCAAAAGGTATTATCTTCTTTAAGGTATTCTATTCTCTTCTCCACATATTATTCATTACAATGGGTTCTTGCATGTTTAGATTGTGATTGTAAAATATATTTTTCCCTACATTCCGTTGTGTGCTCATGCAAGCTGTTCCATCCCGTCGCCATGTTCGGCCCTGCGTGGCCGAACACAGTGCATATTGTTCGGCCTCGTATGGCCGAACAACATCACAGTGTTCGGCCACACAGGGCCGAACATATGAAAGGTGTTCGGCCACTGTTGGGCGAACATGACTAGTGTGTTCGGCCACCAATGGCCGAACCATATTGAATAGGTTCGGTCCTGTATGGCCGAACACATTCAGTGTGTTCGGTCATATAGGGCCGAACACAATGACTACACTGTACCCCTACTCAACTAACAACTGATTGAATTACTTGCAGATATGGTTAGTAGTTCTAAAGCTCATCCAACAATTTCTGAAAGAAGGCGTCGTCAATGCGTTGAAGAGCCAATTATTGAAGAGCCAGAACAACTGGAAGTCCTGGACTTCAATGAGAATGAAGATGAGGAGGTGGAAAAGGATGAAGAAGATAATGGAGAAGAAATGGTTGGGCCGACTGACCCTTCGATTTTGAAGAGTTTTCAAACACATGTTGCAAAATTTATTTGGAATGGAGAGGTATGTTTTATATATTTTCCATATAAATGTGATCTTTTATTTCATCTTTAATGTATATGCATATTTTCAGGACCGTCTTCCGCTCAAGTGTTTGAGTCATGGGCAAAAAGTAAGGATGTGGTATCTGAATGAGTGCGATTTATTTAGACAGAAGATTGATAAATCTAGTCTAATACCGTTGATCAGGACTTCTTACAAATCTATTGATAAGAGCCTTGTGTCAGCGTTTGTAGAAAGGTGGCATCCAGAGACAAATACGTTCCACATGCCTTTTGGAGAGGTGACTGTCACGTTAGATGATGTTGCCACCATTCTTGGGATCCTAGTGACGGGGATAACTATTTCATATAATGATGATTTTGGATTTTCTAAAGCTAAAGAGCTATTACACCGAGTATTAGGAGTTCGACGCTCGGAGGCTCATGATGAGCTTGCACAGGTGCGGTGTCATTCAGTAAGGTTAGAGTGGCTAAAGAATAAGTTTGATGCAATGACAGATTCTGATGGAGAAGCAGCCATTGACCGGGCAGTGAGAGCTTATTTGCTATATATATTTGGGTGTACACTGTTTAGTGACAAAAGTGGCACACGCGTTTCGGTCATTTATCTTCACTTCCTCATGGATGTTGATGGTGCGGCTTCATATGCATGGGGTGCTGCTACTTTGGCCTATCTTTATCGGCATTTGGGGTTAGCTACTCGGTATGAAGTGAAACAAATAGACGGGCATCTATCACTCCTGGAAGCATAGATATATGAGCATTTTCTATGTTTTGCTTCTAACCCAAATCTCATGTACATTCAACATGACCCTTGAGCATTATTGTGGCAACCGAGCAGAGAGTCAAATAAAGATGGCCGCCTTCAATCATTACGAGAAATTATTGACGAAATGGGCAATGATAAGGTATTGCGTTTCTCACTAGTAGTAATTTCAAATTATTCTGCATTATTGTATTTATTTGCTATTAAAGATCTATGTAAATTGAAGCAGGTTACTTAGGATCCATATCGTAATTCAAGGCAACAACATCCATTATATGATTTCGCATTCTACTCTGGATGTATTAGGTGTTTGGAGGTTGCGGAACCGTATCACCCAGAGAGAGTGTTGAGGCAATTTGGAAGACTGCAATCGGTTCCTCCAGCACCATTGACTCCAAACCGGGCACATCAAGGTCTTAGTGCTTAGCAATATCAAATTGCATATCAATGGGTCGATCAGCAATGGCAAAGATAGGAGCACCATGTATTGTCACCTGCAAACTGGAGTCGACCTGTCAAATTTCCATTTGATTGTTTTCCCAATTATATGAGCCGGTACACACAGATATCATGGAGGACAATACAAAACCCAAGGTATCGATCCAGGTGGGGGCAAAGAAATGAGGCAAGTGGGGCGAGCACGTCTGCAAGTTACGAGTAATGTTGTCAAGACGCACTAAGTATCGCTGAGCCACTGACAGAAGCTGACTTCTATCGTGACCCGCGGGAGATGTACGCTAATGTTGATCGCATGTGCCATGTCTTAAAGGGACTTTCACTTCAAGAGGCGCAACGAATTGTGAGGGATCCCAATATGACTTCCAGTACTTACACACGCCGGAGTAGGAGTGCAGAGGTTGATGTGTCCATGCTGTTGTTTTTTGTTTAAGACGGGGTTCTTTATTTTTGTACATGGAAGTAAGTTTGTAAGCAGTTCACAAATTTCATGTATGAAATTAACAACTGTACTGCTACTAATCAAAGTTGCATGTTATCTTCTAAATGAGTGCAATGAGTTACATTCAATATTTATTACATCCCAAATGTGTTACGGGCTACAATAAGTTCACCCAATCTCTATCGTTTTACTTGCTGCTATATTTGAACTGACAAGCTCTTTGAAATGCTCAATGCGACCAATGTATGCAATTGCCCATTCATTTGCACATGGAAGATGAAATTCACACCACTTGTTCGCAATCGGTGGAATTGGATGGCCTAGGTCCAAGAAGAGCTGCAACATAAGAAGTTAGAAGATTCATATGGAAATAATAAAATGTTTTTTTTTAAAAAAAGTAGAATAATAACATGAACAAAGTGACTGTTGTTTACAAAACCAATCGTTATCTCCTTGCGAGATACTCTTAACGGTGGCACAGACCAAAGAGGCAAAAAGGTAAGACATTGTTGCATGCTAAAGTGGAATAATACCAAATTATAATGAGATGTGATAATATGCCACATGTCTGGCATAGTCACCCAATGGGAATAACTGGGATAATTATCATAATATGACAATGCCTCAATCAATTCCTGAACTCCGTTTTCAGTCCCATAAAGTTGTTGATACTCTTTTGAATGGGCAAGTAATTCATTTACTAAATCTCTCCTAACCCGTGACCAATCATCTTTGGTTAGCCCAAGTAGCCCTGTAATGGCTCTGAAGCTACAGTTGCCGTCAGCTGCAACGTCTTTTATGACACGTATGTAGTATCTTATCCCATCTGGAAATTGCTCACGGTAAGAAATAGTAAGCTGTGATCTTGTGTGATGCACCTTCGCCTTTCCTTTCTTTTTAATTATACCATGTACAGTTGCCTTGCTGTGAACAGCCTTCGCTTCGTTAAATACAGGAAAGTAACTATCATGTGCAGATTGCGTTATCTCAAAGGCACTTGGATCACGCCGGGTCGATGTATTAGCCTTAACAGATGGGTGACCTCGAGCTTTTAATTTCACTTCTGGTTCTATTAAGAAAGTACTATCCGGTTCATGTAACTCTCTCAACTTCCTTAACATTTGCAATTGCTTTGTATGATCACCCTCATTAAAAGCCCTTTCAACTAACACCAACTCCGCTTTAAGATCCAAAGTAGGCCTCTTCATTGCACTGTTAGGCAACATATCAAGCTTACACCAATGTGGATGTACGCAACTGAGAGAATTGGGTGTTGTTGATAAACATATTCTCCAATCTCATGTGTACAAGGTAAACCATGTGTACGACGAAGGATGCACATGCATGAGACCGGATCAATTCCAACTTGTTCAGCTCTTTTTCTTTCTGACAATATTTTATCCAATGCATTTTTTGAGATGTTGCCGCGAAGGTCATTGAAATCAGAAGGCTTGAAATTATGTTGCACAACTGTTTTACTTTTTTCAAATGATGCTTTTATACTAGTATGTTGCAATTGGAGCAGATTATGGATCTTTGTCCAGTTTGATTCAAGATCTCCTTGACATGATCCAAGTTGTCTCTTTAATTGTGCATTTGAACTCTCGGCCCTGTAAGAAAAATAAATGTTATTAATTCATATGGATATATTATATAATAAATGTAACTCAATCAATAATAAACATTCACATTACCTATTCGATGTAGTATTCCCCAAATGTAAACAATTATTTGCCCATGCAGACATAAATTTTTCCTTGTATGGATCTAACCATGTGCTCTTTACATACTGCAGTGCTTCGGGATAAGTATAAAAATCCTTACGTAGCTTACCAAAAAGTTCATTATACTCTTTTTCTGTGGAAGTAGACATCACCATATTCCAACTCATATTAAACTTGTCCTACATTTTCTTTGTTTCAAATAACTTTTTACATTTACTTAAGACATTCTTATTAATGTGCCAAGTACACAATAAATGAGTACTCTCCGAAAATACACTGTCGATGGCCTTCATGAGCCCCAACTCTCTGTCGGTGACAATGACTCCAGGAAGAACACAATTAGCGTCAATAATGATAGAACGCAAGACTTTCAACACCCATGCATAATTATCTTCACATTCAGCTTGGAGATAAGCAAAGCATACATAAAATGTCATTTCTGTGGATGTAACTCCAACAATCTCCAAGAGAGGCAGCCGATACCGGTTTGTCTTATACGTGCAATCCATTATCAAGACATGTGGAAATGCAAGAAACAATTCTAAGCTGGTTGGGTGTGTCCAACAAATGTCCCTGAGGGTGTCAGTATTATGACAGTTTCTATGCCATTCAATGTACTTATGCTCTGCCAATTTGCATAGGAGTTGTTGCATTTGACTTCTCCCACCCTGTTCAGTGATTTTCTGCCTATAGCGTGCATTGTAGATAGTCTTCATTGTTGTTACATTTAGTTCACTTCTTTGTTTTAATGTAACCAAAATATCTTTTGGCCTAACCATATTCTTTGACAGATTAATTAACAATTCCGTCTCTTTTTTTGATAATCTCCCTGCAAATGAGTGCCCTTCTAGATACTCGGCAGCCAAGTGATTATGAACACCACACACAACTTCTAACATCCAATCATCACCTGTAGCCAACTTCTTGCCCTTTAATGTGAACGGGCATCCACATTTCTTTGTCCCTTTTTGCTTGATCTTCTTTTTAGGAGTCCCTTTGTTATTGGACTCGCACACATTATAATATCCAAATCTCTCACATGCAAGGGTAATTCTTGGTTTTACACCAACCCCACCTACATTTGAGGCCCTAATCATAACAACAATACCATTTCTCTTGCCAACATCACGAGCCCACTTGATTAAAGCATCCCGGCTCTTGAATATCTACACATAAAAACATTTATTTTTATATATTAACGGATGCAATTAAATTACAAAATTATTAAACTTTGCGCCTTACCTCATGAGTGGTAAATTCACTCGTATAATCCATTACACATTCATCAGTCACTCGGCTGCACTATGTAGACGGACCATCCTACAGATGAAAATAAAATGGAATGTTCACTATGTTTAGCCCTGAATGGCCGAACAAACAAATACTGTTCGGCCATGGTTGGCCGAACATACTAAATATGTTCGGTCATTAATGGTCGAACACATCTGATGTGTTTGGCCTCTAATGGCCGAACACATCTAATGTGTTCGGCCATTAGGGGCCGAACATATTTAGTATGTTCGGTCATTACAGACCGAACATATGCATATGTGTTCGGACTTCCGGGACCGAACAAAGCACAAGCATACAGAAAATTTAAAAAAGAAAAAAAGAAAAGGAATATATAAATTTCAAACAAACTCATCTTGTCACTGCCATTCTCATTGAAAACAACTATTTGAGTGTTAATCTCCTCCTCCATTATACTATTTAAGTGTTGATTGATGTTTGCTAGGACAAAGAGTAATAAGAAGGGAAGATGATGCCAACTTGTACTCTTAGATAATGATGTTTTATTTGAAGGAAGGTGGAAGAGGGAAGGAGAGGGTCTTAAGGATGCTCTCTTGCATGGAAGAGGTAAGAGGGAAGAAGGAAGAAGGAAGAGGAAAGATGCTCTTAGAGGAAAAAAGGGAAGAAAAATGGAAGGGAAGATGATGGAAGAGTGTGTATGAAAAGAAATAATGGGCTAATGTTGCAAGAGACAAGGGCATTTTAGTCCTTTTATGCATGGGCAAAACTATAAAAAAAAATTCTGGTGTAAGAAGAGAGAAAAACAGTGTATATTTAGAAGCTCCCTTATTAAAAAAAAAAATAATAAAACTACCCAATCTGCCCATACCCCCTTTCTCTCCCTATACACCTCCTCCCTCCCTCCCTTCGCCTAGCGGAGGGGAGTCTCCTTCTCCCTCTCCCTCTCCCTCCCCTCGCTCTCTCTCCCCCATTATCTTCATCCTCTTCCTCTTCCTTTTCCTTCTCCTCTTCCTCTCCCTCTTCCTAGTCCTCTTCCTCCTATTCTTTTTTCTCCTTTTGTCCTCTCCTTCACTCCTCCTCTCTTCTCCACTCCTCTTCTCTCCCTCTTTCTCTCTTCTCTGCCCTGTTCGGAGCCGAATAGCAGTGAGCTATTCTGCCTCGCAGGGCTGAACCAGCAACCTCTGGTTCAGCCCTCAGAGGTCGAACAGCTCAATATTGTTTAGCCTGTATGGCCAAACCAGAAGTGCCTCTCCTTTCCCTCTCCCTTCCTCTTCCTCTCCTCTCCTCTCTGTCCCTCTTCCACTCTTATTCTCTCCTTTACCCTCCCTATTTCTCTCTCCCTCCTCCATGTTTGGCCCTATGAGGCTGAATAACAGTGAGCTATTCTGCCTTGCAAGGCCAAACAAGGTGAATAAGAGAGAAAGAGGGAGAGAAGAGAAGAGGAAGAGGGAGGGATATAAAGGAGGAAGAGGAGGAAAAAAAGAGAAAAAGGGAAAGAGAGGGAAGGGAGGGAGAACTCTGCTGACCAGGTCTCATTGCTGGCTGGAGGGGAAGGGGAAGGAGAGAAGAGTGAGGGGGAGGGGAGGTGTGTAGGAAGAGGAGTTTTAATTTTTTTTTCTTTTTTATTAAATGGGCTGTGTAGGAAGAGTCAAAATCAGTGTAAATTTAGAAGCTCCCAAAAAAAAACATTGAATATGAATGTATAGGTCCCGAGGACCTCACCTTGAGCCCCAATTCGCAAAGGATGAAGGATCCCACTCATGCATCAAGAATTGAGTCCACTCTAGAGCCACCTATTGAAAATTTAAACCTTTGAGGGGACCATCTCATGTTGCTTGCTAAAAAATCTCGGGTGTCATGTGTAATAACTTAGGTTGGAGACCTGCCAACACTTAGTTTGAAAAAATTGTCAAACATTTTTGTAAATAACATAAAAATTTTCTTATGTATTTTTCTAGTCTGGACCCTCTAAGGACCCTACTTCAGTGGTACCCATATTGGGCGATGACCTTTAATTCTGCCAATTTCTACTGTTGGTCTCAAACTCGAGTAAAGGAAGATGGTTGCATTAGGTAGGTTAATAGTAAGGATGAAATTTATTACAACCCAAATATGAATTTTTAAATAAGAACAATTCAAAATCATACTAGGGTGTTCCCTACTTTAAGTGGCACATAATAGCATTGGCCAATTGCAATAGAAATAAGCAAGGGTTATTGCACCAACTCGAACAAATATGGCTAAAGAAGTTAGTCTAGATTTAGAGGAGGATGTTTCGAATTGCTACTTAAAATATAAGAATTTTGACAAGCAAAAGCATAGAGTTCGTGAAGATAATGAAAGAAGAGAGTTTGTGTAGCTTATCTACATGAGGCAAAAATGAAAAGGGGATAAAGCTAAAAGGCTTACCAATGATTATAAATTTTTTTATGCAGAAAAGAACAACACAATAAATTAAGTGAGTATAATTGTAGATAATTATTTGAAAGAGAAAACTGTAGAGTAAAGATGCTGGGTAATAGAATTATATCAATTAAACTAGTGTTGGAGGAAAACATATTCATATCATTAGTGCATATGCTCTCCAAAAAGGATTTGATGAAAGCGTCGAGAGATAATTTTGGGAGGAGATGGATGATTTACTATGAGAAATCCCAACTAGTGAAAAGATTTTCTTAAGATACTTAAATGGGTATGTATGAAAGAATAATGGATGGTATGATGGAGTGTACAAAAGACAAGTTTTTAAAGAAAAGAGTGGGTTAAGAGACACAATCCTGGATTTCACATTATTATTTGACCTTGTAATAGCAAACATCTGCTTTAAAAAGAGAGACAAGCATTTAATTACCTATACAAGTAGAACTAGTATGAGCTAGATAGACTTTTTCTATTTAGAAAACATGACCAATTAACTTGTAAAGGCTAAGGTTATTCTAAGAGAGAGTCTAACTACACAATATAGGCTAGTAGTTTTAGATATTTGAATTAGAAGTTAAAATAATGAGTTAATAAATAAATGTGCATCAAAATAAGGTAGAGGAATTTAAAAAGAGAAAGAGCAGCAGTATTTAAGGATAAATTGATTGAAAAATGAGAATGAAGAGAGAAACTATAGAGATGTGAAATCAAACGAATATTTGTATTAGGAAGGTTGTTAGAAAGGTGTGTGGAGAGTCGGAAGGATAAATACACTACAATAAAGAAACTTGATAAAGGAGTGTAGAGGTTTATGAAGCTGTTCAAAAGAAAAGGCCTTGTTATAAAGTTTGACAGGAAACTAAGAATATGAAAAACTATGAGACATATAAGAAAGCAAAGAAAGAAGCTATGAAAGTTGGACACATTGCAATAATTCAGAACATATGATGACCTATATAGGTTGAGAACAAGAGAAGAATAAAATGATATTTTTTAAGCTTGTAGAAATAAGGCAAAAAAAAAAAGTAGTGATTTAAACAAAAAAGGTGGAGGGAATATTTTAGCAATGACCAAAAAGACTCTAGTGAAGAATATTAGGTATCTTTTGTTGGCTAATTCATGTGTTGTGGACAAACTTGGGCTCCAATTGAGTTGTTATATATATATATATTGGACTGTCGATGTGAAGAAACATAGGAAAAAGAAGAATATTCATGAAGAAAATGAGCTAAGATAGAATGCCTGCCCACTTGAGTGAACATGGAGCCCGCTCGAGCGGACCTGAGGAAATTTGCTAAGCAAAACTATTGCCCACTTGAGTGAGTGACAAAGAAAATCCAAATTTCCTAGTGCGGGTCACTTTCCTTTTTTAGTTGGGATTACCTATTTGTGTTATACATGAATTCTATCTTTGAGGCATGAATTGAGGGTTATACAAAGGGTTGCCTACTCAAACCTAAGTGTGTATTTCCTTGTTCTAAACCTAGAATACACATTGGATATCCCTTGTCTTCTTTAGAGCATCCATTAAAGGGCTATGTTGAAGTTGCTTAGCTTCTAAAGAATTTGTTGCTCTACTCTTGTGAAAAATTCATTTTTCCTTGTAGATTTAAGTTAGTGTTGTTTCGTTCCCCTTGCGGATTCGATTTGGTTAGTTTCAAGCATAAGGAGGCGTGAACGGTGTGGTCATAAAAAAAAAAAAACTATAGTCCTTAGGTTGTGGTCAACTAGGGAGTATATCTTGTAATTGTTCAATTTTCTTGTGCTTGACTTTGGTTGGTCTAGGTAATAGGACTCGTGGTTTTTTCCCATGTTTGGGTTTTCCACAAAAAAAAAAAAAAAAAAAAGAAACCATGTCATTGTAGTGATGGATAGATTACTTACAGTTCTTTTATCTTTTGCTTTAATTAATTGGACTGCATATTAGAAATCAATTTGTGACCTTGAACCTCATCTTATTGGTGGTTTTAAAACCCTTAAGTGGATCAGAGAGGGTCACACATATCTGTTGTGTGTGGATCTATTGAGATTTCTATAATGGAATTCAGTCGAAAAGGTACATCTATTATCAAGCCTCCTATGCTAGATGGATTGAATCAAACCTACTGGAAAGTTCATATGATTGTGTTCCTACAGTTAATTGATGAGAGTGCCTGAAACTCTGTTGAGTTTGGCTACACTAGACCTATTGTTATGGCTAATGGTGTAATTGTCCCTAAATAAAGGGATAAGTGGACTAGAAAAGAGAAACAAGTTGCCAACTGTAATAACCTGACCTCCAAATTAGCAGGTTTAGAAGTGGATTAATTGTGTGTTTAGCATCTTATTTGAGGATTTTATGCAGTCACTATGTTTTGCTCTTCTTGGGTTTTGTTCAGGGTCTTGGATAGGTAGATGGGTTGCGTTTAACCTAGACTACGTAGCAGCGAGCCCTTTTTCATAATTTTTTATTTTGTTCGCATTTGTCGTCTAGGCATCATCTTGACGTTATCGCGTGTCTTTGATCGTGCTTGTTCTTTTCCGTAACTGACTCGAAAGTGTTTGGGAACCAATTGAGATTGTTAGTGTCCATTTGACTCGAATTGCAATTTGTATAACTTTTGGACCGGTTGCAAATGGCTAAATATATATATATATATACCCACCTGCCGCCTGTTTCATCCTTTTCTCTATTTTTCCTTCCATTTTTTCTTCTCCTTCCTTCGATTCTCCACTGCGCAGGTGCCAAGTCTCGATCCTCCGTGCGAGTGTCTCCGGAAATTCACGTTTAGTACACAAGTCAAAGCTAGGTAACTCATCGTTCAAGGCAAGTATAAGCAACTATTGGCTTAAGTAGATGTTGGTATCTTGTGATGGTTGTGTTTTTCCTTTACTTATGTAGAGTATATGCATGGTATAATAGGCCTCTCTTGTTTCTTCTTGCTTCTTTTTGGCTTCTGCTTTCATTTAGTACAAAGAAACACAATTTTGAACGGTCTCTGTTCGCGTCCTTCTGCTTTAGGTCTGACTGGTTGGTCCTAAAGCCCCGACCGGTCGAATTTGGGTTCTGGGATGCGCCTGACCGGTTGAATACCTGGGCAATCGGTCAGTTGGTCAGTATTACAGGGTTATGGAATTTCATGTAAATGGCTCTTTAACTCACCATATGCTGCTTGGAAACTTAGAATGGACCACCCTGAGGGTAAATCTTGGACATATCATGAATAGTCTTAGGGGCTGAGATGTATTCATGGGTGTTATCCAACTGTTAAGCACCTTCTCATGGGTGTTGGTTTAAGGAACTTCCATACTCTTTCTCTTGAAATGAGACACCACAGGAAGAACAACCGAGTATGGGATACCTTAAAACTACATCATCATGCACGGTTAGTAATGGTGGATAACTAAACTAGGGTTGGCTAGTAACTAACCTTGCTTCTTTCTTCACTTAAATTGCATAACGTCTTGCAGTAATATTTTTGCCCTCAAAGCTTGATTGAGTAAAGGATAAGCATTAGTTTGTTTTGTGTTATTATACGTTATATGCTTTGGTTATCATTATGCAACGTCTTGATATACGCTTGAATGGTTGTGTCTGGCTTTACTACGCCTCGGCCTTAGGTTACCCGACGGGGTTGAATTTGGCCTAGCATGTTTGTTGCCGCTACAGTGAGCTCACGTCTTGGGGATTCCGGACCTTAGGAAACGAGACCCATTTGTACCTTGGCCCGGTCGATGGTGTTATCTCACGTCACACTCTTAAACTTGGGAGAATATGGCATATGTAGTAGCCATCTAGTACAGTGTTTTTCTACCTTGAATCTAATGCATTCATTATTCATTGCACGCCTTGTCTAGTATATGACCTTGTACTTCTATTTAATCTACTTGTTATGAATTCTTTTAGAAACAACGCGTATTACTTTTATGTTGCTTGTGCTTGTTGAATCGTCATATTCACATGTTGTTTCTTGGTTTTTCAGGCCCAGATCCCATCCCCGACTCCTCGAAGGTTGGCCAGATTTTAGAGGAGGTTATAGAGACCCCATCTGGACTAGATGAGTGGGCATGATGAAGCCACTCCGGAGTGTGTCCTAGCATTAACCTATTGATATTTTGTTGCATGACATTGTAGATTGACTGTATAAATCTCTTTTGCATCTAACGTAACCTTGTATAATTACCAGTAATGCAGTGTTTTGTTCTATTTTCTTGTTCTTTGCCCATGCCTGATACATACAGCTTCCGTGTCTCTTGTTTACACGTGTGAATGCTTCCCTTGTGTACGTATATCTAAACTGGGTGCAGGTATATGTGCACGGGAATACGTGTGTCACAGATTAGGTAGACCCTATTCCCTGATTTCTTGGGCTCGGGTCGTGACACCAACTATAATAACAAAGCCATTAGTGTTATTTTTAGTGGATTCTCTTCTTCTGAGTTCCTTAAGAACTCTATCTACGTGTTTGCCAAACAAGCATGGGATGTCTTGCATACTACTCATAAGGATACTATCGTGGTGAAATAGTCTAAACTCCAACAATTGACTACTTCTTTTGAAACCCTTTGAATGAATAATGATGAAACTTTTAATGACTTCTATGCTAAAATTGAATGATATTGTCAATTCTAGTTTTAATTTGGGTGAGCCTATTAATGAGAATAAGGTTCTTAAGAAGATTTTGAGATCTCTACCCAAAAGGTTTCATGCTAAGGTTGTTGCCATAGATGAGAATAGAGATTTATACACCCTCAAAATAGATCAATTGGTTGGCAATTTGTAAACTTTTGAGACCAACCACCAGGTTAAAGAAAAGTATAAGCGGATTGCCCTAAAGATTTCTAAGGAATTAAAAAGGACATTGAAGAGAATTCAAATTATGATTCTGAGAAAATTGATTTTTAAGAAGCAGTTTAGTTCATAAAAAACTTTAAGAAAATTCTGAAAGGTAAAACTTCTAACTTGAAGTTAGCCAAATCTGAGAAGAAGATGGCTAAGATAAATCCTAAATTTGTGTAGTGTTATGAATGTAAAGGCTTGGTCATATAGCAAATCAGTGTGCTAATAGAAAATTCAAGACCAATGGAAATACTCTGATAGTTACTTAGGATGATTCTTCTGAAGATGAAGGGAATGAGATTGAAACTGCTACTCTTGACACTGCCTGTTCCAAGTTTATTGCTTTTATGGTAAGATCTAATTCTATCTCTTCACAGGGTTCATCTGACATTAGTTTGAATTCAGATGATGATGCTAATCAAATGTCAGATATTGAACATGATTGGGAAGAAGCATACAAATCCTTGTTACAAGAGTGTGTCAAGATGACCAAGTTTAATGGCAAGATCACCAATAAGTGGAAGGCTGCAGAGAACCAACTTGCATCTTTAAAGGAAAAATTAGAGGAAGCACTTGCAATGGTTCATAACTTGGAAACTCAGAACAAAATTAGGTCTGGTAATCTAAGTGATGCAGAGAGAAAATATGATTACGTTGTTTAAGGAAGCTAAAACTCTACAACGAAGATTATGTCTTTGAAGGATGAGCTATGGACATTTGAGGAAGAAAAAGCTAACTTGAATGGAAAAATCAATATGATTATGTCAGAGCTGACTACTACCAAGGCATCATTGGACAGGATGAATATTTGATCGAAGAAGCATGATGACATCCTATGCAATCAGAAAGTGGCTTTTGGCAAACGTGGACTTGGCTATGTCAAAGGTACCTCTACTTCGAAGAATAAAGGTAAATCTATCTTTGTTAAAGGTATTACTCTGGTTTCAATGGCAACTCCTATTCACAACATTGCTTAAGTGAAACCTGTTGCCAGCTCTTCTAAAAAAAATGTGTCATTTCCTCCATTCAATGTAATTTTCAAAAAGGGGGAGTTACAACGTTATGCTGAATTAAAAAAAATTTGGGAATCTCAATGTAAATTTTATTAGTAGATTATTTGTATGTCCAGGAAGTTTTATCCATGAATTGCCAAATGAGGAGATTGTTTGGTTATTTTTTTGTTGGTTAATTTATGGGTTGTGGATAAAGCTCGAGGTCCAATTGAGTTATAATTTTTTTATTTTTTAGATTGGAATTTAGCATGAGTCGCTGGAAGAGCTGATGTGAGAAAACAGAGTAAAAAAGAAGAAAGTTCGTGAAGAAAATGAGCTGGGATAGAATGCATGACTATTCAAGTGGACTTGAGGAAATTTGCTAGGTAGAACTATTACTTACTCGAGCAAACCACTTACCCACTCGAGTGAGTGATGAAGAAACCCCAAATTTCCTAGTGCATATAACTTCCTTTTAACTAGGATTGCCTATTTGTGTTTAACAAGGATTCTATCTTTGAAGCATGAATTGTGGGTTATACGAAGGGTTACCCTCTCAAACCTAAGGGTGAATCTCTTTGTTCTAAACCTAGAATACACATTAAAGATCACTTTTCTTCTCTAAAGCATCCATTGGAGGGCTGTGCTGAAGTTGCTTAGCTTCTAAAGAATTTGTTGCTTCTACTCTTATGGAAGATCCGTTTGCCATGCAGACTCAAGGTGGTGTCGATTTGTTTGCCTTATGGGTTCAAGGTGGTTTGTTTCAAGCATGGGGTATGGTTCAATTTGGGACCTTGAACCTCAACTTGTTGGTGGTTCTAAAACCCTCAAAGAACAATGATATCAAAGAAAAGTGGAGGGGATATTTTAGCAAAGTTTGAAATGAAGAGTATGTTGTAGACATGGGAACAAGAGATGAGACTTTGTTAGCGTAGACATGGGAACAAGAGAGGAGACTTTGTTAGCAAAACATACTTATTTTTGTATGGTTAAAGTGGTGATGGTGAGGAAAGCATTGAAATAAATGAAGACGGGAGGGCTGCGATCTAGATAACATTTCAATAGAGGCTTTGAAATACTGAGGAGAAGTTAGGAGAATTTGGTTAACCAGGTTCTTCAATATGATATTAATGACAAAGAAGATTGTCACATTTGAACATATCACACACTTTCATGGCTCGTAACAATACATGGAAAGCTGTCATCACACACACAAAGTGACTACTAGTTGGCTATTGTATTTTCCTCTATGTAGCTTTATCCATGTGAATTCATCATTGCATGTCCCCTTGACAGTCTTAGCGTGCACTTTAATGGCCTGCTTTGACTGGGGACCCTGGTTTTGAGCCTTTCCAGTGGGCACTTTGTTGTCCTATTGGGACTCAAGACGGAGTACTATTTCTTTTCTTTCACCTTCCAAGTTAAAGGGAAATACTGTCAAAATTTCAGTGGAATTTCCTTGGTTCTTTGGGAGTAATGAGGAAGAATCCGATGTCCTCTTCATTACTTCCTTTCTTTTAGACAAGGGAAAGAAGATCACTTCTACTTCTATTTTCACCTTCACAACCACTAGCAAGAAGGCTGCTTTGACTTCTAAGAGTTAGCTTTCATCTATACAGGAGTTGGTACAACAAGCTAAGGCTCGATGGCCTATATTGAAAAGAATGTGAACAATCAAGTTGCTAAGGAGAATAAGGCCTTTCGCACCCATTTGCTAGCTTACCCTGAACAAACTATTTATTAGAGCCTTCTCAACAATCTCAAGTGGCTGGATTAGCTTTTGGCCAAGATGCCTAAGCCGAAGTTCATCTATGATGTGTTTCCTACCACGTTTACGACCAAGGAATATAATTCATTACTTTTCATTATATAGACTCCATCGGCCACTTCATCGATGTCTGTAACACTCTGACCCAACTTAATTCAGTTTAGTGAGTAATTAATGACAAATTAGTTGTTGTTTAAGTTTTGCCTTTGTTTCGGTTTCGTTCTGGGTCACGGATAGGTAGTTGGGTTGAGTTTAACCTATATTAGATAGACATGAGCCCTTTGTTGTAATTTTAGATTTTGCTCGAATTGGTCATTCATGTATCATTTTGGCGTCAACACGTGTCTTTCGTCGAGCTCGTCAACTTCCGTAATTGATTTATACGCGAAGGACGTCATTTGTTTCTGTTGAACTATTATTTGACTTAAACTGTAATTCTCAGAAACCTTTGGACTTATTGACAATTTTTTCTTATCCTTATCTTATATAAAGAGATAACCTCCACCGACTTTCATCCCTTTTCTTCCTCTCAACGTTCAACTCTTTTCCTTTTTTTCCTTTCTGTTCCTTCCACATGATCCAGCCCAGAGGAAAGGGGTGATCACCTTGGTGCACCCAGTTCGCAACTCATCTCTTGTGTCTTCTACGGTAAGCCTTGGGTTCTTTTTCTTATTCTCCTTTTTCTTTTCGTCAGCTACTGCACATGCTTAACGTCTCTCACTTTCTTTTTCTCTTTTGCATGCATGGGTGTTAAAACAGTGGGTAGACGTAAAATTTGGGCCCAATGACAACGAATTCACAGGAAAAGCTTGTTTCAGGCAAGTATAAGCATGATTTGGATGAACACATGTTGGTACACCATGATTGTTATTAGTTTCCTTTAATCTCACAAGTATGTAGTCAATTACAGCACTTGTTATGTACATTTCTTGCTTAGTTTTCGTCGTGCACCGCAAGTTTCACTTCATTCATTATGTAACAGAACAGATTGTCTGATCGATCGGGCACCAAGTCTAACCGATCCGACACTTTCAGAACCGAAATTTGACCGGTCGGGCTTCAGAACCGACCGATCGACCCTGAAGCTCCCTGTTTCAGGAGATTAAGTCTGTACATTGAAAACCTTTTGTGCTCAATTCTATTTCCCTACTTTTAAAACAAACAAAGGAACTTTTAGGCTATATTCTTGGGCCCCATTGCTTGTGACGTATGTAAGAAAAGTCTCTCCAATAAAAGGAAGGTATGAAAAGGACCTTATAGGGCCTTTATATTAGAATGGTAGGAACCCTTAACTTGCCCAATGGAACATGAGAATTGCATGAATGATCTCGAGGGCTGCGACTCATTCATGTAAGTTATCTAGTTGTTAAGCACCTTCCCATGGGTGTTGGTTTAAGGGACTTCGATACACTTCCTAAATACAATGCAGCATGTGCAAAAGACAATTGTGTATCGGATAACTTAAAACTACATCATCATGTACGGTTAGAAACACTGGATGACTAGATTAGGGTTGGCTAGTAAATTCTCTTGATTTGAGCTAATTTGTATTACATGACATCTTGAATGACGAATATTAACCTCCATTCTCTTATATGAGCTGTATATTGTATAGCGCTTGTTATGCCCTTTCACTATTGTATATTTGATTTGTTTGATATGTTCGATATGTTTCTAGTCACTTGAGTTTTGTATGTGTGATTTGAACGTATGATTGATACGTATGATATATGTTCAATATGATATGCATGATTTACTCAAGTTCTAGTATATCATTGACTCCATATGGTCAGGCACTACTCACCCTCAGCCTTAGGATACCCGATGGGGTTGAATTTGGTGTAGTATATATGGCACCATTGTAGTGAGTTTATGTCTTGGGACTTCTGGACCCTAGGAACCTGAAACCCATTCGTACCCTGGCCCGGTCGATGGTGTTCTCAGTATTTATGATCCTGAAAGGGAGTATAGGGCAAATGTAGTAGCCACCTAGTTATGTACGTATCATGTAAACATTGATTCTACTAGCATGCTTCATTTGAATGCACAACTACCTAGTATACGAAATTGAAACTTTATATTTATCAGTTGTTCTTTATTCTGTTAGATACGACATGCGTTAACTTATTGTTGCTTATACTTTGCTGAATCATTGTATTCATAAGTTTTCATTGGTGTTGCAGGCTCAGATCCCTTAATTGACCCCTCGTCGGTCAACCAGACTCAAGGGGAGACCCCAGATGGCCTGTCAGGGCTAGAGGAATGAATGTAATCACTCCACTAGAGCGTGACATGCATATGAGTCTTATCTGTTGAGGATTCCTTTTGATTGGGTGTCGATGTGTGATTTGTGTAAGCTATATTTTGGCTCATTTTGTTTAACTCTGTACTTTGTGTAATCATTTGTAATCCTTTGTATATCAATCATTTTGTTTTCGTATGCCTTCCTTTGTTATACAATGATACCTACAGCTTCCGCGTACATGTATTGGCACGTGTAAATTTTCCCTGTGCATGTGCAATTAGACAGGGTCTAAGTTTATATACACAGGAGTACGTGTGTCATTGGTTAGGTTTAGTCTTAACCTCCGATTTCCTGGGCTCGGGTTGTGACAATGTCTCCACCCAATGGCAATACAAGAGGGGCCGATACATCGTGGACTTCGAGCATTTGATCCAAGCAAGAAGTGACAACGTCATCAATTAGGTGAAGCTCGTGACTTTCAAAGAGTGTCACTTCTTGGGTTGTGACCTGTTCTTTGCTAACGACAATGTTACTTCAATGGAGATATTGGTGCCATACAATAATCAACTCCCTCAAGCTTCCACAATTTCACAACTGAGGACCATTGGGCTCGGGGTCCTTCATGGTAATTATAGCAGTTGGTTTGGGGAGAAGCATGCCACTCGAGGGTGGTTCGTGCCATCAAACAGTTGGCGCCGCTTGATGGAATCAATCATAAGGGATTGCAACAACATTTTACAGGTTATATGTGTATATGATGACATCTGCTTGACAAAGGACATAGTTCATTGCTCAAACAAGCATATCTATCGAGTAATCATCTAACTGTTCTGCCTTGCCACCAACACCTTCAACACCCCAAATGCAGAGTTGAGATTTTCTTTGCTAAAGCTTGAGTATGTCTTCAGGTTATTGGTCTTGGGAGAGCTTTATGAAGAAGTCGTCCCTCTGAACAATGAATTGCTTCTACTTTTGGCGGAGTTTAGAGTCATTTTCTATTAAGTCTTCGTGCTCTATGACTTATCTCTTGACTTATGGGCCAAGGCAAAGACAGTAGATTGGTTGTTAAAATTGATGCGGAGGTGTTTTTCATTTTCGGTATGTCCTGGCTTTCAAGCAAAAGTCGAAAGCAAGTTTTCAAGGGACATGAAGAGAATTAGAAGATTGACGACCATGTCTGTCATATGTTATTTTTGCCAATGCTAGGAAGGAGGTGGGACCCGCTGCATCTTTCTGGCCTATAAGATGGCCTTTGGGCACAAATTGGCCCTTGCCCCAGCACTTGAGAGATACCTATACACCAGGCGAAAGCATAGGCTTCTTGGTATGAAGCACAAAGTCATACCAGAAGGTCTTCTCTGAGCATCTTTTGTATGCATGGTTCGTGAACCATTGCATGGGCCTGAATCAGTTGGGTGGGAGGGAGAACTTGCCATTCTATTAGGCCATTGCTATGGAGGCTAGAAAAGGGTTTGCTCTGGTAGCGGCTTGAGTTCATTTGTGGAACTACTGTAACTACATCATCTATCGCCTTCCTGTTGCCACCATGGGGAGGGACTAGACTCGGCTGATAGGTTCACAGCCACAAGTTGTGATGCCCAAGCTCGAGATTATGTGATTAAGGCGAATCATGGGGAGCGACATGTATATCCCATGGAGATTTGTGCCATGCTCGAGGCTTGTATGAACTTGTGCAAGGGAATTCCAATAGAATTCATGCATGAGGAATATCATGTGAACACATGTATATTTTAAAATTTTGCTAAAGCCTTTGTAATACACTTGTATAACCAATACCATGTATAATTTCATAGCTTGGGATATGACATCAAGCATAAATGAATCACCAATTAAGTTTCGATATGACATAAACACACATTTACAACAGTCATCTGAATGAAACCATGAGCCCATGTATATAATTTTTTATCCAAAATATAATGTCTATATGAATAGTATCCAAAAATACATGACTATCGGTGTGTGACCCAATACTTACACGGGTCAGTGCCAAAATTAATCTGTATATAGTATCCAGGCAGTGTCCATGTCCAAAAGACAAAATAACACATCATGTCTACGCCAAGGGTTGCCTTTTCATGGCCATGATAAATCTAAAAAAACATAGGTAACTTCCTTGAGCTTTGCAATTGTTTGCCAATAAAAAAAAAAGCTATTAAAAGAGTAGTATTTGAAAATGCTCCTAATAATCTAAAATTGACCACGCTTATGATTCAAAAAAGACATTGTGAATGCAGCCTCCACAAAACCCACGAAGGCTATCATTTATGACCTTGGAGATGAACATTTGACATTTTGGTTGATGAATCTTAGGATATCTCCATAAAAGAGCAAATGGCCATTGTTGTACGTTATGTGGATAGGGGAGGATGTGTGATTGAGTGTTATTTAGCCATGGAACATGTCATAGACATGACAACTCAATCACTTAAGGTGGCCATCAAAGCGATACTTTTTAGGCGTGAATTAAACATGTCAAGTTTGCACAGGCAATGTTATGATGGGGTAAGTAATATAAAGGGTGAGCTTAATGGCCTCCAAAGCCTCATTCCAAATGAGAATTCCATCGCATTTTATGTTTATTGTTTTTCAAATCAACTTTGTTTGACACTCATTGCTATTGCAAAAAACCACAAACTAATTGTTGCTTTCTTCGACTAGGTTTCTGTGGTGTTCAAGGTCGTGGGAGGCTCTTGCAAACTAATGATCATGACAATGAAGCAATGACTGCAAATGATGAGAGACGATGAGTGAGATTCTCTCTTATTTGAAATTCATTCATATTATCGTAAACATGAAATCATCATTCCTAACATGGAGGATATGTTTGTTGAACAAAAGCGATCATGACGAAAAGCTAAATTGAAAAATCTACATCATTTCCAAGTCGATATATTCTACGCTACTATTGATTTGCAACTTCAAGAGCTTAACTGTTGCTTCAATGTGGTGAACATTGAGTTTGTTCTTTGTGTGGCATCTTTGGATCCAATTAATTCATTTTCTTATTTTGATAAGGAAAAATTGATATACCTTTCTCAATTTTAGCTAAACAATTTTTTCAGACTTAGATAAGGTGAAACTTGGTAATCAGCTTGTGACTTATATCACTAATATGTGCACTAACAACAAGTTTTTTGAAGTGAAAGAAATTAGTGATCTTGCTCAAAAGATGGTTAAAACGAAAAAGGATATTATATATCCTTTAGTTTACTTGCTTTTAAAATTAGTGCTAACTCTACTGGTTGCCATTGTTACTATTAAGAGGGTATTTTTTGCTAAGAAAATCATGAAGATTTGACTGCGCAATCGATTGGAAGATGAGTGGTTGAATGATTGTTTGCTTACATATATCGAAAAGACATATTTAATAGCATTGATGATGATGCAAGCATGTAACATTTTCAAAACATGAAGAACTGTAGTGGGCAGTTGTAAAATTTTTTTTATATAGTTTAGATGACTTTTGACTAGAGAAATGTATGCTAGATAATGTAGTTATAGAATTCGCAATTTTTAAAATGCAGTACATTTCTCTTTTGCTATTGTTATGTAAAAGAAGTCTAGCAAAAATTTAGCCCCACCTAAACGAAAATCTTGGGTCCACCAATACAAGCAGGATAAATCCATTCCCATACATATATATATTAAAACTCAATAAGACAAAAGGTGTTTTAATTACATTTTACAAAATCAAAGGCCAATAGAGGCCAGTGTAATAAACTAGACAAAAAACCCAAAAATAAAGACCCCCAAAGGTGATGGTATCTTTTGTGCTAAGTACGGTGTCTATATGACATCTTCTACACAACAATCACTCACATCGAGTGCTTCCGTAATTGTCAGCTTAAAATCAACGCGAGGTGAGCATGGGGTAATACCTACCTACATAACTCCACATGTAGGTCAGACAATATCTTGGTAAGGTGTTGATAATGGTAACACATCATGTATCAAAATATAGAGTAAAAACATGTGAGATTAAACGAGATCAATATCAAGTAAGACTAGGCATGTTAGGGCAATATGAATAAAGCATGCTTTACATGAATAATAACGACTTATAGAATCAAATTAAATAAGTTCAAACATAAATTTGTACTTGTAGTAAGGTGGCAACCACATAGCTAAGCTTCCAGTAAAATCATGGGTGTGTGCCTTGTATAACAAGGGACATACCACCTCGTAACCAAAATTAGCGATATCATATTATGTAAAAATGAAAGATAACACGAGCACTCATCATGGGGATGAAATAGCATATACATGCCTAATAACATGAGGAACTAGGTGGCTTTGAGCTAACTATCAAGGGCTACACTATAATGAGCAATCATGCAATCATGAAATCCAAACCAAGTGGGATTGAGCTAAGTGGTGCTGGACTTTGGGGTCCAAATCAAAGGGTCTAGGTCTATTCAATTTATCCTTTCTCAAATCATGAAAGTTTAGGCAGCAATTGGATGTTTGTCAGCACCCCAAAGATTGAAGGTTTACATGTGTCTCGTTTCTAGCAAGGGGGTTCATCAACCTAATTAGCAACCTCAAACTCTAAAACAGTTTCAATTCCAAAGTTATCTACACTCTCAAGTTCCTCATAGTTTTCCAGAGTCAAATCACACATGACAAGCCCAATTGGCCACCGAATCAGGAAGGTTCCCACTTGGGGAAATACACACCGAGTATCGAGTAAAATCTAATAGGATTGATGCCTTGTATCAAAACCATATGTGATTATCAAGTATCGAGTTGTATTGTGTGAATATGGCGCTTTGTATCGAAACATAATATCTCTAGCCAAAAAAGATGTAAGACATGATTATCTAGTCAAACAATGCATAAGGGTGCATGAAACTATTGAAAACTGGCATGTTTTTATTTCAAACATTCTGGGATTGATCGTGAGTTCCAAGTATAGAACCCCAGTGTAGTAATAAAAGCTGGTGAGACTAGGTCGATCCATAGGGAGCAATTTGTTTTAGGGTATTTTCAACCTGTGACCTGCCCTAAATAAAATATAAAATTAGCCAAATTTAAAAACTAACAAATACACGCATCCTATTTGCTAAAATTAAATTAATTACAACCAAATAAAATGAAACTTTTCTAAAACTAAAAACTTAAATCTAAAACTTCCTAAAATAAAACTAAAGTTGCTGCAAAACTAAAACATAAGTTAGAACTTCCAAAAATTAAAAGTTACTAAAAATAAAACTAAGAACTAAATTAGAAACTAAACTAAACTAAATTAGTAACAAACCAAAATTAGTAGCAACGAATCAAGAAAAGTTAATATCAAACAATCAAAGTTAGAAAACAAATCTACTTTCTAAAATTAAAATATTAAAAATAAAAACTTTCCTAAGTTAGAATTTCCAAAACTAGAAAACTTTCTAATTTAAAATCTTTAATTAAAACAAGTTTAGAAAGATATTTTAATTCTAGAAATTTTCTAAAACAATAAAAGACGTAAACCAGAAACAAATTTAAAATTTGAAAGTTAGTAAAATTAGTAATGCAATGCATGCCATTAGATGTTGAAAAATTCTAAATCTAGAAAACTAATGTGCTGATGCAAAATATATGCATGATTTTTCTTAATTTAATGCATCATAGATCTAAGTTTAATGGCTAGAATTCAAACTGTACTAATATAGGAAACTAATAATAAAAAACAGAATTGAAAAAGGATCTAAAATGAAAAAGTTATAAATGCATGAACATGACAACTTTGCAAAATTCTATGCAGAAATTTTGATCCAAGTTAACTGATTGGCAAAGTTTAAGCCTTTAGTTCACAAACCTTCCTAAGTTATTTTAACTTGGGACATGAAAGACTTTATCCTAAACTTTAATGTTTCCAATTTTCAAAGAAAATTATTATGATTTGACTTGGCAACCCACTTCAAACTTTTTGCTAAAAACTGTTTTTGCAGTTTGCTGAAACTGTGTTGAGTTATGCTATTTGTGTGTTGAGTCTGAATTTTATTATTAGATTCAGATCGGAAAGTTTAATTCCCAGCAACTTAAATATGCACAAAATCCTATGATGTGAAAATACATGCAATGAACTCTAATCCAACCATTAAGCTACGCATTAAAGAAAAAACAAAATAACAATAAGAACATGACGAGACAAATAAAAGTATAGTAATTAAAACTAAATTGTAGTAATTTAATGTTGGCAAATAGAAATTCAAAGGTGGCAAAAACTAAAATTCAAAGGTGGTGAAATAGAAATTAAAGGTAGTGAAATCGAAATTCAAAAGTAGTTCAAGTAGTATGTATATTCTCTCAAAATCCTCCCTCAATCCGGGCCCAAAAATTACTTTAAATATGCTATCATGGGCATGGGTCATTAATCCAAGCACAAAAACACAAATCAAGTAACAAGAAAAACCATAAAAATGAGAACAATAATAAGATGAATATCATTAAACTAGCATAGTAATTCTTTACACAAGATAAAAAAAATTTTAAAACAAAGAAATTACACATACTAGGATGGAAAAGAATCCCTCCTTCTAGTTGAACCCTCAAGGTTGGTGACATGGCTTTAAGGCTAAACCTCATTGATGACTTGAGATGTAGGGACAAGAGGGGGAGAGATGGGTGTAGGAAATCTAAAGGTGGGAGGTGGGTAATTCTTCCATGAAGAGTATGGGAAGCCAATGCTTTTAATTTATAGGAGTTGAGAGCCCCTCGTTTTCCTTCATAGATTCTACTTTGTAGCAAAGCTCCTTTAATTGGAAAGTCCTCTTCTTCGCCAACAAGTCTTCCAAAATTTGGTAAGATATGTGAGAGATTCTTGATTATTTCCTTGCTTAAAAATTCTTCACACAAGCTTTCTAAAAATAACTTTATCAAATCTTCACAATTTGGCCCCACCAAAGATGAATTTTTCATATGCAAGGTAGACCTCATCTTTGGTCTCATTGTACCTCACTTTTCTTTGAATGGGGCCCACTTAAAGGTGTGTAACATGGAAAAAATTACCAAAATCTTTGCAATCCTGCCTAAAAATGTATAGTAAACTTCCTGAGGTCATGTCTTTGTCGTTTTAACTCTGATTGGTGTAATTTTCGATCCTTTAGATATCTAATCGAAAAGTGCTTTCCAACAGTAGGTAGATTGCCCAAATCCAATACTTGGTTTGAGAGTTATGATCATTTCAATTTATGATATCCAAAGAAAAACGAGATTGACTATTCATTTTTGAATTCTCCTTTAACTTTTCTTTCCTTAAATTCTCTCCACCTTGGCTTTCTTTTCTTGCATCAAATTTGAATTCTTGCAACAATTGGAGAGGAGGACCCTTTCTTCAATAACCTGTAAATAAAGAGTGACATTTCAATTAAAAAAACAACTTTGACCATTGTCAACAATGCATGAATGTGGGTACATCTCTCATAAAATGATAGCATGTAAGTACAACATTGAATATGAATTAACTTAAATAAATTAATGATGATGAAAGATCATATCATTCCATGATAACCATTTTTTACAAAAACTTTCTAAAAATAGAATCCTCGAAATGGCAAGTTTCATGAATTTAAGCAAAACTGATTATTTGTTAGCAAATTATGCATGAATGCACTACAATGATGTATAAATGTACCAAACTATGATTTCAATATAAATGAGAAGCTTTTGAATCAATAAGTCCTTAAAAAGATCAAAAGTAGCTATGAAAATATGCATTTTTGACGACTTATTATGTACAAACTTGTAAAATTTTAGCTAGAAATGGGGTGCTCAAAATGGGTAGAAAGGGTATCAAGTGGACTAGAGAACAAGGATGGTTATTAGCATCAATGAGCAAAAACCAACCCAAGTAACTCTTAACAATGGATCGTGTCATCTGAAGGCGGAAACAGTGATCGGGCACATATCCCATGCCTAAGGCATGACTTCCATAGCCATCATTGGTTTTGGCAATAATCGAGTAGCCCTTGGTGCATAGACAGTCCAAATACAAGTAATGAAATGGTGCAAGCAACATACTTGCGAACAATCTGTACATATAATTAGACAGTGCTATCATTTTATAAAATAGTCAAGGAACCATTACAATTGGTCATTCCTAGGGTTTACGTTGTGTTTAAAGTGTTGGGGGTCAAATTAGTTGTAAATGCATGCTTCCAAGGTTCCCATGTCTGAGAATATCCCGTACTTGGTGCTCTTAAGGTGATTAGTTTGGGAAGCCATGGTTACACATAATACAAGCATGATGTGATGTCAAACACATCTCTGGACAATGCTTGGAAGTGATGACAAGCTCAAATATCATTTCCCCAGTCTAAGTCCAAGGCTTACACATGTTTTAATTACCTTTTGAAGTTAACAAGTCTAGGAAAAGGGGATTCCATTACATTGATTCCATTACAAATAGCATAGGTTCAACCCCATTCCAATGGTGGTTCTTGGAGGGAAATCCAAGGTCAAATGGTGTCACACCCCTAACTATGGTTTCCATTGGTTTAAAGGTGGTCTCCAACTTACATAAATGTGGCCTCCTTCTCATACAAGTCCTATCCAAGTTAGACCACCACAAGTTACTTAACATATCCTAGCCCACATTAGGCCAATGGGTTTTTGGCAGGAATCAAGGTCAAATGGATTTTCAATTTGGATCCCCTAACTATGATTTTTATTGATCTTGGGGTAGTTCAATGTTTGCCCTAAGGTGGCCCTCATTTCCAAGTGGCCTTCTCTATGTTATATATTTTTCGAGTCACTAACATAGGCTATAAACACCATATTTCAATTGTTGGAGAGGATTTTAAATGGTCAAAATGAGTAAAAGTAGGTCCCAAAATGGTGGGTCAAGGGGGGGCAGGAAGTGCCCCCATGCTTATCTTAAAGGCGTGTTTCTGTGAGCGGCATAGTAGAGTAAATTCAAAATTAAGAAAGAACAATATATGATTGGGTTATAATGAATTTTTGTTTTTTAGTTGTTTGATAAGGAATATTATTGACTTTGTATATAAAAAGTAGAGGGTTTTTGTGTAGTGATGACTTCTTGACTTTTTTGGAAAAAGGAAGAGGAAAGTTTGATTTTTTTTTATAAAAAAGGGAAGAAATTTGAATTTCAAAATTTATTTTACTCTACTCTACTCTACCTCACAAACATACATGCCCTATAGGGAACCCCACATACCCTAAAGTGGGCCCCACAGATGTGGCTAGTTGTTGCCCAGACACAGTAAACCTTGATGCTATCCAGAAACAATAAACCTTGTTGCTGTTCGGACATAAGCTGCCCAGACACAACAAATTGACCTGGGCAGCAAGCGTTGGCATGCTGTTAAAGGGGCCATTAGGAACCAATTGACCATTAAATTACCTCCAATTCAAACTTAAAACTTTCTCAAATTGAGCCCTAAAAATGGGTACAAAATCTAACATTTACATGAGTAGAACATAACTTGATATTGAAATAACGAAGAAACCATGTTTATCACCAAAACCAACCACTTGCCTTGGCTTTTCTAACTTGCATAACAACCCAAGAATACTTCAAGAGAGTGCTTTGTGTTAGGTTTTGTCTTGTATTCCGATTTAGCCAGATCATCGGCTAGGTTAGCCAAAACCGAGGTTCAAGGTTAGGGGTATTTTAGTAATTCTATATGGATTTTCTTGTTGGCCAAGAAAGTGGGAACTATATCTATTGATGTATTGTAACCCAAGATCCCGAGGGATTGCGATGGGCTTATGATAGATGAATTCTCTCCTCCGTGGATGTAGGCTAGCTTGTCGAACCATGTAAAATTACTATATTCATGTGTGTGATTGCTTGATGGTATAATTGTGGTTATTTATCGTGGTTGATTCGTTGATTGCGGGTTATTCCACTGTGCCGCTTTTTCCAACAAGTGGTATAAGAGCTTAGGGTTGGTCAGGGTTTGGTTTATTACACGATTGACAGAGGAAGATCGATTTTACGATCTCAAGGTGGGCTGTGGTCTTGCAAGAAATCCTCTCTCAGTTTTATTGAAACAAAAAGATAGAGATGGAGAGGAGGAGCCTGCTGCCGGAAAAGACTATCCTAAGGTATAGATCGTCATTTGACTAATTGACAGTGTTGATCAGGATCTTTGTTGTGGAATAGAGAAGGCTGTGTAGGCTTGGAGTTGCAGAACCCAGCTGGATGATGACTGAGAAGAAGAGGGTGGAGCCTGGGTTTGCGTAGTTCTTGTCAAGGAAGATATAGAGATCCGAACTAGTGGGGTCGAATCAATCAGAGTGGTGTTGGAACACCATTTAAGGTAGTTCACACGACCACCAAATGGGCTCTTTCTGTCTTCTTCCTTGTGAATCGACACATGCATGCGGGGCTCTTTCTTGCTGTATTTTTCATCTTTCCTCATTCACTGTCACTAAGGGAATATTAATGGCTTGCATCTCTTGATGGAAGGGATGCATTTGGGAATGCCTATAAAAGGAGTCATCTGGGTAACTGTCTGCACTTGTGAAATTGCAAAGATTCCATCACTGATATTTAGAGAAAGGTTAAGTTGAAGAGAGTAGTAAACCCCACCTTTTCAACCTGAGAAGCCATAAATCCTAGAGGTATTATTTACTTTCTTTATGGAAGTTGTTGTAATGTTCATTATTTAGATTACATCAAAATTACCTTGTTCCTAAGGCTTGGGTAAGTTTAACAATTAGTATCAAAGCCACTGGTTTTTTATTTTAATCTGAATAATACTCATTGGTTTTATTTGAGTTAATTCTCTCTGGGGTATTTTGGTTTACCCTCTTTTTTCTGGGTTTAACTAAAAAATCCAATCCATGGTTTCACATATTGTACATAATAGATCTATATAAATCCTCTTTCCCACAACTATGTTTTGAGCAGTCTTTTGCCATGAAAATTGAAAGCAAAAGCATTATAGTGGATTGTTTCTGTGCACATTCATTGTGCACACAAATGTTCAAAAGATATAACTTCACCCAGACCGCTAAAGTTAGATGATAGAACATTATAAAAAAAAATAAAATTGAGAAGTCATGTGTGCAGAATGTCATGCACACAGGACATGATGGTTAACTTGGTCATAGTTGGTTATACAGAATAGTTCAGTAGGGTCTATTATTTGGACCCATTACAAGTCCATCAAACATATCTAAACCTTTAAAATTCATAGCCTAAATATTCTAAACTTTATGATGTGGTTGGTCAGCAACTAGGTTGATCAGATTAGAGAAAATTAAATGGTTGAAATTTTGTTTTTTCTAGTACAGACTCATCAGGCTCAAATTTTTATCCATTTTCAACTATAATTTCGTTTCATCAAGATCTTTAAGATTAATGATTTGGATCAATCCTAAAGTGATTCCAATTTTGTGCATAATTTATAAACTTTACTTTAACTCATTAAAGTTTTATTTCCACACTTAATTTACTATGATCAGAGTTAATATTCAATTTTATATGTATGTTTATATGATTTTATGCCAAATGAGAGTAATCAGTGGTTGGATTGAATGGATCCACTGTGATGACAAAATCAATTCAAAAATTAGGGCTTGTTCAATGCCCCAATTAAAGTTATCTTGGACCATCAATCATATAAGGGGTACCTATAAAGGAAATGTCATCTAGTCAAATGATCATCACTTGGATATGATGATCTAAAGGGACTTATGATCACATAATGTTGTTTTATGTATTAATTCAAACATTTTTTGATTAATTTGGTAGTGACCGAAGTGGCCCAATTATGATAAAATTCTTGTATTTTGAAATTACAATTAAATAAATCACTTATCCTATTGTGTGATAAACAATGACACTTAATGGTAATTTCATTTATGAGATTGAGTATCAACCCAATGGTTTGATAATCTTTTTCACAACTTGAAATTGGAATAAGACATGTTTAATAAACATATTGAGGGTTAATTATTCTATGACCCAAAAGTAAAGTCAATTAATTTGAGACATGTTTTATTAACATGGTCTTATTGATTATAGGTGATTGATAATACACATATTATTTTTTAATCCAAAGGTGGAATTACAATTATGTACTGTTACTTTCAAAGTTATTGTTATTACTATTGTCTAATTCAAAGCATAAATTTATTGTGTGTATATTTATTTTACAACCTCCAAATCTATGTCTTTACCTTCTTGCTTAGGGACCATTCCAATCTTGGATGGATCAAACTTTGTTAATTGGCTAGACATGCTAATGCTAGCATTTACCTATTTGAACTTGGACATGGCTGTTGATAAACATGTGCCCCCAAAGCCCACAGAAATGAGTTCAGCCACTAATAAGGCAAATTATGATAAATGGATAAGATGTAATAAAGTTTGCCTTAAGGTTATCTCAAATTCTATTTCTAAAAGAATAAGGGGGCCACTTAAAATTAAAGATAATGCTAAGGAGCTCCTTGAATCAGTGAAAAAGGAACTTAAGATAATGGATAAGGCCCTAGGTACATCTCTGATGAACCACTTAACAAATTTGAAATATAATGGGACCATGGAAGTAAGAATGCATATTTTAACCATGATGAATCTTGTTGCAAAATTGAAAGATATTGACGTGAGTGTATCTGATGGATATTTGATCCAATTCATCTTTGACTCTCTTCTTCCTTATTTCGGCCCATTTAAAGTGGCATATAATCAAAGCTCAACTCCGTGGACTATAAGTGAATTGATCGCTAGACATGATCAAGAAAAATGGAGGTTGAAGGCTGATAAGCAAATTACAATCAATATGGTCTCCCAAAAGAAATTTAAAGGAAAGAGAAAAAAGAAAAAAAAGATAAGACCGTAGTTCCCAAGGAAGGTAGAAACCCAGGAAAGAATAAATGGGCCATAAAAAAGTGTTTCTTTTATGGAAAGAATGGCTACTTCAAAGCGGATTGTCTGAAAAGGAAACTTGGTTCGAATTAAGAGATAATCATAGAAATTGATCTCTTGTTTGTTTTGAACCTAATTTAGTAGAAGTCTCATCAAATACTTGGTGGGTTGAATTTGGTGCAATCATTCATGTATCTAGTTATGTGTAGGGATTGCTTTCAAGGTGGAGTCCAAGTGATGGTCAGCAAACCATCTAATAGGGAACCGACAGAAATTGAGAGTTAAGATGATAGGCACCTACCGACTTGTGCTGGATACTGGATTCTCGTTGAATCTCCATGATACTTTCTATGTCTTGGCTATATCTAGAAATTTAATTTTAGTTTCAAAATTGGATTATGATGGCTTTGTATTTAATTTTGAACATGGATTGTAAAAAGTTTATAAAAATGTTATTTTAGTTGGGAATGGATTTTCATGTGATGGATTGTATAGATTAATGTTAGATTCAGCGTATGCACAATCGCTTTATACCTAGCACATTAATTATAGGATGAACGCCAACATGAAAAGAGGAGTTATAAATAAGAACTCTTCTAACTTGTGGCACAAGAGATTGGGATACATCTCACGAGATCGAATGGTGAAATTGGTGAAGGATGAGATTTTATCAAACCTTGACTTCACCAATTTCGGTGTTTGCATTGATTGTATTAAAAGTAAATGATCTAAGACCATCAGGAAAACTGCCACAAGCAGTTTTGGACTTCTCAAGTTGATTCATACTGATATCTGTGGTAAAATGCATATACCTTGTTTTATAGGTGAAACATATTTTATCACCTTCATTGACGACTACTCACTTTATGGTTACATTTATCTAATTAAAGAAAAGTATGAAGCCTTATATGTTTTCAAAATATTCAAAGCTGAAGTAGAAAAGCAATTTGATAAAAGAATTAAAGTTGTGAGGTCTGATAGGGGTGGGGAATATTATGGAAGATACACCGAATTAGGTTGTAACTTAGGTCCATTCGCAAGATTCTTTGAACAAGAATGCATTGTTGCCCAATATACAATGCCTAAAATGCCTCAACAGAATGCTATTACTGAGAGAAGAAATAGAATGTTGATGGATATGGTTAGAAGTATGGTCAGTAATACCACATTACGCAAGTCTATGTGGAGTGAAGCACTAAAGGTGGCAATGTACATTTTAAATCATGTACATAGCAAACTAGTTCCAAAAACTCTTTTCAAGTTGTGGGTTAGTAGAAAACCCAGCCTAAACCATTTTTGAGTTCTGGGGATGTCCATTTGAAGTGAAAGTGTTTAACCCATAAGAAAAGAAATTAGACCCTAGAACAGTAAGATATTTTATTGGATATCTAAAAAGGTCTAAGGGGTTTAGATTTTACTATCCTACTCATACCACTAAGATCGTGGAATCAATAGTGCCCAATTTCTAGAGAATCACAAAAAAAGTGGGAGTAATGACACAAGAAAAATTACTTATGAAGAAATCAAGGACTCAATATTACCTAATAAAAGTGGCATAGTTGTCTCATTTTATGGTGGTATTCAAGAGGTACAACTACCATCGAATGAATGGGCTGACTTGGATGTTCCTCGTTATAATATGAACATCAATAATATAAAGAAACAACAACCCAAAACACTCCCAGGACAAACTATTGAAGGTGATCTAATTTCAAATATTATACAACCAAATGTTAGTGAAATAAGTCCAGAAGAATTGAGAAGGTCAACTTAGGTGAGAAGACATGCAATTATTGATGATTGTATTGTGTATTTGTAAGAGGTAGATATTGGAATAAAAGAAGATCCTACAACGCTCAAAGAAGCCATTAATAGTGAAAATTTTGATAAATGAATAGAATTTAAGAAAGATTAGTTTTGAGATCTTGTTGAACTACCTAAGGGATCCAAAACTATTGGATGTAAATGGGTCTTTAAGACCAAAAGGGATTCTAAAGGAAAAGTCGAACAATTCAAAACACGACTTGTAGCTAAGGGTTTTACTTAGAATGAAGGTATTGATTTCAATAAAACATACTCTCCTATTTCAAAAAAAGATTCATTCAAAATTGTTATGGCTCGTGTAGCTCATTTTAACTTAGAGTTACATCAAATCGATCAAAGCAGTATTGGAACACTATTTAAGGTGGTCCACATGACCACCAAATGGGCTCTATCTCTCTTCTTCCATGTGAATCGACACATGCATGTGGGGCTCCTCGTTGCTGTATTTTTCTTCCTTCGTCATTCACTACCATTAAGGGAATATTAATGGCTTACGTCCTTTGATGGAAGGGATGCATTTGGGAATGCCTATAAAAGGAGTCATTTGAGTAACTTTCCACACTTATGAAATTGTAAAGATTTCCATCACTGATATTTGGAGAAAGGTTAAGTTGAAGAGAGTTGTAAACCCCACTTTTTCAACATGAGAAGCCATAAATCCTGGAGGTATTATTTACTTTCATTTTTGAAGATGTTGTAATGTTTATTATTCAGATTACATCAAAATTACCTTGATCCTAAGGCTTGGGTAAGTTTAACAAGTAGCTCTGATCTACACCACTAAGATTTTTGTTTGTAGAAACAAAGAAAGGGTGATTTAGAGCCTTTGCCCGTGCCCAGAGAAGATGCAGCAACTGTCGCTGAAACTTGAGAAGGAGGTGCCAGTCGCTGCTGCCGCACTACCCGCCGCTGCAATTGTCGGTGCTTGCCATTGCCACTGCTGCCTTACCGCCAGTCGCCGCAGTGAAACTCTAGAAGAGGGCTTAGGGATTTTGGTTATAGAAGCCCCAACCAGAACAATTAAGGAAAGAGATCTAGGGCCTGTTTTCTAGCCCAAGTCTAGGTTAGGTCGAGTCAGGTCAACTTGACCATTGGAGAAGCCTTCTGTTCAACAAGGGATCTAGGTCAGTTTGGGTTAGACTTGACCCATGTTCAGAGTCTAGCCCAGTCCAGTAATTATAGTGTTGATGTCAGTAGGATGACATTAGTGCCAAATTAGCAGAACATGGTCAAAGGTAGTTTGACTGGGGATCAACGTCTGAGTTTGTTTCTGTGATATCTTGATTGTCCAGTGTCTGATCGAAGATCCGTTTACACCTACGAATTCGTTATGAGCAGATCGATGCATGTGTAAAATAAGACTGGTAGTTCAATGGTCAGCAAGAAGGTTTGACTAATTAGAGTACAAAAAACAATTTTTACGATATCGAAGCCATTTGGAGTTGAATTTCAAATTTGTTTCTTTTAACCTATTCATGGTGACGAGATCTACAAGGCGGATAAAAGCTATTGGCAGTTTGTTGGGTAGAAATTTGTGGGATTAAAGAAACTGATTGATTCACGATGATAAAAAAGGATTCAAGCATAACAAACTAGTTTGAAGTGTTTGATGGAGAAACGATTTCCTAGAGTGGCAAAAAAGAGTCATAGACTCTGTGACACTGTCACGCCCCGATCCCGGGACTTTGGGGATTCAAGTGGGCCTCCAGGGCGTGGATACGTAATCCTGTAGAAGTTCGTGCCCTGAAGAATTAAGCACGAATTCCTACAAGGGAGATTCTACAGGAACGTGTGAGGTAAGCCAACACACGTAGGGATATAACTCATCATAAACGAATGCCTGCGAAATACTCAGTAATAATCAAGAGCAAGTTAAAGAACATGTCTTTTTTCATACATAGATAGGTATATACCAATGTGCTGAAGTCTTTTAATTACATTCCATGTAATCCAACTGCTAGTTAAAGGTTAGGTACAAAAAGGTCCAATGTGCACTTTCCTCAATGGAGAACCAAAATGTGATTGTAACTCCTTCAGAACTGACACACTTCGTAGGATGACTAATAAAAGACATCTCCATCTTTCCATTCAACTATACCCCGAGGTACCGTTGGGGCACTCTTCGGGGGCACGTCAACACCCAAGTTGGGACCGAGTTTTGTACCTGCAATACCAAGGGTAACGCTGTTAACACGACGGTTAAGCAAGTACTGAGGCATATGAAGCAAGTATAACATGTTATATCAAATGAACCTAACAGTATACACTGATTAAAGGGAGCAATGAAAGTTTACTAGACATATGGTGCATGAATGACAATGGATGAGGAATTACAATTAAGACATCATACATACTGAATGGCAACCATGATGCTCTATTCTCCCGAAAGTGAGCATACATATGGGTCGCTAGAGGATCAAGCTAGCTTCCCGAGGAGAGTCGACAACTCCTTCGTAAACTACTGCAGTAGTGACATACATATACCCAAAGGGCACAAGCTAAGTGGTGCCGACTCGGATTCAACCAAACTAGTCATAACATACATAAGGAATAGTTAATCGTGAAGGCAGACGAATAATTAAGCAAAGCATATGCATATGGGCTACAAAGGCCCAAACCTCGGCTACACCCTTGGCTAGCAAGCACACACTCAGTAAAAGCTCTGGCTTGTCAGATACGCACTCATTAGAAGCTCAGGTCTGAATTGCCTCAGGTTTTGCTTGAGGAAGTGAATCCGATAACAAATCATGTCGAAGGTAATATATCATAGCAATATGAATTCATTCGAATTGAGTAAGTATCCAAGAATCATTATCCACCTCATATTATGTAACCCATGATCCCCAAAGACATTCAACACGATGTACTCATAAGACGTCCAGTGTCGTGGTGTTACCGCGTCTTGGTATCACCTTATATGCAGACTGGACACCCCTTCTTGTGCCAACATTCATGACTTGTCATTGGGAGATCATTCGGAATCGTTCATTCTCTCCAACATAAGGTTACCATTTTGCTAGTGTGGTGGTATGGAAGGTGCCAATACTAAGGCCTTATAAGGTCAATGGCGAATTCCTAAGATCCTAAATTCCCTGGGTTCTTATGGCTTAGTCGAGTAATTCAGGTTTCCTTAATAGTTCAGGTGCATTTATGGCTTAGCCATGCTAAGCCTACGGCTAGGTTACAGTCGAGTTACGGCTGAGCCATAAGGCATTACATGGTGTAGCTATGTGCAAGCCGTAGAAGAAAATGGGTTTCTTGAGCTCTCTGGAAAGTCCGCCGTAAGAAAGCTTACAGTTTGGGTACGGGCAGGGCATGGCTTAGCCGTAGTGCATTTCACGGTGGAGCTGTGGGTAAGCCGCAGTACAAAAGTCAATTTTGTTGCTCTCGGGACTTTGAGCCGTAAGCACTCACGGCTTAGCCATAGCTTTGTCGTAAGCTTCAGGATTTTGGGACTACTTCTGTAACTCGCTTTCAACACAGAAATTTGAATTGTGAGGAGTTTTTATGGCTTAGTTATAGTGTACTTGAAGGTATTCAATACCCACACACCCTATTCCATGTTTACATCCTAACTCAATCCATACCACATTTATACACAATTAAGACAATGAAAAATGACTGAAATTGAGAATTTAGAGATCTAACCCAATAATCAATAACTTAATCACACATGCAATACATATGAACTCTAATACTTGCCTTTCACCAGTGTTAGCCCTCTCAAACTCTTTCTAACTGTGTGCTTGGGGAAGACTTCCAAAGGAAAGTGGGCTCTCTTTAGTTAAAGGAGATGGAGAATGGATGGATTCCAGTGGAGCCTAATCCTCATTCATGCAAGGCTTCAAGAGTTGAGATGGAGAGAAGGAGGAGGAGAGATGAGTGACTTCCAATGTCCCAGAGTGAGAAGTGAGGAGGAACGATGGCTTTTTCCTTTTTAATCAAAGTTTTTCTATAGTGTTACATGCAAGCCCAATAATTTCCCAGAAATTTCAATTTAAGTCAAATGGGCCCTAATGAGCTAGGATGAGTCGGATCAAATCAAGCCCAACATGAAATATGATCTACACGAAAAATTACACGAAAGGTAATGGACGAGGTGTTCATAAGAGATAAGAGCAATTTACAAAAAGGTCCTTGACTACTTAAGTATGGTCCGAACTCTGCCCAACTACTTATCCAAGGCCCAAACCCAATAGTTTCACGTTAAACTAACCTCAACAAGGCTTAATTAACATAAAACAAGATTGATTAACGTAACTAAGATTAGTGGGGATTCGGGACCTTACAGACACAACAAGAGTTGAAAAGTGTTACTTGATGTCATGCATGGGAGACTACTCCGAGACTTTGTGGAAAGCTCAGATTCGTGTCGAAGCGATTGGGAAAGAGCGGCATGCCAAAGTAGAAGGAAAAGTAAAATAATCAAAATTAGAAGGAGATAGTGTATTAGAAAGCTCGGATTTGGACTCAAGGAATCACCTTCGCTCACTACAGGTATGGATTGTGATTCATGGTATTGAGATTCAGATTCTTCCTATCATGTGTTTGAGTAGAGATTGGTTTTTTCCGAATAACTCTCATTGTTAATAGATCTATTCTTATGGAAGAAATACAAACTTGATGAGCATTGAGATAAGAGTGGTAAAGATTCGAGTTTATGATATTGTTTGGACCCTAACAAACGTGATACATGTTCTGGGTTTACAAAGGAATTTGATTTTTTTGGGTGCCTTAGACTTCAAAGGCTCTAAATGCATTATAAAGAGTGGAGTTATGAAGGCGGAAAAGGGAACATTGGTCATCATGGAGGGTGAGATGGTCATAAATCTCTACATGTTGATTGGGGATATTTTTCAAGTGGAGTAGTGAAGGAGACATCAAATAACAGAGGAGGAAATACATGGTTAAGGTGGAGTTAGATGTGACAAGAGCATTAGAAGATGGATTGATGGGACTTCGATGGTATCATCTAGCGGAAATCTAGGAAGACCTAAATGGAGATAATTTTTTCGAAAAATGTAGTCTCGTTCAAGTCGGAGTAAGCAAGTTTAGCATCGGCTCATACCTAACCCGCATGTATAGTGCCCAACCTACCAGGATAGGATAGTTGCACGTTTGAAGGGAAGAACACCGGGATGGAGTCAAAAGAAAGGATTCATAAGGTACTAGTGAGATCCGGATTCGGGAAGGTCTCGTTTATCTTAAAAGATATAAGTTAGATTCATTGTGTTGTAAGAATGCATGCAGAGATGGTAACAAATGAAAGGCACTTTAGAGGTTCAAAATAGGGGTGTTTAGGTTGAAAGAAGTAACCGTGGAAAAGGTCAAATTGGTTTGGACTTAGTTGACATATGACAATATTAAGATTGTTAGTGCACTCAGGATAAGGGGTGTAGGTGTCCTGCTTAGTAGTAGGGCATACGGAGGAATACCTTTCAGCGATGTATGTGAAGTACTGGTTCAACATGTTAGTGTTGAAGAATGATGACTATGCCATTGGTGTAGTGACATACCATTTAGTAAGGTACGTGAAGATATTATTGGGTATTTCAAGGTGGCTCCAAGGATTTATGGAATCCAAGACAAGGTGGAGATTGTTAGGTTTTGGCTTGTATTCAGGTAGAGTTAGATTGGTTATCTAGGTTAGCCAAAATTAAGGTTCAGGGTTATTGGTATTTTAGTCATTATATATGGGTTTTCTAGTTGGCCAAGAAAGTGGAAATTATATATATTGATGTATTGTAACCCTAGATCCTACGGGATTGAGATGGGATCATGATAGAAGAGTTTTTTCCTTTGTGGATATAGGCAAGGTTGCCGAACCACGCAAAGTTGCTGTGTTCATGTGTGTAACTACTTGATGGCATGATTGTTGTTGTTCATCGTGGTTGATCTGTCGATTGTGGTTTATTTCATTGTGCCGCTTTTCCTATTACTGTGACCTTCCAAGCACAAAAACCAAGCCTACAACCATAAATGACCTAGAATTTGAATAACCAAGCTAGAGTTGGTGAAACAGTTTAAAATTTCATAAAATGAAGGGCAAGTAAGCGCTAAGCACTTTGCTAAGCGCATAAACTAGTTTCCCCACCTTCCTCCAAGCTTCCCGAGTTGATTTGGGTTGTGCAAGGGGTTGCCACAGTCATTTAATCACACTTGAAATATGATGTGAATTGCAATGGATTCGAGTCCAACATTCACACACTTCAGGCATTAAGAAGAATGGGAGATAAGTGCAGTTCATCATTATTTTTCCTTTTGTTTACATAGGTTCAAATGCTCTGACTATGTGAATGTAGGTTGTTTACAAGTTTTGAAACATTTACAACCCCTCCCTCTAGTATCAAATGTGATCTAAATTTGGAATTTGTAAGAAAGTGCATGAAAACATGAAAAAAAATGTAGAAAATGAAAATGCAGAAGGGATTGACCATGACCCACGGTCACTGTGCTCCTGCCAGTGACCGTGGCTCATGGTCACTGGCAAACAGTGGTCGAAAAGCCACTGTTTGCCTCTATTGTTTCTTCATTTTGCTTCTGTTACTCTTTTAGAGTGTTGGAGCTTGTGTTTCTTTGAATTTGGAGTATTGAATGGCTACCAAAAGTGCTTGATTTGGTCGTGGAATCAACTTAAACATTTGATAATAATCATTTTTCGGTTATGGACTGCTTTTGTATAAATTCAAAAAGGGTTCTAAAAAAGCAAAAATGGAGCGAAAGTTATGTCATTCTGAACCTATAATTTTCAAAAACTAGAATAAAGCCTAAAGAGGTTTGTTTACAACTTTTGTGATGGTCGAAAACCCTTCCCAAGTGAGAAAATCAAAGGAAAAAGATATCATCCAAGTGGCCCTTGCATATGTCTTTCTTAAGTGAGGTACATGCTTCTTCCTTTTCTCTGAATTATTTTTCACCTTAAATTAGTGAGAATGAGAAGAAGAGGTAAGCTTAAAGTGCCTGAAGTGCCTTGGAATCCTTGCCAAATGCTTGGAACTAAGCCTGAACTTGCTTTGATTGCTTCATACCTTACTTGAATTTGTTCTTCTCACTATCTTTCTCTATCTGTCTCTCTCCCTTCCCAAGAGTTTAGATCCCCCTTTTATAGACTTCAGCAGTGGTTTAGAGAGTTATGGGGAGTTAAAAAGAGATATGGGAAGTTAAGGCTTGAAAGGAAGTGGAAGGAACCACCAAAAACCCACAGGAATTGCTCCACAGATGTTAGTGACCACAGCCGGGGTCACTCCCAGGTCTCGATTCAGACTTTTTGCATATGTGAACCGTTTTTTCTTATTTGGAGCCTAAATGATGTCCAATCTTCAAGAAACTTAGAGGGATTCTTTTTGACACTATTTTGAGTGTGTCATTGAAATTTTAGTCCAATTTGACCTTCTGAAATTCATCAACTCCCTCATTGACTTTTCATGAAAATGGGCCTTTGCTTCAGCTGTTTAAGGCCCGAATGACCTTGTTTTGGTTTGAAACTTGGAAGGACTAATATCAGGGGTATCTTAGATGTCCATCCAAATTTCATACAGTTTGGATCTGTGGAAGTCGGATTTTGAACAGCGACCCATTTGTGGCATGTTTTAAGTCACTATTCACATTACACTGTAGGTAGTTAGCTTGTTTTCTATCCGAACAACGTTCAATTAACTTGAAGCTTTGGAAAATTCATTTTGAATATATTTTGCGTCTCCTTTCCAAATTTCATCAACTTTGAGTCCCCAGAAATAGGATTTTGGCTAGTGACCTCATGGTTCGGGAGTCACTGACTTCTAAGTTGACATGCAATGGAAGTAGGACCAGATGAAGTCCTCTTAACTTGGAAATTTGTGGAATCTCCTTTGAGCATGATTGAAGCTTTGTGCCCAAACTTCATCAATTTTGGACATTGAAAAGCAGGACTTTGGTTAGTGACCCCATGACTTAGGGGTCATTAACCTAAAGTTGATAAGTTTGTAGACTTTGGATCAAATAATGTTCGTTTGACCTAAAATTTTACAGAGCCTCCCCTGAGCATAATTTGAGCTTCCTCCAAGAGTTTCAGCTAATTTGATTTTCATGAGGTGTCACTTTGTACAGTGATCCCACAAAGCTTAGTAGCTGCAAATATGAACTGAGTTTTGGTCCAAATGATGTCCAAATGCCCTGAAACTTTGACAAATAGTCTTTGAATGTACTTGAGAGCATTCATCTGAGTTTGAGCTTGCTTTGACATGTATAAATGTCAATTTCCACAGTGAGCCCCAATGATTTGGCAAATAGTCACTGAAGCTTAGTTTGAGTTGAGATGAAGTTCAAATACTTTGAAACTTTGAAACATCATTCCCAAGCATGCTTTGGAGTTGCAATGAGAGTTTTAGCCACTTTGGTAACCCAAAAGTTTAGTATGTTCAATGACCCCTAAAGTTTGAGCCATTGAACCTTGAACTTGAAGTTTAGCGAGTTACGTGACCAAATGAAGTTCACTGACATTGAAATTGGAGTCGCTGCACTCTGAGCTAATTTGAAGTCTTTTAAGTGGATTACACCAGCTTTGAACATCTGAATATGGTACTTGACTTGTCATTCCACAATCTTGGGGTTTATGTACCTTGGTTTGAAATTCTCTTGTAATATCTTTGTTACAACATTTATAATTTTTTATGGGTCAACATCACTTTTGGCAAAAAAAAGATGGGACAAGAGAGGAGATGGAGAGGAAGAGGATGATAGTAAGCTTTTTGCAATTCGGTGGCTTCAAATCTCACTTGAAATGAACAAAGGAGTGAAGAGAAAGAAAAAGGAATCTCTTTACTACTGGAATGAATAAATGGACGGCTGATTGTTGTGTAGTGACTTATAAGGCTGTCTAAGATTTGATTAAGTTCCATTTATTTACAAGTTTGCCGTTGCTCTTAAGTTATACCCTATCGCAGTGAAACGACTAATTTTGGGACCTCGAATCATCGAGGTATAAGAACAAAAGTTGTAGGAAATTAAATCTAGTTTGCAATGAACTGAGAATTAGAAATTTTGGAGGTCATTTAGTCAGAGTTAACTTTTACGAAAGAGGTGATTATTTTTTGAAAAGGCGAATTTGGGTAAAATGATGGATTTCCGCACATTGAATGGCCTCGAGTTAAACATAGAAGTTATTGGAAATGTTAAGCTCAATTTGTTGCACCCAAACTTGGAATTTCTTAAAATTCTTAAAGTACCCTTAGTCTCCTCGAAACTTGAATTAGGCACTTTCAAGTACCAAACTTACATCAAAACTCTTTGGAGCTTTTCAAAACTTTATGAAACCACTCAAACCCATTTTAAAACATTAAAACTAATTCGTTAGAATGTAAATATGCTTAATTTGATACTAATCTCATTAATTAGAATTAATCACCTTCATTAAGGATCGAGATCTTATAGTGTTAAGGCATCCAACAAACTCTGAGGCATGGGGGCCTTTTGATGAGGAATACCCATCTTTTGATTTAGAACTTTGTAATGTTAGACTTGGATTAGCGAGCGATGGCTTTAATCCTTTTAATACAATGAGTATTGCTTACAGCATATGGCCTATCATTCTCATCACATACAACTTGCCACCATAAATGTGTAAATGAAACAATCATCTTTCATGTTATCATTGCTTATTCCTGGCCCTAGGTCTCCTAGGAAAGACATCAATGTGTATCGACATTCCCTAGTAGAGGAGTTGAAAGAACTGTGGACAAAAGGAGTTGAGACATACGATGTCTCTTCAAAACAAAATTTTCAAATGTGTGTGGTAGTCTTGTGGACTATTAGTGATTTCCTGCATATGCTAACTTGTTTGGATGGAGCACTAAAGGGAAAAGGCTTGTCCCTCGTGCAACAATGACACCTATTTAGTCATACTGAAAAATGGACACATGTGGTGTTACTTGGGACATCGTCAGTTCCTACCACTTGATCATAAACTTCGGCACAATATGATATCTTTTAATCACTTTAAGGAACTTAGAAGTGTGACAAATGTGTTAGGTGATGATGTTGTAATTGAATAATTACATAACTATGAGCAAACCACATTTGGTATGGTAGATAGGGATAATATTGAGACAATGAGAAAAAAGGGATGACTTCAAAATGCTAAAGAATTGGAATAAGAAGAGTATTTTCTTTCAATTTCCATATTGGAAATATTTCCTATTATGGCACAATCTGGATGTTATACACATTAAAAAGAATGTGCATGACAATGTAGTTGGGACATTGCTGAGCATGGAGGAGAAAACAAGAGATAGCTTGAAAGTTCATCTCAATATGAAATTAATGGGAATAAGGGAACTGTAATACTCCGACCCAGCTTGACCCCATTTAGCGGCTAGTTAATCTTGTTTTCGTTGCTAATCGTGTTTTGTTTATGTTTTATTTTCGTTACGGGTCATGGATAGATAGTTGGGTTGAGTTTGACCTGGATTAAGTAGACCAAGCCCTTTTTCGTAATTTTAGCTTTTCTAAGACATGGTCATTTTTGCATCATCTTGATGTCAACACGTGTCTTTCGTTGAGCTCGTTAACTTTCGTAACTACGTCATTTGCAACCGACGTCGTGTGATTCGATTGGACCTGGATTTGACTCAAACTGAAAATAGAATTCTCACTTGGACTCTCTTGCAATTTGGACAACCCATTAACTTATATATACTCATCCATCGACCAAGAACCCACGTTCTCTCTCTTTTCTTCCTCAACTGCACGTGGAAACTTCTCTCGCTCTCACTTGAATTCTCTTCTCCAAATTTCTCTCCTCCAT